>CM024625.1:49050004-49650004 GCA_014182585.1 Eucalyptus coolabah
TATTGTAGTCCCATAGGGGACCCACATCCAACGGACAATGGGCCAATTGCACTTACTGCACCCAAAATACTTTCCATGGGAGATTTGATATGCGTTTGATATGAGAATCGACTAACATTGTATTCTGAAGCATAATCCTGTGATGGTATATTAGTTCCTGAGAAATTGAACACCTGTTCATAAGATTCTCTATGCAAAAAAATCGTGTATTCGTATACAAATGTTACTGTAAAATTGTACTGAAAACTGGCAGGACGGCTTTATTTGGATGGGCTTAGTAGACCATCATCAGTTAATAATTTCTCGAGAGAATGTCCCGGATAATTTGGGGGCTAATTGTCAGACAATTCATTTATGCTTTAACTTGTACGTCAGCAGAAAACATGTCAACTGCAGATTGGCATTGATCTCCAATTCATTTGGTGCACGGTATGACGTACCAAGTGGAAAAATCTTCAGTATGGACACATGGCGCTGTCTCGACCTTTAAATATAATCTCGCATAAAATATCATCTTCAAACGGTTGGAGGTAGTTGATCCCGCGAATCTTCTTCCAAAGTATAGATTAACAATTGCTGTTGGATGCTAATCCTTCTTGTATTTACTGTTCCCGTCCACCGTATGACATATTAGGCACACGCGCTTCGTGGAGAAGAAGCGAGATCCCTTAGGAAATTACGAAATTAAATTTAATTATACTTTAATCCTTTAAAAATTTGATCCACCTCTTTATTAATTTTCTTTTCTTTGTCCTATCCCCTCTTTTCATTCTCGACCTTCTCTGTGAGTACGTGCATGTCTTCGAAATTGGGCCGCGACATCGAATGGGAGGTTGCCCGCCACGGGAAACCCTGGCCCGAGTTTGGGGCCACCACTAAACCTAGTTGCCCTGCTGGCCTTGTTTGCATCGAGGTTCGGGAGGCGAGAGAGAGACGGATGGATGGGGGACGAGGTGCGACGAGTCCGGTAGCTGGAGGCACCGCAAGACATCGACATCGACCATGTCAGGGCGCGATGGGCTATGCACAGGGCAGTAGAGTTTTTATTTGGGTCTGGGTATGTACTTTTAGAAATGCCGTGTTTTTGTTACTTTGAGGTAATTTATAAACTGCTAAATCTGAATGAACATGAATTCTCGCGTGAAACATTTAGCAAGAGAGTTCTCTTTCCAAGACAAACTCATGTCAACTTGATGTTGCCGGGTGCCGTTTCAGGAAAGAGAGCCCTCATCTAAAATACGTGACCTTGGCGGTGAAAAATGGCAGCGTCGTCGTCCTAGTCCAAATTGTCCCACCCGTCACGATGCACATAGAATTCTTTTAAGCTTCCCCGAGCGCTGTTCGAGTCCAATGGCAACTTTCCAAGATGGGGGCACTCATATATGTTGAGTCATTCCAGCCGAGGAAAAGGTAGAGGCTGGTCATAAATGCTCGTTAGGCTTGGAAGAATTGTAATTTGTAGGATTTCAAGACATGAGAATAGTCCTAAAGTAGTCGATTCCTTCGCTGCAAATCCATCCCCCGTGATTTTCTCCATCGAATCGCACAGTTGGACCATCAGTTCTCGGAGTTTCGGAGCATGCTTGAGCCAGGACATGTCTGACAGCTCGCACCCTTCGACACAAACTTCAATGAGACTAGGGAAGCAAGAGCAGTTGGGTGCTCATCCTATTCCTTGAGTAATCTCCACCTCCTTGAGTACGTAGATAGAGGACCTCTAAATGCAAGAAACTACTATTGCCTATTGGTGAGTAATTAATTGGGATGCAAGTCAAGTCATGGCAATTGGTGATCCCCACTAGCCTTACGCCTCTATGTAGGCTCGGGATTGGAATATTTTCAAGGTCTTTCTCTACTTTGATAGATAAGTCAATAAGATGTTGCATGTGCTTTAGTTCCTCTATGATCTCTTCTTCCTTCACTTGAATCGATTTCACTAAATGAAAACTCCACTGGTTGAGCACATTTAATGGCAAGCTTGTGATTGCCCCTATTGAAATTAGGAATGGGCCAACTACATCGTTTAGTAGTTTTGAGTTAGGAACACATGGGTGGTATTCGGTCAATATCATGATCCATTTTCCCCATAGAGATGCTTTCTCTACTTCTCGCCATTTGGAGATCATCTTTGTGTATATGTCTTCATTTTTTCTCCATCACTAGCAACTTGTTCTCCCTTTGCCCGCGGTCACAAACGATCTGGGTCGCCGTGTTGCAAATGACATTGTGCGTCTTTACATACCGTCGCTCATCATCACCATGTCCATTTTCCAATAGACAATCCCTCTTTAAATCTCCCAAGATAGATCTCATTTGTAACACATACAGCATTTATCATCAGTGGCTCCTAGCAAGCCTTCTCCAATCTAGAGTTCAATGAGATCATCTGTTATTATGGGGTAATCCTCATTAAGAGACAACAGTAAAGGAAGCAAGCTTGAAGTGTAGAGTTATTTAAGCTATTATAATTGAACTCTAGTATGTGGTACACTTCCTCCACCATACTTGATAGGTTGTGTGGTGTTTCTTAACGTTGTTAGAGCATGCCTCCACTCATGAGGATTGTCTTTTTGGCCATGGTTTGCCCAACAATGGTAACCGTTTGCACTCTTCGACAATGTCCTTTGTGAGATCTCAAATTTCTTGGTGGTAATTTACAAGCGATTTGCTAACATTCTTCTTGAGTAATTTTAGAGCTTCTTCAGGTGTCAAGCATTGTACTGCTAAGGTTTTGTGAGCTCCCATTTAGTTACATGAATGCTTCAACCAAGTTGTGAACACTACTTTGGATCCGTTTTTCGGACCAAGATGAGGAACTTTGATTCTTGAAAAGTTCCAGCCCTTGCCATGTATCATTGATCAAAAACACAAACTTCATTGTGGTCAAAACACGACAACAATGATGGACCCTCATCCTGGGACCATCGATCCCAGCTCTCATCTTGAATGTGCAGCCTCTTCCTCATGGTGTCTTGAATGCTTTCTTTTTTCACTTGTCTAGACACCACCAACCGAAGGACAACTTTGAATCCATGATTTGCGTTGGAAAGCTCCTCATTGATCCTTTTCATGAGAGTGGTCCTTCCCATACTTCCTGTTCCATAAAACACAATCACTCATTTTTTCATCCATGAGCCATTTCCAAACTTTATCAAACTTGGAAATGTCAAGGCCCACGGTCTCACCCATAGGCATCTTGAGTACCGGAGGAGGAGGGAGTAGTGATGTGAAATGGCCGAATTCTCCTTTCTTTTGTTGGAGCTATCTTGCTTCATTGAGCATTTGATTGACTCTTTTCCCAATTTATAGCTCAATCGACAATTTTGTGGATGGCAATGACCGAGACATTTGATTCGGTCATGCTTCCCAACTTTATGAAGAACTTGATCTACTCCAACTTCAAATTTTTGCACCTTGCCTAACCAGTTCAACACTTGTTTCGTGCATTGTGCACCTCCTCTTTCTTCACTTTCCACCTTCACGTCTCCACCCTTGACCTTCAAGTCTTCGGTTTTGTTCTGCGGTAGGGTGACATTATTATTTAGATTACAAATGTAGCTCAAAGGTTTGCTAGCCAAGCCCCATAACATTTTGACGAGTTCTAAAAGAAGACTTGCGAAATCCATGGATTCTTTCCAAGATAAGAGGTGGAAAAAATGGATTGTTTAGATGGTTGGAAAGTGGGCTAATAGGTGGAGTTTGATAATAGAGAGCCAACTTGTAGGAGATGCCTTTATAGACTTTTACCAAAGGAATGTCCACAACGATATAATGACACAAGCCTAATGGCAGAAGTAAGTACGTATAATCAATTCTACCATTAGTAGGTTCCCTATAGGTGACTGGTTTTATGACCTTTCTTCTTGTGATTTTTAGCTGCCGACGCCAATCCTTTAATTTATTTTTCTTATTCAAACCCCTTCATTTTAAATTTGACAACACCTATTTGCGTATATAAACTCAATGGGTTGAAATTATCTGGTGATACTCAGAATAGTGTTTATTACATTTAAATCTTTTGCCACCAACTCATGGGACCATATGTAAAAGTCTTTGTCATGTTTAAATCTTTTGCTAATAACTTTAAATTACTACCTTGTAATAGTAAAATGAAGGTTCCTCCACCACCACTATAGTTTCTCTAGATGTATAGTGCTTACTCCCACGTGGCTTGAGATCCTCTAGTTGTGTTCAAATCTCCTAATTGCTCATTGGCCTTAAGGTGCCTTGGTTCTCCAAGAACATTGGTTAATTCATGCCTTGGTATAGGACAACCCCAACTTTCTTGCCACTAATACTGTGGTGAGATGGTGATGACGTACTTTCTCAAAATGAGCAATAGCTTTAATTCAAACTGAACATTTTGTCATAAGTATGGAACTCCTATGGTAACGTATAAGAGGGTCACTTATACTAGTTGCCCCTTTCCACCCTTTTAACTCAAATAATATGTAGCATATATCTTGATTCTAGAAATGACAATAATTCCCATGACATTGAAATTAACAACTTTTTCAAGTAGTGGAAGGATGTTAATAGCGAGTGTCAATCTTTTTCCGGCTTGCTTACACTAGTTGCCGCTTTCCATCCTTTAAATCAAATAATCTGTAGCATATTTCTTGATTCTAGAAATGATAATAATCCACATGAAAATTTAAATTAACAACTTTTTCAAGTAATGAAAGGATGTTAATGGCGAGTGTCAAACTTAACTCTTCAATATGGCCTAAAGCTTTTAGGGATAAGTGCAATAGAAGTCCTAAAACTTGTCACAAAAATGCAATTGAGTTTTAAAACTTACAAAAAAGTGCAATCAAGTCCTAAAATTAACACCATTAGCCCTTTTAATAGAAAATTTTGGCGTGGCGCGGATGTGGCATTTTAAATAAATTTTCATTTTCCACATGGATTTTTTTAAATTATTTTTTATTCAATTTTTAAATAATTGATTTAAAAACTAAAAATAAAAGTTAAAATTTATTTTTAAAAATTGTTAGAAAAAGAAGAAGATAAAATTAGCAGCTCCTCCCCGCTGCCGTTGCCTATTGCAGGAGGGGCCGGCGATGGGTAGCAGCGAAGGAAGCTAGCCATTTTTTTTTTTTAAAAATTGTGTTGGTTTTAAATAAAATTTAGCTTTTCTTTTCTGATTTTTAAATCTAATTTAAATAAAAAATTTTAAAAAAGACATGTGGAATTGAAAAATCATTTTAAATGTCACGTCCACGCCCATATCGGCATTTTCAGTTAAAATAAATGACGGTGTTAACTTTAGGACTCGATTAAATTAATTTAACGAGTTTTGGGAGCGATTACACTTTTTACAAATTTTATGACTCAATTACATTTTTATGACAAGTTTTAGGATTTTTATTGCACTTATTCCAAGCTTTTATAAGTTATACTAGTAAGAGGCTAATATTAATTGTATAGACTGGTACATGCAGGTGTCACGTATCAACTGGACAGGGAGGATGTCATTTTCAAAGTTGGCATTCAATGGATCAGTTAAAGCCCCAACTGCTAAAGGCGAAGACCGGTCCCCTTCGCTTTCATTGAGAAATGAAAGTGGACGGTGGGTGGGTCCATTTGAATTGCCGTTGGAGTTTGAGCTTCGTGTCGGCAAGACCATATTCACCGGCAATCACTAGCACAATCGTCGCTTGAAATGTGCGACGTCTGCGACGGGGTCGAGGGCGTCCATCGTGCGGTGGTTGCTTGTGACTTCGACAGTGGCATCATTGTTGGGTTGCTTAGGAAAAAAAGAGAGGGTGTTTTACCTTCTTCATTTTTATTTCTTTTTATTCTGCTTAGGCGAGATAATTGAACCCTATTGCTTGGATAAGTTGTCCATGATTCTATCCTCATTTATTCGGTCTTGTCCCAATTCGAATATCTCTCCGAATTCATGATGGGATAATTTTTATTTTATTTGATCTTTTATCTGTGCCACCATATTTGTTCTTAGGATTTGAACTCCTAACAAGAATTGACATGATTTTACAGGTGTAAAAATAAATGCCGTCAAGTCAATATGAATATAAAGTTTTGTAATGACTCAACCTGACATTATCCCAATTTAAGTACGCATAAACACAAATATCCAACTCTTGACTACTAGATGGGTTTACTTTTTAGTGGTTATTAGTTACACTCTATACTTGTACTTGATCGAACTTCCTTTGAAACTTACAGCATTTTCATTGTAGTAATGACTATCACACGACAAATCTACTACAGGTTGACTGCCTGCTATAGTGTTGGCTTGTAGTAATAGCTATTACAGCATTACCATATATTCATTTTGTTTTAATTTTTTTAAATAAGCAAGACAAATCTTAGTATGTCATGGGTTTTGAAAGTTTATACAACTAGATATTGTCAAATCCAAAAATGAATATTTCAACAAAGGTATAAAATTTCATAATGACGCTATAATACATGGCGTAATTCAAATTTGACATGAAAATATGAATTGTCAGCCTTTCATTGGATGTCTCACTTTAAATTTAGTTTGTTTGCACGGTATGACAAAACAAGTGTTAAGAATCTTCAGCTTGGATACGTGGCACTGTCTCGACCTTGCATATAATCCTTGTAAAATATCATCATGAACCGGTTGGGAGGTAGTTGATCCCAGCAATCTTCTTCCAAGGAAGAGACTAACGATTGTTGTTGGATGTGAATCCATTGTTCCTCCCTCCTCGATCTACTTGCATTTGCTGTCCCTTCCACAATTTGATAAAGTAGGCAAGCACGCTAGAGGCGCCGCGAGACATCGACCATGTCCCTAGACATCTCCACTGAGTTTTTCTCAAATTATATACTCATGTTCCCAAATTTTTTTCAATTTTGCCCCCAAAATTTTAGAGCAGTATACGTAGAACCCAGTGCTCGTTTCTTCTTTAACCCCTACATTTAGGAATCGCAACAGACAATGTATAATCATGAAAGGATACTTCCTATACAAACAAAATTTCTAATCACTATTACACTTATCAACCTCGCTAGCTCTATGATAATGGCTTGAATCAATAAAATTCATATGATTGTTCGTTAAGTTTGCCCTCTTGTAAAAGAAAAATCTAGATCCTTCCTTACCTAACTCATGTGGACGATGTCTTTAAAAAGAATATTTAGAATAACTGCACGAAGTGATAATTATTTAATAGCGAGTGTTTACTTAAGATTCACTCAATGAAGCTTCTCTCGCAATGCAGGACTTATTGGTGTTTTACGGATCACGTTCTGTCGTGTTGCTAGTAGAGAATTAATCATATCCACAAGGATGGATGTAAAGAAAAAAGAAAGATTAAATAGACTTTCTCATTCGCACGAACAATGAACATGATCGGTGATGTGGTCACAAGTCATGAGATAAAATTAGGAAAATGACTCAAATTGTCCCTGAATTTAGATCTAGTTTGCAATGCGATCCCTAATTTTTAAATTGTTCAATGTAGTTTTTAAATTTTAATTTGTTCAATGTGATTTCTAAATTTTAGTTCAACATGCTATATTATCCTTGAACTTTTAATTTGTTTAATATGGTCTTGAACTTTTAATAAATATTCAATTTGGTCCTTAAATTATAAGATTGTCCTTGAACTTGAATTAATGGAGAGCTTTTGCGCCTAAAAGAGGAGCAAAAGTTGCAAAGTTATTTCTGCAAAAGTAATATGAGAAACTCGGTATCTAGGAGGCACAAACCTTGATGTGCATAAACACCAACTGCAAATTTTCCTTGCAGCTCTTGGACGATAATGTTCTCCAACCTTATAGAAAACAATTTTGTCATTCAGGCCGTAAGAATTGTGGTCACCTAAGATGGTGCTTTTTATGGATCAAGTAACTGACGAATCCCGATGCTGAAATTCTGCATTTTCTTTTAATTAGAACAGCAATGGATTACGGAGTGGTTGGATTTTAGGTAGAGATTCAAGGCCAGATCTTAAAAGGAAAAATGAAATAAAGCTAGAACCATCTCTGGACTTCGGTTGTGTTTTGAGCTAAATGATGTAGAGCCAGGAGTCAGGACCCATTGGAATAAGACCTGATAGGATGTCAGATTAAAACATGAAATAACGGAATAAAAAGCTTCTGTCCGTAGTCCTCCTTTCATCCATTTGACCCATAATTCCTAAGAATAAGCAATTCCAAGTTTCATACAAGTTTTATTTGGAACTTGAAACTTAGCCGTTAGAATAGATTTTTCATTTTTTTGTAACTTGGAATTCCAATATTAGTTCCAAGGTCTACCAAATTTTATATGTATTATTAATTGAATCATCAACTTACTCACGAAGCACAACTTATATTTAGACACAAAAAGAATATGAAACACTAATAAATAAAGAGTTTCAGTTATAAAATGAAAACTTAGACTAATAGTTTTAAATTATACTCATCATTAGATACTATGGAATACCGTAGGATCTTGCAAATATATAAATAAAGAAAACACAAAAACTTGTTTCGGGTTCTAGATTTCACTTATCTAGAACTTGGAATCTATCCATCAAAACAGGGTTTAATCCTTGAGCCTGGAACCTAGAACCAGGTTCCCACTCATTTGGTTCTTCCATTCTAGGTTCTACCCTAGAACGATACTTACCTCTAATAATTCCGACATATATATGGACTAGAAGTTAGCAATAAGTTTCATATTGGATGTATAAAAAATTGCAGTCCACCTTATTGATATGACAAACAACAATTCGGCGGGATCATCGCTTACAATTTAAATCATGGGAGCCTTCAGGACAAAACAAACCATGGAACCCATACGCAATTGGTGTGCTCTCTCCCTCATCGTTGAGGTTGAGAGTTTGAGCCCTCTCGTTGTAATTCCATGACTTAAGTGGGAGTCTCATGGGTGGATTACTGGGCTAGCCTCCCCAAGGTACTGATGTCTAAATAGTGCTTAGCACGAGGTTCGATGGTGCCACCAGGCACCAGCGGGCTATGTGGCTTTGACTAGCGTAAGCGAAAGGAAGGCTCCGGCGGATCCTCAATTAAAAAAAAAAAAAAAACAAACCATGGAAAATTACAATCTATCCAATCCATAAACCTTTACTACGTAAATTATCTCCTTTTAACTCTTCATGACTCCTGTCTTTATATTTGTTTTGTCTTAGGTAAAACTTTGATCTCTACATGCCTGTAATTACGAAAACAATGCAAGGACTGGAACAATCAATTTGCCAAGAACAGCAGCTCATCAGTTTCTATTTTTTCCCAGAAGAATTCTTAAATTTCCCCAGCAGGTTAGCAGCACAAAACAATACTTGACTCAAGCCTATAAATACTTTCCCTGATTTAATCAGGATCCTCATTTAAATAACATAAGTAATTCATACTTTTACTGCTCGCGAGCAAGCAGTTGGATTCCACAGACATTACTGGAAAGTTCCAATTACTAAGCTCTGGCATAGATCGTATCAATGAAATTCATTACTCAAAACACCAATCTTAAGTTACAAGGGAAACGGTGAAAATTTTCTAAACCGAGGGGGACCTTTCTTGTTTTGAAGCCACTCCAACAAATTACCAATAAATAGGAGAGTCAATCGCATTGATCGATTAATGGATATAAAAACAGTCATCATATGAATCATATCCAGATCGGATGGGCTATATTTGCAATGATAATTGGATGAACTGTCTTGTCTCGTGTATCATCGAGAGGACAGAGAAAAGAGAGTAGATCAGTAAAGAACGGCAATAGAATAAAAATGAACGAACATCCGTGAATGTTGTCTCAGTCCCAATTTTGAAAGATGGGAAAATGACAGACCATTTTGACTCAACACCAGAAGAAAGGGGATTCAAAACTGATATGAATGCTTCATTGCTTTCAGCCACATCGTATCTGATCATTTCCATTTATTTCAACAATAGTTTGGATTCTATTACAATGAATATGGATACACCGTAGTCTTAGGTTGGATCCTCAATCCTAGGACCACAAATCCTTCGGATCTACATTTATCATACAACAAAAACCACATATATGGGTTTTGATTACTTTTGTGCTTATAAAATTTATGTTTTCTCTGTAAGTTGTGATGATATGCCCTGTTTCTTCAAAGGCCTTTAGACGGTAAAGCAACCCGCCGACAATACTCTGCAAGAGCCCACAATGGGAATATGTTCCTGTAAGCGGCATAGTGTAACATGCAATTCCTGAAGAAAACCCCAGTGATTTCGTGCAACACAAAACTATTAACTATTAAGAATAAGGGCAGGCAAAGTTCATGCTTAGATTATGTTGTTTTGTTGTAAGGCAATTCTCATCGATCAAGTTCTCTCTCTAATTAAGGTTTTTATTTGCACTTGTTCCTGATGATGTTATGAGTAATTAAACAAAACTGCTTGTAAGATAATACACGTGGACAATAATCATCTCTAGGCTCTACTAGTTGTATGGATTAGTGCTCAGGAAATTCTTTCCAAGGATATCGGTGGGGCGCAGTTTCTTATTTCCTGAGATATTAACCTATATGAGATCAAGTGATAGAAAGGTACAAACCTGTTGGGGATAATCTCCGTCTTCCGGGCAATATAGGATTGGATTGAACCTGCGGATGCAGTGAAGGTATCCACAGCAGTATTACCTTCAGAGCTTCTGCAGTGCAATCAGATACTTGCCAACCGTGATCTTGATCCGATAATGTCCAAGATCCTTTAGAAATACGATGGTACATGTATTTGAGGTCAACAGAAGGATTCTCCTTGACCTGAAATGTTGTAAACGGATCTATGCAGTTCAGCTTATGCGAGGAAGTGAAAGAAAGTAGAATGTTTGGAGTCAAGCAGAAGCTCACATGAATCAAAGATCAAACCTGAGATTTTTTAATGAAGTCGTGTCCTCTAGCTAATACCGGCACTATCTCCTCAGTCATGTTACGGCAAGCAAAGCTTGGATGGCGATGCCTGCGTCCCACTCTTGGCTACCAAAACTCTGCATACAAACTAGCCAAGCGCCAACCTAAGCTTTCCTCTAGATGATATTACTTTACTTAATCAATCTTCTCATTGTTATAAGAAGACTTCCATCTTTCAAATTTGCAGCATAAATATCTATCAGTACACTTTAAGCCCAATTCTATTATAGCTCAGTGACACTATTACTAACCTGCATCTTCATTCCGTCTTCAGCAACCCAAAGGTAATCTGGTATCCTAGCAAGATCCTTCTTGAAATGGTCACTGTCTGGGTCCTCTACCCAGCAAGCAAGCATGCAGAACACCTGTCCGAGTCCAAAGCAAAAGAAATACTCAGTGATGTTTTCCCATGATGTGTGAATATTGAGTTATCTCTCTCTTTCCTCCTTAAATCTATACTCATTACCCTTTCCACACATCCAATAGTGATATATCAACTGTTCTCATCTTCATAGTGGATGTGCTTCATCGTCACCTGAAGAGCCTTCTCTCTAAGTTTATTAAACGGCCAACAGTTGAGAAAAGGCTCTGTAAATATGTGAAGACTATCCCAGATCAGATCTTGTACTAAGTGATGGGGATAGTAGAGATCCTCCTGCAACAACTTGAATGACTTCATTAAAAATTTGCTGACTCACAAACTATCTGATTCTGGATCGATATTTTGGACCCGGTAATGATACTTGCCTTGGCACAAAGATGACAGACTTTTCTCCAGCAAATCGTGTCATAGGGTTGAGTATGAAGTTCTTCTCTCTCAACTGTGGAACAAGAGGGTGATTGGACTGATGAATCTTTTCCCATACAAATATGACATGGGCATGTAAGTCATCCAACAGTAGCAATACATCTTAGCTACATTACGCAAAAAGGTACAATTCAGACAACATGTCCATGAAACTAAGGAGAAACGCAATTAACGAAACAGAAGTTGAAACTTTCTATCTTTTAATGGGCATTCTGGGAGGCTGGCCATTTTAAAAACAAGCCCACGCCATATTCTTGTTGGTGCAGCAAAAATGCCATATTCTTTTAATTTGAAAACTAATCCAACACCTTTGTCTTAATACCTGCGAAAATTAAATATACAGGACTACTATAGAATACCATCAAGGACAAGATTAAGATATCTGCAAAAACAAACCAGGATGAATGGGGACGAATGAAGGTAAGATCCAGAATTCACGATTCACATCCACGGGTGGCAAAGCTGGAGTTTCTGTCACTCCCGGTTTGGTCAGTGGAATACCTTTGGCAATGTTATCATGTTGACAGTGCACCCTGCAAACTATCATTCAAGGCCAATCCCAGACACGGAAGTTCCTCGTCTCTGAAGGTCAGTAGAGTGCGCACAATTAGGGGTATAACATCTGAACGCAAAAGGTTGGATGATTATTTTTTGTTGAAGCTCTTATGCTGTGTAATTCACCAGAAGCACAACACGCTCTTGATAAGAACGACAGCAATCAACAAGGTCAACAATTACTTCTTCCTTCAAAGCCTGCCACCATGTCCTCCATTATAAGATTCAAAATGTAATGTCAAAATCCAACTCAATCTGCACTGAAGATTGCAAGCTACATAACTGAAAAGGTGTCTTCCCAAGGGCAAAAATCAAGTCTGCAAGCAAAACGGAGAAACAGACACATGCATGGACAGCATAGCCCATCTCATGAGCCTATTCGTATTTTTCTAATTTGAAATATGCAAAGCCTTCCCACCAAAAAGAGATGCAAAAGTTTGCGAAGTTATTTTCTGCAAAAGTACAGCGATGAACTTAGTATCTAAGAGGGACAAGCCTTGATGTGCCTAAATACCAACTACAAATTTTCGTTGCAGCTCTTGGGCGATAACTAGATCTCCAATTTTTAGTAAGAACAATTTTTTCAGTACGTATTCATCTAAGCATTTAGAAAAAAAGAGTTTTTCAATTACAGGATCATCACAGTCCATTTCCGGATTACTAACATAGGTTTGTCAGATGTTGGTTCGGTTTAATAATTCAAACAGAAGCATATCAAAAGAACTTCAGAAAAGTGGCCAAGATAAAATTCAGCCCCCTCCGCTAGTAGTAAATCAAAGAAAACCCGACCAACTTCAAACATTCAAAACTAAGTCATACCGCCACACCAATGCTTATAAAAAATCATAATTCTGCCCATTGGGGGATTCTATCTAGACATATAATTCCCTATACCAACAAGCCATCCCAATCGTCACTGTTTCAATAAAATCAACTTTCCCCTTACAAAGACAATTTCAAGAAGCTGAAAATTGCTTAGGATACAGCTAACTACTAGTGGGGTTAAGCTATTAATACCCAAATCAATAGATCAGTCGTCGTCCTCGCTGCATCTCTACCGTATCCATAGCCACTTACTTCAGGTTATCTTGCAAGAATTCTAGAGAGATCGACTGAACCAAGATGTCAAATAGTATGAATTCAAAGTCCATAAAATTCAAGCAACCTCACTCCCCAGCTAAAGTTAAAGGACACCTAAAATTCCAGACAGAATGCCCACCACGACTCCTCCAACATAGACAAATATAGTGACTGATTAGCTAGGTTCTCACCTTTTTAGTTTGCCTCCTACGAAAACCCCTTCAATTCGGAGATAAAGATACCCGCTACCAATATTGATCAAGAGAAGAAATTAAATCTGGCCACTTCGGTAATTGTAATTCTTACCATAGGATCAGCCCCCGCCTGGGACCACCATCCGCAAAAACTGAGTCAAGGCTTCGACTTTCATAGTTGTTCCACCAAGAACAACTGAGCTTATCACGGAAATCGTTGACGCTACTGAATCTGCAGCCATACACGAAAGCAGCTACTCTAAACTCAACAGCAGATGACCAGAACCTGCTCAACCAGAGCAAGCTAATGTGGTCAAATCGGGCCGCGACATAAAAATCGAGGTCGCCTGCCTTGGGGGACCCCAGCCCAGGTCCGGGGCCCCTAGGGGAATGGCAGCTAGAGGTGCCGCAAGGCATCAATCATGTCAGGGCGCGATGGCTGACGCATAGGTTAGTGGTGGTGGCTGCCGCACGTCTAGCGGGCAACCGCATCGAGAGCTCAGTGGCATTGGAGAAGACGCCAAAGCTTGCAAGAGAAAACTAGTTGTACACCTGTAGTGCATGCTTGAAAACTTGTTTACTTGAAGAAAATAAGAAGGGCGACGTAACTTTCTTGTGTGTAAAATAAGCAAATCGAAGTCTTGGCTCAATTTATCACATTATCTTGGTAAGGTTTGGGCTTTCAGTGGAAATTGTTTGAATTCATTCCCTTAAATCGAAACAAATGGATGGAGAAATGATGAAGACTCATGTTAAAGTAAAGAAAAACGTGATCCTATCCCCAAGTTGTTTGAGAGTTTTTATATATTCGGCCATCATAGCGATGAGATAAACGTAATGACCATTCCTCCCAAAATTAATACGAAAGGACGGGCAGATATTCCACCTTGCACGATCAAATCGGTGTCTCAATCTATTTAAATCTTCAACCATAGGTAAATGTTAAATTCGGTATGCATCAACGGTTGAAAGAGGCTGAAATCCGCGCGGAAAACGTCGCAGCAGGGAATGCTCAGCCCAAAAGTAGACAAAAGTTATTTATCTAGCTAAAGTAACCTTCACGTTGCTGGAAAGCTTTACTTTAAGTTTTCAAGGAACAGACATGCATGGGGGCGGGGGAGTGAAGGAGGGAAGAATTTGGCGGAAGTCGATAACTCTAAACAGCTATATATATATATAAAATGCACACAAACGAAGTACAAATCAGAAGCTATGAAAAGATAGATAGATAGATAGAGATACTTTGCTAGAGAAAGACAAACGAAACTTCTTCTTTTTAAAAACATTTTACACATATCAGCCTCACTTACTCGGCTCGCGAGGGTAGGAGTCCAGCCTTGGCCTCGTAAAAGTGCCGATCTTTCATTTCACCAAAGTGCCTCTCCAAATGCCATTTCTTCTCCGGGACACTCATTACGCGGCCGCTGGGAAGTGAGTCAGGCGGCTGGGTCCCACTCAAACTCGGCCCTCCAATGTCCGTCCCCATTGATCGAGAAGAAAAGACCTCACTTCACTCGCTCGGCCCACTCGGTCGGAATCCAATCGTGGAATTCCGATGAGACCCATCCTTCATTTTACCCACCGCCTCTCCATATGTCATTTCTTCTTCTACGGATCCCTCATCCCGCCGCTGGAAAGTGACACTCGCCGTGGGTCCCACTCAAATTCGGCCCACCACCGTTCGTCCCCAAAAATCGAGAAGCTTCCCCTTGCGTTGCTCGAGTCCCATGGCAACTTTTTGAGACTAGGGCAACCGTTTATCTCGATCTTTACCCCTTGAGCGAAATATAGTGTGTGGTCGCAAATATTCCTTAGTTTTGGAAGAGAGGCGATAAATAGGGATTCGAGATGTGAGAATAGTCCCCAAGCAGCTAATTCCTCTCCTGCAATTTCATCCCCGATTATTTTCTCTATCGAATTGCAACACCCAACCGTCAATTTCTGGAGTTTCGGCGCGTGCACGAGCCAAGACAAGTTTGAAAATCCGCAGTTCTCAACTACAACTTCAACGAGACTAGGGAAGCAAGAGTAGTTGGGCACCTGTCCCATCCCTTGAGTAATCTCCATCTTCACGAGCATACAGCATCTTTGTAGATGAAGCACCTCTAAATGCAAGAAACTGACACTCCCTTTTAATGAGTGACTTATTGGGATGCACGTCAAGTTCAGACAACTCATGATCTTCACTCTCCTTATGCATCTCTGGAAGGATTGGAATATTTTTAGTGTAGAGGAAGATTTGTACACTACAATAGATAAGTCGATCAGCTCTTGCATGCGCCCAAGTTCCTCTACCATCTCTTCTTCCTTCTCTAGATCCGACTCCCACGTGCTGAACACATTCAATGGTAAGCTTGTGATTACCCCCATCGGAATCAAGACATCATTGCTTATACCGTTTAGTAGCAACCACTGTAAGCGAGTCAAGTTCTTAATTTCCTTGGGCAACTCATTGATACAAGTGTTCGACATGTTCAAGTACCATAAATTAATCAGATCACAAATCCCTTTAGGGAATAATTTTATATTTGTACTGCCGGATAGGTCCAGCACCTTCAAACAGGCCATCATTGACTCAAAAAATCCTCTTGGCATGAACCCCACATTAGTTTCCCTTACAAACAAAGTTTCGAGTTGGGAACACACAGGTGGTGTTTGGTTGATATTTCCAATCAATCTTCCCCATAGAGATACTTTTTCCGCTTCCCCCCATTTAGACATCATCTCCATGTACATGTCTTTTTCGTTCTCTATCACTAACAACTTGTTCTCCTTTTGCCTGTGGTCATGAGTGATCCAAGTTGCCATATTGCGGATGATGTCATGCATCTTTACAGTTGGTTGTCCAAGTGAATTAAGCCCACTTTCCAATAGACAAGCCCTCTTTAAATCCCCCAAGATAGATGCTCCCTTGTCCCGCATATGGTATATATTATTAGTGTTTCCTAACAAGCCCTCTACAATCCAAAGTTCAATAAGCTCATATGCTATTATGGGGTAATTCTCAGGGAAGCAACAACAGTAAAGGAAGCAAGCCTGCTGAGTAGCATCATCTAAACTATCATAGCTAAATTTCAATATGTGGAATACTTTCCCCACCATACCTTGTAGCTCGTGCGGTTTGTGCCTCAACGTTTTTAGTGCATGCCTCCAGTCACGGGGATCGTCTTTACCGGCCATGGCTCGCCCAACAGTAATGAGGGCTAGTGGCAACCCTTTGCACTCTACGGCAATGTCCTTGGCGAGGTCTTGAATTTCTTGAGGACAATTTTCAAGCGATTTGCCAACGTTCTTCTTGAATAATGTCAGAGCTTCTTCGAGCATCAAGCACTGTACTTCACATGTTTCGTTGGCTTCCATTTGGTTGCATACTTGCTTCAACCGAGTTGTGAATATTACTTTGGATCCGTTCTTGAAACTAGCACGAGGAACTCCAATTTTGGAAAGGTCCAGCCTTTCCCATACATCATCAATCAACAACACAAACTTTTTCTTGGTCAACTTTTCCAAAATATTAGAGACCCTCTCATCCGGAGACCATCCTTCCCATGACTCATCTTTAATGTTCAGCCCTTTCCTTATGGTGTCTCGACAGTTATCTTCATTCACTTGCTTGGAAACCACCACCCAAATAATGATGTCGAATCCATGATTCGCACGCTGAAGTTCATTGTTGATCCTTTTCATGAGGGTGGTCTTTCCTACACCGCCTATTCCGTATAATCCCATAATTCCTTTTTGCTTTTCGTCCATGAGCCATTTCCACACTTTATTAAGGGAACTATCAAGCCCCAGAGTCTCGTCCATAGGCATTGCAAGTACAGGAGGACGAGGCAACGATGAGATGAAATTGCTGAATTCTCTTTTCTTACCTTGGAGCTCTCTCGCTTCATTGAGCAATCGATCAACTCTTTTCCCCAATTTATAGCTCGACCAGCAATTCTGAGGAAGACAACGACTGAAACATTTGATTCGGTCACATTCCCTGGCTTCTTCAAGAACTCGATCTACTCCACCTTCAAATTCTTGCACCTTGCATAACCAGTTCTCCACTTGATTTGTGTGCCGTACACCTCCCTCTCGTTCTTCACGTTCCACCGTTCCCTTCACATCTCCGCTCATGGCCTCCAGATCTCCAGTGGCCTTCCTCAACGCCTCCACATTATCTTTCAAATTACAAATGTAGCCCAAAGGTTTGCTGGCCAAGCCCCATAAATTGTTGACGAGTTGTAACAGAGAATTTGCAAAATCCATAGATTCTTTCAGGAGATGAAAGATCGAAAAAAGGAGTAATCCAGATGAATTGAGAACAGGCGAATGGGTGGAGCTCCATAATAGAGGGTCATCTAGTAAGGGATGACTTTTACAGATTCAATAATAGAGGCCCCAAGTAATGGCCCCACAACAGGACAATGATACAAGCTGGCAAAGGTAAGTAAAAGTAAAAGTACAAATCACAACTCAGGAGTTGAATTATTGTGCAAGCGGACAAACAACTTTTCAGAAAGTTGGATTATGGAAATAAAGCACCCCTCGCAGCCATAGATAGATATATATATATATATATGAGCAAAAAGTGCAAAACACAACTCAGGGTCGAATTATTGCGCCTACCAACAAATAACTTTTAAGAAAATTAGATTATGAAAATAAAGCTCACAACTTTTCCACAAAACAGTCTGTCTGAGCATTCATGAGGCTTGAAATTTGAAGATAACGCATCTATCGTGAAAGATACCACTGATCCTTGCTTCCGACGAATTTTAGGATAATGTTAAAAAGACATGGTAATATTTTTAAATACATCAACTCGTTGTTGATTAGGCAGACTGTTCATAATTTTATACAAGAAGGTTTTCCTAGCACTGTTATGTAATTTCTGTAAAGGAGATTAATTATAGGGAGAAAAAAAAATTCAATGGGAATTGGCAACTTTAATTAGTAAAATTAATACCTGCGTAATAGTAAATTGTGACTTCGAAATAATCTTGCATTATTTTTACTTCTTCTTTCTTTTTTTGTTAACAAATCAAAGACTGGACATTAAAATCCACGTGCATCGTGCATTTAATTATCCAAACATGCCCTCCTCCTTCTTGAGATAGTTAGTAGCTGCCCCGCATGTGAATGGTTTTATGCCCTCCCTTTCTTCTTTGAGATTATTAGTTGCCGATGCTATTCGTTTTGTTTAATTTGGATCTGGCAACACCGATATGCATATATAAAATTAATGGGTTGCAATTATCTAGTGGTGCTCAAAAGATGGGGCAAAAAAGTAGACGATTAATCACTCGTATCTAGTTAAAAATCTCATGTTTACAATATGGCAAAAGTTGAGGACAGTGCAAAGCTAGAATCGTATGAAATAGAATTTGAAAATGAAAAGATTAAGCTCACTCAAGAAAACATATTCATTTATGTCATTGAGTACAGGTATGGGCATGAGTTGTGGGTCTCTAATTATCATTGTATTGGTACCCATGAAAATTAGATAATTTTTTTTTCACGCCATTCCCAATCCAATATTCTTAGGTAGTACTATGAGGTAACTGCACGTTGTGCATTTACCCTCTAACCCTAGATGATCCACATCATTTTAATCCCAAATACTAAATTAGATCAAATCATATATTCTCACGAGACATGAGTGTAATCTTTCAAAACACAAGGTTCTCTTCATAGAGATTCCTTGTGCGAAATGCGAGATGCGAACATTCATATATGCTTTTTCGTCAATGGTTGTATCCATGAGTTTTTCTAATTTTGGCCAACTTGACAACCCATATGCCACTATTCTATTACAAAAGAAAAACTGAGGACCGAGGATTGGCGAAACTCCGTACGCATCAATATTATAATTATTGGTGTTATTATTATTTTACAATAAAAGAGAAAACTCCAAGTGTTACACTATTATGCTCTTAAGAAAACTTGATCTAATCGAATTCTCTATCAATAAAGGAAAAAAACATATTAGTATATAAACTAATTAAGGCGATTCCATGTAAACAGATTATTATATACTAAGTTCCCATTACTATGCCGTCCCACTTATCAATGTTCAAAATATTGGGCCACTTTAACTTATAATTGAAAGATTTTTTCTTTTATGTTTGGTCAATTGGATTAGTGGCCAGCAAGATAAACACTAGTAATCCTTGCAAAGCTTTTTAATGGTTCTGGCTTGCAAATCCTTTCAAATTCACCATCTAAATATGATAAAGTGACGTAGATTGTCTCCGAAGAGTAGCCCTTGAAACTAGCATTATGATGAAATAAAGTACAGCGACGAAAAGTCAGTGGCAGGCTTGGGATGAGTGATGGCCCTGCCCCTATCAAGGAAAAAAAAAAATTATAATTTTTTAATATATTACTACATAACATTAGAATTTTTTTATCACCCCTAATCTTGAATTTGCTACTCCAATCACCCATGGTCCCTACATAATACCGACTTTTGAGTATGATGGGAATTGCTAAAGAGAATAGTATAGGATACGATGACACTAACAATTCATGGCATTTCCCTTTGCCTGATTGATTTTGAAATGACCATATAAAAATATATCAGTTTATCATTCCAATTTTTTTTTTTTTTTATTAATATTGAGTTTACTAGTCAACTAGACAGTGAGGTTTTCACTTTCCAACAATGAATTGATTGGAAAAGTTAAAGCTAAGAAACTAAAGGTGAAGACCGGGCCTTGCTTTGATGGATAGCATATTCATACCCCCTTTCCCATATTATTATTATTTTTTAAGTTACTTTTTTTAGCAAAGGAGGAATCTTAAACAACTTTTGTTCCCCATTACAAAGATTAAGATATGATCGGATAAGATAAAATAAGAAGTCTCATCATTTATTTGATGAAAATATCTATTACCCTGGGACCATGTTAATGATGTCGCATAGTTCAATGTTAATTTCCCAATCACGGGCAATCAAAAGATCAATTGTTGTCCTCTCGCGCATAGATTCTCCTCTTTCTCTTATTTCAAGTTATCTTACAAGTATTCCTAACGAGATCGACTCACCCTAGATGTCAATTAATATGAATTCAAACTCCATGAAATTCAAGCAACCTCACTCCCAAGCTAAAGTGAAAAAGACACCTCTAAATCCAGATAGAAAGCCCATCGCAATTCCTCCAACATAGACAAAAATAGCCACTAATTAGCTGGGTTATCACCTTTTAATTTGCCTCTACGAAAATTCCTTCAATTAAAAGATTAAGATATCCGCTACTAATATTGATCAAGGAGGTGCCAAAAGATCACATTTTTTTCCCTAAGAGGAGAAATTATATTTGGCCACTTCAATAATGGAACTGAAGGATTAGCCGCTGCTAGCACTAACCAGCTCCCCCTACCATCGAAGGAAGGACCCCATCTGCAAAACCTGACTTGAGGCTTCAACCTTCAAAGGCAATTAAAGGGGAAGTTGTTCTTGTTTTCCAACTACTGATAAAAAGACTCGTCAAAAACTCTACCACCCTCTCTGTCTGCCTCACGCAAGGCCCTTGCCGCCACCATCTCCACAGTACCGCCATTACTGGCCTCGACAATGATGGTATCTCTCTAAGCTACATCTTCTCAACTAATAAGTCAGTCATTGAAAGCGAGAAAAACCTCTGAATCTAGAAGCACAACTGCCGTGCCTCCACATCGAGGGGGCAATCGCATCAATAGCTCAATCACATCAGAGGAGACGCCAAGCTTGCAAGAAAGAAAGCCAATTACAAACACAATTAAAAAGGGGAATAATGCAAATCGAAATATATGAAGGAACAAATGATAAGATCTATTGACACCTAAATTTTGACGACTCATTTAGTTATTTATTGTATTAGAAAATTAAGGATTAATTTTATCTTTGAAAAATTAGTTAATTACATGGCATATAGTTTTAGGTATATTTATTTTTTAATTTGTATTTACATTGGTAGGTAATGATGGTTTCGAATTGATGCTTCAGAAATTTTAATTTGATGAGTCGAGCTAAGCTCACGGAACGAGCAAAATTAGCCTAAAAATTAATGATAAAAAATCTCATGAAAAATAGAAATTTAAAATTTTTCTAGGATATGATGAATTTTTTGGATAAAGCAAATGTGAAAAGTAAATATTGTGTTTGGAAAAAGAATTTTTATGAATATAAATTTGAAAAAAATTAAAATCTTAATCCTTTGCCTATAAATAAGTTGTTTGCGTAGGGAGGAGGCCACACATCGAAGATACAACCGGCTTTTCTCTCGGTTTCTAGGTTAAAAATTCAAAGAAAGAGAGAAAATGTTCTTCCTTCGTTTCTAGGGTTTTCGAAGGGGGAAGTTTCGTTGAAAAGAAGAAACGAAAAGTCAAAGGGAAAAGTAGAAAAGCAGAGAGGAAAGGACGTGCGGCAGAGGAGAGAGAGAGGAAAAAAAGAGAAAAAGAAAAAAGGCTCCTGTTCATCATCTTCTCCGAGTCTCCTCTCGCCGTTCCACCAGCCGGCCTTCGTTGCGCCGGTTGCCGCCGCTGCTGCCTTGACGCCCGAGACGCTGCTGCTGCTCCCGCTCCGCGCGACCCGACGCCAGCGACCCGAGACGCCCTGCCACCGTCTCCGGACGCGGCTGCTGAAGCCGCGACGATCCCGACGCCGGAGCCGCTTCTGCCCTGCTCTGCCACTCGACCGCGACTGCATCAGCGCAGATCTCGCCTTTGTCGAACCCGTTCGCTGGTCTTCGCCGCTCAAGATCCGCCTATGATGCCTTTGCCCAACGCCTGCTGAAGCCGCGACGATCCCGGCGCCCCTGCTCGCCTCCGCCCGATACTCAGCCGCTGCCGTGCCGCTGTCCCTGCCGCGACCCGACGCCACCGGAGCCCACACCGCCGTTGCTCGTCTCTCCCCGGTGCCCGACAGCAAGCTTCGCACCCCGCGACGCTCCCTCGCCGGTGCCCTGCCCCGCCGGATTCCCTCGCCGGCGTCAACCCTCGCTGCCCCGCGTCGGACGTGCTCCTCGGTGCGGTCGCCGGAGCTCCGACCGGCTGCCAAGCTTTTTTTTTTTAAAGAAAAAAATCAAATTAGGTATAGTTGCTTTATTTTATTAGGCAAGTATATATATATATATATATATTTCTTGTTTACTTATTTGAAATATTTCCCGATGCATAATTGGAAATTTTGACATACCACCTGATTCGCAATCGTCTTGAGTTTTTTATTTCATCTATAGCGCTTTATTTAGTCAAAATAAAATTAACATCTTGATCTTTAAAAGTTTCAAGATCAATTTATCGATTTTATTAGTGAAATATTATCCTCGATCCGAACAATGTATGATACATTCGGTGATTTTGAATGGTCTGTCTTGTTTTGATTGCTTTATTTATCCTGAAAATTTTTTGAGTTAGAATATTGCATATTTAGGATTATTTGCATATTTGGTTAAGCGTTTTATTTATCATGAATTGTCGAATTAAAAAATAAAATAAAATAAATCCATGATGTTAGATTTTTGTTTCATTAGCTTAAATTGCATGTTTAATTATTTTACATTTTTTAATTTCGAAGTTAATTAAAAAAAAAAAATCATCATGCATATGTACGTCATTGCACGTTAAAATAAAATTGCATATTTCATTTTAAGTTTAGATTGGTTTAGATATACCGCATCTTAAGTTAGCGATTGCTAAGTTAATGTAATATCTTGGTTTAAATTAGAGTTTAGCCCGACCTAATCCTTAATTTATAAGTTGGATAGAGTGTTAATTTAGTTAGATAATTTTCACATTTTTCTAATTTCGAAATTTCATGGAAAATACCAAAAATTATCTTAGAATAAATCAATTTCATTCTTTAGGACATACTGCATTTTATTTATGTTATGTAGTTTAGGCCATATTACAATGTCATATTATTTCATGTTAGATTAGTAGCATGCATTGCATATTGCATGATCTTCATTAAATAAGTGAAAAAAATCGCGTGTTAATTAAAAATCATATCTAGGGTTGATGATGTAAATTCTACTCTAACCACGCAGAGATCTTTCGTTCTTTATAAGGTAAGTCTTTGCATTTTTTTTATTTGCTTTCCTTGGGGTTAAATTGGTAGATTGCGCACTCGCGTGATCATCTCACATGTTAGGAAATAGATTTAAAATCAATCTAAATTTTCGCAAAAATATTTTTGAAAATAAAGAAAAAAGGTACCGAAAGGACGTTAGAGAAATTTAGTGTAATCAAGTCATGTACCTAGAGTCTCAGTTCGCGGGAGTAAAATAATCTTCTCATTATTTTACTTAACTGTCTAATCGACCTCGTAAACAGATTAGCGGCGATTCTAGATAAAATCCATTTGCATGTTAAGAAATTTGAACTTAAGTTGCGAATTGATATGGGCTTGGGAGAGTCGAGTTAAGTCCAAGCTGAATAATCCATTAGCCAAACCCTAGATGGTTTACACCCCGAAATTTAGATCGCGACAAAACTCATGTTCGTTAAGTAAAACACAATGATCCCTATCCAAATTGTTCGAGAGTTATAATAAAACACAATGATCTCTCACAAAAAAAGGAACCATCATAGTCACCCTCTTCATACTATTGTCAAAACCCACTCATACTAATCACTTATACTTCTCTCTTAAAATTATTAAAATAATGTTAACATTTTGCACAAGCGCTATTATTTCACAATTAGTCTTTCACAAATAATTAAAAATCTAAGCATAAGTTGCATACAATCAACAATTAAGTTTACTTTTATTCATCTATTACTCCATAAATCTAATGTCTCATGGATTTTATTTCTAAACATGTTTTAAATATTTATAGTTTATGGTGAATATAATTATAAAGCAACGACTTGAATCCATTTAATTTGAATCCATTTATTTACAAGTAACTTAAATTAAAATCTGAAAGTTAAGAATTCACATAGTTTAAATAGTTTACAGTTTGAAGTGTGGAATTGTTTCCTCATTGCATTCAAATTTGTTTATTGACAAAAAAAATATGTCAACAAATTATTTTTCTATTAAGTATAAATATATAGATAGAAAGGAAAAAAAAATTGAAAGTAAACTTATTTAAAATTCATTCTATTGCTAGTTCAAGAAAAAGCTTTGAGAATTAAATGACTAATAACATATGTTATTGATAAAATAACATAATTAAAAGATTTAAAACCGAATTGGCCCAATAGATCTAAGACTTTTCGAACAATTTTCCCCTTAATCTTCCATTGTCAAGGATTCTACCGATGAACTAAACTGTTCCAACTTCTTGATCCTCCTTGACATGAGATCCAAACCTCATCTATGAATAAATTCGGGGGGCATGACTCATGCGGTGATCTTTGTCACATCATCTTGTTCACCATTTAGCGAGATTCGAAGACTGATGTTTATAACAAAATGTAATCACTGTATCAAATGAACAATGTAGCATATGAATAGACTTGCTACTTTTCCGTTTATCTGTCTCCAATAGGATTAAGACTCCAATTTAATAACAAGTTAAAATGAAATTGCCATTGGATTAGGCAAGTAGAACACGTCAACGGGGTTTCAATGGTTTCCACGAAAACGCTCTTCACGTTTATTCTTTGCTCCATTGTGGCCACTTGAAGAGCCCACCAACCATTTTACACTGATGATCGTAGAGAGTTGGGACAATGTCCAGCTCATCTTTGGTACTGTTTTTTTGTTCTCTATCTAATGCATGTTATTATTCAAAAAGATATTTTCAGCAAATTTATGTAAATTAATGTACGCAATGAAATTATGGAGGTTCATATTTTCCATGTCCTTATTTAATATAAACATTAGAATTCTCTCAATTTACAAAATAAATGTATGAAGTTCATCCTTTTGAGAAGCGGACGGATAAGCCTTCGAAAATTCAAGAACTGATGTTGTCTCTTTTCTTCCTTTCCTTTCCTTTACTTGCCTTTCTTCTTCGGCCACATCGCAACTCCAATCTTCCACCGCCATCTCCACTAGTTTCTCCCCTTTCCCCAACCTCCATCATAGTCACGATCAGCACCACCATCAACCTCCCTCTCGGCTGCGCCATTATAGCTGTCCTCCTTCCCACACGCGCCCAAGTGTTTGCGTTCAGCCTAGTCTTGACTAGCGTTCAGCCTAGTCTTGACTACCATCGCCATCGTTAACTGACTATATAAGTATCTCATCAGACCGCCTTCTACTTCACAAGTCGGCAAACATTCCTCCGATCACCACCACCATTATCATCGCACCATCGCACACTGGCACTAACACCCACCCAACCACCCGCAACCACACCCCACACCTGTGATCTAAGGTCACTACCTCAAATTCAAGGTCTCTGCCCACAGGTGACCTCCGATCTGAGGGTAATTAAGGCCAAAAACCAATTGGTTCATGATCGCAGCCAGCGCACCACTCTCTATTGTTTGTCCAGAGAGAGAGAGAGTGGTAGAGAAACAGACAATGCCGCTGGGAGAGGTATATCAACGACGGCCCAAAGTTTGAGGCATTCTAATCAATTTTGAGTAACTGGATTAATAAGTCATTGAACTAGATATCATTACGCTACAAGGCAAAGAAGGAGTTTTGTAGGCATTGTCTATGGGCATGATACATTTGAATGATGGCATGACGTGACCACGCAACCACCCAAGAAAAGCCTACGAACACACGACAATAAAAATAAGCGGATGAGACTTTTCTCCCATGCATATGATTAGAGCCTATTTAAAGCTCAATAGTGTAGCGCGTGACAAATTTCCCACAGCATAAAGTTTGAGGTAAACAAGTGGTTTGGTATGCATTGACCTCGGGTCTGACTGTCATCTTCAAATTGCAAACACACTAGCTTTCCCTCCCCAAGAACAAATAGACACTTGAAGCACAATTGTTATGGGCTAATTCCATAAAAAGCATGAACTTTAGGTTGATGGACAAATCTAGCCAAAACTTTTTTTTTTGTCTCATGAAAAAGAAAAACAAACTTTAGGTCGAGAGACAAATCTGGCCAAAACTTTTTGTCTCGTAAAAAAGCACAAACTCTAGGTTAAGTGACAATTCTAGCCCCAATTTTTTTTTTTTTTTGTCTCATAAAATCACAAACTTTCGCTCCTATCCAAAATCTAACCCCTACCATTAACTTTCTATTTGAAGTTAACCTTATTTCAAGAGAAAATGTTCTAACTGCGAGATTGGTGGATCTCATCTGTGGTTTTTCTTAACAGGCGGTGATCTACAGCTTCATATTACAATAAAACAATAAAGTATAGCTAGAGAAATTCAATCAGTAGATTTTTTTACTTGTGAGATGACACAGTTTCATGTTATTCTTTAAGTCCGTAGCTCAAACAAGAAGACAATTAATGGTGTTAGCCAGTAAGTGCACATGGACTTATTGATAAAAACAATCAATGAATTTTAGTTAAGGGGGCTAGATTTAGGATTTAAGTGAAAGTTGGTGATTTTTTTCAAAATAAAAAAAAAATGGGCCAAAATTGTCACTTGACCTAAAGTTTATGCTTTTTTATGTGACAAGAAAAAGTTTGGGCCAAATTTGTCACTTGACCTAAAGTTTGTGCTTTTTTACGAGACAAAAAAAAGTTTGGGCCAGATTTGTCCATCGACCTAAAGTTGGTGCTTTTTTTTGGAATTAACCATAACTTACTCCTCTCAATTCCCTTTAAGTTTAGGTCTAATTAGCCCAATTTTCACGGATGAACAATGTTACCATGAATCATGACCTCTTGGGAGTGGCTGTTCAAGGATGGGGAAAAATGGAAAGAGGAGAATAGAACTTCCTATGAACACTTTTTACCAAAAAAAGAAAAAAATTTCCTATGAACACTTCAAAGTTCGTACGACAAGACCGAGGCCACCAATTATCATTCTAGAATGAAAATTGTAATATCTGGAGGATTTGGGAAAGGACAGTTTCCATGATATGTCTACGATGGAAGCAATATAAGAATAACTAGGGCTCACCAAAACTATTGCTTAACTTTCCGCGAATCCTCAATTCGCTGGATTAGTTGATCAGCCGTCAGAGCACCCTCATGATAATTGAAAATAGCTCAATTAAGATAAGGGTAGATGATTAAAACATCTTAAAACTGTATAAGTTGCAAGCAATTGAACATCAGAAAAATTTCACAACCCAATCTTACAGTTAAATTATAAATGAGAATCAACCTAACTTCAGACATTCAAAGACTACAGAATGTGCATAAATCTAAGGCAATGACCATAAGTTATTAACATTTCTGCATTGAGCCGGCAACAATGTCCTTCACAGAAAAGTTATGGGGATACTCTCTGCCTATTGCTGAAAAGAAAGTATCACTTACTATGCATGGTTGCAGCAACCTGAGAACTAGGAAGCTGTGTTTTCCAGGATGGTCAAGCTCTACAAAGGGAAGGCCTTTCATTGATCGCTGTTGAAGACTTATGCGGTTTGTGCGTATTATCATCGGTTATTGTGTATAAACATGTTGGTGCTTCATCATGGTTTCGTTGCTGGTTCCATGTTTTGCGAGAGAATAATGATGAAGTTGGATGGAATCCCCCGGTCAAAAACAGTTTAGGAGGAGAAGGGTGGCCACAGATTAAAGGTCATTATCGATTCTTCATGCCACAAGAGGGGCGTTAGTGCCTATATGCATTACAAGGGGTGTCTGCGCTTTTTTGGCAAAATGCAAGTACTCTTTCCGGAGTTCACCCTCTATCTTTCACATGATAAAAGATTAAAATTGCCAAAAAACTTGTGACTGCAGGTTTTTGTTCATATTGGGATATCCAGGGCATCTCATCACAGTATCAAAACTTTTATGAGCCTTTACTAACATAATAATTATGAGAACCTAGCAGATTAAATTTCCACATGATAGCAAACGTGAAAAAGATAAAACTTACAAAACTCTTGAAAGGCTTCCCATCTTTAAATATGATAAAGTTTGGTAAATGCCTATCAATTTGGAAGCACCGATCGTCAAGCCTCCAAGAGGTAAACTTAAAATGAATCTTTTACATATGCGTTCCAATCGGGGTAAAATCTTGCTAGAAATTAAAATGTTGAAATTTCAATTCAAGTCAAAAACACGCCTAACTCACAAAACTAATTACATTTGACCCCCATTTTTTTTTGAACTTGAGACTTGTATGCGTTTGATTAGGGAAGGTAAAGCCGTTAAATGAATTGATTCTTTTAATCAATTGAATCTCTCATGTGTACACGAGCATTATTGTAAAAGTGTACCGAAAATAGACAGAATGATTTTATTTGGATAGGCTCAGTGGGCACACACGACCTTCATCAGTTGATAATTTCTTTTGTAGCTTAATTATTATGGATAAATTGGACCATTTATTTTTTTGCTTGTCCGCGTTAGCAGAAGGCATGTGAACTAGAGATTGGCCAGGATATCTAATTTACCGGCATTTGCTGTCTCGTCCACAAATTGCTAAATTTAGGCCCGCATGCTTTATTCGCAAAAGGTTGAGATCCTATGAAAATTACAATATCAATTTATATTTTTACGTTTATCTCATAAAAAATTGATGTATCTTAATTTTTCTTTTCTTTCACTCTTTTCATTTTAGACTTTCTCTGTGCTTATCCCTCGGGTCACATCAGTCCATGACCTCGAATTGACATTTTAGACTTTCTCTGTGCTTATCCCTCGGGTCACATCAGTCCATGACCTCGAATTGAAGTCACCTGCCTTGAGGAATGCTGGCCCGAGCAAGTCGCCTTGGCTTTGTTTGCATTGGGGCAAAGATAAAAGCAATCATCAGAAACTCTTAGTGCCCCCATGTAAAGCCCTTGCCACCATGATCTCCACGGCCATACTAGCCTTGATTGGGATTGTCAATGGTTAGGGTTGGGTCGGTTTTATATGCTACCCAGCCCGACCCCGGTCCTAAGCATGACCTTAAAAGGCAGTACCCCTAGTACCCAAGTTGGGGGGAAAAATAATGACTTGGTACAGGTGGCTCCTGGGGGTGGTCAGGCACCCCGCCCTTCTCACAAGGAAGGGAATGAAATAACAACTGAGGGTTGCAGCTCGCCGGGGTTGCTCGGACAGGCGGACCCAAAACGGGAGGGGGAAGCTAGACCTCCCTACAAAGGCCAGCCGAGGACCTGGCAAGGCTAATCTCAAAAGCCCAAGCCAGGCTCAATGAAGGGGCCTGTATCCACGATTTCAAATTTTCATAAAGGTCGCTGCTCTCTTTAACATGACTCGACCTGACCAGAAACCCATAGGATCCGAAGTGAAAACGGAAGTCAGGTCGGGTCAGGTTTTTGGTTTTTTTGGCTGGTTGCCTCTCTGTATTGCTTGTCCGCAAGAGAACAAACCTCATTGCATTTGCTCTAAAGTAGACTTATTGGCCGTAAATTGGCCGTAAACTATTTGAACGTGTCAATCATGACTAGAAATATGCTCTGTTGCCAATGGAGCTACGAAGATAAAAATTGGCCGAGCAAAGAGTTCGAAGTAAGTGTGTTAGAGGGTGAGATGGGGTCCATCTTTAGAAATGGAAGCCATACATGCTGCATAGTGCAAATTACATGGTATGTGCAAATTACTTGGTGGAAAATTTGGGTCTTTTTGCTGCTCCGCTCACCTCTTCTTTATCAGACAATTTTATGTCGTGAAAAGACTGTCAATCTGGTTTTAACTATTCCATTTCCTAGGAGTTTGTCGGAAAAGTGAGTAACGAAGTAAAAAAGAATTCTTAATTTAATTACCCTCATTTTCCGGAAAATAGCAGGCTTTAAATTAAACATGAAGATAAATTTACAGAGTTAAGTCTCTGAGATAGATTTCCCAGCTTAGTTATGGTTCAAAAGAAAAGTAGCAGCAGGTGGAGGTTCACACAAAATACAATACGGTTCTTTCAGCATCCTTCCTCTCCGAGCAAGCTTATCTACACATCGGTTGCCTTCCCTGAAAGGGTGCCTGATTTTAACCCTCTTGAAAGCTTCCAGTAGAGTCCTACAATCATTCAAAAGAGAAGTGAAAACAAGATTATCCAACAAATTTAATGAGAGTAACGGTACAGTTACCGGAGCATCCAACTCCGCCTGCAGATGAGTGATGTGGACTGGAAACTTTAGGAAAAGACAGACTAAAAATGACTCGTTCATCCTTACAATCATGCATATATGTGGATGGTAATGGCTTAGAAGTTAAACAATAGAATTCCTCAAGAAAGTGAGTTTGCACCATGTTAAAAGTCAAACTGCTTTTAGTTTCAAAGGTTCGTGCAAGTTCACAGTTTCAAATGTTTGTGCAAGTACACACTTATCTGAAAGGCACGAAAAGAGACCGTCCAAATCAAAAGAAACTAACCAAAAAGATGCATACTTTAACGGCCAGCAGCAAAGATGAAGACAAATTACACACTGATCCAAAAGAAGAAAAACAATCATGATCGAGACTCCCTTTCAATATGAATGGCGGGGAGGCAATTCGTCGAAGAACCAGCTCTACGACATCACATCTCAAATGAAGGCACTCGCCTGTTTTTACATGGACAATGTTCTCCAATCAGAGCTGAGCAATCAATCAGTATGAGAAGAGACTGTACATGTGGGACTTGAGATCTTCGAAGTCCATGATATATGCAAACACACTTATACATAAGTCCATCGAATCACCTAAGGGTATACTGAACCGATTCCAAAGCTAACCACGTGTTTTTATTTTGCAAGTGGAGGAGAACGTTTTATAATTCTGATTGCAACGTCAAACCAACAACAGAAGTTGCATGACGGAGAAAGGCCGGTGGTTCGGCCACAGAAGAACGGGGCGACGACAGTAGAACAAAACTAAACAGAGTCGAGACGAGATGGAAGGAGTCAAGACGACCCTATCATCCTCATAGACAACAGTGGAAGGAATTTCCTTCTTAATGATTTTGTCAAAGCTGCATGTCGATATAAAATCCCACCAGATCAGCTTCACGTAAGTCCCAAAAGAAGTTCACTACATAGATATCCCCATGAATCTAACCATAAAGTAAACAGAGATGAGCCTAAGAGGAGGGCAGAGTTTGCAAAATTCGATTTTTCAACTGAAGAACCTCTACAGCCTGAAGTCCGTGCTTGATCAAACAAAAGAATCTCTGGGAAAAATTTAAAATCTCGAGTCTGCTTCTCGGACGATTCTTCCGTCACACTAAGAAACGAACGGCCCACATCAACCCCTACGCAAGCCAGTCACCCAAGACTCACGAGCGAGAGACATCGTATCTGATCGACAATCGAAACTCGTCCGATGGAAACAGCAATCGATGCTCAAAAAGGGCGAGGAAGAAAACCCAGCTGAACGCGCGAGCGAAGCTTCCACCACTCCTTCCACCACATTAAAGATTCGACAGGCATAGGAGAAATGTCGGACGGAAGTGGAGATCCAACGAAGCAGAGAGCGAGAGAGCGGCTTCCTCTCAGAAGCCACAAGAGGGTTTAGCGACGAATGAGAGCGGCTTCCTTCTCCGGCGGAGATGGCGCTTCGACGGAGTCGGGGGTCGTCTAGGGTTTGTGGAAGAGACCATGGAAACTGGAAAGCGCGGGGAGACGAGTAGTGACGCATTGAAACTGGATACTGGAAGAGGCCATGGAAAATTGGAAACTGGAAAGGATTTCGGGCATTTTGTTCCGGGTAGGGTTATAACCCCAACCTACCCGAACAAGAACCCCCAAGATACCCGAAATTTTCGGGTAGAGTCGGGCCGGGCCGCGCATTTCTGACACCCCTAACTTCGATGGCGACGGTCTCTCCATCTTTCTACAAGTTTCTCCACTCAAAGAATTCACGTCCTCATTGGGTTTTTATTTTTATTTATTTTTTATTTTTGTCCCACCAATTTATCGAGCGTACAAAGAGATGCTATTTGTTGCAGTATTCTTCATTGTACCCCCACATTTAGGAATCCCCACAGAAAATACGTAAACTATGAAAATATAAAGATACTTTGCTGGCGATAGCGCTGGCGATAGACAAATGAAACTTTTTTTTAAAAAAAAAATAATATTTTAGTACTTACTGGCCTTAGTCGCTCGGCTCGCGAGGTAGGAATCCGATCCGGTTATGGAAATTCGCTTGCGGTGCTGCCTCGCCAAATGTCATTTCTTCCTCCATATTAAGCAACACCCGGGCGGCTGGGTCCCACTCGAACTTGCACCACCAATCTATGGGTGCGTTTGGTTGGGCATTTAGAAAGCCCGCCTGAAAGCCCTTGGGAGAAAAATGGGGTGTTTGGTAATAATTTTTAATGAGCTTTGAGTTGAAAGTTGGTCTTGAAAGTTAGTCTTGAAAATGCTGGTAGGGATCAGCATTGAGTTTCAGCATTTTCGGAATGCTGAAGGGCTCCATTAATGAAATTTTGTGCAGTTCCTTTTTTACCCTAAAAAAATCATCGGAAACCCAAATTTATCCCTTTCTAAAAGAACAAAAAGAAGGGCTTTCCTTGCAGCTCCTCCAGAAACGCTCACACTCCAGTCCTCACGCTCACTCTCTCGAGAGCCCCACGATGATGCCGACTTCAAATCCGCCAATGAAAAATCTGGGTTTGTTTCCTCTGCTCGATTCTTCTCCTCATCTAGGTTTGTTCCTATTTCGATCTTCTGAAACGGAGGATGTAGCAGCTCACAAATCAACTCCTCCCTCCCTCCGACGCGACCACTCAGGCCATCGCCTTCGCTCGATTCCCTGCATCCTCGCACGTTTTTCCCCTGCTTGTGGGTAGTGAGGTTCGGGCAACCTACGGAGGCCTGCGCTTTCTCTCTTTAAGCCTTCTTGGGTCATCAGGACGGAGGCAAGTTCCTCTTTTTGTCTGTCGAGGTGACCCTCTTTGTATGACGTTCCACCTTCCTGCCCTAAATTCGCACTGATTTTGGCATTTCATGGTTGTGATGGTCACAATCGAATGTGCACAGGGAGGCTTGAACGAAGCCGGAACTCCTTGCGTCGTCTGCCGTGGGAGCAGAAGGATCGATTGTCACCGTTGCCGCGGAAAGGGTCTCCACGGAAAATGTCTCTCTCTCTTTCTCCCTCGGTGGCAAACCTAGATGGTTTGGTTAGATATCAGCTCAGGTTATTGGTGAAATCTCCTAACTTGTTGCAAGTACATACCATTGCGTTGAGTACCTAGCGGTTGGGAGCCGGCGGCTACGGCCAACCTCCCTCGGGTTTGTACATTGGATGTGTGTCGTCATGTGAAGGCCGGTTCTGATGACAGAATTTATAGGACCAATTCATACATGTTTGTGCCGTAGGCGAAGGCGTAACCTTAAAAAGGAAAAAGAAGGAAAGAGAAAAGAGAGAAGCAAAATGCAACAGCTAGATTTCTTGTTTTATCCCCTTCCTTCGGATACCCACTTTAATGTTTGAATGAACAATTAGCTGTTGTGTGAAAAACATTCTGGGAGTTTAGTCTTGGTGGTTTGTTGCGGGAGCCTCTCTGCGTTCATAGATAGAGCCTCGATCTAAATCTAATCTATGCAGAGACTTAAGAGTTTGCTGCAATTAATGACCGGAGTTGTAAATGTTATTGGGGGATCGCTAGCTTTCTTTGAGGTCCTGATTAGAATAGAAATGTTGTTTGTGAGAGATCTGCACATGCAACACTGTTGCAAGTGTCTGCTTATGGATATCTCGTGGGGATGAACTTGATTAGTTTCCAAATGTGAGGGCATAGATTGACCTTATGCATTGTTCTTGCAAGAGAGATTCCATGTAGTTCTCTCTTTTCAGTACTGGCAGCTGTTAAATTCAGGCTTGCCCTATCTAAGATGGGAGGAAATATCTCTCTAGTTGGATAGTGAGGAATTGAAAAGCATGAAGGCTACTGCTACCTAGTGAATTGAAGAAATCCCATTGCATTACTAGTGAACCGGTTCAGACTTATGAGTGGACCACAGGTTATGGTGGCTTGATAAGAGGGCGAAGCTCCACATATGGTCAAGCGCTGATAGTCCACTATTTTCCAAGCAAAGAGACCACTAGGCTTATGTTTTATAGCTTCCATCCACATAAGAGTCTGTATGAGTAGGTTTTGTTGTAATTACGGTGGTCTTCTTCAATGCTGCTTCTTGTTCCATAACAAAACACACACTGCATTAATTAAGTTTTCTGGCATTTCGGTATTCTTTTGGCCACTTAATTAAGTTTTCTGCGATTGGCAGATTTCTCTTTGTTTTATTTACTACTTTTGTTGGGTGTTCCTCCGCTGAATCCTCGTATTATTTGCTGCTGTAGAGCTGATCGACCAACGAAATTGAGTTCACCTACAGTATTAGTTATATTCAACAACTGTTAACTATTTGACTCCATTTATTCTTGGTGAGTTTTTTATGTTTGGGTCAGCCCCTTTGTGCGGAGGGTGGAGTGGGCATTGAAGCTCAAGGGCATAGCCTACAACTGCATCGAGGAAGACATCCTCAACAAGAGCGCTCTGCTTCTGTGGCTCAACCCTGTTCACCAGAAAGTCCCTGTCCTCGTCCATGGAGGTAGAGTCCAGAGTAGTCTGCAAGTCCAGGAGGAATGAAGCCCTATGTCAATTATTGCACCTGCTCCTTGCTCGGTGCAAAGAATAGCTTTGCTTGCCCTTGTTTTCCTTATGAGTTGAGCTTTGGATTTGTATTTAAGATTCAAGAGTTAAGTATGGATCGTAATAATGTGGTTTAGTGCGGTTTTTGAGTTACTCTGCTCCTGTGTATGATTTCACTCTTATCTTAAATTGTTGGTTGTGCAAATTGACAGTTGAAGCTCCCATTGCAGACGAGTAAAATTGCAAATTAATTCCATTGCTTTGGTTGCACGTCTGGATTTAGTATGCTAAGCAAAAGAAGAACAGGCCAAAAGGATCCACTATAACCATGGCAACTCCAATTTCCAAAGGTTTTCGCCAGAGTTACTTAGGGAAAATTGTGGGGTCATGTTCTGGCATTGAGGATCAAAACATTAACTCATTTTGCGAACTGTTCATTCAACTGGGGTTTTTCGAAAGCACCTGATGCAAAATGTAGTGATTCTCATAGTTTAGATGTAAATCAAAATCTTCAACCTTTGTTTTTACTTGTGCCCGCCTCTAGATCTTGCATAATAAGTTTATACCTCAATGATACGAAGCAATTCTATGGTTTTTAAAGATAATGAGCTTCTTTCCTCAAAGCATACGTTATCTTATTTTTATTATAATGAAAGTATTCTTCTTGTAATTTAGAAAGAGAGTATGTAAATTTTTTCCATTTGATGTTTTTAGTAAAAAAGAATTTTAATTTTATTAAAATTGTTTACACAACATCTTTAACATGGTTGTCAAATATAAATTAAAAAAGTCACAAACATTATTTTTTTTTAAAATTTTAAACAAATAAAAATTTAAATATTTAGATTAATCACCAAAGGGGCTTTGCAAATATGTTATCTACCAAACAGCATTCATCTCAAAGTTGCTTTTCAAAGCAGAATTTACCAAACAATTTTTGCATTTCCTTCAAAGCCTTTTAGGCTAAACTACTTTGCATTCTCCAAATAAGCTTTCCAAATGTTCAACCAAACGCACCCTCTGTCCCCAAAGATCGAGAAGCTTCCCCTCGCGCTATTCAAGTCCAACGGCAATTTTCTGAGTCCGGGGCACCTGTATATATGGAATTCCACCCCTTGAGGGAAAAATAGAGTGCGGTCGCAAATGCTTGTTAAGTTTGGAAGAAAGACAACGTATAGGAATTCGAGATGTGAGAATGGTTTCGAAACAGCTAATTTCTTTTGCGTAAATTCATCTCCGATTATTTTCTCCATCGATTTGCACTTCAAAACCTTCAATCTCTAGAGTTTTGGAGCTTGCACAAGCCAGGACAAGTCCAAAAATCCACATTTATAAACCATAACTTCAATGAGACTAGGGAAATAAGGGCAGTTGGGCGCTCATCCTATCTCTTGAGTAATCTCCATCTTCACGAGCATAGGACAAGAATATAGCTCGAGCAACTCTAAATGCAAGTAATTGTCACTCCCTTTTAATGAGTGACTTATTGGGATGCATATCCTTACAATCCTTGATCACCACTCTCCTAATGCATATTTGTAAAGATTGGAATATTTTTAGGGCAGAGGAAGATTTATGCACCTCGATAGATAAGTCGGTGAGACCTTGCATGCCCCATAGTTTCTCTACCACCTCTTCTTCCTTCTCTAGACTTGGTCTCTCCAAGCTGAACGCATTTAATGCCAAGCTGAATGCATTTAACGGTAAGCTTGCGATTGCCCCTATTGGAATTAGGATGTCCCTAGATATACGGTCTAGTAGCAACCACCGTAAACGAATCAAGTTCTTAATTTCCTCGGGCAATCAATTGATGCAAGTACCTGACAAGTTCAAGTACCATAGCTTAATTAGTTTGCAAATCCCTTCAGGGAATGGCAAGATATTACTATTGTCAGACTGGTCAAGAACCGTCAGATGAGCTGTCGTGGAGTTGAAAAATCCTCTTGGCACGACACTCACATTAGTTTTCCTAACAATCAAAGTTTTGAGCTTGGAACACATAGGTGGTGCTTGATCGATATTTTGAATCTGTTTTCCCCATAGGGATACTTTCTCCTCTTCCTCCCATTTGGAGATCATCTTTGGGGACATGTCTTCTTCCTTCTCTATCATTAGCAACTTGTTCTCCCTTTGCCCGTGGTCACGAGTAATCTAGATGGCCATGTCACGAATGACATCATGCATCTTTATATACTCTTTCTCATCATCACGCCCTCTTTCCAATAGACAAGCCTTATTTAAATCCCCCAAGATAGATGCTCCCTCCTCCCGCATTTTGTATACATCATCGGTGTCTTCTAGCAAGCCCTCTCCATTCCAGAGTTCAATAAGGTCATTTGTTATTATGAGATAATCCTTAGGGAAGAGACAACAACAAAGGAAGCAAGCCTGTCGAGTAGCGTCTAAGCTATCATAATTGAATTCTAGTGTGCGGTATACTTCCTCCATACATGGTAGCTTGTGCGGTTTGCTCCTCAGCATTGTTAGCTTAGCGCTCCACTCAAGGGGATTGTCTATATTAGCCATGGCTTGTCCGACAATAATAAGGGCTAGTGGCAATCTTTTGCACTCTTCAACAATGTCTTTTGCGAGGTCTTGAATTTCTTGATGACAATCTACGAGTGACTTGCCGATGTTCTTCTCAAATAATTTCAGAGCTTCTTCGTGTGTCAAGCACCGTACTTCGTAGATTTCGTTGGCGTCCATTTGTTGGCATACTTTCCTTGACCGAGTTGTGAATACTACTTTGGATATGTTCTCGAGACTAGGAAGAGGAACTCCGATTTTGGGAAGGTTCAGCTTATCCCATACATCATCAATCAACAACACAAACTTCTTCTGGGTCAAAACATTTGACAGTTTGTTGACCCTCTCAACTTGAGACCATCCTTCCTAGATGTTATCTTCAATGTTCAGCCCTTTACTTATGGCATCTCGAATGTTATCTTCATCCACTTGCTTGGACACCACCACTAAAATATTGGCCTCGAACCCATGATTTTCGCGAAAAAGCTTATTGTTGATCATCTTCATGAGGGTAGTCTTTCCCACACCACTTGTTCCGTATAACCCAATCATTCCTATTTGTTTTTCGTTCACGACCCATTTCCACACTTGATTAAGGGAAATGTCAAGCCCCACGGTCTCATCCATAGGCATAGAAAGTACCGGAGGACGAGGCAACAGTGACGTGAAATCCCTGAATTCTCCTTCCGTATGTTGGAGCTCTCTCTCTTCCTTGAGCAATTGATCAACTCTTTTGCCCAATTTATAGCTCAACCAACAGTTCTGTGGAAGACAACGACTGAGACATTTGATTTGGTCACGTTCCCCGGCTTCTTGAAGAACTTGATCTACTCCACCTTCAAATTCTTGCACCTTGCGTAACCAGTTCTCGACTTGATTTGTGCGCCGTGCACCTCCATATCGTTCTTCACGTTCTACCCTTTCCTTCGCATCTCTGTTCATGGCCTCCAGGTCTTCAGTGGCGTCCCTCAACGCTTTCACATTATCTTTCAGATTAGAAATGTAGCCCAAAGGTTTGCTAGCCAAGCCCCATAATCCTTTTTTTTTTTTTTTGGACGACAAACATCAAAGCTTAGATTACTCCTTTTGTCTTGGGAATAAAATACCCATTACATCAGTGCATAAAAGATCAAATAAAGCAGGGGGGATTTGATATCCAGTTAGGGGGTAAGAAATTGTTCCGGCAAGCCTTGGCTATCCAGTCGGCTGGGCGGTTTGAGCTGCGATGGCAGTGGGCCAAGGTAAGGCCCGGGAGTTGTGCGAGTTTGCGTTGGGCCCGGCTCACGATCGGTTGGAGTTCCCAGTTGAGTTCAGTGGAAGTCTTCAAAGCGTGCACCAGATTCGAACAGTCAGAGTGTACTTGAGGAGAGAGAAAGTGTCGGCTTGCGATGAAAGTTAGGGTTTCGTCCATAGCTATCGCTTCCGCTTGAGGGGCTGAGGTCGAGTGAACCGGCTTCGCGAAGCCATCGACGACGAATCCACGGTGGTCTCGACAGACACAGGCGATGGCTGAAGCCCCATAATCCTTTGACGAGTTCTAAAAGGGGACTTGCGAAATCCATAGATTCTTTCGTGCGACGAGAGATCGAAAAGCGGAGTATTCGGATGGATGGAGAGTGGACGAATGGGTGGAGTTCGATAATAGAGTCATCTGGTAGGAGAGGGCTTTTACAGACTAAACAATAGAGGCCCAAAGTAGTGGCCCACAACAGTACAATGGTACTAGCTGGCGGATGTAAGTTAAAGTAAATAGTACAAAACACAACCCAGGGGGCTGAATTACTGTGCATGCGGACAAATAACTTTTTAGAAAGTTGGATTATGACAGTAGAATGTTTGCTCACAACTTATGTACACACATATATACACAAAACTCTCTAGCTTGTTACCCTGTGTATTCGTGAGGGTTTGAATATAACGTATCTATTATGCAAGATACCACTAATCCTTGCTTCCGAGGAATTTTAGGATAATGTTGATCAAAAAGGGTAAAATTTTTAAATATAGTGATTCTTTGTTGATTAGATAGACTATTCGTAGTTTTATACAAAGAGGTTTTTCCTAGCACCGTTATGTAGTTTCCGTAATGGAGATTAATTATAGGAACAAGAAAAAAATTTCAATGGGAATTGGCAACTTTAATTAATAAAATTAATACCTGTGTAATAGTAATTGTGACTTTGAAATAATTTAGCATTATTGTAAACTTTTTTTTTGACAAATTAAAGACTGCACATTAAAAATTCTCCTGCATCATGCATTTAATTATCCAAACATGCAAGACATAGGTCATAAGAAAAAAAGTAAAACAGATAGCAAAGAAAAGCATATTGCATAGGCATAGTTTAGTTCTATTAAAAGAATAGATTAATAGTAACATGTAGAGTTCTAGTGGTTGCTTGCACAACAATTAGCATAGCTTAACAAAGTTTAGGCACTCTGATTGATTCAAATTACTTAAAAGGACATTTTAATACCCAAAAGAGCAGTTGAAAAGTTGGACAAGAGCCAAAATATTGTCGACATGACACGATAAAACTTAAGACGGATAGTTATAAACCAATCATACACTAATGTGAAATGCAGCGTTCAATTTTCCATCACACTTCCATTTGTTTTTATTTATTAGACTCTCAGAATACTTTTAAAATGCGTGGCTTAATACGGTATACTATATGACATTTTATGATTTTGAGTTAGGATGAATTCTCTCGTTCCCATTTCATTTGATAAATCTATTAAGAAGACAATGTGTAAACGGATTAGTATATAATAAAATGCCGATACCATGCTGTCCCACATATCTATTTTCATAATCACGGACCACTGAATCTTATAATCGACGGATTTTTTCTTTTGTATTTGGTTGATGGCATCAGCGGCCGACTGGACAAATATCTCATTTTTGTGGTTATCCTTGCAAAACTTTTTGATGGTCCTGCCTTGCATGTACACTTAAATAGATATCATGATTGGCCACTTTACTTTCTTTTGTCATAAGTTCTAATTACTGTACTCTTCTCTAAACACAGTATAAGTAATTTCATCAAATTTTCATTCAAAATTAGGTGAAATATTTCGGTCAACACTTGCCCTTGATACGTGGTACCTATATGTAAAAGTCTTTACGACATTTAATTTTTTTGCTAATAAATTCAACTTGCTACCTTGTACAGTAAAATAAAGGCTCCTCCACCACAGTGGAAGTTGGTCTAGGGATATAGGGCTTACTGCCAAGTAGTTTGAGACCTTTTGATCATATGTTTGAATTCCCAAACCACTCATCGGCCCTAAGGTACCTTGATTCTTTTGGAGCATCGATTCGATCGTGCCTTGATATTGGATAACCCCGACACTACTCCCACTGGAATCATGGTGGGACGGTGATAACGTGCTTGTTCAAAATAAGTAATAAATATGGCTCAAACTGAACATTTTGTTACATGTATGAAACTCCTATGATAATGCCCAAGGGGATAGCTAACGTCGGTCGCCCCTTCTCATCCTTTTTACTCAAATAACATGCAGCATATTCCTAATTCTAGAATGACAATAATCCATATGATATTAATAATATTGACTTTTTCAAGCAGCAGAAAGGTAGTTAATAAAGAGTGTCAATCTTTTTATAGGCCGAATGAATTTCAACCTTAACTCTTCAATATTTAGTAAGTGAAAGTTTCATCAGTTACATTACTAATGAGTTTGTTGATACAAATTGGATAAATTGGTACGTGCGGGTGTCACGTACTAATCAATACATTCACTAGACATTTTCGTTAGACTTTGCAGTGGAAATATTAAGACGAGTATTTTCAAGAAAAAAAAAATACACGGACTAAAATTGAATAGTTGTAAAATCATGGGGATCAAGACCGCAATTTATGTTCGCAAGTGGAACACATAGGCACCGCGAGTTGATAATTAATGTCTTACTCAACAAACCATTTCAAACTCACAACGTAAAATTGGTAAAGTGACTTAAGTTGTCTCCGGAGATTAGTATTTGAAAAAGAACTGCGACGAAATAAAGTACATAGGCAGAAAGTCAGTGGCGGGCTTGGGATGAGTGATGGCCCTGCCCGCGATCAAAAAATATTCTATATTACCCAAAGAGAATATTTTTTTAAATATATTATATCTTATTAGGAAAATTATTTATCACCCCTAATCTCAATTCTTGAGTTGAATCACCCATTTGACGTCCTTACATAACATTGACTTTTGAGCATAATGAGAATTGCTAAAGAGAAAAGCATATGACGCAATGGCACTATTAACCTGAGACATTTCCCTATGCGTGATTGATTCTGAAATGACCCTTTAAAAAATATGTTAGTTTATCATTCCAAATATTGTATATGTTCAAACAAAAGTGTTGTCCAATGTTTTTTTTTTTTTTAAATTACTTTAGTACAAAGTATACATGGTAATAACTTTCGATTTTCACGAAAGATAGGGAAATGTTGACATAGCATGTATGGACTTTTGAAAATTGGTGTTCACTAATAAATGGCAATTGTAGATCGGTACGAATTATAGCGGGGAATTCAAACTTGGCAGGGTGCATTTCGTTTTAAACTTGGCATTCATTATGTTAGTTAAAAGCCCAATTATTAAAGGCGAAGACCGGTCCTTTGCTTTCATGGTGACATAAAAGGGGACAGTGGGTGGGTCCATTTGAATGGCATTGGGGTGGAGTTTTGGGTCTGGATAAGTCCTTAAAAGATTTAATTGTGAGCCAGGGCTTGTTCTGTAAAACTTTCGGGTATCCCCACCTCCCCGAGGGAGACGAGTTTACGAGGGGAATTGGGGGGAGGGGGGACGATAAATAAGATATCTAACCTTGCAGCCCGCCCTCGCTGGTGGGACACACATAAGTAAAACTCTAATCGGGACTAAGTTCCTCTTGAATTGACTTAGGTCATTACGTATCAACATAGGCCAATGAAGCGGCTAGAGCCCCCTAGCACGAGGAATTCAAACTTGGTAGGGGGCATTTCGTTTTAAACTTGGCATTCATTAGATGAATTAAAAGCCCAACTACTAAAGGTGAAGACCGATCCTTTGCTTTCATGGTGACATAAAAGTGGACAGTGGGTGGGTCCATTTGAATGGCCATTGGAGTGGAGTTTTGGACCTGAACAAATTCTTGAAAGGTTTAAATGAGAGGAGGAGCTTGCACTGTAAGACTCTTGGGTAACCCTACCTCCCTGAGGGAGAAAAGTTTAGGGGCGGGGGATTGGGAGGAACGGAGGTTAGTGAGGGCCCGACAATAGATAAGGAATCTAACCTTGCAGCCCACCCTTGCTGGAGGGACATACGGAGGTATAACTCTAGTTGGTACTAGGTTCCCCTCGAACCGACTTAGGCCATTACGTACCAACGCAGGCCAATGAAGTAGGGTAGAGCTCCTTGGTACGGGGAATTCAAACTTGGCAGGGCCCATTTCGCTTTAAATTTGGCATTCATTAGATCAGTTAAAAAGCCCAACTACCAAAGGTGAAGACCAGTGCTTTGCTTTCATGGTGACATAAAAGCGGACGGTGGGAGGGTCCATTTGAACGGCCACTGGAGTGGAGTTTGAGTTTTGTGTTGGCAAAGCATATCCATCCGCCTTAGTAAATTCTCTCTTTTTTTGTTTGAGTTACTTGAAAAGGTTAATATCATAAAAAATCCTAGTGTATTTGTGATAAAATTTTTAAAACTAATTTTTTGACCATGGAAAATAAAAAAACTAACATACTTGTGACAAATTTATATAAAATGATAAAAAAATCCAAAATTAGTATACTTGTGATAAATTTTTATCACACAATTAATTTTTTGATAGCAAAAAACTTCGAATTGGTCTATTTGTGATAAATATACCATTTGTTAAATTGGATTAATACAACAAATAACCACAAAACTGGTACAACCGTAACAAATGGAGAGTAAAATTTCAAACCGATACATTATTCAACTATTATATATCATCCAACTCAATAATTTGATAGTAAGATTTAACAGAAACTAATAAAGGGTAAATTTGTTAAAAATGTATCGGTTTGTGGTAAATTTGTCAAATGTGTATTAGTTTAGGATTTTTAGTGATCAAAAAATTAATTTTGGGTAAATTTATCACGGGTGTACTAATTTGGAGTTTTTCGTAATATTAACACTACTTGAAAAAAAGAGAGGAGGAAAATGATGTATATAGGATCGTAGTCACAGTGATCAACCAACTTGATATTTGCTGTGACCATCATGATACCATCATGACAATGTTAGGACACACGGTAGAAGAATGAAATATTTACCAAGAGAGATCATCACGATGGAGTTTTAATTCAAGCCTATTAACATATTCAATTAGACTATATTCATTCAAAAGTTTAAAGTCAAGTAGTTATGAGTCAACTATCATATGTTAACTGCTCCACGACAAGCTAAATTATTCTCTCGCACAACACTTATTTAACCAACTTATGCATGCCCTCAATAGACATTGTCTAGTCTGTCGTGGTGGTGGTGAGGGAGAAAGGGTGAAATCATAGGCAATCACCACGATGATGGCCTGAAATGTGCGAACTCTGCGACAGGGTCAGGTGTGACCATTGTGCGGTGGATGCCTATGACTTCAACAATGGCGTCCTTGTTGAATCTCATCATATTTTTATGCACCTAGGATAAAATAGATAGAAAAGATATAGATTAAAAATACTAAGAAAAGGCATGAAAATATCAAACTTACTGCCTAACAGCTACCACTGGAGGCAATGACCACCGTAGGGTAGAATTAGGGGAGACCTACTACCTGACTGAGATGAGGGAGGTCGGGAACCTGCCACCACTATGGTGGTTGCCTGAGGATTGAAATGGTCATTCATCTTGGTGATGGTTGCGGTTCTCAGATCATCTGATATTTGATCTATTAAATGATCTAGTGAATTTGATGAATCTGATCTATACGATTCAATAGATAATGGGTCAACTGCACTGCAATGGGTTCACCCTACCCAATACTTCTCTTTCGAGATTTAGGATTGTAGAAATGTCTTTCTTTACCTAAAATTTTATGTTTGTTGTTGTGTTGAGTAATTGGAGATGCTTTTAAATTTACAACTCTAGTTTTCATCGGTAATCAAACATTGCAAGCGCCCCATCCACTGTGTGATTTATTCAATTTTCCACGTGATTATTAAATGTAAATGATTTCATATTTGGACCATCCAATATGTGCTTGAATTCATGCTTTTCTTGATTTATAAGGTTAGTAGGTCATTAATGATTTGAAAATCCACTTAATTAAAGTGAGTTTTCTCATCACAAAAGAGGAGATGATAGATAAAGGTGTAATTTAACAAAACTAAATGTTTACCCATATGTTGCATGTGCTGTCATACAAAAATATTATTAAAATGGAGCAAGATCTAGCATAAATACAGCATTATTTTAACATACCATTAGTTATAGAAGTACCTTGAAAGGGCTAGTAACAACATCTAAAGGGGGTGAATAGGTGTAAAAATAATTTTGCAAGGTTTAGTAGAAGCGATTTGCTTTTAGAGAATGACGAGCTTTGAATGAGTTTAGAATTTAACAATTAGATAAAACTGTTGGAGAAAACTTCCTTATCTGTTTTAAAGTTGACAAAACGTTTCCATTAGTCTAATCTGAAGACTTGCGACTCTATTGTCAAAGTCCGAAGACCTCTAGACTCAAGATTTAAAGTCTGCCCTCACTGATAGTTTCCAGACCGATGAAGAAAAGATTTATCCGATGAAGAAGACTTATCCAGATGCAAGTATATCTTTAACAATTTGGTTTGTACGGTTGAAGAAGATCTCACGGCTAGAGATAGCATCTCGTGATCAATTATTCTTATTGAAATCAATTTGAATAATTAGATCTGTTGATTGGCGAAGTATACTTGGAAGGTTCTACTTATGGAAACCTAGATCTTGATTGTATGGGCGAGCAGGATTGGTGGGCTATCATCACATTCCTTAAATAACTCGAGATCTTCCTAATTGATTTTGTCCAACGGGTAGATTGAAAGAACTCCTATGAAAGGTGCCAACGGTTATAATGACATGGAGGAGTATATAAGAAGGACACTCGAGTTATTCGAGTGTGTGCGTGAAAGAAAAATTCAAAAGTCTGAATCTCCTAGTGCTTTGCCGATTCACTTGCTGAGTTTAAGTTGTACTCAAAAGAGAGATTAAATACTTGTGAGACCTTGAGGAAGTGTAGTAGAGTCTCTAAACTGTGGAATCAAGGATGTGAGACTATAAAATCTCTTTTGGTTCTTAGTGGAATCCAGCCAGTGGGCTGTCAGTGCGGAAGAGTGGACGTAGGCTTGGTTTAAGCCGAACCACTATAAACCTTGTGTTTCAATTCTCTTTCCCTAAACTCTTTACTTTAATTCACAGTCTTATATAATTGTTTACAATCTTTTACATCTTCAGTCTACTGTTTTCATAAAAGTCGAATTAAGTTGTTAAGTCTTGCAAAAACTTCTTTAACACTTATTCACCCCCCTCTAGGTGTTCATACTAGTATTATCAATTGATATCAGAGTTTGTGTGCTCATTTAATTGAAGTGTCTGTGTGCTCATTTAATTGAAGTGTTTTAACTTCTGAGTTAAAGATCTGTGGCTAGTATGTTGGCTCCGGGTTTGGTTGAAGGCCAAAGCAACACCCGACCACCTTATTTTGATGGAAAGGAATACAGCATATGGAAAAACAAGATGAATGCATTTTTAAGATCGAAAGATCCTCTGAAATGGGATGTAGTAGAAAAAGGAATTATTCCTAAAGCTACATCAGTTTGAAAGGGGAAAATAAGTTGTAGACGTATTTGGTGAGATGACTCAAGAAGAAATAACCAAGAGACAAGCTCTTGATGCTAAAGCAATTTACTCATTATATTGTGCATTATCTCCTCCTGAGTATAACAGAATATCTTCTTATGAAACAGCCAAAGAAGTCTGGGATAGGTTGCACATTATCTATGAAGGAACTGATCGAGTGAAAGAAACAATGATCAATATTCTACTCGGACAGTATGAAGCCTTCAAGATGAAGCTAGAAGAATCTATCACCGACATGTTTAGTCGTTTTATAGAAATTGTTCAATGGTCTAGAGTATCAGGGACAACCAATCTCGGGATCCATGAAGGTTAACAAATTGCTGCAAGGACTCTTCAAAGGCTGGAATCACGTAAAGACTTCAATAAGGGAAACACAAAGGATCATGCCACTTTCTATAGACGAATTGGTTGGCACACTTCAGTTCTATGAAGTGGAGCAAATCAACGAGGAAGAAGATCCCAAAGGTAAGAAGTTAATTGCTTTGAGATCTAACGATGATTACGATGTTACGATTCGAAGATAATATGGATGAAGAAGAGTTAGCTCTTATGATAAAGAGGTTCGGAAAGCGAACAAAAAGGGAAGAAGATTCAATTGGAAGAAACAAAGCACTCAAAAGTTTCAAAACAAATCAGCTGCGGATGATGAAGCCAATAAATATGTGATTTGTTTTGAATGCAAAAAAAATGGACACATTAGACCCAATTGTCCCATGTTGAAGAAAAAGAAAGAAAAATCGAGAAATACAGGAAGGCTCTCAAGGCAAAGACATGGAGTGATACTGGATACGAAGAAAGTGATGAAGATTATTGCCAATATTTGTTTAATGGCAAAATCAGAATCAAACTCGAACTCGAAATAGATACGGACTCGAGACTTAGATATTTCAAGGTAAGTAATTTAAAAATCCCTACTAAAGTCTCAAAATACATTGATGAACTTTAGTGTAGTCTCAAAAACTCTCTCAAGAGGATTTCGAGCTAAAAAGGAAGAATTCTACACTGAAGCAACATGAAATTTTTGGAAATAAAAGTTTGAAAATTTAGATAAAAGTTTTGTTACTTTAAAAGAAATTGCAGACTCTCTTTAAAAAGAAAATACATTTTTGAAAAATAACATTTCAAATATTTCAAAAAGGTTTTCAATAGGATCGAGAAGTTGGAAAAGATTTTTTAGTACAAAGACCCTATTTTAACAAATCAGGCTTGGGAATGACTTCTGAAATTATTCCTCTAATTGATTTTTCAAAAGTAAAGTAAAGAATCAAACAAAGGCCTACAAAATTTTTTTACAGAAATCATTTTCAAAAAGTCTTTGTAAAACCTATTGGGCGAAGTGCTCTCAAATGTTCTAAGTGCAACAGCTCGAACACTTTGAGAAAAATGTCCTATGATTTGGAAACCTGTTAAGAAGGAATGGGCAAGAGGCGCTATTGCACTAACTCCTCTAGACTCAAGAAAATGTGTATACCAAAGAAAGCTTGAGTTTTTTTTTTTTTTTAATTGCAAGTCACTATCAAGAAAAATGTTAAATGGTATTTGGATAGTGGCTGTTCAAGGCATATGATTTGGAGATTCAAGTTGTTTTATAAAAATTATGCAAATAAATGGTGGAAAAGTCTTTTTGTTGGAAACTTGACAAATGAAGAATTGTTGGGTGTGGAACTGTAAAAATTGGAAGTCTCACAATCAACAATGTTTCCTTGGTGGAAGGACTCAATTACAATTTGCTAAGTATTAGCCAATTGTGCGACATCGGATTCAAAATCAATTTTCAAGAAAGAATATGTTGGGAACTAGTAAAGATCTTTCACAATCTTTTTCGGACGAAGACATGGGAACATCTATCTTCGGATATAAAACCAGAAAAATCTCAATGTCTAATTTCAATTCAAGATGAAGCAAATCTTTGGCATCGAAAACTTGGCCATGTCAACATGAAGTAAATTGCCAAGATCTCTTCTAAGAACCTTGTTCGAGGGTTGCCCAACCTGAAGTTTCAAAAATTTGACTTATGCACACCATGTATATTGGGAAAACATGTTAGAAGTTCTTTTAAACCAATAAATCAGGTTTCTACTAATCGTGTTTTGTAGCTTTTGCATATGGATCTCTTTGGGCCAACCAGAACTAAAAGCATAGGTGGAAATATATATTTTCTAGTAATCGTGGATGATTATTCACGATTCACTTGGGTTTACTTTCTAGCAAGTAAGTCTGAAACATTTTTTTAGTTTTCAAAGTTTGCTAAGAAAGTTCGAACGAGAAATGATATGCTATTTCAAGCATACGAGATAGATCATGGAGGTGAGTTTGAAAATCAAGACTTTGCAAAATTTTGTGATGAATCAGATTTTTAGCATGTTTTCTCCTCTCCATACACACCATAATAAAAATGGAGTTATAGAAAGAAATAATAAATCTTTGTAGGAGATGGCAAAAACTCTTTTAATAGAAAGTATTACTTCCTCTCATTTTTGGACTGAAGCAGTTTCTACAGCATGTTATATTATTAACATAGTCTTTTTAAGGCTTATTTTGAAGAAAATTCCTTATGAGTTATTCAAAGGAAATAAGCTAATTGTTTCTTACTTTCATGTATTTGGTTGTAAATATTTTGTTTTGAAAAATGCAAATGATCAAACTGGTAAGTTTGAAGAAAAATCGACGAAGGAATCTTCCTTGGATATTCAACCACTAGCAAAGCTTATAGAGTATTCAATAAAAAGACTCTATCGGTGGAAGAATCTACGAATGTCAAATTCCAAGACTCTTTGCGAGAATCAACTAATTCAGACTCATTCGAAGAATGAATCTGCTCCAAACTCTACAAAGTCTACCTCCCCCGAAGTAACTCGGACCTCTAAAAATCAACAACGGATGGAAACTGAAAAATTAAGCGAAGAAGAAGATCAACAAATTGTCGACCGACAAGTAACTGGAAGTACAAGTCTAGTCATCCCACATAACTCATCATTGGTGATATTGATGAAAGGATTCACAACGGATCTAAAAAGCAAGAAGAGTCTAGCATCGTGGCACTTATTTCTAAAATAGAATCCAAGAGTATAGAAAAAGCTTTAGCCGACAAAAGCTGGATTGAAGTAATGCAAGAAGAATTTAGACAGTTAAGCATTAACGATGTATGTGAATTAACTCATAAACCAAAAGGTAAATCCATTATTGGAGCTAAATGGGTTTTCAGGAACAAGTTGGACAAAAGAGGAAAAGTGATTAGGAACTAAGCAAGACTCGTAGCCAAAGGATATACGCAAGAAGAAGGGATAGATTATGATGAAATCTACGCACCGGTAGTCGGATTAGAAGCAATTAGATTATTACTTGCTTTTGCTTGTTATAAAAATTTCAGGTTATTCCAAATAGACGTCAATAGTGCATTCCTAAATAGATGTATCCAAGAAGAAGTTTATGTGGAACAACCTCCTGGATTTGAAGATCCAAAGAGACCAGACTTAGTATTTAGACTAAAAAAGGCTCTATATGAATTAAAGCAAGCACCCGAGCTTGGTATGACGGAGTTAAGTAATTTTTTAATGTAAAATGGTTTTGTCAAAGGAAAAATATATATTACCTTGTTTATTAAAAGGGAAGGTAAAAACTTTCTACTTGTTCAAATTTATTTTGATGATATTATATTTGGATCACCTAACGAAAACCCGTGCAAGAAATTTTCTAAGTTTATGCGGGATGAATTTGAGATGAGCATGATGGGTGAATTATCATTCTTTCTCAGATTACAAGTAAAACAATTGAAGGAAGGAATTTTCATTCACCAAGAAAAATATGCGAAAGAACTTCTTAAAAGTTCGGATTGGAGAATTGCAAAAAGATTGAGATACCAATGTCTAGTTCTTGAAATTGGATAAAGATGAAGGAGAAAAGAAAGTTGACCGAAGCTTTACGGGAATATTATTGGTTCATTTTTTTATCTTACTATTTCTAGACTGACATTTTATTTAGTGTGTGCGTATGTGCTAGATTTCAATCGATAAAAAGAGTTTCATCTAAGTGCCGCAAAACACATAATCAAATACATTACAACTACTTTAAATTTAGGTTGTGGTATCCCAAAGAAGGAGACTTTACCCTCCTTGGATATTAGATGTAGATTTAAGACGGTTCGAGTTGATAGAAAGAGTACATCTGGTACATGCCAATTGCTGGGAAATAGGACAGTATCTTGGTTCTCAATGAAGCAAAGCACTGTAGCTTTTTCAACAGCTGAAGTAGAGTATGTGACCCTTGGAAGTTGCTGTTCTCAAATCTTATGAATAAAACAACAACAGAGAGACTTTGGAATCGAAGACTCATGCATCGAGATCAAATGTGATAACACCAGCGCAATCAATCTAACAAAGAATCCAATTCTTCATTCAAGAACAAAGCACATAGAGATTCGACATCACTTTATTATAGATCATGCTCAATGTGGAGAAATTATGATTTAATTAATTGATTCAAAGAATCAATTGGTGGACATATTTACAAAGCCATTTGAGAAAAGCATATTTGAGTCTATTCGCACCAGACTGAACATTACATCTATTATCCATTAAAGTCTGAAGGAGCTTAGACTTAGAAGTAAAGTCTGAAGGTGTTCAGACTTAGAAGACCAAGAGTTACGACTGTAAGTTATTTCTATTCCAGTATTTTAAAAAGGTACGGTTACTTACTAATTGCTAATTGATTGAAATTATCTTTCCAAGTTTTTCTTTTTCAAAAAGGCAGCTATCAATTTTGAAAAGACAGTTATTTTCAAAAAGGAAGTTATTTTTTTTGAAAATTTATTTTTATTTTTCCTTTTATGTCGTTTCGTTTACCTCGCTTTACTCGCTTTATATACTACCGAGATTCGTCTTATTTGTTTTTATCTTTGAAACCCTAGAATACAAAATTCCCACTTGCTTTCACTTTCACTCTCGATTTGTCCAAAAGTTTTCACCTTTTTCAAGTAAGTTTGTGAATTTCTCCCTTGAAGCAACAATGTCTTCAAGAAAGTCTTCAAGGATTGCAAGCGGGGACGACGGCATATGCTTGAGGGTCCTACGCATTTCGACTTGATCAAGGAAGAAGATTCTTCTCCACCACTTTGCGTTCGAGTTAGCAACAACCTTCTTAGCAATGTCAATCTTCTCCACCGGCTCAACCTAGATGAAGAAGTTATAGAAGAGGCTGAACTTGTAAGAGCGCTAACTCCTAAGATTGCTTTCAAACTTTACTCTAATTTGAAGAAAGGAGGAATGCCAATGTCTTTGATCGATGAATTTTTCAGAGATAGAGGATACAAGAATGAAATCTTGTTCTTGCGGGAGTTGGAAAGGTTAGGAGTTGTAGAGAGAGGGACAGCTTAAAGGACTTTCACAAATTTCCCGAGTGACCCATTCTATGGCATTGCAAATCAACCACAAGGATTGGACGACGATGAACGAATGTTTACCCATTTTCAGCCTAGAACAGGAGTGGCTGCGAACATTGCTGGTGATGGTTCAAGTCTTTTCAAATCGAAAAACTGCAAGAGGGTTTACTTGAATTTGATGAAGAGAGGGATAATGAACCCTAGGAGTGTCAATTTTGATTTCCTTGATTCGGTAAAAGTCAATCTGCGAGAGAAGCTTGCTCTCGCAATTGGAGCGCTTTTGTTTTGAATCCACTGTTGCTTATCCTGAACTCACAGCTTACTTTTGTGGATGCAAACAACTTTGGTTATCTTTCGTGGATGCAAACAACTTTTCTTTCACAGTAAGAGATAAAGATTTCTTGGTGAATACAGACACGTTGGCTGACATAATTGGAGTGGAAAGAGTGAGTTTCCAACCAATCAGTGTGTCAGTTGCACATGCTACATTGGCTTTGGTTAAAGACCGAGATGTTGAAGGCAAAATTTCCTACTCTAGGATGAATGCCTCTAACATCTTGTTGCACAAGATTGTAATCAACTGCATTCATCCTAAGTCGACATCCAAGATTGTTGTCTCTCGATCGAAGCGAAATTGATGTATGCCATCAATGCTGGATTTAAATTCTCTCCGCCTCACACCATCTTGTTTCATATGTATTGAACATTGGTGAAGGATAAGGGACAACTCCCTTATTCTGTTCTTATCATTCGCCTCTTTAGACATTTTAAAATTCACATTTTTGCACCATTATGTTTGACAACCATCTCTCTAATGGTGATTGATTTTAAAATGGTCACAAAGATGCGTTTGAAAGAGCTGAATAAGGTGTTGAAGCGCATGAAGGAGAAGTCTCCCGTCAAAACAAAACAAGACTCTGCTGTAGCGAAAAGGAAAGGCAAGGAGCTCATGGCTGCTCCACTAAAGAAGAAAAGAATTCTCATCTTGTAGGATGAAGAGGATGAGGATGAAATGACTCTTTCAGCCTTAAAAATTTGAAGAATTTGTTAGCTTTCAAGAGACCCGAGAAGAGTCGGAAGAAGGAGAAACGGAGAGAGAAGAGACGGGGAAGGAGGATGAAGAATAGAGGAGAACAGAGGAAGAAAGAAGAGAAGAGGAAAGAAGAGGAGATGAAGAAGAAGTAGAAAGAAGAGAAGAAATAGGACAAGAAAGAGAAAAAGATCGGGTCAAGAAGACTCTTTTGAGCCAACTTTGGTTATCTCCCCTGTCTAGTAATTCGAGATGGCGGGAGCTGGAATTGGCTGGCGACGCGCATCACTCTGAAGCTAAAGTTGATCAAGAAGAAATCTTACCTACTCCACCTGAAGGCAACCAAACAGGGGGAGCTATTGGACCGAAAGGTGTTTCTTCACCTATCTTTACTAGTGATGTAAGTCATTCTGCAGCAGATCCAAAGGATGTGTATGCCTTTCATTATCTAAAAGCTTCCACTCATAGTCATGGTGGACAATCTGCTGAAGTTCCATCCATTCTCAAAATCCTTGGAATCAACTCGGTTGGTCTTAGTGTTGCAACAAAACCTATAGCAGACTTCTCGAGCCTGCTAGAGATTTTAGTGGATATAAGGAAGCAGCAATATGCTATGGGGTATGAGATGCAGGATCTCAAGAATGCTTTCATGGCCACTTTAGTGTCTTTGCACGATCAGTTAAACGCCCTGAAGAATCAAGTGCAGTCATCTGTGCAGGGTGAAGATTTTTAGTCACTGAAGCAGAGTTTTGTAAGGCTTGAGAAGACAGTGAATTCTATGGGAGAGTTTGAGCTTGTTCGCCTTCCAAAACAGCCATGATTCTGACCCTATTTTCAACCCACTCTTTTATTTGTTCTCCACTTTTTGCTGTTGACAAAAAAATGGATAAGTTGATGCATATTTCATTTTGTTTTTGGATTTTTGGACTTATCTTTTGTTTGGTTGTGGTGTGGACTAGTTTGGACTGATGATGCTTGCAAGTAACTTAAGCTATGTTATTAATTATGGTAAAGATAACTAACACTTTTACCGTGGTTGCAGAATCGCTACTATCCTTATCCTAATCTCTACTTATCTTTTATAAGAAATCTTGGTTTGCTTAAGTGTTGTTTTGTAGGTCAAAGTGTCCAAATTTGCGGGAAAGTTTTGTCACCATAAAAAATGGGGAGATTGTTGGAGAAAACTTTCTTATCTCTGTTTTGAAGTTGACAAAACGTTTCCATCGAGTCTAGTCGAAGACTTGCGAGACTCTATCATCAAAGTCTGAAGACCTCTAGACTCAAGATTTAAAGTCTACCCTCACTGATAGTTTCAGACCGACGAAGAATAGATTTATCCGATGAAGAAGACTTATCCAGATGTAAGTATATCTTTAAGGATTTGATTTGTACGATTGAAGAAGATCTCACGGCTGGAGATAGCATCTCGTGATCAATTATTCTTATTGAAATCAATTTGAATAATTAGATCTGTTGATTGGCGAAGTATACTTGGAAGGTTATACTTATGGAAACCTAGATTCTGATTGTATGGGCGAGCGGGAGGAGTATATAAGGAGGACGCTCAAGTTATTCGAGTGTGTGCATGAAAGAAAAATTCCAAAGTCTGAATCTCTTTTAAGTTGTACTCAAAAGAGGGATTAAATACTTGTGAGACCTTGAGGAAGTGTAGTAGAGTCTCTAAACTGTGGAATCAAGGACGTGAGACTATAAAATCTCTTTTGGTTCTTAGTGGAATCCAGCTAGTGGGCTGTCAGTGTGAAAGAGTGGACATAGGCTTGGTCTAAGCCGAACCACTGTAAACCTTGTGTTTCAATTCTCTTTCCCTAAACTCTTTACTTTAATTCGCAGTCTTATATAACTGTTTACAGTCTTTTACATCTTCAGTCTACTGTTTTCATAAAAGTCGAATTAAGTTGTTAAGTTTTGTAAAAACTTCTTTAACACTTATTCACCCCCCCTCTAGGTGTTCATACTAGTATTATCAAAAACTATGAACAAAATAAAAAGAGTTCAGGGAAGAGAATAAAAACATAAGGTTTATAATAGTTCAACTTAAATCAAGCCTACATCCACTCTCCCACGCCGACAGCCCATTGGCTGGATTCCACTAAGAATCAAAAGAGATTTTATAATCTTGTAGTCTCGATTTCACAGTGAAGAACCTCTACTGGTCTCACACAAAGTCTTACTATGAGTTTCTCTCTTTTGTATACAACTTTGAGCTTGGTGAATGAAATAGCAAGGAATTAGGAAGCTTTAGACTTTGAAATTTCTTTTTGACCCACACTTTCGAACAACTAGAGAGTTCGCCTTAAATACTCCTTCATGCCTTCACGATTATTGGCACTTTTTAAAGGAATTCTTCCAATCTACCCGTTGGACAGAATCAATCAAGGAGATCTTGAGTCATTAGATGATTGAGATGGAAGCCCGTCAATCCCGTTTGCCCATACAATTAGGATCTTGGTTTCCATAAGTAGAACTTTCCACGCTTGTTTGCCTTCCAAAAGATTTGATTATCGGAATTGATTCCATTAAGGATAATCAATCATGTAGGTGCTATATCCAATCATAAAGTCATCCATAAGCCATACGAATTGAATCCTTGAAGAAATAAAGATAATATCATATATGGATAAGTCTTCATTCTTCGGTTTGGAAACCTGTCGGTGTGGGCAGATTTTGAATCTAAAGTTTGGTGGTCTTGAGACTTTGACACTTTAGTCGGAAGTCTTCGAGACTTGACTATAAAAATGTTTTGTCAACTTCAAAACAACAAATGAGTTTTCTTCAACAATCTCCCCCTTTTTTATAGTGATAAAACTTTCTTGTAGATTTAAGAACTTTTGACTTGTAAAACAACTCTTAAGCAATACATGATATCTTATAAAAATAAGTTGATTAGGATCTGTATAACATCGATTCTGCACCATAGAAAACATGTTAATCCTGATAAGACAAATAACTATCCAACCATAATCAGTATCACCAAAGTAAGTTGCTGTACTCGTCAATGTCAAAAAGTTCAACAAACAACCAAACAACGAAGGTTCAACGAGTCAAACAAAAGTTCAACCAATAAGAGTCAATTAAAAGATTTAAATCTGCACACCAAAAGAATTAAATTTGCACATTCTCGCCCTTTTTGTCAACAACAAAAAGTGGAGAAGGATAAAAAGTTCAATCAAATCAAGTGTTTTTGGGAATGCAAACGAGTTGGAAATCCCTCATAGATTGAATAGTCTCCTCTAGCTTCCTTCGTGACTTCAGCTTCTCAATATCTTCACCCTTGGTAGTCTCTTGAACTTGAAACTTAAGGGCCTGTAGCTGCTTGTGTGGAGAGTTTGAAGTAGATTTCTAGGTTGATTGGAGATTCTTTATCTCATACTCCATCCCATATTGCTATGCCTTCAACTCCAAAATGAGCTCTAGCAGCTTTTGAAAGTCTGTAGTTGGTTTTGTTTGAGCACTAGTTTCAGTCAAATTAATTCAGGAGAAGTGAGATGTGAGGGAACATCAACACGTCGATCACCAGGACTTGAAGAGGATGCCTCAATATCAGCTTCAGGAAATTGAGAGGCATAGACATCCTCTAGATCGACAAGAGATCTGCTAACATCATCCTTTGGTAAAAATAGGAGAAGAAGTACCTACTTCCACACGAGCTCCCCAGTTTTCGTGGCTACATGTGGAGAAGGAAAATCTTCTTCTTAGTCTTTCTTAGCTTCAGTACCTAAGTGATGTTCTTTTTCTTTTCCATCTCCTGCTTTTCCAGTCCTAGTCTTCTCCGAATCCTCTTACAAGGATATTGCAAAAGTGGGTTCAATAGAGTCATCTTTACCCTATTTCTTTATTGCTTCTTGTCTTGCTTCTTCTCTTTCTTCTCTTCTTTCTCTTTCTCATTTCTCTTTGTCCTCGGCTGCTCAAAACTAACAAAACTTCGAAGATTTTTCAAGGCAAATGCAGAGAGAGTGAGATCATCCTCATCTTCTTCATCTTGTAGGATAAAAGATTTTCTCTTCTTGATAGGTGCACTCATAGGCTCACTTTTTATTTTCTTTGTGGCAGAGTCTTGTTTTGTTTTGGTGGGGGACTTCTCCTTCAAGTGGTCTAAAGCTTTGTTCAGTTCATTCAGTCTCATCTTTGACACCATCTTTAGTTCTATAACCATAGTAACAATGGTTTGAACACGGAGAGATGCTGGAAACTAAATTTGAAAGTGTCTGAATAGTTGAGTAACCAGCGTTGAATAAGGGAGTTGTCCCTTTTCCTTCACAATAGTCCTATACATGTGCATCAAAATTGTGTGTGGCAACGAGAACTTCATCCCTTTACTGATGGCAAACATCAGTTTTGCTTCAGAACAAGAGACATCAATCTTGGAGGTTGACTTTGGTCGGATGCAATTGATCACAACCTTGTGCAGTAAGATGTTTGAAGCAGACATTTTGGAATAGGTAATGTCGCCTTCAGCAAGTCTGTCCCGAACAAGAAACGTTGTTACGTGACAAACAGACACATTTATTGGTTGGAAACTCCCTCTTTCCACACCGGTAACATCCGCCAATGTGTCCACATCCACCACATACTCTTTCTCCCACATAGTAAAACAAAATCTATTCGCATCAAGAAATGACAAGTTCGAATAGAAATGCGCAGTTAATTTAGGATAAGCGACAAAAGTTTCATAACAAATTTTTTGAAGTTGAAGAAGAGTCAGCTTCTCCCTCGGGTTCACTTTTAAAGAGTCACGAAATCAAAGTTCATAGATCGAGGGTTCATCACCCTTCTTTTCAGCAATTTTGAGTAAGTCTTTTTGTGATCATTAGAATGAAATAAAACTCATTCCCTCTCCACATATGTCAACAGCAACGCCCATTCTAGGCTGAAAATTTGCATACATTCTCTCATCATCGTCCTTGACCTTTGGTTGATTAAAAGAACTAAAATGGTGATCAACTGGAAAGTTAGCAAATGTCTTGTCCGTCGTTCCTTCAGGTGCAATGCCTAATCTTTCCATCGTTTGCAAAAACGTAGTGTCATTCCGGTATCCTCGTTCTTGCAGAAATTTATCAATAAATGTCGTGTCGGCAGCACCCTGCTTCAATTGATTGTAGAGTTTAAAGAGAAACTCGGGTTTTGACGTTCTTACAGGTTCGACATCTTCCATGATCTCCTCTTCCACTGGTTGGCATAGAGGATTTTGAGTGGCACGCTGTGGAGAATGCTGTTGTTGTGGAGAATCTTCTTCCTCGGTCAAGTCAAAATGAGGAGGACCCTCTGACATGTTCTGTGGTCCCCTGCTTGAGATCCGTGATGACTTTCTTTGGAAAGACATCTTCACAGTCGAGGAGGATTTCTCGAACACATTCGAAAGAAAAGATGAAAAATTGTAGAACAAGCTTGAGAGTAAAAACGAAAGAGTAGAAAGGAGATAGTAGAAAGTTTGTATGCTAGGGTTTTGTAAAAAGTGCTCAAAGGAATATGAAAGGTATATAAAGAAAATGAACAGTCACAAATAAAAGAAAATGAACCGTCACAAAGATAATTACCTTTTTTCGAAATAACTGAAAAATAAAAACTGCCAAAAATTCAAAATTCGAAAAAGATAATTTCCAAAAATAAAATAGACAAACAACGATTCGAATAAACGTACCTTTTCATTCCAAAAATAAAATACCTGGATTCGAGACTTTCTTTTACTGAAGTAGAGTCTGGAAAGTCTAAGTTTGTCCAACTTCAGACTTTAATTGGTAGGGGGTAAAATATTCAGTTTGGTGCGAATAGACTCAAATAGATTTTTCTCCAAAGACTTTGTGAATATATCTATCAACTGATTCTTCGAGTCAATGAACTGAATTATAATCTCCCAATTTTGGACATGATCTCTTATGAAATGGTGTCGAATCTTTATATGCTTTGCCCTTGAATAAAGAACTGGGTTCTTCATGAGATTAATAGAACTAATGTTTTCACATTTGATCTCGGTACACGATTCTTCAATTTCAAAGTCTCTTAGATGTTGTCTAATCCACAAAATTTGAGAACAACAGCTCTCAAGAGCCATATACTCTACTTCTACAGTTGATAGAGTTATAGTACTTTGCTTCCTTAAGAATCAAGACACCAGCATGCTGCCCAGCAGTGGACAAGTATTAGAAGTACTATTTCTATCAACTTTACAACTGCTAAATCTGCGTCTCGAATATCCAAGGAGAGTAAAGTCTCATTCTTTGGGATTATTGACACCTAAATTTTGGCGACCTAGTCATTGATTTTTGCATAAAAATTAGGGATTAATTTTAACCCCTAAAAAAAAATGCTTTAGAACAAATAAAATGAAAAAATGAAAAAAAGGGGGAAAATTATTTGATTGATTATGCATGGAAGTTTGAAATTCTAATGAGTATTCATATTTTGATAAATGCAGAAACAATTGAAAAATCAGGTGAATAAAGGGCAAGGATTTCGATAAAATGGAAGGAATCAAGCAAAATCGAGCCGATGGCGAAATCATGCTTTAATTTGCGGCTTGATTTAATGTAATAGAAGATGGAAACTCGAAAGTTGCCATGGAAAGCGGCCGTTTGGAAATCACTATAAAAAGAGTCACAATTTTCATGACTGGAGGGGGGGGATTGGAGAAAAAGGGCCGAGAAAATTCGTACGAGAGGGAGGGGCCTTTCGTTTGGAGTGAAAATTTCAAAAAGGAAAAAAATCTTTGGAAAGGTCAGCGTCCATCCTTTGTTGAAGAATGCAGGAAGACGAGAGGAAGTGGCATGGAGAGAGAAAAAAAAAGAGAGAAAAGAAAAAGTAAAAAAAAGGGTCCTGTATTGTCTTCTTCACGAAGACCCACGATGTGCCGGCCGTGCGTTGCGACTGGCACCGCGACGCCAGCCTCCACTGCGCCTCTGCCACCGCTGCGCTGTTGGCCCTATCTCTATCCAGATCTGCCGTTCCCACCTCCGCTGGTGACCTACGAGTGCCTACTTCGAAGTAGCTCACCCGTTTGTCGCTTTACCTTCACCGGTAGCTTGAGTTAATCACCGCGCCTCCGCCTCGCCTGCGACTTGCCGGTTCGCAATTTAGCCGGTGATCGCCGTGCGCTGCTCCTTCTGCGCACTAGCACCCGCGAGCATCGCTGCGCAGCAACCTGCGGCCCGTAGCAACCCGCACCACCGCCTCATGCCCGAGCGACCCACCTGCAGGTCCCAAGTCTCCGGTTGCCGTTGCCGCACCAGTATCGCTGTGTCGCACCGGTGAGCCATTGTTCACCATCACCGCACCCGCGCCCCGCCTCACCTGCGACCCGCACTGGCTTGCGACTCGTCGTTGCTACTCCACCCTTGCTCGCCATCCCTTGCGTTGGAGGTTGACGCCACCATGCTTTGCCGCCCACGACGCCCCTCGCCGTCACCGCCCGCCGCTCTCGCCGGAGTCTCGACGCTGGCCACCGTCTGTCCGGCGCCCATCAACGCTGCAGCAAGCCCCTCTTTCTTTAGGTAGTTTAGCTTTTTATTTTTATTTTTATTTTTATTTTTATTTTATTTTATCTAATTTTAGTTTATCTATTTAAGTTGTCAATAAATTTTGTAGGCATTATTCGCGGGGATTTTCCCCAAAATTATTATAATTACTAAATTATTCATAAGATTTCGGATCATTTTTTAATTATATTAATTTTTGGGGTTTGTTGATATTATTTTAATTGTTAAATTAATATAATTATTAATTTGATCCGTAAGACTTCGGATAAGATTTTTAATTATTTTGAACTCTGTCGTAATAATTAGGGTTAGAATAATCGTTAATTTGACCTATGAGACAACATGTTATTTTTTCGATTATTTTAATCCCTTATTTTGTTGATAGTTTAGGTTTAATATTTATTTAATATTTACTTATCTTAAAAAAAATAAAAAAATAAAAAATAAAAAAGTCAAAATTCTGCATGAGCATATAGGTTTAGTAAATCAGACATGTAGTTTAGTAATTTAGATTTTTTTTTTTTAGGATTATATTTTTAGGATTGCATTTTTAGATAATTTTTTTAAATAGGTTAGGGTGGGACCTAAATAACTTTTTTTTTTAAATAGGGTCTTAGATAAAGTTGGCATATTTTTATAATCTCATCTTTTTTTAAAAGTAAATAAAAAATAAAAATTAGGTCATGAGTTGCATATTAACTACTTTGCATAATAGGATCATTTAATTAGAATTTGTTTATTGATAAAATTAGGACATGTAGTTAAAAATGCATTTTTTATAAAAGAATTCTAATTTCAAGAAAACCCGAAAAAATCGTTTGTTTTGTTTGATGCAATTTATTTATTTATTTTATTTAAGTGTTTAATAGTGGATTAGCATCTGTGTGGTCACCATATTTGTATGTTAGTAATTTAGGTTAAAATAAATCTTAGTTGCTTGCAAAAATATTTAAAAAAACATAAAAACAAATGGTACCGAAAGGGCATTAGAGAGATCAAGTGTAACCAAATCCCCGTATCCATAGTCTTTAGTTTGTAGGAGTAAAATAATCCTCCCATTATTTTACTTAGGTGTCTAATCGACCTATTATAAACCGATTAGTGGCGACTTTTAGATAATAATCTTTTGCATGTTAAAAAACTTGAACCTTAAGTTGCGAATTGGTATGGGCTTGGGATAACCCAAGCTAAGTTAAAGACTTAGGGCCTGTTTGTTAATGTTCTTTGTTTTTGTTTATGAACAAAATTTCTGTTTTTTTGTTTTAGGGAACAAAAAATGAACGAAATGCATTTGTTTGCGTTTTGTTCCAAATCTATTTTTTTGTTCTTAGGAACACATTTGGAACAGAAACAAGAAACAAAAAAAAACATGTTTTTGTTTCGGAACAATTTTTAAGAACAAATTTTCTCTCTCCTCTCTTTTTCTTCTCTTTTTTTTCTTCTTTTCTTTTTTTTTTTGGTTGGTCGTCGGCCTCGGCCATGGCCGGTGACTGGTCGTCGAGGGTCGGCGATGCCGTCGAGGGCTAGTGACCTCTCCGAAGCGTTGCTGGCCCCCGGCGAGGCCGAGCGTTGCCGGTCCCTAGCGAGGCTCGGGCTCGCCCAAATCCGGCGAGGCGAGCCTTGCCCAACCACGGCGAGGCTCGGCCTTGTCACCGGGGGCTAGCGAGCCTCGCCGTGGCTAGGCAAGGCCGCCGGCCCTCATCGGCGGTCGCCGGCCATGGCCGAGCCGGCAATCGGCCAAACGAAGAAAAAAAGAAAAAGAAAAAGAAAGAAAAATAAAATAAAAATATTAAAAAATTAAAAGAAACAAAAAAAAGAACATAAATTTACCAAACGTGTTTTTGTTTATTTTTATTCCCGAAACAAGTTTACCAAATGCGTTTTTATTCAAAAATTTTTCCCCGGAACATAAACACTTTTTTTCTATTTTTGTTCCATGGAACAATTTTTAAACGAAATGTTACGAAATGCGCTCTTAGTAGTCCATTAACCTAGTTTTAGGTGGTGCACCCGAAATTTAGGTCGTGACAGCTTAGCGACTCCACTAGGGACTTGTGCTAAAACACTTAGTGGACTTAGGCCAATTTTTCTTTTTCTTTTAAAAATGTTTTTGTTTGGCAGCGAGGACACAGGGTACATACCTAACATATCTAAGGTGTTAAATATTTTTGCAGATGGGAGGTATAAGGGGAGTAGTTTTTGCTAACATTTGTCTTGCAGGTTGGAGTGTGGGATTAATGGTATATTTTTCCCTAATTAGAAGTGTTGTTTGCATTTAAACTATTGTGCATGTTTTATTGCTTTTAGCACTACACTATTGCACACACAACCCGTGTGGTTGGACTTGGGTTGCGATAGGATTTTTAGGATGGTGTTAAGAATGATACTTCCTCCAAAGTGAGACCGCTATGTAGATGTTGACCTTCTCTTCCTCGAAAGTCTTTTCATGGTGTCGAATGTGTTTGTCCATATCCGCGAGACTGCATGACTATTGGACATTCCATTCGACTCAGCTAGAGTTAGGAGGACCTGACACATTAATGCGAGACGCAATGGTCGGATCATCCTCTTAGCTCCACTTTGTTAAGCCGTCTAGGTCGAAATCGAGCCTCACATCTCATGTGCATGTCTATGTGATTGCCGTTAATTTTCCTTGGTGAAGTAAGTCTTCTATCCCTATATTATGCAATTTATTTTTTGAGTTAGTCCATGGCAATATAGGTGAATCATTAAATTTAATTTCTTTATCAGTTAGAAAGGAAATGAGGAAATTACCATGTAATGAATCATTTGGGAAATAACAAAAGCTTTGGAAAATTTGTTTTCAATTCATGTCTTTATTGTTTTAGGGAGTTTCAAATCTTGGCCATTCCTAATTCGTGTTTAGGAAATTTGGTTCTTGTTAGGGTGTCCTATTTTTATTTTTCTAGTTATTTTTAGGAAATTCCCTTCTTGCACAGACTTTTCATGAATAAATGAAAAAAAAAAAAAAAAATCGATTAGATCATTGTCATGAATTGACTCTCCATTTACACCTCATGCGTACATGTTGCCGTTTATTTCCTTTAGGTGATTATGGAGCGATCTTGCTCACCCATCCGTACACGGTCAAGAGCTAAAATGGCGGATCAAAATGAGGTGCTGGACTGTATCATTGTCAATATAAACAAGCGAATTGTGCACCTCCAAAGTCAAGTTGATGGATTGTCTGCTACTGTGGCTTGTCTCGTCAAGCAAAAGGGCTGTGATGACATAGGTACTTTATCTTCAATGAGAAACTGCGACTCGAAGAAGAGAGCCAAGAGGACTTTTGAACCGTCTCATTTTCCTGAGGTAGCTGAATTTGATGCCATTATGAAGAGACTAGTGACATATCTAGAAGGAAGAATCTCTGACCTAGAGGGTTCGCATCACAAGATCAATGAGGGTGAAGAACTCAAGCATAGATGATTCATGGTCTTAAGTAGTTCGCTTTCCTTATTTAATTAGGGGCATGTTTAGTTGCACCTTCCCTTGCGTGAGAATTTTTATTTCTTTCTAGGAAATGTTTTCAATTTATTCTTTTTCGTTTTCCGTTTAGGGATTGAGTATTGCATTTACCATTTAATAAATGTAATTCGATTGATGAACATCAATAAAATTACAAGTTTTGTTTTGAGGACATGATGGGGTATGCCAAACTAGCCGGGTGATGATATCCAACAATGAAAAGAAAATATCATCCAAGGAGAATTCTAAGGATTGGGCTTCTTCATGCTTCCTCATCAAAGAAAAAAAAAATCCAAAAAAAAAAATATTTTTGAAGACATTTCCAAAAGCATGCATTAGGTTAGCTTCGTAAAATTTTCTGACTCATTTATTTCATGTTATAGAGCATTACTTTTTCTGTCTGATAATAAGGCCTTTGAAAAAAGGCACACCAAGTTGCAATTGGCCACTGTTAAGGACACATTTCTAAGGAATTAATGTGACAGATTGGGAGCATGATAGATTTTGGTAGTGACCCGACTGAGATAAGATCTCGACTCAAGCCAAAAATGGATATTCCATCTGCTTTTACTTTGATGTTGCATAGTATCATATTCATGCACGTTCTCTTATGTAGGGGAAAAAGTGGATTTTCAGTCTTGAATGATAGGGACAATCCAAAGACATCAACTGCTGAGGCAATCCCATTGTAGAGGAATCCTTGAATGAATGCTTAAAACCATTTTGCAAAGTGTGGAAAACTGTTTGTTTTGAAGTTGACAATTTTTCATGCCTGAGCTCTTTAAAAAAAAAAAAGGATTTTGCATGATGACTCTTACATGTTTTATCCACCAATTCCACTAAAGAACATCAATATGGACTAATTTAATGAATGATGTGGAATTGATTGAGCATAATAAATGAGATGAGTTAGGATAAACTTATCCTATACACAATCCCCTACCCATACACTTGTGTAGGAAGGTTCATATATACAAGGTAAAGAGTTCTCTCGCAAAAGGCACGGCAACCGAAATGATGAGAGGCAATTCATTTCTCTATCTCAAACACTATAGGTGATCCATTGCTTAACCCTTTCGAGCCCATACACTTATGGATATTCTTTCCGAATCACCCATGTCAAGAATCATCCCACATCGGGGAAAATTGGGAGATAAAATGGCATCATGAGGTGAGGAAAATGAATTGAAATTTTCTTGCTCTCACTTGTATCAATTTTTAAGTCGTACTATTACATTGAATTCATGTGTTAATTTAAGTGCCTTAAGATGACGAAGAGCATTTCTTTCTCTATCCTACATACTTATACCATTTGCATAGCCCACTTGAGCCTGCAATTTCATTTCTTTAAACCTATTTGGTGATCATCCCCACACTGGGGCAAGGCAAAAGATAGATGAAGACTCTTGAAAGTTTGAGCATTCAAAGTGTAATTCCTTGACACATGCATTGTATGCAAAAAAAAAAAAAAAAAAAAAAATTGAAATAGAACTAGTGGGGCATGAAAAAAAGTAGTGTGCTTGGTAAAAGCAAGGCCAATACCCATGAAAAAGAAATGAAGAAAAAAGTGCATGAAAAAGGGGGCATGAAAAAGTGATGTGCCTAGTAGAAACAAGGCCAATGAAAAAGAAAAAGAAAGAGTCATGATAGGTGACTATCAATTGCAAAAGGTTGTATCTCAATGGAGCAGTGCTCAAAGAGTCAAGATCAATGGCGCATCCCTAGCGAAAGAGAAGACCAGCGACAATGCCTAGATGATCATCAGCTTTGACCCTTATACACATTTTTGAGCCTAATGATCCTTTTGTTTCTCAACCCATGAACCTAGCCTATGTTACGTCCCTTACAAAATCTCTTCAGATTATGGCACTTGAATTAACGTAGGGGTTCATATGTTTATAAGCATCGCTCGAAGAAGTGGGAGCAAGATTATTTCTTTCTCATTTTGCAGAGTTCTTGACTTGTAAACATAGAGATGATTGCGAAGTTGTTCTTTCAATAGCCTTGACTCAAAGAGTCTCTTTGTTAAGCCGTTGACCAAGCCCACAATATGGTCCCTATTGAAGACCTCTCAGATTGGTAAGGTCATACTGCTTGCGAGAATACTCGGACCCCTGTCGATATGGTGAGATGGAGTGATTCTCTTCTAAATGAGAGTGAGTGAAAGTCCTTTCTAACCAAAAGTCTCTCATTTAGTATTCTTAAGAAATCTACGTCATGAGTGAAAATTGTCTTAAACGATAATTCTCCCTAGTGGAAATTTGGGTGATGCAAAGGTCATTATGCATGAACCTCGATTGAATTGATAAAAACTTTAGTGGATTTTGAAGTGTGCGTTATAGAATAGCATTAATTGCTTATTTCTTTGGTGAATGCATTTTTGCTCTAATCATGTTTGACAGGTAATGTTTTCTCAAAGACCCAAGAGCTCATGACATTCAAGTTCCTTTTAAAATGCCTCATGATATTAGGAGAAGAGGAACCATCACAAACATTCAAGGTCCATCCTTGATGTTCCAAAATTTTACCAAGAGGTGAAAGACCTCCATAGGATATCTAAATTCTAGAAGAAATATCCCCAAGAATCGGAGATATCACCAAGGTAAGTATATCTCTACCCATACTCTAAATACTTGTTATTGTGTAGGTATTCTCTCCCAAGTGCATCAACACTTGACTCGGTCAAGCTGTCATTTATATTGACCTGGCGTGCTTTTGTAGCCCAAAGTCCCTTTCATTGACCCGGCGTGCTTCCGTAGCCCGGTGTCCTTTATATTGACCTGGCATGCTTTCGTAGTCCAGAGTCCCTTTCATCGACCCGGCGTGCTTCCGTAGCACAGTGTCCTTTATATTGACTTGGCATACTTTCGTAACTTAGAGTCCCTTATATTGACCCGACGTGCTTTCGTAGCCCGGTGTCATTTATATTGACCTGGTGTGCTTTTGTAGCCTAGAGTCCCTTTCATCGACCCGGCATGCTTTCGTAGCCCGGTGTCCTTTATATTGACCTAGCGTGCTTTCGTAGTCTAGAGTCCCTTTCATCGACCCGGCGTGCTTCCGTAGCCCGGTGTCCTTTAAATTGACCTGGCGTGCTTTTGTAGCCCAGAGTCCCTTTCATCGACCCGGCGTGCTTCCGTAGCCTGATGTCCTTTATATTGACTTGGCGTGCTTTCGTAGCTCGAGTCCCTTTCATTGATCCGGCGTGCTTTCGTAACCCATAGTCCTTTATATCGACTTGATGTGCTTCCGTAGCCTAGTGTCCTTTATATTGACCTAGCGTGCTTTTGTAGCCTAGAGTCCATTTCATCGACCCGGCGTGCTTCCATAGCCCGGTGTCCTTTATATTGACCTGGCGTGCTTTTGTAGCCCAGATTCCCTTTCATCGACCCGGCGTGCTTTCGTAGCCTGGTGTCATTGATATTGACCTAGCGTACTTTTGTAGCCCAGAGTCCCTTTCATTGACCCGGCGTGCTTCCATAGCTTAGTGTCGTTTATATTGACTTAGCGTGCTTTCATAGCCCGAGTCCCTTTCATCGACCCGGCGTGCTTCCATAGCCCGGTGTCTTTTATATTAACCTGGCATGCTTTCGTAGCCTAGAGTCCCTTATATTGACCCGGCGTGCTTTCGTAGCCCAGTGTTATTTATATTGACCTGACGTGCTCTCATAGCCCAGAGTCCCTTTCATCGATCCGGTGTGCTTTCGTAGCCCGATATCATATTTATTGACCCGGCGTGCTTCCATAGCCCGGTGTCCCTTGATATGACCTGGTGTGCTTCTGTAGCCCAAAGTCCCCTTATCAAATTGGCGTGCTTCTGTAGCCCGAAGTTTCCCTTCTTCGACATGGTGTGCTTTCGTAGCCCGAGTCACTTCATTAATTTGGGAGACATATATCTAAGGATCAGATTTGCCACCGAGTAAGTATATCACTATCCATACCTTAAATACTTGTCATCGTACAGGTATTCCTTTTAAGCACTGGCACTCGATGGAGTAGCCCCCCAAAGATTTTTCTAGATTCATTCTGATCAGGCGACCGTAGAATGATACGGGTCCTGGAAAATGAATCCCAGTTTAGTAGACCATAGAATGGTATGGGTCCTAGACAACACCTATTTCCTCATTTAGGCAATCATAGAATGGTACAGGTCCTGGAAAATGAATCCTAGTTTAGGGAATGGTATGGGTCCTGGAAAGTGAATCCCCGTTTAGGCGATCATAGAATGGTACGGGTCCTAGACAACATTGATTTCCCTATTTAGGCGACCGTAGAATGGTACGGGTCTTGGAAAGTGAATCCCTGTTTAGGCGACCATAGAATGGTACGGGTCCTAGACAACATTTATTTCCCCATTCAGGCGACTGTAGAATGGTATGGGTCCTGGAAAGTGAATCCCCGTTTAGGCAACCGTAGAATGGTACGAGTTCTAGACAACATCTATTTCCCCATTTAGGCGACCATAGAATGGTACAGGTGCTGGAAAATGAATCCCCGTATAGGCGACTATAGAATGGTACAGATCCTAGACACAACCAAACAATACTATATTAGGCGACCGTAGAATGGTACGGGTCTTGGGAAAGCAGTCTCTTTGCGAAGTCATGTTACTATTCTAAGCGATCGTAGAATGGTACGGGTCCTAGACATGTAACGCCAATCTATCTTGAGTTACTCTACCCTCCTCGAACGTAAGTAATTCCAGGTAAGTTCCTTTATCATTTGCATTAGTATTTTCATTCACCATATATGAGATTCATCTTCCAAAAAAAAAAAAAAAAAAACAACAACAACAACAAAAAAAACAAAAAAAATGAGTCATTCGGTGCATGTGCATGATTAAAATTTATGTCTTAATTTGTCTTTGAAGGCAACCTCTACAAGCTCACCTTCAAAGAGGGGCAGTTGTTGACACCTAAATTTTAGCGACCCAGTCATTGATTTTTTGCATACAAATTAGGGATTAATTTTAACCCCTAAAAAAAAATGCCTCGAGAACAAATAAAATGAAAAAATGGAAAAAAGGGGGAAAATCGATTTGATTGATTATGCATGGAAGTTTGAAATTCTGTTGAGTATTCAGATTTTGATAAATGCAGAAACAATTGAAAAATCAAGTGAATAAAGGGCAATGATTTCGATAAAATGGAAGGAATCAAGCAAAATCGAGCTGATGGTGAAATCACGCTCCGATTTTTGTGCTTGATTTAATGTAACGAGAAGATGGAAACTCGAAAGTTGCCATGGAAAGCGGCCGTTTGGAAATCACTATAAAAAGAGTCACAATTTTCGTGACCGAGGGGGATTGGAGAAAAAGGGCTGAGAAAATTCGTACGAGAGGGAGGGGGCCTTTTGTTTGGAGTGAAAATTTCATAAAGGAAAAAAATTCTTTTGGAAAGGTCGCGTCCATCCTTTGTCGAAGAATGCAAGAAGATAGGAGGAAGTGACATGGAGAGAGAGAGAGAGAAAAAAAGAGAGAAAAGAAAAGTTAAAAAAAAGGGTGCTGCATCGTCTTCTTTGCGGAGACCCATGACGTGTTGGCCGCGTGTTGCAACCAAAGACTGCGACGCCACCTCCATTGCACCTCCGCCACCACTGCGCTGCCGGCCCCGTCTTTGTCCAAATCGCCACTCGGCCGATTCAAGCGGTCATCGCCGCGCCCCGCTCCCTCCGCGCACTAGCACTCGTGAGCATCGCTGCATAGCAACCTGCGACCTGCAGCCACCCGCACCACCGCTTCACGCCCGAGCGACCCACCTGCAGGTCCCGAGTCTTCGGTCGCCACCGCTGCACCAGCATTGCCGTGCTGCGTCGGTGAGCCTTGCTCACCATCACCGCACTCGCGCCCGCCTCACTGCGACTCGCGTCGGCCCGCGACTTGTCGTTGCTGCTCCGCCTTTGCCCGCCGTCCCCGCACTAGAGCTCGACGCCACCTGCGCTGCCGCCCACGACGCCCCTCGCCGTTGCCGTCGCCGCCCGCCGGCTCTCGCCGGAGTCCCAACGCCGACCACCATCCGTTCGACGCCCATCAACGCTGCATCAAGCCCCTCTTTCTTTAGGTAGTTTAGTTTTTTCTTTTTATTTGATTTGATTTGATTTTCTTTTATCTCATTTTAGTTTATCTATTTAAGTTGTCAATAAATTTTGTAGGCACTATCCATTTGGGGTTTTCCCCAAAATTATTGTAATTACTAATTTGATTCATAAGATGTCGGATCATTTTTTTAATTATATTAATTTTTGGGGTTTGTTGATAGTATTTTAATTGTTAAATCAAAATAATTATTAATTTAATCCATAAGACTTTATATCAGATTTTTTTATAATTATTTTGAACTCTTTGTCGAAATAATTATGGTTAGAATAATCGTTAATTTGACCTATGAGATAACAGGTTATTTTTCGATTACTTTAATCCCTTATTTTGTTGATAGTTTAGATTTAATATTTATTTAATATTTACTTATCTTAAAAAAAAATCAAAAAATAAAAAAATCAAAATTCCGCATGAGCATATAGGTTTAGTAAATTAGACATGTAGTTTAGTAAATTAGATTTTTTAGGATTATATTTTTAGGATTGCATTTTTAGATAATTTTTTTAAATAGGTTAGGGTTGGACTTAAATAACTTTTGTTTTTTAAAAAAAAGGGTCTTAGATAAAGTTGGCATATTTTTATAATCTCATCTTTTTTTTAAAAAAGTAAATAAAAAAATAAAAATTAGGTCATGAGTTGCATATTAACTAGTTTGCATAAAAGGATCATTTAATTATAATTTTTTTATTAATAAAATTAGGACATGTAGTTAAAAATGCCTTTTTTATAAAAGAATTCTAATTTCAAGAAGACCAAAAAAATCGTTTGTTTTGTTTGATGCAACTTATTTATTTTATTTAAGTGTTTAATAGTGGATGAGCATCTGCGTGGTCACCATATTTGCATGTTAGTAATTTAATTTAAAATAAATCTTAGTTGCTTGCAAAAATATTTTTTAAAAAAATAAACATAAATGGTATCGAAAGGGCATTAGAGATCTAGTATAACCAAATCCCCGTACCCATAGTCTCTGGTTCATAGGAGTAAAATAATCCTCATGTTATTTTACTTAGGTGCCTAACGACTTACTATAAACCGATTAATGGCGACTCCTAGATAATAATCTTTTGTATGTTAAAAAATTTGAACCTTAAGTCACGAATTGATATGGACTTGGGAGAGCCCGAGCTAAGTTAAAGAATTAGTAGTCCATTAACCTAATTTTAGGTGGTGCACCCGAAATTTAGGTCGCGACAGGGATACCATAGACCTAGCTTTGGAGTAGTTGTAATGTATTTGATGATGCGTTTTGCAGCACTTAAGTGAGATTCTTTGGAATATGATTGGAATCTAGCACATATGCAAACACTAAACAAAATATCAGGTTTAGATACAAGTAAGGTAAAGAAGCGAACCAATAATGCTCCTATAAAGCTTATGGTCTACATTCTTTCCTCATTCATATTTGTCCAGCTTCGAGGAACTTGATATTAGTGTTTCTGTCTTTTTGCAATTTTCCAATCCAAATTTCTTGATAAGATCTTTCACATACTTCTCTTGGTGAATAAAAATACATTTCTTTGATTGTTTAACTTACAATCCCAAAAAGAAGGTTAATTCACCCATCATACTCATCGTAATTCATCCCGCATACATATTGAGAATTTCTTGCATAGATTTTCATCGGGAGATCTAAATATAATATCATCAACATAAATTTGAACTAGCAGAAAATCTTTACCCTCTTTTTTTTTTTATGAACAAAGTAGTATCTACCTTTTCTTTAACAAAACCATTTTCTTCATACTAGGCTCGAGATGCTTGCTTTTAGTCCATACAAGGCATTTTTAGTCTCGTAGACTGAATTTGACTTTCTTGGATCTTCAAATCTAGGTGGTTGTTCCACATATACTTCTTCTTGGATAAATCCATTTAAGAATGCACTTTTTACATCCATATGGAATAACCTGAAATTTTTATAGCAAGTAAAAGCAAGTAATAATCTAATTGCTTCTAACCTCGCTCTTGGTGTATAGGTCTCATAATAGTTTATCCCTTCTTCTTGTATATATCCTTTGGCCACAAGTTTTGCTTTTTCCGATCACTTTTCCTTTTCGTCCATCTTGTTCTTGAAAACCCATTTTATCTCGATAATAGACTTACCTTCAGGTTTAGGAATTAGCTCCCAAACATCGTTGATACTGAATTGTTTGAGCTCTTTTTGCATAACTTTGATCCAACTTTCATCAGATAGGGTTTCTTCTACACTTTTGGGCTTTATCTCAGAAACAAGTGCTAAAGCACTAGACTTTTCTCGCCTTTTGGATCTGGTACGAACTCCTTCATCAATGTTTTCAATGATGAGTTCTTTGGGATGACTTGACTTATGTTTCCAGTTGTTGATTGGTCTCGAGAGTCCGCTGATCCTCTATTCCAGATTGAATCTTCTAGTTCGCTCATTGCTGTTCTCCAAAAGTTTGAACCACTTTGTGGGTAGTAGACTTTGTAAAGTCTTGAACGGGTTTAGATTCTTCAAGTTGAGTCGATCCGGTGATTCGCATAGAATCTTGAAACTTGACGTTAATAGATTCTTCTACAAATTGATTCTTCTTGTTAAGTACTTTGTATGCTTTGTTTGTGATTGAGTAGCCAATGAAAATTCATTTGTTTGATTTTTCTTCAAATTTGTCGATTCGATTATTTGCATTTTTCAAGACATAATTTTTACAACCAAACATATAGAAGTAAGAAACATTTGGCTTCTTCCCTTTATACACTTCATAAGGAGTTTTCTCTAGAATAGACCTTAAGAACACTCTGTTAATGATGTGGCAAGATGTAGAAATTGCTTTAGCCCAAAATTGAGAGGAAATTTTGCGCTCAATTAAGAGGGTTCTGGCCATCTCTAGCAAGGATCTATTCTTCCTTTCCATAACCCCATTTTGTTCTGGAGTGTATGGAGAAGAGAAAATATGGTGGAAACCGATTCATCACAAAATTTCGCAAAGTCTTGATTTTCGAATTCACCTCCATAGTCTGTTCGTATGCTCGAAATAGCATATCCCTTTTCATCTTGAACCTTCTTGGCAAACTTTGAGAAGTGAGAAAAGGCTTCGAGACAAGTGAGAAAAGGTTTCAGACTTATTTGCTAGAAAGTAAACCCAAGTAAAGTGAGAGTAATCATCCATGATTACTAGGCAAAATATCTCTTTCCACCGACACTTTGAATTTTGGTTGGTCCAAAGAGGTCCATATGCGGAAGTTGCAAAACTCGATTAATAGAAACTTGATTTACAGATTTAAAGGAACTTCTAACCTGTTTTCCTAAAACACATGGAGTGCATAATTCAGACTTTTGATAAGTCGGGTTAGGGAGACCACGAACAAGCTTCTTGAAAGAAATCTTAGCAATCGCTTCATGTTGACATGGCCAAGCTTTCGATGCCAAAGATTTGCTTAATCTTGAATGGATATAAGATACGAGAACTTTCTGGTTTTATATCCAGAAGGTAAATGTTCCCATGCCTTTGTCCAGTGAAAGATTGAGAGAAATCTTTAATTGTTTCCGAACATATGCCTTCTTGGAAATTAATTTTGAATCAAGTATCGCAAAGTTGACTTATGCTGAGTATATTATAATTCAAACCTTCCACCAAGGAGACATTGTTGATAATGAGACTTCCAATTTTCACGGTTCCACAACCAACAATTCTTTCTTTGTTGTTTCCTCCAAAGGAAACTTTTCCACCATTTATTTGAATAAGCTTTATAAAATAACTTGAATCTCCTATCATGTGTCTCGAACAGCCACTATCTACATACCATTTGATTTTCTTCTTGATAGTGACTTGTGATCAAAAGAAGAGCTCAAGTTTTCTTTAGTACCCAAATTTTTTGGGATCCGGAGGAGTTAATATTAAAAACAGTCTTAGCCCAATCTCTCTTAACAGTCTCCAAACCTTGGGACATTCATTCTCGAAATGTTCGAGCTGTTACACTTTGAACATTTGAGAGCACTTTGGCCAACATGTTTTACAAAACGTTTTGAAAGTGATTTTTGTAAAATGCCCTTGTAGGTCTTTGTTTGATTCTTTCTTTAATTTTGGGAAAATCAATTAAAGGAATAGTTTTTGAAGTCATACGCAAACAGATTTGTTAAAATAAGGTCTTTGTACGAAAGAATTTTCTCCAACTTTTTAGATCCTTTTGAAAATCTTTTTGTGATATTTGAAATATCTTCCTTCAAAAAGGTATTTTCCTTCAAAAGAAAATTAGAATTTTCTTTCAAATCAACAAAACTTCTATCCGTAATTTCAAACTTTTCTTTCCAAGAAGTTTCTGTTGCCTCGTTTAGAATTCTCCATTTTTAGTTCGGAAATCCTTTTAAGAGATGTTTTGAGACTAAGACAGAGTTAATCTATATACTTCGAGACTTTAACAAGAATTTTTAAATTACTAACCTCAACTTCTTTGTTTGAGTCTCGAATCGAATTTGTTTCAAAGTCCGAGTCGATTCGAATTGACCATCAGATATATGTTGGCATATTCTTCATCACTTTCCTCATATTTGGTATTACTCCATGTTTCTGTTTTGAGAGCCTTTTAGTATTTCTCAGTTCTTCATTTCTTTTTCTTTAATAGAGGACAGTTAGGTTTGATGTGCCTCTTTTTCTTGCATTCGAAGCATATCACGTCTTTGTTGGTTCCATAGTCCTCAGTTGGTTTCTTCTAAAAATTTTGAGTGCTCTCCTTCTTCCAGTTGAATCTTCTTCCCTTCTTATTCAATTTTATGAACTTCTTAATCATAAGTGCTAGCTTTTCATCGTCCATGTCATCTTCGAATCTGTATCATCATAATCATCGCTAGATTTTAAAGCAATTGACTACTTACCTTTAGGATCTTCTTCCTCATTGATCTACTCCACTTCATATGATTGAAGTGTGCCTACTAGTTCATCTACTGAAAGAGGCATGATCCTCTGGGTTTCTCTAATTGATGCCTTCACGTAATTCCAGTCTTTGGAGAGTCCATGTAACAGTTTATTGACCTTCATTGGTCCTAAAATTGGCTGTCCTTGGTATGCCATGCTGTTTACAATCTCGTGAAGCGACTAAACATATCGGTGATAGATTCTCCAGAATTCATCTTGAAGGCTTCATACTATCCAAATAGAATATTGATTTTTGTTTCCTTTACTCAATTAGTTCCTTTGTAGGTAACGTGCAACCTGCCCCAAACTTCTTTAGTTGTTTCACAAGAAGAATTCGGTTATACTTAGTGGGAAATAAAGCATAATATAAAGAGTAGATGGCTTTAGCATCAAGAGCTTGTCTCTTGGTTATTTTGCTTGTGTCAATTCACCAACATCTACAACTTCCTTTCCTCTTTCGAGGTTGATGTAGCTTTGGGATTGATCCATTTTTCTACTACATCCCATTCCGAGGGATCTTTTGATCTCAGAAATACATTCATTTTGTTTTTCCATACATTGTATTCTTTCCCATCAAAGTAAGGAGGTTTGGTGTTGCTTTGGCCTTCAACCAAACCTCGGGGCCAAAATACTAGCCATAGATCTTTAGTTTTAGAGTAAAACACTTCAATAAAATAAGCACATAGGCCCCGATACCAATTTAAAGGGCTAGTAACAACACCTAGAGGGGGTGAATAGGTGTAAAAATAATTTTGCAAGGTTTAGTAGAAGTGATTTGCTTTTAGAGAATGACGAGCTTTAAATGAGTTCAGAATTTAGCAATTAGATAAAACTATGAACAAAATAAAAAGAGTTGGGAAGAGAATAAAAACACAAAATTTATAGTGGTTCGGCTTAGATCAAGCCTACGTCCACTCTCCCACGCTGACAGCCCACTGACTGGATTCCACTAAGAATCAAAAGAGATTTTACAGTCTTGCAGTCTCGACTTCACAGTGAAGAACTTCTATTGGTCTCACACAAAGTCTCACTATGAGTTTCTCTCTTTTGTATACAACTTTGAGCTCGGTGAATGAAATAGCAAGGAGCTATGAAGTTTTAGACTTTGAAATTTCTCTTTGACGCACATTCTCGAACAACTAGAGAGTTTGTCTTAAATACTCATTCATGCCTTCATGATTTGTTGGTACTTTCCAAATGAATTCTTCTAATTTACCTGTTGGACATAATCAATCAAGGAGATCTCGAGTCGTTAGATGATTGAGATGAAAGCCCGTCAATCCTATTCGCCCATACAATCAGGATCTTGGTTTCCATAAGTAGAATTTTCCAAGTTTGCTTGCCTTCCAAAAGATTTGATTATCGGAATTGATTCCATTAAGGATAATCAATCATGTAGGTGCTATATCCAATCATAAAGTCATCCATAAGCCATGCGAATCGAATCCTTAAAGAAATAAAGATAATCTTGCATCTGGATAAGTCTTCATTCTTCGTTTGGAAGTGTCGGTGTGGGCAGACTTTGAACCTAAAGTCGGTGGTCTTCGACTTTGACACTTGGTCCGGAAGTTTTTAGACTAGACTATGAAAATGTTTTTTCAACTTCAAAACAATAAATGAGTTTTCTCCAACAAGTACACATAAAACTAAATTATCAAAATACAAAGAAACCAATTAATACAATAAAGAAGATTTACAAACATATTATAAGATATCTTATATCGTAAATGTCATACTATATCTGAAATATGAATAAGTAATATAAGCTTTGGTCTACTAAATAATATGGAAAAACCATTATTTCTGTGGAGAAAGCGCCAAAAAAAATTTCTTGCAATGAGGAGAGTTGAACTTGAACAATCTACAATCCTCGGTGGCTTGTTTAGAGATAACACTGGCAAGACTTTGTGGTGATAAATTTATATAATTAAGGTAGAAAAATGCGCTCACTAAGACTTTCAGAGCTGCTACTATAATTGGGAAGTAATGCTAAGTGAGGGTTACTATTTATTTCATAATGTTTTGTTACAAAAATATATGAGATGCGGTATGTGTTTGATATGAAAATCGGCTAACATCGGATTCAGGAAGTGTAATTCCGTAATGGTATTTTTTGTTATCGTCAGAATCCTGTGATGATAGTTTAGTTGTTAAGAAATCTGCATGCCTATGTTACTTATGCACACGAATGATATAAGATTCTTCATGCAAATAATCGTAAATGTGTGCCAACCATTTGGATTTTGACTCGTAATTTAAGCAACAACAATCAATGAGTAAACTTAAAATGAATCTTTCATATATGCGTTCCGATCATGGTAAAATCTTGCTTTGTGAAATTAAATTGTTGGAAATTTCAATTCAGGTCGCAAACATGCATGACTCACAAACTAATTACATTTGACCCCCAATTTTTTGATCTTGAGACTTGTGTGTGACTGATTAGGGAATGTACAGCTGTTGAATAAATTGATTCTTTTAATCAATTAAACATCTCATGGGCACACAAGCATTCTTGTAAAATTGTACTGAAAAAAGATAGAACGATTTTATTTATATAGACTGAGTGGGCACTCACGACCTTCATCAATTGATAATTTCTTTTGTGGCTGAATATTCTGGACAAGTTGGACCATTCATTTTTTGCTTGTCCACTTTAGCAAAAGGAATGTGAACTAGAGATTGGTCATGATCTCTAATTTACTTGCATTTGCTACCTCGTCAACAAAGTGCTAAATTTAGGCCCACGTGCTTCATTCGCGAAAGGTTGAGAAACTCTAAAAATTACGAAATCAATTTATATTTTAAATTTACCTAATTAAAATTGATGTATCTTAATTTTTCTTTTTTCTTTTTCACTCTTTTCATTTTAGTTTTTCTCTGTACTTATCCTAGGGGTCACATCAGTTCGCGACCTCGAATTGAAGTTGCTTGCCTTGAGGAATGCTGGCCCAAGCAAGTTGCCTTGGCTTTGTTTGCATCGGGACCAATGCCCCACATAGGGTGCGTTTGGTTGGATTTTTGGGGAAAGTTATTGGGAAAATGCAAAGAACTTTAGGTTGAAGAGACTTTTTAGAATGCAAATTGTGTTTGGTAAATTACAATTTAAAAGTCCATTATGAAGTACCTTTGAGTAAAATGATATTTGGGGGAATTGCATTTACAATGGAATTTTGTGATAAAAAAATTATCAAAAGAAAAATAAAAAAATTGACCAGCAAGGGCGGGCCACCTGGCGATCGAAATTAGTCGCTAGTGGCCGACATCTAACTCGGCAGCCACGGAGACGGCGGGGAGGGTTGCTCGAGGTCAAGCGACCCCCGAAGACCACCAGCAAAGGCCACCCGGGGTCAGGCGACCTTCGGCGACCTCGCCGACCCTTAAAGATCACCGGCAAAGGCCATCTGAGGTCGCATAATGCTGCCGCGACCTCCAACGACCCCGGATCCGGGGTGGCAAGGTCACGTGACGCCGTCGCGACTCACCGACGACCCCGGATCGGGGTGGCGAGGTCGCGCGACACCGCCTTGACCTTCGGTGACCCCACCGCGACCTAGATCCGGGCATCGAGGTCGCGGGAGGACCTCGCCGCCCGGATCCGGGTCGCGTGACCTCACCACCCCGGTCGTGTGACGTCGCGGCGATCCGATTCGGGGCGGCGAGGTCGCGTGACCCCATCGGGGGCGGCAAGGTCCTCTTGTGACGTTGTCGCCCGGATCTAGGTCGCGGCGACCTAGACCTCGCCGTGACCCGAGATGGCGTGTCGGTTGTGCCAACCCCGACGTCGGTGGTCTAGGCGACGTTTGCCGGCAAGCGCTTGCCCGCGGTTGCCTGCCCTTTGCCGGTGACCATTCGCGGAGAAGAAGAAGAAGAAGATGAATAGTGAGGGTAAAATCGGAAAAATGAAAAACCAAGGATAATTTGTGAAGATTTTTTTTTAGCCCCTTAGCTCAAAGCATTCTCAAGCATGCTAAAAGCCCAAGGCAGCCCCCAACTTGGCTCGACCCAATAAAGCCATTTTGTAAAGGGGTTTGAAATTTTTGCCAAACACCCCAATAAAGCCCTTGCCGCTATGATGTCCACAACACTGCCATTATTAGCCTCGATTAGGGTTGTCAATGGATAGGATTGGGTTGGGTTTATATGCTACCCGGCTCGACCCAAATCATAAGGGTTGCGTGCTTTCTTTGACAAGACCCAAAACACATAGGATACGAAGAGAAGACGCAAGTTAGGTTGGGTCTATTTTTAGATTTTTTTTGGCTGCTTGCCTCTTTGTATTAATTGTCCGCAAGAGAACAAACCTCATTGCATTTGCTATAAAGTAGACTTCTTGGCCTTAAACTATTTAAATGTGTCAATCATGATGCTCGTTGCCAATAGAGCTACAAAAATAAAAATTGGCCGAGCAAAGACTTCAAAGTAAAGGTGTTTAGAGGATGAGATGGGTCAATTTTTCGAAATGGGAGCCATACATGCTGCAAAGTGCAAATTACATGGTATGCTTCTTGGTGGAAAATTGGGGTCCTTCTATTGCTCCCGATCTACTCTTCTTTATCAGGCAATTTTATGTAGTGAAAGACTGTCAATTTGGGGGAGAAGTACACTATCGTGCCATAACTTGTATACGATGCTCACTTTGGTGCCAAAAGTTTCAATCGGATCACTTAAGTTCCAAAATTTTTGAAAAACGCCCATTTCGGTGCCAACATTGATTTGGTTGGCCAAAAATCCGACGTGGCAGTTTTTTTTATTAATATTTGAAGCCGGCATGGATTGCTTTGGAGAATACAATCAGCATGCAAACAACAAAACAACGCCATTTAGCGTCTTTTCCCCCAAATAAGAAACCCTAAATCCCCAAATTCGAGTAGAATCGAAATTGAAAACCCTAAATCCCCATTTTGACTAATTCGAGTGCATACTTTGATTTTCTCCCAAAGTTATCAGCTCGCTCTTGTAAATGGAGGGCGAAGCTTCAGCATTGGCTCACATTCCTATAAAAAACGAATTAGATGGTGAGTGTTACTTGTTATTGTGGGTTATCGAGTCCGAGAAGAACATCTCGGGACTTGGTTGAATCCCGGGAGAAGATTCCATGGGTGCGACAGATATAGAGAAGACTCGAAGTGCAAATATTTCAAATGGGTTGATAGGAAATTCTCTGATCGAGCGACAGAGGTGATCCTAGAGTTACTTGAAGGCCGAAATCAACCTCCACTCGCGTTAATGGACGAGTTGGAGGATGTTGACTCAATGCAAGCTCAAATGAAGGGTTTAACATTTATGGTCGACCATTTGAAGAAGGACGTTTCAAGGCTGAAAATTGAAAGAAACTTTTATCGAGCGTTGATTGTGCTCTTATTCTCTTGGGTAGTTTATTCAAATGTGAAGTGAGTAATGAGAAGAAGTTTGTATGTATACCATAGTCGAAGACGTGAAATATGTACTTGTATTGGATTATTTATAAGTAAAATGTGTTTTTGGTTTACTGCAATTTTTGTATGAAACAGAAGTTTTATTATTTAGTTGTGTATTGTCAATGTTTGTTTTGGTTAGTTTTTGCTTCAAATAGAGTGATTTGTTTGCTGCATTTTTATTTGGTAATGGTTTGTTGGTTTGTTAGTTTGTTGCAACCGCAAACTATGGCGAAATGGAATATTGGAGTTGGAATGTATTAGTTCTGAGCACTTAAAAGTTTTATTATTTAGTTGTGTATTGTCAATGTTTGTTTTAGTTAGTTTTTGCTTCAAATAGAATGGTTGCTGCATTTTTATCGTTGTAATGGTTTGTTGGTTTGCTACAACCGCAAACCATGACGAAATTAAGGGATTGTGACAAATTCACAATTGACCATTTCAGTGCCAAAAGTTGAAAATAGTGATTGCTTGAGTGCCAAGTTTTTATAAAAGTGATCATTTAAGTGCCCGTTGCGATTATAAATTGATCATTTCTGTTGCACAAGTTGTAAATAGTGATCGCTTGAGTGCCAAGTTTCAAACTTGCACCGGTTGTGGTCCATCTTGCATCTTGTTGCACCATGTCATCTTGTTCTTACACTAGTTGGGTTGCTGGTGCATCTTCTTGCAACAACCTATACAAGTGTTGATGCAACGAGATGCACCGGCACCCAAAATTGCATCTTGTTCCAGCATATACAACGAGAACCCCACAAATAGCATCAACGCATCAACAACTTCAACCAGCAACACTATATGTGCACATCTAAATCTAAAAATAATAGCAATCTCATAAGAACATTGCACCAACATAAAAAAAATATACAGCATAACCGATCACCTGTCTTGTTAGCATTATTAGCCGAAACCAAGCCATGAGAAAATAATAGAAACAACTATTTTCATTAATATTGATTGATTGTTTATAAAAGAAAAGAAAAACATGAACTTCACTCCCCAATCACTTTGAAGGTTCAGCACCCTCTTTAAAAAAAAAAAAAAACAATGGCAATATGTAGGTAGCAACTACCATCAATGATATAATATCCATCACTCTCCTAAAAAAAGAAAACATAAAAAGAGAGACCATGTCTAGCACCACAAAAAGAAATCATGTCTAGCACCCTCCCATCGGTCAATATGGACAACACTCGATCTCCTTTTCGTCTTGGAGCTTTGAATTGATTTATAATCCGAGCACTCTTTCGAACTGGATGTGCAGGTTCTTTAACTGGGTTTTGTGTCACCTCATTTTCCTTATTCTTGACAGCGGCTATTTTGCTTCTAGCATGTGTCATGTGTTGGTCCATATCATCACTATTGCTCTCAATCATTGGTTGAGATGGAATTGGTGTTGGGTTCTTTTTGGATGGCTGTTTTGCAGCTGTACTTTCTGTCTTCTTCTTTGGAGCACTCTTTTTTGGCTGCGCCATTGATTCTTGAGTTGGCCCACCTTGAGAGAGAAGTACTTTTGAAGTTCTCCCAGGCTACAAGAACATAGCGATATTGTCAATCAAATGAATTGAAGTACAAAAATTAAATGCATGAGACCTACAAATCTTACATTCAAAATAATCATTCTAGTACGTTCATCCGTGTAAATCCCATAACCATATTGCCTTAATCTTTTTCCAAGAGCTCATCTTGTTCGCTGTGATGCATCATTTTCAGCAACAACTGAGGGAGCAACCTCTGCAACTTGTGTAGTTGCTCGTCTTCTTACCTAAGAAACACATAACAAATTTAAATTTCAGCCCATAAAAGACAAACACAGCAATGTACAACTTACATGATATTTTTCTCGTTTGCTCAACAGTGGACTCGTTGTTGTTGTTGTTGCTGCTGCCCGTTCCAGTCCTCGTTCGCACTTGAGCCTACAACGGGGCTGTTTCGGCCCTTTAGTAGGCCTTATAACAATGTACTATATCAGGATTATGACTAACTACAATGATTTGAATAATTAGACATCTACTCATTTTTATGATGGGAAACAAATGGAGAAAACTTTTCAAATTACAAGTGCATGATAGAGGAAAAGCACAAGAGAAGCCGGTACACTGGTCAACCATCAAATTCTATCGAATATGAACTAAAAAGTTACCGAGGCAAAGATGATACTTACCTTACATCATGGCTTTCTGTTTGCCCTTCGCAGGCTTAAGAAGAAGCTCTTCGCAGGTTTTGTTCCCGGCACTAAATCAGCTTGCCGTTGATGCCGCTTTTTCAACTCACAACTTTTCTTATTGTGCCATTCCATGCGACAATAGGAGCATTTTATCTTTACCCCGTTTTACTCATCCTCTAACTTGATGCCTCTTCCTGCTGCATTCATCGTCTCCTCTTTGACCTTCCTATTTGCTTCTTCAATGGCAAAGGTAGAGGACTTTCATGATTTGTTAGCTTCCAAAATTTGCTGCTTCTGATAGGCTGCATTATGAATTGGTATGAAGTAAGGTATGAGCTTTTTTTGTACCAATCATATAGGTAATTATCAGGGTTTTCTTGTTTCATCTGAATAGCACAAATGGCTTAGGCACAGGGAATTCCATTCAGTTGCCAAGCTCGGCATGAACACTTTCTTCTATCCAAGTTGACAACATACTTATCTTGATTTTGAATAATCTCATATCCATTATCTCAATTCCAAACTAGATGGCAGAACCTACTAGCAGCAATGTTTGCATCCAATCTCTTCATAATCCTAAAGTCACAGTCTTTAGTCCATTTCGTAGCTTCATTTCTTTGCCTATGTAGTCTAGTCATCACCATAACTCGAATATCATCAAGCATGCTAATGATTGGTTTGCTCCTAACCTTTAAAATTCTGCCATTGAAAGCTTCATTGAGGTTGTTATCAATGATATCGCATTTGAACTCTTCGCTGAAGAAGGTCCGACACGAGTGCTTAGCTTATATATGGAAGAGTGCTTCAAAACCTTCATTTGTTAACTTCAACAATCCTTGTTTGGCTAATCTAAAATCAACCATATTGGTACTCTTTGCTATCTGCCAGAATTGCTTCTGCAGCCTATCTCCTTTGAAGTTCCTTAACTAGTTTGCATATATGTGCCTCGCGTACATTCTATGCTCAGCATGTGGCCTCAACTCAGTCAATGTAGGAATAAGTCCCTAAAAAAATTCAAACCAATAAATATAAGTCAGGAAAAATATGCAAGTGATTAACATTAAAAGGGAGTGAATTAATTGATAATGAAATTACCTTCTGTTGATTGTTCATGAATGCCCATCCTCTCCCATCGGTTATCTCAAGGTCAGCCATTACATTTTTGAGGAATCAGGACCAAATATCCTTGTTCTTTATCTTCACCACCGCCCAAGTTATCGGAAACATTTGATTATTGGCATCTTTCTCCACAGCAGCCAACAACTCCCCCTTGCACAAACCCTTTAGAAAGCATCCATCCAATCCTATAACTCTTCTACAACCAGCCAATAAGCCCCGTTTGCATGCATCAAAATAGACATAAAATCTATCAAATCTAGGCCCAAGATCAGGAAGTGACCTCTCCACAACCTTTACATATGCCCTACTAGATGGGTTTTGAAACATGCATTTGCCAGCATAGTCCCATACATGTGCATATTCTTCCTTATACCTGTTGGAGAAATCTTCTTGAAGTGTTTTGAAGCTGACAAAACATTTCCATCGAGCCTAGTCGAAGGTTTGCAGACTCTGCTATTTAAAGTCTGAAGACCTTTGGACAGCTAGACTCAAGACTCAAAGTCTCTAATTTGTTGAAGAAAGGTTATTCAGAACTGGATGTTTCATTAAGGATATGACCTTATCGATCGAAGAAGATCTCTTGGCTGGAAAAGACATAACGGAATCCTTTGATTGATCGAGATTGACTCGAAGATTAAGGATCCGATGATTGCCTAAATATTCTTGGAAGGTTCTACTTATGGAAACCAAGATCCTGATTGTATGGGCGAACAGGATTGATGGGCGATCGACACGTTCCTATAATAGCTCTAATAATCTTCCTAATTGATTCCGTCCAACGGGTAGATTGGAGGAATTCCTTTGGTAAGTGCCAACGAGTATGATGGCATGAAGGAGTATATAAGGAAGACGTTCTAAGTTGTTCGAGGTGTGCGCGATAGAAGAATTCCAAAGTCTGAAGTTTCTGTTGTTTAGACAATTCCTTTGAGCGAAACTTTGTATACAAAAGAAAGTCTATATTTGTGAGAAACCTTGAGGAGGTGTGGTAGAACATCTACACTTTGTGGAATCAAGGAAAAGCCGTAACTTCTCTTTTGTTCATAGTGAAATCCAACCGGTGGGCTGTCAGTGCAGAAGAGTGGACGTAGGCTTGGAATAAGCCGAACCACTATAAACCTTGTGTTCAATTTTCTCTTCCTTACTCTCTTTACTTTGATCGTACTTCATTTTGTTAATTAATAGAGAACTTCCTTTCTATCGTTTGCCTAGAATCGCTTCCGTATCTCGATAAATTGTTTGTGCACCTATTTACCCCCCTCTAGGTGCTTATACTAGCTATCGCAATACCCACCCTTCAATATTTTCATCACCCTCATCTTAGCTCTTTTGCATTGATTCCTTGACACATTAACCCCTACTTGCTCCTTCACTAACTGTTGAAGTTGATGACTCTTGATCTCGGGCATTGCTTTGATAGTGTTGGAAAAATGCTTCGATAACCACACATTTGTTACCCTTTTATTGTTAAAGATAATCAAATAAGTATGCTCCTCCTAGAAGGACCTAATCTGGAATGACCCATTCTTATTTAGCACGCCATAGAGTTTTCATGGACAATTGGGTTGTGAGCATTTAGCTCTCACAAATTCCTTCGTGTTTTTAATGAATTGAACACTTCTCTGTTCACCAATGAAGTTCTTCACAACAGCTTCCTTGAACTATTTGGCATCGTCAAATCTCATGCCCACAGATAAAATAGATTTATCAACAGTCAAATCATAGCAAGGGTACTTACTTTTTCTTCGACGAGCATGTTCTTCATCATCATTGTCAAGCTCATTCTCCGTACCAGCAACTTTATCACTGCAGCTTTCTTCATTTTTACTTCTATTATCTTCAGTTGAAGCTCCATCCTTATTTACTGGCTCGGGCCTCTTTACTGAAGCTACAAGTTTTTTTTCTCAGAAATTCCCTTTGCTTTTGTCTTGACTGTGCGAGTTCATCATCATCTTCGCCACTTGGGAAATTAGCTGAAGCCATATATTCATCTTCCGATTTACTAGATAAAGCAATTTCCATTCTAATCCAATGAAGTCTTCATCGCCCACATCTTTACCCAAGATTTCAGGACATCTCCCTGTTTGTTCATCTCTATCAATATGACTTCTCTCCCTCTCATTTTGCCCTTCATCTAACCTAAACTCATCCCGACCTGATTACTCGCTTGAAGAGGATCCCTCACTTCTTTCGTGGTGGTTTGCTCATCCCCATCCTCATCCTTACCGTGCTCATCCTCTTCCTCACCATCACTATAATACTCAACATATACTTTAGCTTCTTCGCCGTGAAGATAATGGTAAATGATATCCTTAATACCATTATCGTCATTAAAATTTTTAAGCCATCCTTCAATTCATTCCCAGGAATACAAAGTAATGTAGTTTTTGCATTTTGCATTGTAAAAAATACACCAAATCCCTCAGAAAATCAATAGACAATGCCTTCCGAATATTGACATAAATAGTACATTCATTTCCATCAGTATATTCCTAATTATCGGTGCCAATAAGAAACTCTCCACCATAGCAAACAATGATGCCTACTTGATTCGCGTTTATGTCGATGCTGCACCCAATGAAAAAAAAAGTATCATTACTTGTTGAGACCATATAACAGAATCATCAACTTCACATGCAGGTCTTTGTTGTTTTGTTGTCAAGAAACAAATGTAACTAATCTCCCCAATTCGATGTTTTTACTGAAACAAAAAAAAACCGAATTGAATAAACAAAGTGAAGTCCCCACCACCCATTTTTCAATTCAATTACATTCAGTCCCCCACTGTTTTCCCCACAGAAGCAGTCCAATTAATTAAACAAATTCGATCCCACCACTGTGTTTCCCTCCGAGTCGAGCCCTATTTTCCCCTCCATGCCCTATTTTTCTATTCGGTCCCCACAAAAGAAAATGAACTAACGATGGAATCCTCAAATTTTCTATTCGATTCCCACCACTTTCCCCGAGCCGTGCCCTCAATTTGCCCTCCACGTCCTAACTTGCCCGTTGGAACCCTTGACCCACTTAGAGAACATGACAAACCTGAGTGAGCGAGAGTTGAGGACGCAGCCAGTGAATGAACATGAACGACGACGCAACTACAGCGGTGACCGAGCGATGGCGGGCGAGCGACGGAGGGCGAGCGAATGATGGTGGGTCGCAAGCTACGGCCGGTGGCGTTGAGTGAGAATCGTATACGAACATCGTTTTTGGCCGTACTCTCTTCTATTTTACAAAATGACGATCATTTTGTAAGTGATCCACGTGGAATGGTAAAACAACGTCGTTTCTTATGAAGAAAGGAAAATAGGGAAAACAGGGTCGATTTTATGCCAACCACCGTGGACAGTCTAAAAAGTTATCGATTTTTTTTTTTTTTAAACATAAAAGTCACGTAATTATTTTGGACGGAATTTCTCGCCGGTGGCACCAAAGTGATCGTTTTGTCTCCGATTTGGCACTTAGTACGAATGGTAACACTTCTGGGGAAGAGTTTTTTTTTTTTTTTCCAGAAATGTTTCTTTTCTATTTCTATTATGGGGAACAATTTCTGTGTAAAAAAACCCGTTTGATAACTACACAAAATTTTTACTCTAGAAATAGAAAAAGAATAGAAATGCGTTTGGTAAAAAACAGATTCTTTTTTATATTTATTTGGTTTTTATTTTTGCCGGCCGATCGCCGTTGGACGCCTGCCAGCAATTGGCGGCGGTGACCGGCGGCAGCGGCGCGGTAGTGACCGACGGCAGCGGGCGGTGGTCGGCGGCGGCAGCAAGAGATGAATAAAGGAAAAAAATTTACTTATTTTTGAATCTTATTCCCGAGAATAAGAAGCAACTTTTTTTTTTTACTTCTCATTTCTATTCCAAAACCATTTCCGGGCTAACTTTTTGTTCCCGGGAACAAAAATTAACTTGCCGTTATCAAATGGGTTTCTATTCTTTTTTTTTGTTCTGGGAAAGAAAAGAATAGAAATTCTTGGGCTAGGGAATGTTACCATGCACAGTCTTAAGTGATCGGACGAAAACTTTTGACACCAAAGTGAATGTTGTACACAAGTTATGGCACTGATAGTGTACTTCTCTCATCAATCTGGTTTTAACAATTCCATTTTCTAGGAGATTGTCAGAAAAACCAAAACTGTTTCTAATTATAGATCAACCGATATAAAAGTGAGTAACAAAGTAAAAAGAATACTTAATTTAATTAGCCTTATTTTCCCGAAAATAGTAGGCTTTAAATTAAACATGAAGAGAAATTTACAGAGTTAAATCCTGAGATAGATTTCCCAGCTTGGTTATGGTTCAAAAGAAACATAGCAGGAGGTGGAGGTTCAAACAAAATACAAGATGGTTCTTTCAGCATCCTTCCTCTCCGAGCAAGCTTATCAACACAATCGGTTGCCTTCCCTGAAAGTGTGCCTGATTTTAACCCTCTTGAAAGCTTCCAGAAGAGTCCTACAATCATTCAAAAGAGACGTGAAAATAAGATTATTCAACAAATTTAATGAGAGTAACGATACAGTTATCGGAGCATCCAACTCCGCCTGCAGATGAGTGATGTGGACAGGAAACTTTAGGAAAAGACAGAATAAAAATGACTCGTTCATCCTTACAATCATGCATATATGTGGATGGTAATGGCTTAGAAGTTAAACAATAGAATTCCTCAAGAAAGTGAGTTTGCACCATGTTAAAAAACAAACTGCTTTTAGTTTCAAAGGTTCGTGCAAGTTCACAGTTTCAAATGCTTGTGCAAGTACACACTTATCTGAAACTGAAAGGCACGAAAAGAGACCGTCCAAATCAAAAGAAACTTTGTCCAAAAAAAAAAAAAAAAATCAAAAGAAACTAACCAAAAAGATCCATACTTTAACTGCCACCAACAAAGAAGAAGACAATTACACACTGATTCATTGATCTCAAACCAAAAGAAGAAAAACAATCATGACGGAAACTCCCTTTCAATATGAATGGCGGGGAGGCAATTCGTCGAAGAACCAGCTCAACAACATCATGTCTCAAGTGAAGGCAGTTCGTTGTTTTTACATGGACAAAATTCTCCAATCAGAGATGAGCAATCAATCGGTATGAGAAGAGACTTCACATGTGGGACTTGAGATCTTCAGAATCCATGATATATGAAAACACACTCGTACATAAGTCCATCGAACCACCAAAGGGTATACCGAATCAATTCCAAAGCTAACCACGTGTTTTTATTTTGCAAGTGGAGGAGCACGTTTTATAATTCTGATTGCAACGTCAAACCAACAACAGAAGTTGCATGACGGAGAAAGGCCGGTGGTTCGGCCACAGAAGAACGGGGCGACGACAGTAGAACAAAACTAAACGAGAGTCGAGACGAGATGGAAGGAGTCAAGACGACCCTATCATCCTCATAGACAACAATGGAAGGAATTTCCTTCTTAATGATTTTGTCAAAGCTGCATGTCGATATAAAATCCCACCAGATCAGCTTTACATAAGCCCCAAAAGAAGTTCACTAGATATCCCCATGAATCCAACAATAAAATAAACAGAGATGAGACTAAGAGAAGGGCAGAGTGTGCAAAATTGGATTTTTCAACTGAAGAACCTCTACAACCCGAAGTCCGTGCTTGATCAAACGAAAGAATCTCTGGGAAAAATTTAAAATCTCGAGTCTGCTTCTCGGACGATTCTTCCGTCACACTAAGAAACGAACGGCTCACATCAATCCCCTACGCAAGCCAGTCACCCACGACTCACGAGCGAGAGACATCGAATCTAATCACGACCACACACCCGTAAACTGTTGGATCGACAATCGAAACTCGTCCGATGGAAACAGCAATCGATGCTAAAAAAGGGCGAGGAAGAAAACCCAGCTGAACGCGCGAGCGAAGCTACCACCACTCCTTCCACCACATTAAAGATTCGACAGGAATAGGAGAAATGTCGGACGGAAGTGGAGATCCAACGAAGCAGAGAGCGAGAGAGCGGCTTACTTCTCCGGCGGATATGGCGCTTCCAGGGAGTTGGAACTTCCAACTTGGAAGAGACCATGGAAAGTCGGAAATTGGAAGGGATTTCGGGCATTTTGTTCCGGGTAGGGTTATAACTCGAACCTACCCAGACCCCAACGATAAACCCCTGCCCGAACAAGAACCCCAAAATATCCGAAATTTTCGGATATGGTTGGGCGGGGCCGAGCCGGGCCGTGCTTTTCTGCCAGCCCTAACTTCGATGATGATGATGGTCTCTCTATCTTTTTGCCTAAGCTACGTCCTCTCAATATTGACAAGCGAAAAGACGGACAAATATACTCTACCTTGCATGGTCCAATTGATTGATGTCTCAATCAATTTTCAACCATTAATATATGTAAAATTATTATGCATCAACGATTGAAATAAATTGACACGCTCTCGAGAAACACATTATCTAAAAAAGACATAAATTTATTTGTTTGGCTAATGTAACCTTGCGTTGCCCAAAAAATTTTAACTTGTGTTTTCAACGAAATGAATAGATGTGCATGGGGATGGGAAGTGGAAGAAGGAAGAATTTAGAGGGAGTCTCTATCTAGAACAGTTAATAGGCAAATCACAAAATAATATACAGATGAAAATGCCTCTATATAGAATTGATTCATTCATTGATGGAGTTGTGTATAATATTTTATACGAAGATCTTGTAACAACATGGCTTGGTTTATGTGCGCCAAACCCTCGAAAAATTAATTTAGATAATCATGTAATGTGTTGATAATCTGAATGGGCATTTATCTATAAATCATTCGACATGACATCTCTCATCCGATGTGCATCTTTAGGATTCTACAAGCTTCTCCAATTAAAGGAATCCACATTCTCATTAGTTTTTTTTTTTTTTTGCCCCATCAATTTATTGAGAGAAGTACGAAGACATGCTACTAGTTGTAGTACTCCTTGCTGTACACCTGCATTTAAGAATCCCAATAGAAAATACATAAACTATGAAAAGATAAAGATACTTTGCAAGAGAGAGACAAACGAAACTCCTTTTTATTTTATTTTATTTTATTTTAAACAAATATTTTACACTTATTAGCTTGACTCACTTGGCAAGCGGGGTGGGAAGCAAGGATGAGCATCGATCTAGGATCAACCCTAGACTGACCTTGGACCGGCCCAACCCTGCCAGTTCTGGTCCGGTTCCTAAGGAGATTGGATCGGTTTTTGATCCTACGATTCCTGGACCAGACTTTGCGGGTTACTTCTCATTCCTAAGAGTTTAGGGTTGGTTTAGCCATGATCAATTTTTATATAGAGAAAACCCTAAAATATACGGCATCAACAACATCAAATAGCTATTTAGTGAAGAGCTCAAGTAATTTTACATTATTTTTAAAAATAATTTAGAGCTTTTTAATGTCTTTTACTGTGTCAACAACCATAATTTACAAAGGACAAAAATGTTTTTGTGAGGAGTCATCATAGCGTTCAAAAGGGCATAAATAGTTCCTCACGGCATCCTTCTCTAGTACTCATTTTCTTTTATCTTATTTGTCCTCTTAGTCTTTAATTTTCCAAAATCGAAAGAAACAATTTCTCCGCTTGCTACTCGACACTTGCCTTACTTGCTTTGGGTCATTCGTGTCGTTCGTTGCTTGATGCTCACTTGGTTTGTTGCTCACTTGGTTTGTTGCTCCTCACTTGACGCTCGACGCTCACCCCAGTCGACACTCGTCACTTGCCTCTCTTAATTGACCTTGCTCGTCATTGAACCCATCGGGTCAGTCCGGTCCTTGCTTGCCTTTTCAAGGAGTACAAAAATGAAACAAAAAATTATCGGTTGGTTCCGGGTTGACTCTGGAACTAGACCAAACCCATTGGGTCGGTTCGGTCCTCGGTTGCCTTTTCAGAGAGTACAAAAAATGAAATAAATAAATTATTGGTTGGTCCGGGGTTGACCCTGAAACCAGATCGAACCCACTGGGTTAGTCTGGTCCTCGGTCCCAAGCTCAATAAGGTCGGTTCTCGGTCCCAAAAATTGAGGACCAGCACTGTGCGGGTTGGTCCTAGGGTTAGGGCATGGGCCGGCCCAACCCGGACCATGCTCACCCTTAGTGGGAATCCGATCTGGGCCTAGCGAAGATTGATGTTTTATATCGGGAATCAAGGTCAAATCATGGTCTTTTTGTGAAATTAAGATTTTTGAAATTTCAATTTTAGGTCAAACACATATCCGACTCACAAAGCTAATTATATCTTAACCTTCGACTCATCGGAAGGGGTTCTCTACACGTACCATTTGCGACGGCTCGACCAAGTTTCGAGAAAGGATCACTCACATGGGTGCTCACCCGAATGCGCCTGCCAACTTCTTTTTCTGAGGTTCAAGATATTTATGATTTTGGCCTCAACAAATTATTTGAGAGAAGTACAAACGGAACTCATCTTTCAGTTTACGCTGTTGGAATATAATCCAGAAAATGCAAACTATTTATTGTAATCAGAATGTCAATATAAAGAAGACGATAACAACTTTATAATATCATTCTTTTTATGTAAACTTACAAATCTTGGAGAAGAGGAAAATAAGATATCACTGGAAAAATAACATAAAATTGGAGGTGAGGTATGGATATCCGAATCTCCTTAAGGCGATTAGCTCCCCGCCAATGGTCTTCCGTAGATTCACGAACTATACCTCCCAAGATACAACACCTCGAATATGTTTGAATTAGCACTATGTAAACAGGATTCGGTCAAACCGTTCAATTGAACCGGCACACCCAAAAAAATTAGAGGAGTAGAGTAGTATTTCAAATCTCTTTTGGAATCATTGTCTCGAATTGTTCTATCAAAAAACCTTCTAATGAAGCTCTATGCTCTTATATATTTATAGAGCTTTAAAGTTCATGCACAAAGAGATACATGAATTAAATAGACGCATGTATCCAAGAAATTCATGAATCAAGAGATACGTGAATCCAAGATATTCGTGAACTCAATAAATGCATGAATTAAAAGATACGTGAATCTAGGAAATTTATGAATTCAATAGATACGCGAACAAAAAAGACAGATCTTAATTTGTTGGCTTTCGTTGACCCATTAACCATAATTATAACATACGCCCCCAGACATCACGTAGGAGGGATCCCAACAGAGAATACATAAAAGCTATGGAATGGAAAGAGACCATGCTATGCAAACGCCAAACGGAACTCTATTAAACAATAATATTTACACTGATCAACCTTCCTCTCCCTCTTCCCTCAATAAAAGAAAGACCACGTCTGACACGCTTGTCTCGTGAGGTAGGAATTCCATCCGGCCGAGGCGATGTACTCTTCTTTGATTTTACGTGCCACCTCTCCAAATGTCATTGCTTGTGCGGGAAACGACCCGCCCAACTGGAAAATGACCCGGCGGCTAGGTCCCACTCGAACTTGTCCCACCAGCATTTGTCCCCTGGATCGAGAAGCTTCCCCTCATGCTATTTGAGTCCAATGGTAACTTTCTGAGATAGGACACTCCAATATCAAGAATTCCACCCCTTGATGGAAAAGTAGAGCGTGGTCGCAAATGCTCCTTAGTTTTGGAAGATCGCCAATTATTAGGGATCTGAGACATGAGAATAGTCCTGAAGTAGCTAATTCCTCTCTTGCAATTCCATCCCCGATTATTTCTCTATTGAATCACAATACCTAATCATCAAGTTTTGGAGTTTCAAAGCATGCATGAGCCAGGACAAGTCCAAAAATCCGCAATTAAAAATAACAACTTCAACAAGGCTAGGGAAGCAATAGTAGTTGGGCGCTCGCCCAATTCCTTGAGTAATCTCCATCTTCACAAGCATAGGGTGATGGTATAGAAGAAGCACATTTAAATGTGAGAAATTGATGCTTCCTTCTAATGAGTGACTTATTGGGATGCGGGTCAAGTTGTCGCAATTGCTGATCGACACTCTCCTTATGCATCTCTAAAAGGATTGGAATATTTTTAGGGTAGAGGAAGATTCACACACCTTGATAGATAAATCAATGAGACCTTGCATGCGCCCTAGTTCCTCCACCATCTCTTCTTCCTTATATAGATTCGATCCCCACATGTTGAACACATTCAATGGTAAGCTTGTGATTGCCCTTGTCGGAATTAGGATGTGCTCTATCATATGGTCTAGTAGCAACCACCGTAAATGAGTCAAGTTCCTGATTTCCTTAGGCAACTCTCGATACGAGTGCATGACAAGTTCAAGTACCGTAGGCCAATCAGATTGCAAATCCCTTCGGGGAATGACGAAATGTTATTATTGTTGGATAGGTCAAGGACCGTTAGACAAGCCGTCATTGACTCAAAAATCGTCTTGGTACTTCTGTCACATTTGTCTCCCTTATAATCAAATTTTTGAGCTGGGAACACCTGGGTGGTGCTTGGTTGATATTATGAATCCGTTTTCCCATATTGATACTTTCTCCGCTTCACCCCATTTGGAGATCCTTTTCGTGGACATATCTTTTTCCTTCTCTATCACTAGCAACTTGTTCTCCCTTTGCCCGTGGTCATGAGTGATCCAGATCGCCATGTCGCGGATAAAGTCATGTATCTTTGTTGTAGTCCCAAATTATCAACCCCCCACTTTCCAATAGACAAGCCATCTTTAAACTCCCAATATATACTCTCCCTATCCCGCCTATTGTATACATCATCAATGTCTCCTAGCAAGCCCTCTCCAATCCACTGTTCAATAAGATTGTGCGATTTTATGAGGTAATTCTCAGGGAAGAGACAACAATAAAGGAGGCAAAGTTTAACGATAGAGTCATTTAAGCTATTATAACTGAACTCTAGTATGTGGTACACTTCCTTCATACCTAACAGTTCATGCGGTTTGTTCCTAAGTGTTCTTAGCGCATAATGCCACTCATGGGGATTATTGCGACCTATCCCTCGGGAGGAACGGGTTTAGGAGTATTACCTAAATGACGGACCCAAGGCCCATGATTAGGCATAATCTCTCTCGAGCCCATACCCCGCGTGACATTGGGATATTTCTAGGAATTTTGCACAAAGGAGTCGCTACTAGCCTATTGGTGTTGGTTGAAAACCAAGTAAGGTATGAGAGTATACCTCACTTCCTATGCAATCAGAGAATCTAGGGTCGGAGACTTGATTACACTAATTAACCAATTAGTGCCCTTTCGATATCTAATCTTGTTCATTTTAAAAGTAATGATTTTTGTCAAGCGGCTTGGATTGATTTTATACCTATCTACTAACATGTGAGGTGATCATATGGGTATGCAATCATTAAGTAACAATCATAGCTACCAAGATCCTAATTGCAGTAAAATTAAATACGTGCAATTAAACACAATTAGACATGCAAATTAAACATGGGATATAATCAAAATACGAGCAAATAAATGCCTAATTACACTAGGAAAACAAGATATGGCAATTCCTAATCAAACCCCATCATTTTTGGATTTTCAAAATTTTTTAATTTTTAATTTTTTAATTTTGTTTAAATAATAATAAAATAATAATAATCTTTTTTTTTTTTTTTAGACCGGACCGGGTAAAGTCCGGTCAGATCGGACTCGGGTTCGGACCGGTTGGCGCGAGTTGGGTCCAAGCCCAAGTGGGCCCAAAGCTTGGGCCCGGCCAAGAGGTCCCTCTCCTCTCTTTTTAAAACAAACCAAGCCCACAAGTCCACATTACACCAGCCCAAGCCCACGAGCCCAAAATTAGATGGCCCACCATGACAAGCCTATGTGGACAAAAAAAAAAAGAAAACCTTACTTTGGATTGGGATCCACGCTCGACCCGGATCTTGGTTGAGACCTAGGGCTTCTTGGCGGTGCTAACGATGGTGGCGTCAGGCTTGATGGCGGTAGCGATGCGGAGCGGCTCGGTGGAGGGCTGCTCGTGAGTGCTGGATGGAGGGCGGCGATTGCTCGGACGGCTCAAACAACATTCGAGTGAGGGCGGCAGCAGCTCGAATGGCGTCGGGCGGTGTCGGGGCGGAGGGCGATGGTGGCTCGAATGGCGTTGGGTAGAAGGGCGGCAACGATGTGGTGTTGGTATGCCCGGTGTCATCGGTGAGTGAATGGAAACGGTGGCCAGCTGGTGATGCGGCAAAGGGCAACAACTCCCGAGATCTGATCAAGTGTGATCAGCTCTAGGCCTTTGGTGGACCTTCAGCTTCGGATCTTCATATTTGAGGCTCCGATATCATCCTCCCGCTCCCTCCGGTGTTGGCTGGGATGGAGGCGGTGGCTACGGTGGCATTGCGACTCCTAGGCGACAACGGCGACACGGATAGAGTCGTGAGCAGCAGTGGCTCGGGGTCCACGTTCGGCGGGGTAGAGCGGGCGGTGACAAGTGGCGTTTGGTGGGAAGGAGGTGGCGAGCGGGGCGGGTCATAGAGGCTTGGACGGTGTCAAGCGGGGAGGGAGGCAGCTCGGGCGGCGTCGAGTTAAGGCAGCGAGGCCTCCTCTCTCCTCGCCCGCCGTCCTCCTCCCGCCCAATTTTTTTTTTTCTCGAGCTCTCTCTCTCTTCTCCCCGCCCCTCTCTCCGAGCTCCCTTCTTTTCTCCTTTTCTTCATCTCTCCTCTACCCGTTCTTTTTGCTTTTTTTCATTTTTTTCTATTTTTTTTATTTTTCTTTATTTTGTTGCTTTGATTTTTAATTAATTAATTAATTAGTTAATTTTTAATTAATAATAAATTTTTTATGTACTTGAAAGCAAAAATTAGGTGTCAACAGCTGCCCCTTTTTGAATGTAGCCTCAAAGAAGTTGCAATCAAAGATGAAAGACATCTAAATTATTTTGGCGGTAGAAAGATCCTAGGTGCATAGACACGCATCAGGTCGATGGAAAAAGACTCGTAACTATAGAAGCGCATTGCGTCATAAGAAGAATGAGAGGGACTCGGGGCTACAAAAGCCCACCGAGTCACAAGAAGAAGGAAAGGGACTCGGGCTACGAAGCCCACCGAGTCATAAGAAGAATGAGAGGGACTTCGAGTTACAAAAGCCCATCGGGTCATAAGAAAATGAGAGGGACTTCGAGTTATGGAAGCCCACCGGGTCATAAGAAGAATGAGAGGGACTTTAGGCTACGTAAGTCCACCGGGTCATAAGAAGAGAGGAAGACTCTGGGTTACAAAAGCCCACCGGGTCATAAGAAGAGAGGAAGACTTTAGGCTATAGAAGTCCATCGGGTCATAAGAAGAAGGAGATGGACTCAGGGTTACGTAAAACCCACCAGGTCATAAGAAGAATGAGGAGACTCCAGGCGAAGCCCACCGGGTCATAAGAAAAGAGGAAGACTCCAGGGCTGAAGCCCATCGGGTCATAAGAAGAAAGAGAGGGACTTTGGATTACAGAAGCCCATCGGGTCACGAGAAGAAGGAGAGGGATTCCGGGCTACAAAAGCCTACTGGGTCATAAGAAGAAAAAGAGGGACTCCAGACTACAGAAATCCACTAGGTCATAAGAAGAGAGGAAGACTCCGGGCTACAGAAGCCCACCGGGTCATGAGAAGAAGGAGAGGGACTCCGGGCTATAGAAACCCACTGGGTCACGAGAAAAAGGAGAGGGACTCCGGACTTCAAAAGCCCATTAAGTCATAAGAAGAAAGAGAGGAACTTTAGGTTACAGAAACCCACCGGGTCACGAGAAGAAGGAGAGGGACTCCGGGCTATAGAAGCCCACTGGGTCACGAGAAGAAGGAGAGGGACTCCGGGCTACAAAAACCTACCGGGTCATGAGAAGAAAGAGAGGGACTTTGGACTTCAGAAGCCCACCGAGTCATAAGAAGAAAGAGAGGAACTCTAGGCTACAAAAACCCACCGAGTCATAAGAAGAAGGAGAGAGACTCCAGGCTACAAAAGCCCACTGGGTCATGAGAAGGAGATGGACTCTAGGCTATAGAAGCCCACCGAGTCATAAAAAGAAGGAGAGAGATGAAGTCTCACCATGTAACAACGGATTTCGATCGGGTTGAAAATGCATGATTTGGGGACAACTAATGAACCTTTGTGGAAGACATGGTTTAAAGTTGACCATGAACCTTGGAGATGGCATGGTTTAAGGATGACCATGAACTTTGGTTCTTAGGGAAGCACCCGCTAACTCCTTGAAAGCTGCATGGCTTCACTAAGGAATCCTGTCAAGCTCAACTTAAACAAATGTCATTAGAGACGTCATCAAGAGACGTATTAGCAATATTGCAGCATTAATTGAACAAGCTAATCAAGCTAAGTTTGACTACTTTAGAGGAATATTCGATGTCAATTAGTATCATGTGGCGCAAAACTGTCATCTTGTTTAGGGATATATCCTTAATCATCAAATTCTCTGGGAGTCAAGTTTTTATCAAAACAACTACGACTCGTGAAAAGAGCTCATTAATCATGCCAAACTAGAGCTTCTTAGTTAGAAAGGGCTTCTCACACACTGCGTGATCCCATCCATTCATGTGGGAAGTAACTGATTGTTGAGGGTATCTCACATAACCCATGTCAAAGGCTTTCAGAAACATTCGTGATGAGCACAATCTGATCAATCAAAAAGGTCTTTTAAAAGGACTGCAAAATAGGTTTGGTCAAGGGCTTACATAAAGGGATTATTGCTTTGAGGCCAATAAAGGAACATTTGTTGCTATCTTCATCGGGTTTACAACTCGAGAACTTGGAACATAAAGGGATTGTCGCGACTTATCCCTCGGGGGAGGGAACATGTTTAGGAGTATTGCCTAAATGACGGGCCTAAGGCCTATGATTACGCATGAGCTCTCCCAAGCCCATACCCCGCGTGACATTGTGATATTTTTAGGAATTTTACAAAAAGGAGTTTCTACTAGCCTATTAGGGTCAGCTAGAAACCAAGTGAGGTATGTGAGTATATCTCACTTCCTACGCAACTAGAGAATCTAGGGTCGAGGACTTGATTAAAGTACCCTTTCGGTACCTATTCTTGTTCATTTTAAAAGAAATGATTTTTGTCAAGCAGCTTGAATTGATGTTATACCTATCCACTAATATGTGAGGTGATCATGCGGGTACGCAATTATTAAGTAACAATCATAGCTACCAAGATCCTAATTGCAATAAAATTAAACACGTGCAATTAAATATAATTAGACATGCAAATTAAACATACGATATAATCAAAATACGAACAAATAAATGCCTGATTACACTACGAAGGCAAGATATGTCAATTCCTAACCAAACCCCATCATTTTTGGATTTTCGAATTTTTTTATTTTTTTAAAAAAAAAAAAAAAAAAATTTTGGGATTGGATCAGGTCGGGTCCCGGCCGAACCGGACTCCGGGTTCGGCCCTGGTCGGCGCAGTTGGGTTCGGCGGGCCAAAGTGGGCCCGAAGCTTGGGCCAGCCTAAGAGGTCCCCCTCCTCTCTTTTTAAAACAAACCAGGCCCACAAGCCCACATTATACCAGCCCAAGTCCATGAGCCCAAAATTAGATGGCCCACCTTAATAGGCCCATGTGGACAAAAAAAAAAAAAACCCTAATCGATTGGGATTCGCGCTCAACCCGGATCTTGGCCGAGACCTAGGGCTTCTTGGCGGCGCTAACGACGGCGGCGACGCGGAGTGGCTCGATGGAGGGCTGCTCGTGAGTGCTCGACGTAGGGCGGCGCGCCGGGATGGCGTCGGATTGAGGGCGTAGCTCGGACGACGTCGGGGACGAGAGGGCGGCGGTGGCTCGAACGGCGTCGGGTAGGAGGGCGGCAATGATATGGTGTTGGTGTGGCCCAATGGTGTCATCGATGAGTGAATGGCAATGATGGTCGGCCCGGTGATGCGGCAGAGGGCGGATGATCTATCAAATCTTCTAAATACAGATCTACTCAATGGGTAGACTGGAAGATGATCCTTAAGATACCGTTCAACGGCTAGTTTGGAAGTAGAGGAGTATTTAAGGAGATTAAGGACCGATAAGCAAGTAAGAGACGGAGCGTAGAATTTATAATTCCAAAGTCTGAGCGACTTTCGATCATACACTTGTCTTTGGTGTGCTTAAACGTTTGTGATCGTGAAAGAAATACCAAAAGAGTGACTTAGTGAGATAATGTGATCTACTACTAAGTGTTTGCACTCAAAGTTGTAATCTCTTATTGATTGCATATTGAAATCCAGCCAAAAGGCTGTTAGCATGGAAGAGTGGACGTAGGCTTGATTTAAGCCGAATCACTATAAAATATGTGTTCTTATTCTCTTTCCTGAGCCCCTTTATTTTGTTCATAATTCTATTTAACTGCTAAAATTTGAACTTGCTCAAAGTCTGTTGTACTTCAGACTCAGTTTTAAAAGTCTGTTGTTCTTCAGACTCAGTTTCAAAAGAAAAATATTTCTCTTTTGTTCTTTTGCGAAAATTTTTCTTCACACCTATTCACCCTCCTCTAGGTGTTCATACTAGCACTTTCAATTGGTATCAGAGCCTATGTGCTCATTTAATTGAAGTGTTTTTACTTCTGAATTAAAGATCTATGGCTAGTATGTTGGCTCCAGGTTTGGTTGAAGGCCAAAGCAACACCAGACCTCCTTACTTTGATAGAAAGGAATACAATGTGTGGAAGAATAAAATAAATGCATTCCTAAAATCCAGAGATCCCTTGCAATGGGATGTTGTGGAAAAAGGAATCAATCCCATTGTTGCGTCTACATCAAATAAGAATGGCATAGACAAAGAAACAAAACCCCTACTACTATGTCTCAGACGGAGATATCCAAAAGAGAAGCTCTTGATACAAAAGCTATTTATTCTTTATATTGTGCATTGTCTCCTGCTGAATATAACAGAATATTTTCATGTGAAACAGCTAAGGAAGTCTGGGATAGACTTCGTGTCACTTATGAAGGGACTGATCGTGTAAAAGAGACAAAAGTAAATTTCCTGCTTAGCAAATATGAATCCTTCAAGATGAAGCCGGGAGAGTCGATTAGAGATATGTTCAATCGTTTTATAGAAATTGTAAATGGTTTAGCATATCAAGGTCAGCCAATTTCTTCCCCAATGAAGGTCAACAAACTCTTGCGAGGTCTCTCAAAAGATTGGAACCATGTAAAGACTTTAATAAGAGAGACTCAGAGGATTATCCCACTTTTCGTTGATGAATTGATTGGCACTCTTCAATCCTACGAAATGGAACAAATCAACGAAGAAGATTCCGAAGGTAAGAAGTCCATCGCTTTAATATCTAACACTGATTCTAATGATACGACTCAGAAAATGACATGGACGACAAAGAACTTGCTTTTATGATCAAGAAATTCAAAAAGCTGAGTAGAAAATGAAGGAAATTCAGTGAAAGAAGACAATACAAGCAAAATGGCAAGAACAATAAAAGAAGATGATGAGCAAGGAAATATATGCTTGATGGCACATTTAGAATCTGAGTCTGACTCAAACACAGACTCAGAATTAGAGTCTAACTTAGACATAGACTCAGAATTCGATGAGGAAATCGAGGTAAGTCATTTAAAAATTCCTATCAAAGTTTCTAAATATATAAATGAGCTCGCTTAAATATCAAATCTTCTCTTAAAAGAATCTCCGAACTTAAAAGGAGAATTCTTGGCTCAGCAATGGGATATTTCTCGAAAAGAAAAGTTTGAAATTTTGCAAAAAGATTTTCTACAAACAAAAGAAAGTCGAGATTTACTTATCAAAGAAAATAATTCTTTAAAAAGGAATTTTCAAATATTTCGACAAAATTTTCAAATGGTTCAAAAATATTATAGTATATCATTTCCATACAAGTGCTTTACTATAATAAGTCGGGACTTGGTTTCAATAAGGAGATCAAGGATCGATGAGCAAGTAAGAGATGGAGCGTAGAATTTATAATTTCAAAGTCGAGCGACCTTCGATCATACACTTGTCTTTGGTGAGCGTAAACGTTTGTGATCGTGAGATAAATACCAAAAGAGTGACTTAGTGAGATAGTATGATCTACTACTAAGTGTTTGCACTCAAAGTTGTAATCTCTTGTTGATTGCATTGTGGAATCTAGCCAAGAAGGCTGTTAGCGTGGGAAAGTAGATGTAAGTTTGATCTAAGCCAAACCACTATAAAATTTGTGTTCTTATTCTATTTCCTGAACTTCTTTATTTTGTTCGTAGTTATATTTAACTGCTAAAGTCTGAACTCACTCAAAGTCTGTTGTACTTCAGACTCAATTTCAAAAGTCTGTTATTCTTCAGACTCAGTTTCAAAAGAAAAATATTTCTACTGTTCTTTTGTGAAAATTTTTCTTCACACCTATTCACCCCCCTCTAGGTGTTCATACTAGCACTTTCACACCTCCACCTCCTTCTTTGTGTTCCACCCTTGTCTTCACATCTCCGCTCATGGCCTCCAAGTCTTTGGCTGCGTTCCTCAACACATCCACGTTATCTTTCAAATTACAAATGTAGCCCAAAGGTTTGCTGGCCAAACTCCATAACTCTTTGAGAAGTTCTGAAAGAGGACTTGCGAAATCCATGGATTCTTTCGTGAGACAAGAGATTGAAAAATGGAGTACTCGGACGAGGATGGAGAGCGGCTGAATGGGTGGAGTTTGATAACATTAGAGTCATCCCGTAAGAGATTGACTTTGTAGACTCAATAATAGAGGCCCAAGGTAATGGCCCCACAACACTACAATGATACGAGCTGGCAAAGGTGAAAAGCCAAAAGTGTAAAACACAACTTAGAAGGCTGAATTATTTCGCATGCGAACAAATAACTCTTTAGAAAATTGGATTATGGTAGCAGAGTGTTGCTCACAACTTATACATGCACATATATAACTCCCTAAATTGTTACCCTGTGTATTCATGAGGGTTTGAATATAATTAATATATTATCCAAGATAACACTAGTCCTTGCTTCTGAGGAATTTTAGGATAATGTTAATCAAACATGGTAATATTTTTAAATACATCAATTCTTTGTTGCTTAGGCAGACTGTTCATAGTTTAATACAAAAAGATTTTTCCTAGCACTATGATGCAATTTATGTAATGGAGATTAATTATAGGGTGAGGAAAGAAAATCAATGGGAATTGACAACTTTAATTAGTAAAATTAATACCTGTGTAATAGTAAAATTGTGACTTTGAAATAATTTAGCGTTATTTTTCTTCTTTTGACAAGTTAAAAACTGCACAATAAAATCTACATGCATCATGCATTTAATTTTCCAAACATGCCCTCCCTTTCTTCGTGAGATAGTTAGGGGCGTATGGCAAACTGCAATTTCTGTTCCGAAATAATTTTTCTATTCCAGACTTGTTTCTGGAATAGAAATCCGTTTGATAAACCTATTCTATTTTTCTATTTCTGAAATAGATTCTTGTTCCAGAATTATGTTTGGAATAGAAATCAGAAGTAGAAATTTTCTACTTCTCTATTTCTGGAATAGAAATGAGAAATAAAAATTCTTCTTATTGTTCATCAACCGGTCCTTCATCCGTCACCATCGACCACCGTTCGTCGGTTGCCCACCGCTTGCCACCCGCCGGCCGCCATCGGGTCGTCGGCCGTCACCGGCTGCCGGTTGCCGCCGGTTGCCACTCGCCGGCTCTGGGACAATCACCGGCCGTCGCGGCCACCGGTCGCTCGCCACCGCGCCGCCCGGTCGCCAGTCCACCGCTTTCTAAAAAGAAAAAAATTTGTGTCGTTATCAAGCCAATTTTTATTTTTAGAATAAAAATTTTGTGTCATTATCAAACGGTTATTTTTTCTTATAAACTCTTATAGAAATAGAAATAGAAAAATCTATTTCTCTTCCAGAACCTATTTCTGGAACAGAATGGTTATCATTCACCCCCTTAGTAGCTCCCCCCGCATGTGAATGGTCTTATGCCCTCGCTTCCTTCTTGAGATTATTAGTTGCCGACGCTATTCGTTTTTGTTTAATTTGGATCCGGCAACATCGATGTGTGTATATAAAATCAATGGGTTGAAATTATCTAGTGGCACTCAGAAGATGGGGCCAAAAGTACATGATTAATCACTTGTATCTAGTTAGGATTCCCATGTTTACATCATGGTGAAAGGTTGAGGACATTGCAAGGCCAGAACCGTATGAAATATAATTTGAATATGAACAAGATTAAGCTCACTCACAAAAACACACAAATCGTGGCTCTCTAATTATCATTGTCTTGGTAGCCGTGAAAATAAGACAAATTTTTTCAGGCCATAGAAAATCCAATATTCTTAGGTAGTACTATGAGGTAACTTCATGTCGTGCATTTACCCCCTAACCCTAGATGGTCCACGTCATTTTAATCCCAAATACTTAATCAAGTCAAATCATATATTCTCACAAGACATGAGAGTAATGTTTCAAAACATTTTCACAAAGATTTCCCCATCCAAAATCGAGATGGAAATGTTCATATATGCTTTTTGGTCAACGATGGTGTCAATGAGTTTCTAATTTTGGCCAACCTGTCACCCATGTGCCACTATTCTATCATAAAAGAAAAAATGAGGACTGGTGAAACTCCATACGCATCAATGTTATAATTATCGGTGTTATTATTATTTTATAAGAAAAGAGAAAAGTCCAAGTATTACGCTGTTATGCTCTTAACAAAACTTGATCCAATCGAACTCTCTATCAATAAAGGAAAAAAAAAAACAGATTAGTATATAAACTAATTAAGAAGACTCCATGTAAACAGATTACTCTGCCGTCCCACTTATCAATGTTCAAAATATTGGGCCACTTTATTTGATAATCGAAAGATTTTTTCTTTTGTGTTTGGTCCATCGGATCAGTGACCAACTGGACAAACACTAGTAATCCTCGCAAAACTTTTTAATGGTCCTGCCTTGCAAATCCTTTCAAACTGACCATGTAAATCTGATAAAGTGACTTAAAATTGTCTCTGAAGATTAGCCTCTGAAACTAGCATCACCACGAAATAAAGTATAGAGCCGGAAAGTCGGTGGCGGGCTTGGGACGAGTGATGGCCCTGCCCCCGATCAAAAAAAAAATTCTAAAATTACCCAATTATAATTTTTTAAGATACTACTATATCTTTTAGGAGAACTTTTATCACCTCTAATCTTGACTTTTCAACTCGAATCACCCATGGTCCCTACATAATTCCAACTTTTGAGCATGATGGGAATTGCTAAAGAGAAAAGCATAGGATGCGACAGCACTAACAATTCGCGGTATTTTTCTTTGCGTGTGATTGATTCTGGAAATGACCATATAAAAAATATATTAGTTTATCATTCCAAATATTTTCTTTTTATTAATATTGAGTTTACCAGTCATCTGGACGGTGAGATTTTCACTTTCCAGGTTGGAATTGATTGGAAAAGTCAAAACTGAGAAACTAAAGGCGAAGACCAGGCCTTGCTTTGATGGACAGCATATTCATCCCCCTTTCCTATATTCAATTTTTTTTTTTTGAAGTTATTTTTCAGCAAAGAAGAGGAATCTTAAACAACTTTTGTCCCCGTTATAAAGATTAAGATGTGATCGGATAAGATAAAATAAAAAATTCTTATCATTTGTTTGATGAAACTATCTACCATCTACTACTTTTTTTATTTTATCATTTGTTTGATGAAACTATCTACCATCTACTACGATGGATGTAACCAAAAACATAACATGAATACCCACTCTAGGATCATGTTAATGATGTCGCATAGTTCAATGTTAATTCCCCAATCAAGGGTAATCAATAGATGAGTAATCCTCTCTCTTATAATCTAATGCATCCATATCCTCTTCCTCTTACTTCAGGTAATCTTGCAAGTATTCCTGATGAGATCGACCCACCCTAGATGTCAATTAATATGAATTCAAAATCCATGAAATTCAAGCAACCTCACTCCCAAGCTAAAGTAAAAAGACTCCTCTAAATCTAGACAAAAAACCTACTACAATTCCTCCAATATAGACAAAAATAGCCACTAATTAGCTGGGTTATAACATTTTAATTTGCCTCTTACAGAAATCCCTTCGATTGAAAGATAAAAAAACTTGCTACTAATATTGCTCAAAGAGGTGCAAAAAGATCACATTTTTTTTTTTTTTTTTAAAAGAGGAAAAATTATATTTGGCCACTTCAGTGGAAAAATTCCATTACCGAAGGATCAGCCACTATCACTGCTGCCCAGCTTTCTACCACGGAAGGACGTACCCCATCCGTAAAAACTGAGTCAAGGCTTTTGCAAGGGAAGCTATTCTTGATTTCCACCAAGAACTACTGCTAAAAGGACTCGTCAAAAACTCTTTAACACCCTCTCCGTATGCCCCACGCAAAGCCCTTGCTGCGACGATCTCCACGGTACTGCCATTACTGGCCTCGAATATGATGGTCTCTCTCTAAGCTACATCTCAACATTGACAAGCTAGTGATTGAAAGCGAAAAAGCCTCTGAATCTAGAAGCACAACCGTCGTGCCTCCACATAAGAGGGGCGACTGCATCAAGAGTTCAATCAAATCGGAGGAGATGCCAAGCTTGCAAGAATGGAAGCTAGTGGCCAACACAATTAAAAGGAGAAATTTGCAAATTAAAATATATGAACGAAGAAACAATGAAGGCTCGTGTTAGAGTTAAAAAAAAAAAAAAAAAAAGACATTGTCCTATCCAAATTTTTTGATAGTTTAATTTAATTGGCCCTTGCAGTAAAATATACAAAGGAAATGCTATCAGAAGCTATCTGCTGCATTCAGGAATCCCAACAGAAATTACATAACTATAGAAAGACAGATACTTTGCAAGAGACAAATGGTACATTTTCAAACGACATCCCACTTATCAGTCTCACGCACTCGGCCCAGTCCGGTCGGAATTCCATCGTGGTCCACCAACTGCCTCTCTCTCGCACTTGTCGAGCTGCATCTTGAAATTCTATTTCTTCGGTATTACCCAGCCCACTGGAAAGTGGCCCAGGCGTCAGGGTCATTCCACTCAAAACCGGCCCACCAATCATCGTCCCCGAGACCGAGAAACTTCCCTTTTGCTGTTCGAGTCCAACGGCAACTTTTCAAGACAAGGGCACCGGAATATTTCGAAGGTTACCCTTGAGGAAAGGAATAAAGTGTGGTCGCAAATGCTCATTAGTCTTGGAAGTCTCTGGAGTAGTATATATTCGAGACGTGGGAATACTCCTGAAGCAATTAATTCCTCCCACTGCTGCAAATTCATCGTCAATGATTTTCTCCATTGATTTGCAGTCTACAACATACAACTCCGGAGTTCGAAAGCCTGCACCGGGAAACCATAACCATGACAAGGCTGGGGAAGCAAGAGCAATTAGGCACTTGTCCTATTTCTTGAGTAATCTCCATCTTCACAAGCTCATCACACTCTCTAGATTAGGCTTCTCTAAATGCAAGAAATTGCTGCTGCCAATTGGTAAGTGACTTATTAGGACGCATGTCAAGTCCTTGCTCATGCCCTGCGCTCTCCTAATGTGTCTTTGTAAATTAGTGGTTTGCAAAATGTTTAGAGCAAAGGAAGACTTGCACATGCCAATAGATAAGTTAGTGAGATGTTGCATGTGCCTTAGTTCCTCTACCACCTCTTCTTCGTTCGCTTGACCCAATCTCGTCCTAGGCCATTGGCTGAACACATTCAATGGTAAGCTTTGTTAGAGCTAGTATGAACACCTAGAGGCCTAGAGGGGGTGAATAGGTGTGAAAACAATTTCTCGCAAAGAACAGTGAAAATATTTTACTTTAGAAATTGAGTCTGAAGAACAATAGACTATGAGTAAGATCAGACTTTAATAGTTAAATAGAGCTACGAACAAAATAAAAATGTTCGGCAAAGAGAATATGAACACAGAATTTATAGTGGTTCAGCTTAGATCAAGCTTACATCCACTTTCCCACGTTAATAGCCTTATGGCTGGATCCACTATGAATCAAAAGAGAATTTACAATCTTGTGATCTCGACTTCACAGTGAAGAGTATCTACTGCTTTCTCACAAAGTCACACTATAATTCTCTCTTTTGGGTACAGTTTAGAGCATAGAGTAAGAAGTAACAAGATATTGGGAAGTTTCAGACTTTGAAATTTCTCTTTCACGCATTCTATCGAACAACCGGAGAATCTCCTTAAATACTCCTTCATGCCTTCTCAATTGTTGGCACTTTTCAAATGAATTTTTCCAATCAACCCATTGGACATAATCAATCAAGGAGATCTTGAGCCGTTTGACAATTTGTGATAAAAACCCGTCAATCCTGTTCAAAACCTCAAATGAGTTTTCTCCAACAATCTCCTCCTTTTTGATGGTGACAAAACTTCCATGCAGATTTAAAGATTTATAACTTGCAAAACAACTCTTAGTAGTACATGATATCTTATAAAAACAGTTAGTTAAGGATCTGCATAGCATCGATTCTGCAACCACATAAAACATGTTAATCTTGAAAACATTAAACACATATCAAGATTTAACATCCTCATCCATAACCATCACCACAAAAGTTACTGCAAAGTACTTAAAACAAATCAAAAGATAAGTTTAAATCTGCAAAATTCTCCCTTTTTTGTTAACAACAAAAAATGGAGAAGGCAAAATAGAGAGAAGAGATAAAAAGAGTCAAGGTTGTCTTGGAATTCAAACAAGCTAGAAATCCCCCATTGACTACACTGCTTCCTCAACCTTCCGGCACGGAGATGAACAATTTTGACTTGAGTTTGCATAGTCTTGATAAGTTGAAGAGCTTGTTCATTCTGGGCAATAGTCTGAGATACTTGCTGATTCAGAGTCTGGACTTGAGTATCTAAGGACTGTACCTGAGTATCTAAGGATTGTACATGTCCAATGTGAGAGTCTAAAGAGGATCTTAACGTAGTATGCAACTTATGAATCTCAATTTCCATAGCATATTGCTGAGCCTTTACTTCCAAAAGAAGCTCCATCATCCTTCGATAGTCAGCATTTGGTTCTAACTGCACACTAGCTTTAGCAAGTGGAGTTCGAGGATAATTGAGAGTGGAGGGAACATTAGCTTGTCTAGTCCCTTGACTAGGAGTGGATTCTGCAATGTCAGCTTTAGGAAAATGAAAAGTATAGACATCTTCGGGATGTGTTGGAGATCTACGATATCATCACTCCCAAAAAGAGGAGAAGAAGTCCATGTTTTCTCAACAATACTAGCCCCCCTGTTTTTGTGCCTACAGGTGGAGACAAGATTTCTTCTTTTTGATGCTTCTCCTTTTCAGGATGAGAGTGATGTGCTCCAATTTGACCACTCCGAGTTGCTTTAGAATCTTCAGATAAAGATATGGCAATGGTTGCCTCATAAGATTCATCCACAAGATCTCTTTCTGCTTCATCTCTTCCTTCTTCTGCTCTTCCTTCTTCTTCTCTTCGTTCTTCTTCCCTTCCTTCTTCTTCTCTTGCTACTTCGTCTTGCTCTAGTTTTGCTTCTTCTGGCTCTGCTTCTTTCTCTAACTCTTTCAATGGGTTGCTCAGAACCACCAAAACCTCGAAGATTCTTCAAAGCGATGGCAGAAATTGTGAGATCATCATCATCATCCTCTTCGTCTTGTAGGATGAGAGATCTTCTCTTCTTCACAGGTTCTTTCACGATCTCCTTGCCTTTTCTCTTCTTTGCAGCAGAATCTACTTTGGTTTTGCTGGAGGAATCCTTCTTCATGCCCTCAATAACCTTATTCAGATCTTTCAGCCTCATCTTTGAAATCATTTTTAGTCCTATAAACATAGGAGCAACAATTCTATTGCAGAGAGAGGTGGAGAACACGATCTAAAAGTGTCAGAACAATTTTGTAACCAGCGCTGAATAGGGCAACTGTCCTTTACCCTTAATAACTGTCCCGTCCATGTGCATTAGGATAGTATGAGGAAGTGAAAACCTCAACCCATTGAGAATAGAAAACATGAGCTGAGCTTCGAACCTAGAAACATCAATCTTTGATGTAGCCTTTAGTTTGATGCAGTTAATGACCACTTTGTGCAATAGAATGTTTGAGGCTGACAATCTGGAATAAGTGATGCCTCCTTCTAGCACTTTGTCCTTGACAAGAAATCTCATTGCTTGACCAAACGAGATATTTATTGGTTGGAAACCACTCATTTCCTGTGACGTCCCAGGGCGTCACGTACTAAGCGCAAGCGGAATTATAATTATTATTAACATCTTACCTAACTTGTAATCTCCTTTAGATAACCCATAGTGTTTACCCTTGAAGGTTAGCATGTATAACATGGATTATTTTAAAATCTCAAGTTTATATTGTGAGGTTATCCTGCAATGCACATAAACAAGATCATAAAAGGCTTACTTTCATTTTATCATCATCGAGGCATACAAAATTATCGACCTGCACTCGTTCCATGTTCTTCGCCTATATATTTACATCATATACAAAACAAAAGTAAGGTGTAACACAAGCCAGGGATAAAGGGTGAGGGTGTCTACTCCACGAGTTCCCACACAAGCCCACGTCTAACAAAAACAAAAGTTAGTCGACTCTACACGATCCAAGGCGTCTAGGCGCCGTCCATCCCCGCTCCAGGTCCTCCTGCTCCAAAGGGTAAAGGTCCGAACATCCCTCCTTCATGGTTGATAAACCATGCAACGAACGTCATCGGTAATAAGTCAACTCTACCATCATCCAGCCATAAAGTCACCTCATACTTGGAGAAAACCATGTCAATGTCGGGATCATACTCGTCATGAAAAGAAACATCAAGACGCACTACCGCCCCGTATCGAGCTACCGGCGGTACATCCATGCTATCAATCTGAAAATGTAAGGTATGAGCAAACAACCTTGCCCAGTAAAGAATGATAAAACTCTAACTTAAACAATCCATAGCCATCAAAGTTACAAGTGAATCATCAAACAATTTAGGATGCTAAGAGAATATATCACAAGCATAAACAATACTATTACTTCATGTAAGAAATCACCTTATATGCATCCATTTCTATACTTACCCTTCATAAACTCAATTCCACATCAAAATATAATGCAACAATAATAGATGAACTCACTCGCCAAATAATTATATTTAGCGTGCATAAAATCCACCCTCGAATCAGTCACAATCGGGATTCAACCGGCCTGATCGAGTCACTTCCAGAAAGTACATTATTCGGACTTCCACAATACCTCTAATTGTGGGCATCTCACTCCGAGGCATCCCGGCATCGCACAACCGAGGTCCTCCCAAGACCACTCAGCAAGGGGCATCTCACTCCGAGGCATCTCAGTATCACACAACTGAGGCATCCTTGATCACACACAAGGGCATCTCACTCCGAGGCATCTTAGTATCTCTCTACCGAGGCATCCAAGACCACTTAGCAAGGGCATCCCAAACTTCCGGGGGCATCACCGGTATCTCAGTACCAATGGGTTCATTCATCTTAAGCACACGTTCACACCACCACACCTTTGATTAATGCATTTATCATATGCAAAAGAAAAAGACTCTAAAGTATCTATCTAACTCTCATGAACCTAGCACACGTGTGTGTCCGGATTATAAGATAAAACCCATTACGTCATGTCCCATTCCATGGCGAACAGATATTTATCCCATAATCAAGCACTATGCACCGCACTCATTGCACACACATGATTCTATAAGCACTTATATCTCAAATGATATATGAGACTTACTCTTATATGACTAACTTGTACTAAGAGGTTTATTAGACTATACGTGCATCACAAAAGCCTAATATAAAAGACACAACCTCTAATATATGTTCTCGGGTCCAGACAGTTCACTGGCTAAACGTACAGTTTCGGTTTCGAACACAGAAGGTATACCAATTCTTGTCGAAATATTACCAAATTTTAGTATGTTATATTTGAGACATAGACTTACATTTCCCATGAAGAAACTTAAGTCTGATTCTCACTGTATTAAGAGTAACAGTTGCCATAATCTTTACTAGTACCCTGTACCGACGTCCAGATTTTATATCTACAAAGAAAATTGTTTCACTAAACAAATCTTATCGATTTAATCTCAAATTTTGACACGTCATTTATTAAGATGTGTTCTACAATTTTTATTAAGGATTCAAAGTCCAAATCTAACTAGGTAAATACAGAAAATTCATATAATCAGTAAAGGTCAAACCGTTTCTCACAAGAATAGTTTACTGGTTTTACTAAGTACACTTCTGTCTCTACGTTTTTATATATTCATATGGCTATAGCTACGTGTATAACTTGATCTTATAGATGTTCTATCATGTAGAATAGTTTCTTTCTTATTTCTATTAACATACATAAAGAAAACTAAACACAAATAGAAGACTCCATAACTGTTTTCACTTAGAACAGAATAGATACACAAATTTTCTCACTTCTAACTCAACTAAACAACTTGTCTATCCACAAATCTCTTCTAAAATACTCCAATGCTTACTCACAGCAACTCAAAGCAACTTCAGCATATATTTCTCTAACAATTGATCAGTTCCACAGCTCGGCTCAAAGTGTCGTTGCATCCGTAAGCCACTTATCACGATTTCTACTGTCGCGACCAATTTTTTCGTTGTGTGAACCACCTAGGGTTTGGCTAATGGATTGTTAAGCCTAGACTTAACTTAGGCTCTCCCAAGCCCATACCAATTCGCAACTTAGGTTCAAGTTCTTAACATGCAAATGATATTTCAATCAGGAGTCGCCACTAATTTATTTTTGGTGGGTCGATTAGAAACCCAAGTAAAGTAATGAGAGTTTTACTTTACTCCTACGAACCAGAGATTTTTGAGTTCGGGGACTTGGTTACGTTAGATTTCTCCAACGCCCTTTCGGTACCTTTCTTTTATTTTGAAAATGCTTTTGCAAGCGGCTTGGATTAATTTTAAATTATCTCTCTAACATGTGAAATGATTATGCGAATGCGCAAACCACCAATTTAACTCCCAGATAATAACAATGAATAAATTGCAAGACTTACCTCAAAGCAACGAAAGCATCTGCATTGTTAGTTCAGAATTCACATCATCGATCCTAGATATGATTTCTAATTAACACGCAATTTCTTTTTGTTTTCACTTTATTTAATGGGAATCGAATCTATATGTAATGCAATGTTACTAATTTAACATAAAACGATATGGCATGACAATATGACCTAAACTATATGAATGAGTAAAGTAGTTTTTTTTGTTTTCTTAATTAACATGCAATAATTAAATATGCAATCTAAATTAACCAAAATACCTAATCCTAATGATGGGCAATTTCTAATTAAATGAACCTAGCAACAATCACTAACGTGCATTTTATGAACCTAACTCTATATGACGTGCACATGATTTTTATTTTCTTAATAAGCATGCAATCTACCCTAATATGCAATGACGTGCAAGGAATGCCCTAATTCTAATTTTTTTCTTTTTCTTTTATTAAATTCGAAATTAAAAATTGCCAAATAATTAAACGTGCAATTCAAATTTAAAACTAATATCCTAGATGCATGCATTTTTTATTTTTTATTTTTAACGAATTCAAAATAAAATCCCTATTCTAAATATGCAAGATAACAAGAGATATTCTAAAACCAACCCAATCCTAATTCAAATATTTTTGGATTTTTCCTTTTACAAAAATAAAATTGATTCAACCAACATGACAGCAAATCAGATAAGATATGATTGATATCCACAAATTGGCGAACCATATCTCGCGCATGAGATCGGGTTGGCCAATTTTTAAATAAAATCACGAATCGTATCTCGAGCATGAGATCGGATTGGTGATTTTTCCATACGGTGCGGGTCGTATTTCGAGCGTGAAATCGGACAGTCAATAATATGTACGTTGCGAAATTAGGAAAATTTCCTAATTTATGAGGGATCAAGAAATCTCTTGGATATATGGCAATATCAATCAAATATTCAAACAACATCACAATTCTACGGATTGGGCAACAATAACGAATTCATCAAAATTCTTACCCGGTTCACAATATCACGCGGATAATGCTTCCAAGTTAGAACCAACGCCCGTAACCTTCAGGGAGACTCGCCGATGATGCTGGATACTCGTTAGCTGATGCTTGGGACTGGAAGACCATGCTGTATTCAGCGGTGGATCGCACTCGTGACCTTCGCGATTGTCACAACCAAACGTGGGGCCATGGAAGAGTTTGACCCAAGGTGCTTCTCAGCGAGACTCGCGGATCCACATTGGCTTTAGCTTGGATTAATGATCGAAGACGAGCTTCTGAGGACCTGCGAAACACAACACAGCGATGCCGAGCTTCTCACGTTCATCTGGCCAAGGAAGATCCTTTTGCATGCATGAAACAAAATCACAAAAACCACGTGTTATTGTCCAATCTGAACAACATGCAAAAGAAGATAGATCCAACACTTAGAATTATTCAATCCAATATTTCTTTTGACCGTGAACTTTAGGCTCGGCTCAAAGACGTCGGGGCAATTCGGCAGTGAGGAAGCTTTGACTATCTTTCGTATTATAACTTCTGGACAACAATCAAAAGAAGACAAATTCCCCTCTTTTACTTATTTCACCAAAATTTCAACAGCCCTTTTAACCGTGGACTCTAGGTTTGGTGGGACTGGCTTGGTGATTCTCGCCCGTGGGTGTGCTCGGCGTCACTCACCTGCAAAAGAAAAGAAAAAAATACAATTCTGCAGCTTGGTAAAGAATAGCGATGGCGGTAATATTGTCATCGTGGTGCAGTCTCTGAGCAACAGGTGGATCGGTGACACAACTGGGCCGTCGAGTTGCATCACGGCTCGGTGCATGTGACCTCGTCGCAGTGTAGTATCTTCATCAACTCATCGTTGTTGAGGTAACTTGATGCTTTGTCGCCTCGCGGTACAGGTGCTTAATTGTTGCCGGCGGAGGAAGCGGCAGCGTTGATCGTCAGTGTAGGTGGCTCACGGATGAGCATCAGGCGGCTTGGTCAAGACAGCAAGCTGGTCAAGGCTGGGAGGCAGCACCAACATCGGGGAAGTCTCGAACGCAAGGGTCGCACAGCCGAGGGTATTCGGCCATGAGGCTCCTCTCTCTCTTCTCAACGTGTTTTCTCTCAATATGCTTTGAGATTTCTGATTTCCCGACCCTCACCGTGGAGAACGTGAGTTCTCTTTTTTTTTTTTTTTTTTTGTGGCCGTCTGTTTCTATTATGTGGCCCCCTCAAACCCTACGCATTTAATCTATTTATAGGCCACGATTAGGGTTTTAATTTTTCCAAATCCGTATCCACGAAAATTCCTTTTTCCAAATGCAATATTTGCTTTTGATACGATTTAGGATTGCAAGAGGATTCTTCTAAAATTTGAAATCTCGCATAAATCAATCCGTAAAATCTTTCCGAGAATACGGGCTTGAGCCGATTTATTCCCTTCGTGGGCTTAGTCCAATTCACCAAATTAACATTCTAAACCATCAATTTGAACCCATTTGTCACCGGCCCAATGTAAATGCAAATTAAAATAAATGCACCTAAAACTATATGCTATGCAATTAATTAATTAACTAATATTTTTTAAGGGTTAAAATTAATCCCTAATTTTTTTAATTAAAAGGGTCACTAAAATTTAGGTGTCAATAGCTGCCCCTCTTTGAAGGTGAGCTCGCAGAGGTTGCCTTCAAAGATAAATTGAGACCTAAATTTTGGTCATGCACATGCAATGAATGATTTTTTGTTGGAAAATGAATTCCATTTTTTAATGCAATTTATATGATGCATGGAAATACTAATGCAAATGATAGATAAACCTACTTGGGATAACTTACCTTCGAGGAGGATAAAGTAATTCGAGGTAGTGAGTTTTACCTGTCCCAGACCCGTACTATTCTACGGCCGCCCGCATGGCAGAAAATGAGCTGCTTTCTCGGGACCCGTACCATTCTACGGTCGCCCAATACGGCAGAAAGGTTTTGTAAGGAACTGCTTTCCCAAGATCCGTACCATTCTACGGTCGCCTAGTACGGCGAAAGGTTTTGTCTAGGACCCGTACCATTCTACGCCGCCTAAACGGGATTCATTTTCCAGGACCCGTACCATTTTACGGTCGCCTGAATAAGGAATAAGTGTTGTCAAGGACCCGTACCATTCTACGGTCGCCTCGACGAAGAAAATTATTTTTTCAGGACCCGTACCATTCTTCGGTCGCTCAACCTTGCGACAGAAATCATCCGACCAGGACCCGAACCATTCTTCGGTCGCTCAACCTTGCGACGAAATCATCCGACCAGGACCTAAACCATTCTTCGGTCTCCTTAATCAGATTGAATCGGAGGAAAAATCTTTAGGGGACAACTCCATTGAGTGTCGTGTAAAGGACTCGGGCTACGAAAGCACGCCAGGTCGATATAACTAGACAGCTTGACCAAGTCAAATGTCGATGCATTTGAGAGAGAATACCTGCACAATGACAAGTATTTTAGAGTATGGTAGAGATATACTTACCTGTTGATATCTCTGATTCTTGGGGATATGTCTTTAGGAATTTAGATATCCTGTGGAGGTCTTTTACCTCATGGTGGAGGTTTCTCATCTCCTAATATCATGAAACATTCTGAAAGGAACTTGAATTACCTGTCAGACATGATTTAGAGCAAAAATGCATTTACCAAAGAAATAAGCAATTAAGGCTATTATGGAATGCACACTTCAAAATTCATTGAAGTTTTTATCAACTCGATCAGGCTCATGACCTTTACATTGCCCAAATTTCCACTGGAGAGAATTATCGTTCAAGACAATGACATGGATTTCTTAAAAATGCTAAATGAGAGACTTTCAGTTAGAAAGGACTTTCATTCACTCTCGTTTAGAATAGCTATTTTGTGAGAATCACTCAATCTCATCATCATATCGACAAGGGTCCAAGTATTCTCGCAAGTGGTACGATCTTACCAATCTAAGAGGTCTTTAATAGGGACCATAATGTAGGCTTGGTCAATGGCTTAACAAAGGGACTCTTTGAGTCAAGGCTATTGAAAGAATAGCTTCGCAATCATCTCCGGGTATACAAGTCAAGAACCCTGCAAAATGAGAAAGAAATAGTCTTGCTCACACTCCTTCAAGCGATGCTTAAAACATGTGAATCCCTATGATAATTCAAGTGCCCTAATCTGAAGAGACTTTGTAAATGACGTAACGTAGGCTAGGTTCATGGGTTGAGAAATGAAATGATCATTAGGCTCAAAATGTGCGTAAAGGGTGAGAGCTGATGATCATCTTGGCATTGCCACCAGTTTTCTTTTTCACCATCAGGGATTGTCTTCATGAAATGCCCCATTGATTGTAAAAACTCAACTTTTGAGTTTTTTGAGTATTGCTCCATCAAGATTCAATTCTTGCAATTGAGAGTCACCTTATCTTGACTCTCTTTTTTTCATCTATGGGCATTGGCCCCGCTTTTATCGGCACACCGCTTTTTCATGCCCCTAGTTCTTATTCATTTTTTTCACTTTTTTTCATGGGCATTGGCCTTGCTTTTACCAGGCACACTGTTTTTTCATGCCCCTTAGTTTTATTTTGATTTCAATTTTTGCACAAAGTGCATGTGTCAAGGAATTACACTCTGAATGATACTTGAATTTTCAAGGGTCTTCATTTGTCTTTTGCTTTGCCCCAGTGTGGGGGATGATCACCAACTGGGTTTAATGTGAAAAGAATTCATAGGCTCAAATGGGCTATGCAATGGATAAAAGTGTGTACGATAGAGAAAGAAATGCTCTTCGTCATCTTAAGGCACTTAAATTACCACATGAATTCAATGTAATAGCACGACCTGAAGATTTAATGCAAGTGAGAGCAAGAAATTTCTTTTCATTTTCCTCACCTCATGATGCTGTCTTACCTCCAACTTGCCCCAATGTGGAGTGGTTCTTGACAGGGATAATTTGAAAAAAATCTCCACAAGGGTATGGGGCTCAAAAGGGGTTAAGCAATGTATCACCTGTAGTGTTTGGGATAAAGAAATAAACTGCCCCTCATCATTTCGGTCATCGTACCTTTTGCGAGAGAATTCTTTACCTTGTAGATATGGAACTTCCTACACTCATCTCACAAGTGTATCAAGTGTATAAGTAAGGGACTGTGTATAGGATAGGGCTTGCCTTTCATCATCCTGATACGTCTCATTTAGCATTCTTAAACATTGATGTCACTTCATTGAGTTGTCTATCTTGATAAATCTCCACATGAAATTGGTGAGCTAAATCAATATGAAAATTTTCTTTTCAAAAGAGTTCAGCAACTTTAAGCATGAAAAGTGTTTGTGACTTCAAAACAAACAATTTACTACACTCAAACATGATTTCAAGCATTCATTCAAGGAATTGTCCCACGAAGGGATTGTCTCAAAGCAATGGATGACCTTGGATTGTCTCTATCGAAAGGAAATAAACACACAAATTGATCAATCAAGGATGAAAAATCCGATCTTTGATTCAATGAAATCTGGCTTTTGCCCCTGCACAGAACAATGTGCACGAATAGGATATTATGCATCATCAAAGTAAATTCAAATTGCATAACCATTTTGGCTCGGATCGAGATTCTGTCTCAATTATGTCACTACTAGAATATGTAGTGCCCCCTAATTCGTCATCTCTTTCACCAAAGATGGATGATCCTCTTTTAACTTGCCCCTCATTTAATGGGTGAGAATGAAAATTCCGTCCAGCATGGAAATCGAACAAACTTTGTTTGGCCCTGATGTGCCTTTTTCAGATGCTTTCTTATCGGGTCAAGAAAGTAATGCTCTGAAACATGAAGTAAATGAATCAGAAAATTAAACAGGGCTAATCTAAGGCATGTTTTTGGAAATGGTTTGAAAAATGATTTTTTTATTTATTCTTTTTTGGATGAGGAAGCATGAAGAAGCCCAGTCCTCGGAATTCTCCTTGGATAATATTTTCTTTTTATTGTTGGATATCGTCACGGACTGGTTTGGCATACCCCATCATGTCCTCAAAACAAAACTTGTAATTTTATTGATATTCATCAATCAAATTACATTTATTTTGGAATGAAAAATCTTATATTCAAGCACTAAAGCAAAACATGAGAAATTTTTACCAATCTCTAAAAAGCAATAAGAATTCCCACGCAGGAAGGTGCAACTGAACATGCCCCTAATTAAATAAGGAAAGCGAATTACTTAGGATCATGAATCATGTGTGTTTGAGTTCTTCACCCTCCTTGATCTTGTGATGCAAATCCTTTAGGTCAGAGATTATTCCTTCTAGATATATCACTAGTCTCTTCATAGTGGCATCAAATTCAGCCACCTCAGGAAAATAGGATGGTTCGAAAGTCCTCTTGGCTCTCTTCTTCAAGTCGTAGTTGCTCACTGAAGATAGAGTACCTATGTCATCACACCCCTTTTGCTTGATGAGACAAGCCACAGTAGCAGATAATTCATCGACTTGACTTTGGAGGTATGCAATTCATCTATTTATATTGACAATGATACGGTCCAGCACCTCATTTTGATCCGCCATTTTAGCCCTCGGCCATGTACGGATGGGTGAGCGAGATCGCTCCATAATCACCTAAAGGAAATAAACGGGAACATGTAAGCATGAGGTGTAAATAGAGAGTCAATCCATGACAATGATCTAATTGATTTTTCTATTTTTTTTTTCATTTATTCATGAAAAGTCTATGCAAGAAGGGAATTTCCTAAAAATGGATATCCTAGTAAAACCAAATTTTCTAGACATGATGTAAAAACAAATTCTCCAAAGTTTTTTTTTTTAAATGCATCATTCCCTAGCAATTTCTCATTTCATTTCCAATTGACAAATCAATCAAATCAATAATTGACCTAGATTGTCATGGACCGACCCAAGAATACGACAAAATAAATTGCATGCTATAGGGAAAGAACACTTACTTCACCAAGGAGAATCAATGGCAATCACATAGACATGCGCATGGTAAGTGGCTCGATTTCTAATCTATAAGGCTTATCAAGGTGGAGCCACAAGGATGATCAGACTAGCCACGAGCTTGTGGACTATGTCGGGTCCTCATGACTCCGATTTAGTCAAAGAGCCGACCCGGGTCGCGAGCATGCGGACCGAGGTGGGTACTCTTGACACCATGAAAGAAACTTTGGGATTGAAATGGGCGACTCGCATCTGCGAGCATGCGGTTGGGGTGGTATCCATCTCAACACCATCCTAAATGATCCTATGCGGCCCAGGTCCGGCGGTAGGTTGTGTGTGCAAAAGTGTAGTGATAAATGCAAAGCATGCACAACAGTTTATATCAAACAACACTTCAATAACTCGCATCTAAATCATTCATTCTCAACACCAACCTACAAGACAAAGGTTAACAATCACTACTCCCCTTATACCTCCCAATCTGCAAGAACATTTAACACCTAAATGTTAGGGACGTACCTGGATCCTCGCTGCCAAATAAAAATATTTTTTCAAAAAGAAATTAGCCTAAGTCCACTAAGAGTTTCAACTCAAGTCCCCAGTGGAGTCGCCAAGTTGTCGTGACCAATTTTTTCGTTGTGTGAACCACCTAGGGTTTGGCTAATGGATTGTTAAGCCTAGACTTAACTCGGGCTCTCCCAAGCCCATACCAATTCGCGACTTAGGTTCAAGTTCTTAACATGCAAATGATATTTCAATCAGGAGTCGCCACTAATCTATTTTTGGTGGGTCGATTAGAAACCCAAGTAAAGTAATGGGAGTTTTACTTTACTCCTACGAACTAGAGATTTTTGAGTTCGGGGACTTGGTTACGTTAGATTTCTCCAACGCCCTTTCGGTACCTTTCTTTTTATTTTGAAAAATGCTTTTGCAAGCGGCTTGGATTAATTTTAAATTATCTCTCTAACATGTGAAATGATTATGCGAATGCGCAAACCACCAATTTAACTCCCAGATAATAACAATGAATAAATTGCAAGACTTACCTCAGAGCAACGAAAGCATCTGCGTTGTTAGTTCGGAATTCACATCATCGATCCTAGATATGATTTCTAATTAACACGCAATTTCTTTTTGTTTTCACTTTATTTAATGGGAATCGAATCTATATGTAATGCAATGTTACTAATTTAACATAAAACGATATGGCATGACAATATGACCTAAACTATATGAATGAGTAAAGTAATTTTTTTGTTTTCTTAATGACATGCAATAATTAAATATGCAATCTAAATTAACCAAAATACCTAATCCTAATGACGGGCAATTTCTAATTAAATGAACCTAGCAACAATCACTAAATGACGTGCATTTCATGAACCTAATTCTATATGGCGTGCACATGATTTTTATTTTCTTAATAAGTATGCAATCTACCCTAATATGCAATGACGTGCAAGGAATGCCCTAATTCTAATTTTTTTCTTTTTCTTTTATTAAATTCGAAATTAAAAATTGCCAAATAATTAAACGTGCAATTCAAATTTAAAACTAATATCCTAGATGCATGCATTTTTTATTTTTTTATTTTTAACGAATTCAAAATAAAATCCCTATTCTAAATATGCAAGATAACAAGAGATATTCTAAAACCAACCCAATCCTAATTCAAATATTTTTGGATTTTTCCTTTTACAAAAATAAAATTGATTCAACCAACATGACAGCAAATCAGATAAGATATGATTGATATCCACAAATTGGCGAACCATATCTCGCGCATGAGATCGGATTGGCCAATTTTTAAATAAAATCATGAGTCGTATCTCGAGCATGAGATCGGATTGGTGATTTTTCCGTACGATTGCGGGTCATATTTCGAGCGTGAAATCGGACCGTCAATCATATGTACGTTGCGAAATTAGGAAAATTTCCTAATTTATGAGGGATCAAAATTCTTACCCGATTCACAATATCACACGGATAATGCTTCCAAGTTAGAACCAACGCCCGTAACCTTCAGGGAGACTCGCTGAGGATGCTGGATACTCGTTAGCTGATGCTTGGGACTGGAAGACCATGCTGTATTCAGCGGTGGATCGCACTCGTGACCTTCGCGATTGTCACAACCAAACGTGGGGCCATGGAAGAGTTTGACCCAAGGTGCTTCTCAACGAGACTCGCGGATCCACGTTGGCTTTAGCTTGGATTAATGATCGAAGACGAGCTTCTGAGGACCTGCGAAACACAACACAGCGATGCCGAGCTTCTCACGTTCATCTGGCCAAGGAAGATCCTTTTGCATGCATGAAACAAAATCACAAAAACCACGTGTTATTGTCCAATCTGAACAACATGCAAAAGAAGATAGATCCAACACTTAGAATTATTCAATCCAATAATTCTTTTGACCGTGAACTTTAGGCTCGGCTCAAAGACGTCGGGGCAATTCGGCAGTGAGGAAGCTTTGACTATCTTTCGTATTATAACTTCTGGACAACAATCAAAAGAAGACAAATTTCCCTCTTTTACTTATTTCACCAAAATTTCAACAGCCCTTTTAACCGTGGACTCTAGGTTTGGTGGGACTGGCTTGGTGATTCTCGCCCGTGGGTGTGCTCGGCGTCACTCACCTGCAAAAGAAAAGAAAAAAATACAATTCTGCAGCTTGGTAAAGAATAGCGATGGCGGTAATATTGTGGATCGGTGACACAACTGGGCCGTCGAGTTGCATCACGGCTCGGTGCATGTGACCTCGTCGCAGTGTAGTATCTTCATCAACTCATCGTTGTTGAGGTAACTTGATGCTTTGTCGCCTCGCGGTACAGGTGCTAAATTGTTGCCGGCGGAGGAAGCGGCAGCGTTGATCGTCAGTGTAGGTGGCTCACGGATGAGCATCAGGCGGCTTGGTCAAGACAGCAAGCTGGTCAAGGCTGGGAGGCAGCACCAACATCGGGAAGTCTCGAACGCAAGGGTCGCACAGCCGAGGTATTCGGCCATGAGGCTCCTCTCTCTCTTCTCAACGTGTTTTCTCTCAATATGCTTTGAGATTTCTGATTTCCCGACCCTCACCGTGGAGAACGTGAGTTCTCTTCTTCTTTTTTTTTGTGGCCGTCTGTTTCTATTATGTGGCCCCCCTCAAACCCTACGCATTTAATCTATTTATAGGCCACGATTAGGGTTTTAATTTTTCCAAATCCGTATCCACGAAAATTCCTTTTTCCAAATGCAATATTTGCTTTTGATACGATTTAGGATTGCAAGAGGATTCTTCTAAAATTTGAAATCTCGCATAAATCAATCCGTAAAATCTTTCCGAGAATACGGGCTTGAGCCGATTTATTCCCTTCGTGGGCTTAGTCCAATTCACCAAATTAACATTCTAAACCATCAATTTGAACCCATTTGTCACCTGCCCAATGTAAATGCAAATTAAAATAAATGCACCTAAAACTATATGCTATGCAATTAATTAATTAACTAATATTTTTTAAGGGTTAAAATTAATCCCTAATTTTTTAATTAAAAGGGTCACTAAAATTTAGGTGTCAACATCTACCAAAACAACACACTCGGCATCCATTTCATCACTTCGCTCAACAAAATAGCATACTCACACTTGGATTTCGAAACATGCAGTCCTCAAAAACAACATGCAATGGCTTCTAACTCTAATCTAACACTTTCTCAGCTTAGATCAATCACAAAACAGCAACTACAAACTATATCCATCACTGTTTGGTTAGATCCTCAAGCTCCCTTGATGAAACAATGGATAACTTTCAATTTAGAGTTAGATCTTTCCTTACCTTGTTTAGCAGTTAGACAACACAAGGTTGCTTCAAGATCAACACTCAAAATCAGCATGCAAGAAGAAGAAATCGCTGGTTTGCTTCTGGTTTTTCGCTGCTCAGCCGAGAGAAAAGAAAGAAGAAGATGAAGATGGGTTGCTGGGTTTTATATGGAGAGAGAGAGAGTGTACGAAGCTTAAGGGGGAAATAAGTCTACAAACTAATCCCTAGGCTAGTGTAATGATGAGATCTTGTAATGATTATGTTCCTTGAAGTTTACATGTCACGGTTCATGGGAATCAAAACCGTGGGTGAAGAAAAACAAAGAGAGAAGAGGGGTGTCGTGGCCTCCAAGCTTGTTCTCTCAAGTTTAAATTGTCACTCAAAATTAATTAGTCTCTAATCCGAGTCATTAGTCGGTTCATTGATTTCTAATATTTTTCCATTTATTCCCTTTTGTTTCAACTTGATTTCAATTATACAAAGTCATAACATATATATATAACATATCGAATGACATAACGTATCGAATGACATAACATATCGACTAGTCAATGTTAATCTATAAAGAATTCATCACAAAAAGAATGCTAAAGTTATAAGTAATTCACTAATCAAATCACCTTAACTATAATCTAATAATCTTAACTGAAAATAAAATCACTCGGGCCTAATTATCCATTCCTGGCCCAACAGGCTCAATCTACAACGATCCGGCCCACTAAACTTATAAATCTAATAATTTCAAACCTTGGCCCACTTCAAGCCAAGTCCAAGCCCATAATCACTCATTAGGTTTCGAAGTCCAATTCGTGTGGCCCACTCACTTCTCGAGCCCACACGTTTCTCACGATCCATTGGGTTCATTTTCTGGCCCAATCTAATTAATCTAAGTTTCTAATGATCTAATTATGCTAATGACGGTCAATGAAATTTGGGATGTCACATTTCCACCCCAATAATATTAGCCAATGTGTCTACATCCACCACATAGGCTTTGTTAGACACAGTAAATGTGATATGATTATGGTCAAAAAAAGAAATGTTTGAATAGAAATAAGCAGTCAACTCGGGATAAGCAATCGTTGTCTCAGAATAAAAATTCTCCAGTTGGAGGAAGGCTAACTTCTCCCTCAAGTTAATCTTGATAGAGTCCAGGAAGTCAAAATCAACAGTACAAGGGTTCATCACCCCTCTCTTTAGCATCTATGAGTAAACCCTCTTGTGTTCCTTAGAACGAAACAACTTCGTTCTGTCTCCAAGAACATTTGCAACAACACCCATTCTTGGTTGAAAATTAGAATAAAATCTCTCATCATCATCCTTGTTCTCAGGATGATTCGAACCAAACTTAGGGTCTACAAGAAAATGCAGAAAGGCATTGTTTGCCGATCCTTTAGGTGTTATACCTAACTCTTCCATCCTCCTTAAGAACAAAGTCTCGTTCTTAAAACATTTTTCTCTTAGAAACTCATTTATAAAAGACAAGGGAGTACCTCCCTACTTTAATTGAGTGTAAAGCTTAAAGTGAACCTGGGGTCTTGAGGCTCTGAGAGGTTTTGCGTCTTCTACAACTTCCTCCTCCAAAGGTTGATGCGAAACATCCTAAGTAAAGTGTTGTTGGTGTTGTGGAGAGTCGCGCGAAGAGTCATCCTCTCGTAAGATCGAAATACGTCTGCCCTTCTAGCATGCTCCTTGGTCTTTGGTTGGCAATCCAAGAGGATTTCCTTTGGAAAGACATTCTTGCAAGCTTGAGGATTTCACGAACAAGTTCGAGTGAAAAGGTGGAAACTTGCGGAACAATCTTGAGAGTAGAAACGAGAGAGTAGAAAGTCTGTATTCTAAGGATTGGTAAAAGTGCTCGAAGAAATACACAAGGGTATATAAAGGAAATGAACAGTCACAAATAAAAGAGAAACAAACCGTCGTAAAGAAAATTCCTTTTTTTCGAAATAACTGAAAATAAAAAACTGCCAAAAATTCAAAAATTCAAAAAAAAATAACTTCTAAAAATAAAATAGATAGACAACGATTCGATTAATCATACCTCTTCATTCCAAAAATAAAATACTTGGATTCGAGACTTTCTCTTATTGAAGTAGTGTCTAGAAAGTCCGAGTCCGACCAACTTCAGACTTTACTTCGAGAAAGAAATAATATTTAGCTTGGTGCGAATAGACTCAAATAGATTTTTCTCCGGGGGCTTTGTGAAGATGTTCGCTAGCTGATTCTTCGAATCAATGAACTGAATCATAATCTCCCCATTCGGGACATGATCTATTATAAAGTGATGTCGAATCTCTATATGCTTTGCCCTTGAGTGAATAATTGGATTCTTTGTGAGATTAATAACACTGGTGTTGTCACATTTGATCTCAGTACACGATTCTTCAATCCCAAAGTCTCTCGGTTGTTGTCCTATTCATAGGATTTGAGAATAACAACTCGCAAGAGCAACATACTGGGCTTCTACGGTTGAAAGCGCCACGATACTTTGCTTCCTTGAGAACCAAGATACTAACATATTTTCTAGTAGTTGACAAGTACCAAATGTGCTCTTTCTATCGACTTTACAATCTGCTAAATCAGCATCTGAATATCCAAGAAGAGTAAAATCTCATTCTTTTAGATACCATAGACTCAGCTTTGAACATGTTGCAACATATTTAATAATGCGTTTTACATCACTTAGATGAGATTCTCTAGGATTAGATTGAAATCTAGCACACATGCACACACTGAATAAGATATCAGGTTTAGAAGCAGTAAGGTAGAGAAGTGAACCAATCATGCTTTTTTATAGCTTATGATCTACTTTCTTCCATTCCTCATCCTTGTCCAGTTTCGAAGAACCTGACATAGGAGTCTCTGTTTTCTTGCAATTCTCCAACCCAAATTTCTTGATGAGATCTTTAGCATATTTTTCTTAGTGAATGTATATACCTTTCTTCGACTATCTAACTTGCAATCTCAAAAGAAAGTTAACTCACCCATCATGCTCATCGGAATTCATCCTACATAGACTTTGAAAATTTCTTGTAAAGACTTTCATTAGGAGAACCAAAAATAATATCATCTACATAAATTTGTACTAGTAGAAAGTCTTTTCCTTCTTTCTTAATAAACAAGGTTGTATTAACATTTCCTTTTTCAAAACCATTTTGAATTAGAAATTTACTCAACCTCTCATACTAGGCTCAAGGTACTTGCTTTAGTCCATACAATGCCTTTTTCAGTCTGTAGACTGAGTCTGGCTTTATTGGATCTTCAAATCCTAGTAGTTGTTCCACACAGACTTCTTCTTGTATGAATCCACTCAGGAAAGCATTTTTGACATCCATCTGGAATAACCTGAAATTTTTATATCAAGCAAAAGCAAGTAATAATCTAATTGCTTCTAACCTCGCGTGCATAGGTCTCATCATAGTCTATCCATTCTTCCTGTGTATATTATTTTGCCACAAGTCTTGCTTTGTTTCGACCACTTTACCATTCTCATCCATCTTGTTCTTGAAAGCCCATTTTGTTCCAATAATAGATTTGCCTTTGGGTTTTGAAATCAGCTCCCATACATCATTGATACTGAATTGTCTAAGTTCTTTCTACATAGCTTCTATCCAGCTTTCATTAGACAAGGCTTCGTCTACTCCTTTTGGTTTTATCTCAGAAACAAGTGCTAGAGCACTTTGGACTCTTCTTTTCCTTTGGATCTGGTGCGAACTCCTTCATCAATGTTGCCAATGATGAGTTCTTTAGGATGACTTGACTTATGCTTCAAGTTGCTGCTTGGTTTGAAAGTTGGTTGATCCTTTGCGCTTGTTGAATCTTCTCGATTCGCTTGTTCTGTTCCCCGAAGTCCGAACCTCTTCGGGGGAAATAGACTTAGTAAAGTCTCGGAGTAGATTCAGACTCTTCAAGTTGAGTCTAGTCCGGTAGATTTTCTAGATAATCTTGAAACTTCACGTTCATAAATTCTTCAATGATTGAGTCTTCTTGTTAAAGACTCGTAAGCTTTGCTTGAAGTCGAATAACCAAGGAAGATTCCTTCGTCTGATTTTGCTTCGAACTTTTCAAATCAATCATTTGCATTCTTCAGAATAAAAATATTTGCAGCCAAATACATGAAAGTAGGAAACATTCGGCTTCTTTCTTTTATATACTTCATAAGCAGTTTTCTCTAGAATTGGCCTCAATAATACTCTGTTGATAATGTAGCAAGCAGTTGAAACTACTTCTGCCCAAAATTGAGCGGATATTTTGCTCTCAATTAAAAGAGTTCTGGCCATCTCTTGTAAGGACCTGTTCTTCCTTTCCACAACCCTATTTTGTTCTAGAGTATATGGAGAAGAAAAGTCATGCTGAAAACCAGATTCATCACGTAACTTAGCATAGTCCTGATTTTCAAACTCACCCCCATGATCAGTTTGTATGCTCAAAATAACATAACCCTTTTCATTCTAAATTTTCTTGGCAAACTTCGAGAAAAAAGAGGAGGCTTTAGACTTACTTGCTAGGAAGTAAACCCAAGTGAAGTGAGAGTAATCATCCACAATTACTAGACAATACTTCTTTCCACCAACACTTTGAGTCTTGGTTGGACCAAAAAGGTCCATATGAAGAAGCTGCAAAGCTCGATTGGTAGAGACTTGATTCACAGGTTTAAAGCAGCTTCTAACCTGTTTTCCCATAACACAGGGAGTGCACAACTCATTCTTCTAGTAAGCAGATTTGGAAGTCCTCGAACAAGCTTCTTAGAAGAAATCTTGGCAATTTGCCTCAAGTAGACACAACCAAGCTTCCAATGCTAGAGACTTACTTCATCTTGAATGGAAATAAGACACCGAGAATTTTTTGGGTTTACATCCAGAAGGTAAATGTTGCCATGCCTTTGTCCAAGTGAAAGATTGAGAAAAGTCTTGACTCATTCCAGAACAAATGCCTTCTTGGAAGTCTATTTTGAAACCAAGATCGCAAAGTTGACTTATACTAAGCAGATTATAGTTCAATCATTCCACCAAGGAAATATTGTTGATAGTTAGGCTTCCAATCTTCATAGTTCCATATCCTACAATCTTTCATTTGTTGCTTCCTCCAAAAGATACTTTTCCTTCATTCGTTTCACAAGCTTTACAAAACAGCTTGAGTCTCTTGTCATATGCCTTTGAATAGCCACTATCCAAATACCATTTGAAATTCCTTTTGATAGTGACTTGCGATTAAAAAAAGAATTCAAGCTTTCTTTGGTACATAGATTTTCTTGGGTCAAGGAGGGTTAGTATTAAAAATAGTCTTTGCCCAGTCCTTCTTAACCGGTCTCCGAACCTTGGGACATTCTTTCTCAAAATGTTCTAAGCTGTTACACATTGAACATTTTAGTGTACTTCGGCCAATAGGTTTTACAAACACTTTTGAAAATGAGTTTTGTAAAAAGCCTTTGTAGGTCTTTATTTAATTCTCTCCTTTACTTTAGGAAAATCGATTAACGGAACAGTTCAAGTCATACCCAAACCAGATTTGTTAAAGTAGGGTATTTGAGCTGAAAGAATTTTCTTTAGTTTCTCGGATCCTTTTGAAAATCTTTTTGTTATATTTGAAATATCACTTTTCAAAAAGGTGTTTTCCTTTGAAAGATAATCAGAATTTTCTTTCAAATTATCAAAACTTGTTTTCAGACTTTCAAATTTTTCTTTCCAAAAAACTTCATGTTGCTTCGCCTTATAATTCTCCCTTTTAGTTAAGAAATCCTTTTAAGAGAGGATTTGAGACTAAGACAAAGTTCATCTATGTATTTAGAGACTTTGGTAGGAATTTTTAAATCACTAACCTCAATTTCTTTGTCTCGAATCCGAATCGAGCATTTCCAATTCCGAGTCTAATTCGGAATGAGCCATTAGACATATGTTGACATATTCTTCTTCGCTTTCCTCACATACGGTGTCACTCTAAGTTTCAACTTTGAGTGCATTTTTGTACTTCTAAGTTTTTCCTTTCTTCTTCTTTAACAGAGGACAGTTAGATCTGATATGCCCATTTTTCTTGCATTCAAAGCATATCACATCTTTACTAGCTTCATTGTCCTCAGTTGGTCTCTTTTGGAAATTTTGCGTGCTCTGTTTCTTTCAATTGAATCTTCTTCCCTTTCTATTCAGCTTTTTGAATTTCTTGATCATGAGTGCCAGCTCTTCATTGTCCATATCATCGTCCGAGTCTGTATCATCAAAATCAACGTTAGGCTTTAAAGCAATTGACTTTTTACCTTTAGGATCTTCTTCATCATTTATTTATTCCACTTCGTATGAATGAAGCATGCCTATCAATTTGTCAACCGATAGAGGCATGATCCTCTCGGGTCTCTAATTGAATTCTTCACATGATTCCAATCTTTCGAAAGCCCACGCAAACAGCTTATTGACTTTCATTGGTCTTGAGATTTATTGACCTTGATAAGCCAAGCCATTTACAATCTCTGTAAATCGAGTGAACATATCGTAATTGATTCTCCAGGCTTCACATGATTCCCATCTTTTGAAAGCCCACGCAACAGCTTATTTATTTTGGTTTCATTCACATGGTCAATTTCTTCGTAGGTTACATGCAATCTATCCCAAACTTCTTTTGCTATTTTACAATAAGAAATTTGGTTATACTCAGTAGGAGATAAGGCACAGTATAAAGAGTTGATTGTTTTTGCGTCAAGAGCTTGTCTCTTGGTAAATTCAGCTCGTGTTGCTTCGTTAGCATCAATAACTTCTTTTCCTCGATCTGAAGCTGATATTGCTTTATGATTGATTCATTTTTCTACAACATCCTACTTGTGAGGATCTCTAGATCTGAGAAATGCCTTCATATTGTTCTTCCAGACATTATATTCCTTTCCATCAAAGTAAGGAGATATGGTGTTACTCTAATTTTCAACCAAACCCAGAGCTAAAATACTAGCCATAGAGGATCTTTAGCTTAGAAGTAAAACACTTCAAAAATTAAGCACACAAGCTCTGATACCAATTATCAGAGCTAGTATGAACACCTAGAGGTGGGGTGAATAGGTGTGAAAATAAGTTCTCGCAAAGAACAGTGAAAATATTTTACTTTAGAAACCGAGTCTCGAAGAACAACAGATTATGAGCAAGATCAGACTTTAGCAGTTAAATATAGTTACGAACAAAATAGAAAGGTTTAGGGAAGAGAATATGAACACATAATTTATAGTGGTTCGGCTTAGATCAAACCTACGTCCACTCTCTTACGCTAACAGCTTTCTGGCTAGATTCCACTATGAATCAAAAGAGAATTTACAATCTTGTGATCTCGACTTCACAGTGAAGAGTATCTACTACTCTCTCATGAAGTCACACTATAATTCTCTCTTTTGAGTACGGTTTAGACCACAGAGTAAGAAGTAACAAGATACCGGGAAGTTTCGGACTTTGGAATTTCTCTTTCATGCATTCTATCGAACAACTAGAGAATCTTCCTTAAATACTCATTCATTCCTTTTCGACCGTTGGCACTTTCCAAAGGAATTCTTCAAATCAACCCGTTGGATAGAATCAATCAAGGAGATCTAGAGCTGTTTGATGATTTGTGATGAAAGTCCGTCAATCATGTTCGCCCATACAATCGGGATCTTGGTTTCCATAAGTAGATTCTTTCCAAAATACTTGCCCTTCAAAAAGATTTGATGTATCGAAAATGATTCCAGTAGAAAGATATCCAATCTCGTGGGTGATAATTCAAACCAGAAGTCCATATATAATCCATACAAACCAATCCCTTGAAGACAGATAAAAAAATCCCTTATCTGGAAAAGTCTTCATCCTTCACCTTTGTTCAGTCCAGAATTTATGAAAGTGGGTAGACTTTGACCTAAAGTCTAGGAGTCTTCAGACTTTGACACAGAGTCCGGGCGTCTTCAGACTTTGATACAAAATTTTGGAATTCTTCATAATAGACTTTAAACAAGTTTTGTCAGCTTCAAAACCTCAAATGAGTTTTCTCGACAAGCTTGTGGTAGCCTCGATGGAGTTAAGTTTTTCTCGAATATATATATATATATAGGTAAAGGGTAATGATATAATGAGCTTTAACCAACAATTTACAAGATCAGGCACCACAAAACTTGCACTCAACAAGACACAACATCTAATCGAGTGAAAGGGCGCCGGACGCAAAAGAACACCGCAAAGTGGTCAAAGCTAGCAAGGGCCGAAACATGAAGCCCAAGAAAGAAGGCCACGTAAGGCCGAGTTTTCTCGAATATATTGTCCAAAGCAAGTATCGTAAAAGAGTAAAGTTCTTGATTTTCCTGGGCAACTCACGGATTCGAGTGCCTAATAGGTTCAAGTTGTTGGAGAAAACTCCTATTAAGTTTTGAAGTTTATAGGGAGAAATACACTATTGGTGCTATAAGTTGTGTACGACGCTCACTTTGGTGCCAAAAGTTTCTGTTGGATCACTTAAGTGCCAAATCGAAGGAAAAACAATCACTTCCGTGCCATCGGCGAGAGATTTCAGCCAAAATGATTACGTGGCTTTTATATTTAAAAAAATCGACAAGCCTTTTAAACGACGTCATTTTCCGTCCTTCTTAAGAAAATGATGTCGTTTTACCGTCATATGTGGATGGCATAGGAAAACGATGCCGCACAGCTCATTCGGGATTGAAATTAGGGTTTTTTATGTTCAATCCTTGCCGACCTAGCTTGCTCGGCCACCGTCGCTTGGCCACCATGCTCAACCACCGTCGCTCGGCCACCGTGCTCGGCTACCATCGCTCAGCCTCCGTCATAGTTGCTTGACTAGGTGAGCAAGGAGAGGCTGAGGTTGTTTCTCGGGCAAGAAGCGATGGAAAAATACGAGGCGAGGGCGGAGGAGGAGGATGAAGAAGGGGGTTGAAGGTGCAGAGAGAGAGAAGACGAGGAGTGCGAGGGAAACAAGAAGGCCGTAGATGGAGATGGTGGATTGGGCTCTACTCAGAGAGTGGCTGGTGCGCTGGTGTTGTTCTTCAAGGAAGAAGACGACGCCGCCATGCCTTCTCTCTCTCTCTCTCTCTCTCTCTCTCTCTCTCTCTCTCTCTCTCTCGATTTGGGGATTTAGGGTTTCGACTTGGGGGAAAGATGCGAAATGACATCATTTTGTGGTTTACATGCTAACAGTACTCTTCAAGCGAGCCACATCAGCATTAAAAATTAATAAAAAAAACTGCAACGTCGGATTTTCGGCCAACTAGATTGGCATTGGCATTGAAATGATCGTTTTTCAAAATTTTTGGCACTTAAGTGATCCGATAGAAACTTTTGGCACCAAAGTAAGCACCGTACACAACTTATGGTACCGATAGTGTACTTCTCCTTAACAAAACTTTTCTAAGTTCTATTATTATTTTCATTATGAGGAACTCGAGACTTCTATGAAATTATTTCAAAGTCTATCTTACATTAAAAGTCTACCCCACTCTAACGAAGACCCAGATTGAAGGCAAGTGAAGAACGAAGATATAATCAGACTCAGGATTATTTTTCTTCCTTCAAGGCTTCAGTACGAATAGGATATTTATGGTTTTCTAATTGGAAATCTCACTTACCTTTTTATTTATCTTTATTGGAATCAATCACGGAACGGAAAAATCATTTTTTGGAAGGCAAGTTTATTTGGAAAAAATCTATTTATAGAAACCAAGATCCCGATTGTATGGGCGACCAGGATCATCAGGATTTCATCTCAATCTTCAAACGGCTCGAGATCTTCTTAATTGATTCTGTCCAACGGGTTGATTGAAAGAATTTCTCTGGAAAGTGCCAACGGTTGAAAAGATATATAGGAGTATTTAAGGAGGTTTTTCAAGTCATTCTATAGAGTGTGTGAAAGAAGAATTCCAAAGTCTGAAGCTTCGAATCACTTGTTCTTTATCATATAATGCTCAAACTTGTATTCCAAAGAGAGAGCAACATTAAAGAGTGACTTTGTGAGAGTAGTAGAATCTCTTCACTGAGAAGTCAAGATTATAAGGCTGTAAATCTCTTTCGATTCATAGTGAAAACCAGCCAGAAGGCTGTCAACGTGGGAGAGTGGACTTAGTTTAAAAGCAAAGTAATTTTACTGCATTTTGCAAAATTTCTTTTCACACCTATTCACCCCACCTCTAGGTGTTTATACTAGCGCTTTCAATTTGTATCGAGTTTGTGTGCTTATGTTGTTGAAGTGTTTTTACTTCTAATCTAAAGATCCTCTATGGTTAGTATTTTGGCTCCAGGATTGGTTGAAGGACATAGCAACACCAGACCTCCTTATTTCAATAGAAAGGAGTACAATGTGTGGAAGAACAAAATGAAGGCATTTCTCATATCCAAAGATCCTCTGGAGTGGGATGTTATTGAAAAGGAATCAATCCAAAGGTAATGTCGAGTTGAGACAAAGGGAAAAAAAGTGATTGAGAAAGATGTTGATGAATCCACACAAGTTGAAATTATCAAGAGATAAGCTATTGATGCAAAAGCAATTTATTATTCATATTGTGTTTTGTCTCCCACTAAATATAATCGAATTTCTTCTTGTGAAACAGCAAAAGAAGTTTGGGACAGACTACATGTTACCTATGAGGGGACTGATTGTGTAAAGAAAACAAAAATAAATATTCTGCTTGGACAATATGAAGCCTAGAGGATCTATTTTTGATATGTTCCGCTTTACGTAAATTGTGAATGGCCCGGCTTATCAAGGTCAACCAATTTAATGATCAATGAAAGTCAACAAACTACCGCAAGGACTTTTAAAGGACTGGAATCATGTGAAAATTTCAATCAGAGAAACTCGAGAGGATTATGCTTGTCACGCCCGAACCTCGAGCGCACACACATCACTCGGTGGTCGACTAAATTGCGACATTCACAGGACACATCGCCGACCCAAATGATTCATGCACATGCGGAAACGAAATAACAATCTCCGGACAACAATCAATATGGGATAGAAAAGGGACAACAAATTTCACAAACACACTTTTTATAAACACACCAGGTTTATAAACATAACTAGGCTATATACAAGGGCTAACTTCAAAAAGAAGAGCTGTTAAGCCATCTAGGCACTAGACTCCTCATTCATGAGCTCAAGGTCCACCACGACACTGTCAAGGGTGTCAAGATCCTTTGGGTGCGCTACTTCCCACTCCTCGGTCCCAACGGTAGGCCCGTCGAAACCCATAAGGGGACCCTCCTAACCCCCTTGAGGGAAGCTAATGTACCATGCTATGAATCTATGAGGTACTAATTGAGGTAGGCCCTCATTGACCCAAATTGTGGTCTCAACCAACTCTCGGCTCAAGGTGGTCTCGGGAATGGGGAAGTAAGTAAACTCGAACTCCATCGTCTACAAGACCCCATACCGCACATGACGTGCCTCCATCTAGGGACCTGGAAATTGTAAGTCACGACGGGGTGAGATAATGTCTCAATGAGTTCATGCCCTAAACCCTAATTAGGAAGGTAATACACCTAAAAGCAGCCTAAGTACACATCATAGAGGACTTACCTCGCCCCAACACCTCCCTGCATATCAATATAGTTCATATAACGTATATATGCAATAAGTGCACTCAATAACTAGAACGCTTCACTTTCATATATCAATCAATCACAGGGGTCCAAATTATAATGCCAAATCGTTATAACACATCACATTCCATGCCACACAATTTTGACCCATAATCAGGCACGGCTAATTCACTCATTCAAGCGTTCTAGTTAATTACGGCCCCACGGGCACGGCCGACTCAACAGTCAACGGTCTTCCGGCATAACCAGGCATCGTCTCGCCCCATCGAGCATGGCAACGTCTACCTTTAAATGGCATTCCTGAATGAGCATCAATTCGGCCTCTACCGCGATCTAGCATCCATTGACATGGAGCATTCCATATAGGAGCATTGTCCGGCATAAAAGCTCACAACGAGTTCCGATAACGATTCCATGCATATCTAATCCCGGCCAAGGATATCGTGCTTTGCACTCAAATGCTTCAATTTAAATAATGTGCTTGGCATATTTTCTTTATATTAAAAACACTCGGTAAAATAGGTGTGCGTGGACATACGGTCAAATCGAATCATAAAGCGTGATATCCTATCATTTTAAAATTCCACGACTTTATATAGTACTAAAAATATCTTCGACGTCAAAAACCAACATCCAGTATTTTCTAACTAAATACCCAAAATTCCATATTTTTGAAATAATTAAGCTATATATACTAATCTAACCACCTAATTGGACTTAATTAAATAATCTACTAAGCTAACTAAATCACATAATTTTATTAACCTCTAATTAAACTAATCTAACCACCTAATTAATTAACTGAATAACTAATTACACTAATTATTCCTCATAATCCAAACTTAGTCTAAATTAATCCTCCTCTAAGTATAATTAACCTCATAATTAAGGTTTAGAGAGAAAACTCACTAGTTTAACGAGCTGATGAGTTCATGGCAACGGTGACGCGAAGGTGAGTGAAACTCAGGCCTACGACGACGCCAAGAGAGGTCCAGAAGGGCCCAAAAACAACCCTTGCAGCTCACTGCTCGAGCTGCTGAAAGACTGGTTCTTGAGGGGCTAGTCTCGGTTGGGGGACGGGCAACTGGGCGAGCAGGGGTAACAGAGATGAGTTGGCGACGTCGAGCCAGGCGAACGCGAGTAGGGATGGCTCGGCGACCAAGCGTCGCGAGCTGGCACGGGCTAAGGGCGCGAGACCAGCAGCTGGATGCGGACGGGCGGCAGACAGTCAAGCGGGCTTGAGTGCGGCTTGGACGGCAGCAAAGGGGCCTGGTGGTGGCTGGCTCGATTTGCGGGGTGGTGGCTTGTGACATCCCAAATTTTCGATTATGTTTTCCATTGAATAAATGAGCATTTCATCGATGCGCCTATAGGGTTGTTCTTAGAGCTGATCACTCTCGAGATAACTAGACTATCTGGGAAAGCCATTAAGAAATTTTAACCCAATAGACTTGAGAATTCGACTAGAAATCGGCTATTCGATCGTGCTCATCTTTAAAGGTCATTACAACATAGTTAAAAATCAATTAAGGATCGAGATAGGTTGGTTCAACCGAGATGTGTGGTTAAACATAGGTGACTTCACTAAATTGAAAAATTCTCGTCGGTTGGCACTAAACTGATTTTTCTATCGATTGGTACCTTGTGTTTGTATTTGAACCCTCGAGATTTTTACAACAACCGAAAGTCGCCAATGTGTCAAGTGGGTTTATTGTGGCTCGAAGAAAATCGACCATGGGTCATTTGCACTAAAATCTTTTGCAAGCTGCCCGGTAACCTAGGTCACGATAAAATCGCGTCAAATTAAAATTAACCGTGAATTTGAGTCGATTTCAGAAATTTGAAGTTCGTCATATTACAAATCATTTTAAGAATATCGGCTCAGTCTTAGAAGACTTTTCTACAAACCGAGACTTTTTGGGAAAAAATCGAGGTAGAGTCGTTTTTATCCAGAAAATGTTGGGGATTGTTTTTTATCACAAAATTGGGAAGCAAGTGGGATCAATTGATGAGGCAAAATACTAATTGGATCAATGAGGTGTTGGTTGATTTTTGAGAGGCCAAATTGGACTGATTTAAGCAAGAATAAGTGTCCAATTAAAGAGGAAATCAAGCAAATTCGTAACCCCCCACCACCTATGGCTTTTGGACCATTTCAAGTGTCCTAAGATGGACCTTGGTGGTTGATTTTGGTCCATGGAAGGCAGCTGGTGGTGGTGGATGGTCAAGGGGACCATTTTGGATGAGGACGAAGCTTGGTAGGCCCCTTGTGTCCTCATCTCTTCTCTCTCTCCCTCAACTGGCCAACCATGCTCATTTCCTTCTTCATTGTGCCTTGTGAGCTCCAAATTCTGTAGAGAAGACCGGCAAGAGCCAGTTGAAGCCCTCGCCGCCGCCGCACGCCACACCACATGCCGTTCGTTGTCACACACCACGTTGCACGCCACATCGCACCGTTGTTGCCCGGCGTGCCCTGCATCGTTCAGCCGCGTGTCCACCTCCCTCACGCCTTCGTCTCAACCCTATAGAGTCCTGGATTCCTTTCCCATGGCCGCCGAACCTCTTTGCACTGCCAAACTGCCACCGTGTCGCTGCCGGGAGGCCCGCCAAACACTACTGCAGCTCCGTTGGTTCTTGTCTCGCTCAAACCACCCCGGATCAGCCCTCGATCAGCCAAGAACATAACCCGAAAGAGTGGGTTTCCAGCCGGGCCCGTTTTGGAGGTGTTCCCAGCCCTAAAAGCTAGGCCCACTTTGGAGAGAAGTGAGCCCCGTCGCATCCCCGTCAATTTGCACAGACCGGATTGCCAAACATGTGAGTTTAACTCATTAATCCTCGCTTAGTAGGTTAATGACGCTTAAAGGTTCATTAGTTTAAGTTAAGCTTGGTTAGGTGGTTACTTAGATTAGATTAGTGAAATTTATTTAATTACCGATGCATGTTAGGTGGATAGTTAATGCGGTTAGGACCTAGACAAGTTCTAGTATTTATCTAGAGTGACTCGGAAATTTTAGGGTCCGTTTAGCGTTCAATTAGGCTTTTCCGAGCCTAAGTTGATTAATTGGCATTTATTTAATATTTTTCGTAATTATTTGATTAATTATTTATTTCCCGGAAATTAGATCGGGAAAGCCAATGACCGAAATTTTATGCTGATTATTGTAGTGTAATCTGTTTATTTGATTGAGCTTTAATTTGTGCTGATTTTGCATGATTGTGATTTTATGATTTTATTCCTAAATTAATTAATTTTGGTAATTAATTGGAAAATTATTAGGCATCGGTCTATAGCGCCAAAAGTCTATTTTTGGACTGTTGAAAGAAGTGGGAGGATTAAAAGTGAAATTATTATATTTTGGCTTAGGCCGACCATGTACCTATACACGAGTATTTTTATTAAGTAGGATAAAAATGATGAATTGGTTAAATGATTGGGGTGGTATACTATATTAGCCTATGGGTGACATGTCGCCTTAGATTGCGAACGATATACCGATATATTATATCAACCTATGGGCTCGATATGTCGGCTTAGTTTGCGAGCAATATACCTTATCAGCTTAGAGTAAGCAAGGTTACTTATCAACTTAGATGGAGCATTATTAGTATACTATATCAACCTACGAGCTCTGATATGTCAAGTTAAATTGAGAGTAGTATACTATTTATCAATTTAGCGCGAGATATACTATCTATTATCAGCTTAGAGTGAGAAGTCCCGATATGATTGGACTTATTAGATAGTATTGAATGGGCCAACCAAAAAAGGTCGTGATCACACGTAATCGACCGAGTCGATTGATCGATGATTCGATATGAGTGTTGATTTGATGTGATTCGATGATGGTACGAATTAAATTGACTTGCAGGAAAGAACTGAGGCCAAGGTAAGTCCTCTGACTTGTGGTGTGCCTAGGCAGCCCTTAAGGCATATTTGCTTCCTAGTCGAGTCTTAGAGAGTGGAACTCACTAAGACGTCGTCTCACCCCGTTATGGGATAACATTTCAGGTCCATAGATGGCGTACCTCTAGCTCCTCCCGAATGGTTTGGTCAGCCTAAGAAATTCACAGAAATAGATTATCACATTCCGATGCACCACCACCCCGAATGATTGGAATATGTACTGGTGAATTCCACTATTTGGGTTAATGAGGGCCTACCCCCATAAGGTGCCCTATGAATACCGGGCGTGGTATCGCCATTACAACGATGGACGAAGGGTGGGTCCCGTGCCGAATCCGATGTACCGTACGTTTTGGAGGTTGCGTTTGGGAAGGGTACGGCAAATCCCAATGGTGGATCGTGGTTGATGCGAAGGATTCCAAGCTTGAGGGCGACTTTGACTCTCCAGTGTACTCAGCTGTGGGCTCTAGCTGGAGCGAGGAAGGAGAGATCGTCAAGGAGGACTCAGAGGAGGACTCGGAGGAGGATCCGGAGGAGGACCTAGAGGAGAATTGAAACCCCCACCCCTATTTTCAAACTTTCTTGTTGGATTGGCTTTGAGTAGAAATCGACTTATTAGTTTGTCTTATATATATATATGACTCAGTTGTTATATATGTATATAAATGTGATGGTTTTTCAAGTTCGAGATTTTTAGTCCTACTTTCCTATCCCATTGTTTTATTGTCCGGGGATTATTTATATGTTTCCGCTTGCGTATTAAAATGAATGGGTTGATGTTCGTGAAATTTTAAAGGCAAGTGCACGTATCAAACAAGTAATATAATGATAAGAAAAAGTATCGTCTCACGAAAATCGATGATTAATAAACCAATTAAATACTAAAATAGACTAATTCTAAAATTTATCTAATAGATCATAATATAATTAAGAATAAATTAAAAACGAAAATTGTAGACTAAATGCAATAAATCGATTAGATAAATATGTTAGAGCATCCGATTTCACCATAACCACTAAATATGAATTTTAGATTGTTGTGAATATAAGAACAATATCAAACATGTAATAGTGGAATTTCCTAACCTATTTACTATCCTATCTCTAGGTATAGCAAACCTACTCAACTTATTAATCTACTATATCTCTATGTGAATTAAAATAAATATGAGTACATTAAAAACTATGAATATTCCCGGCTTACAATAGCCTTTTGGATCACTTTATCACCGAAAGCTACACAAATAACGCGGTATATCTCTATCCACATTTAATTCATAGTTATATATTATAATGAGGAATTGCATATTATCACTTCTCGCCTCAAACATGCACATCGATCATTCAAATGGTGGTCGAGTCACTCAAAAGTATTAAAAACAATAATATATAACTCACATGAATGAAATCAATTGTAAAATATAAAAATCATGAAATTCATATCATCATGGTTAGGCTATATCGTAACCTTAATAGAAGAAAATTAGAACATAGTAGAAGAAGAAATAAAAATATAAATTAAATGGAGCATCTTGAAGCAAAGAACAAGAATTCCGTCACCACTTTTATCTTTTCTTCAAAATACTTGAAAAACTCTCAAAAGAATGAAAACGATCTAACCCAAAAAAACTAGCTACTCTCTCTGTTCTCCTATTTATAGAATATATCCAAGATGTCTATCTCCCAACACTTGTAGACAACATTAGATAACAAAATCAAGAATTTCCTGATTTGATATCCATCTTCCACTGTTTTTTTTTATTTGAATTCCTGATATTTGACATCATTTTACTTATCTTCTCCATATCTCATTATTTTGCATAAATAAGGAAAATTCAAATAATCAGAAGAAAATCCAAATATTTTCTCATAGATATTGCATTAAATGTTGCATGAAATAGGTAAAATAACTCTATTTTTATAGAGTTATCACACCCCCAAACTTAACATTTTGCTAGTCCTCGAGCAAAATCAAGACATAATACATACTCAAGCTAACAACCTTTTTCATAACATCTTTCCATAATTGCTCAAATTCACAATTCAAAGAAAAACACAAATTTCATCCAAACATTGAAATCGATTTATAAGTTAAGACCAATTCTAACTATGTGATCCAAGTGTGTGTGTGAAAGTCATCTTTTTCGAATTATATGCAATCCAAATAAATTCATATTAACATGCAACCTCTCAAAAATTCTCAATAATTATGACTAAATCTCATAAGTTTGCTTTTCATTCCTCTCTCCACTAATGTAAGCTAATTATCCAATCAAAAATCAATATGACTTTTCTCGGGTTACAATGTAAGGCTGGGCTAAAGGTGCGATAACGGCAATTTTAAGCTCAAATCACCCATCAACATGTTGATTTCTAGGATCTAATTAGAGCCAATGTCGTGTCCAATTTCACTCCTTCAAGATAATTTTTCTACCACCAAATATTATCATTCCTTTTTTTTTTTCCATCTTTCTTTCTTTTTTTTTTCTTTTTTTTTTGAATTGCTTTATGGTGGAGTTTCTCCCAAAGTCCCTCCTAATATAACATGAAAATTTCCAACCCATTGAGTATCCAAAAGGCTCACTCAATTGAAAGTTGGATAGGGAACCATAAAAGTAATTTTTTTTTTTACAATACACCCCAAACAACCATTGTAATCACTTTGTTTTTTTTTTTTTTTTTCATACTCCATCCTTCCTCCCAAATTTCTATCAAACTCAAATAATTTTTTATCCCAAAAGAAAATCAACGTGTTCATAGGGCATAGGATAAGGATATAATTAGATAACGGCTAGGCTAAACATATATTGGTGCCAATGAAAAATTGGGTAATAATTAAGGCTGAACGGGGTGACAAGGGTTAAATAAACGGGGTTAGCTTGAAAGGCTCAATCGATCCAAAAATTGCCTAAATCATTTTCTCGTTAGATTTAACTTAGGATTTCGCTTCAAGAGAAAATCAAACAAATTCTAAGATTTGGGTGAAATTTAAGAAAATCACATACTTCACATGAATGTTCTCAAGATTTACACATAATTAAAAAAATTAAGGACTTTTAGTGCTCAGAAGTGGATCAACATAATCAGAATTAAGATTAACTCACATCAATTGCAAGTTTAAATAAAATTTAATCTTCCTAAGAATCGCAAAAATTCACAACCAAGAATGCAGTCATGATAAAAAAAAAAAATTAGCAAAAATTTGACCCAAAAACTTGTTCGTGAGATTCTAAATGCAAGTGCACATGTCGAACAAGTAATATAATGATGAGAAAAAATATCCTCCCACGGAAATCGATGATTAATAAACCAATTAAATACTAAAATAGACTAATTCTAAAATTTATCTAACAGATTAAAATATTATTAAGAATAAATTAAAAAAAGAAAATTGTAGACTAAATGTAGTAAATCGATCAGATAAATATGTTAGAGCATCCGATTTCACCATAACCACTAAATATGAATTTCAAATTGTTGTAAATATAAGAACGATATCAAATATGTGATAGCGGAATTTCCTAACCTATTTACTATCCTATCTCTAAGTGTAGCAAACCCACTCAGTTTATTAATCCACTATATCTCTATGTGAATTAAAATAAACATGAGTGCATTAAAAACTATGAATATTCCTGGCTTTTAATGAGTCTTTTGGATCACTTTATCACCGAAAGCTATACAAATAACGCGGTATATCTTTATTCACTCTTAATTCATGGTTATATATTATAATGAGCAATTACAAATTATCACTTCTCAGTCTCAAACATGCACATCAGATTATTTAAGTGGTGACCAATCACTCAAAAGCATTAAACACAATAATATATAACTCACATGAATGAAATTAATTGTAAAACATAAAAATCATGAAATTCATATCATCATGGTTAGGTTACATCGTAGCCCTAACAAAAGAAAATTAAAACATAGTATAAGAAGAAATAAAAATATAAATTAAACGCAGCATCTTGAATCAAATAACAAGAATTATGTCACAACTTTTGTCTTCTCTTCAAAATATTTGAAAAACTCTCAAAAGAATGAAAAACGATCTAACCCAAAAACTAGCTACTGTCTCTATTCTCCTATTTATATGATATATCCAAGATGTCTATCTCACAACACTTGTAGACAGCATTAGATAACAAAATCAAGAATTTCCTGATTTGATATCCATCTTCCACTGCTTTTTTATTTGAATTCTGATATTTGCCATTATTTTCATTATCTTCTCCATATCTCATTATTCTGTATAAACAAGGAAAATTCAAATAATCAGAAGGAAATCCAAATATTTTCTCATAGATATTGCATTAAATGTTGCCTAAAATAGGTCAAATAACTCTATTTTTATAGATTTATCACACCCTCAAACTTAACATTTTGCTAGTTCTCAAGCAAAATCAAGACATAATACATACTCAAGCTAACAACATTCTCCATGACATCTTTCCATAATTGCTCAAATTCACAATTCAAAGAAAAACACAAATTTCATCCAAACATTGCAATTGATTTATAAGTTAAGACCAATTCTAACTATGTGATCCAAGTGTGTGTATGAGAGTCTTCATCTTTTCAAATTATATGCAATTCAAATAAATTCATATTAACATGTAACATCTAAAAATTCTCAATAATTATGACCAAATCTCATAAGTTTGTTTTTCATTCATCTCTCCACTAATGTAAGCTAATTATCCAACCAAAAATCAATATGACTTTTCTCGGGTTACAATGTAAGGCTGAGTTAAAGGTGAGATAACGGTAATTTTAAGCTTAAATCACCCATCAACATGTTGATTTCTAGGATCTAATTAGAGCCAATGTTACTGTCAAATTTCACTCATTCAAGATAATTTTTCTACCACCATATATCATCATTCCCTTTTTTTTTCCTTCTTTTTTTTTTTAATTGCTTTATGGTGGAGTTTCTCCCAAAGTCCCTCCTAATATAACATGAAAATTTCCAATCCATTGAGTATCCAAAAGGCTCACTCAATTGAAAATTGGATAGGGAATCATAAAAGCAATTTTTTTTTTTTTTTGACAATACACCCCAAACAACCATTGTGATCACTTTGTTTTTTTTTTTTTCATACTCCATCCTTCCTCCCAAATTTCTATCAAGCTCAAATAATTTTTTATCCCAAAAAGAAAATCAACGTGTTCATAGGGCATGGGATAAGGATATAATTTGATAACGGATAGGCTAAACATATATGGGTGCCAATGAAAAATTGGGTAATAATAAAGGCTCAATGGGGTGACTAGGGATAAATAAACAGGGTTAGCTTGAAAGGCTCAATCGATCCAAAAATTGCCTAAATCATTTTCTCAGTTAGATTTAACTTAGGATTTCGCATTAAGAGAAAATCAAATAAATTCTAAGATTTGGGTGAAATTTAAGAAAATCACATACTTCACATAAATGTTCTCTAGATTTACACATAATTAAAAAATTAAGGACTTTTAGTGCTCGGTAAGTGGATCAACATAATTAGAATTAAGATTAACTCACACATCAATTGCAAGTTTAAATAAAATTTAAATTTTCCTTAGAATCACAAAAATTCACAACCAAGAATGCAATCATGATAAAAGAAAAAAAAATTAGCAAAAAATTTGTCCCAAAAAACTTGTTCGTGAAATTCTAAACGCAAGTGCACGTATCAAACAAGTAATATAATAATAAGAAAAAGTATCGTCCCACGGAGATCGATGATTAATAAACCAATTAAATACTAAAATAGACTAATTCTAAAATTTATCTAACAGATCAAAATATTATTAAGAATAAATTGAAAATGAAAATTGTAGACTAAATCCAGTAAATCGATCAGATAAATATGTTAAAGCATCCGATTTTACCATAGCCACTAGATATGAATTTCAGATTGTTGTGAATATAAGAACAATATCAAACATGTAATAGCGGAATTTCCTAACCTATTTACTATCCTATCTCTAGGTATAGCAAACCTACTCAGCTTATTAATCCACTATATCTCTATGTGAATTAAAATAAACATGAGTGCATTAAAACTATGAATATTCCTAGCTTACAATGAGTCTTTTGGATCACTTTATCGTCGAAAGCTACACAAATAACGCAGTATATCTCTATTCACGTTTAATTCTTGGTTATATATTATAATGAGGAATTGCATATTATCACTTCTCAGTCTCAAACATGCACATAAAATTATTCAAGTGGTGACCAGTCACTCAAAAGCATTAAACACAATAATATATAACTCACATGAATGAAATCAATTGTAAAACATAAAAATCAAGAAATTCATATCATCATGGTTAGGCTATATCGTAGCCCTAACAAAAGAAAATTAGAACATAGTAGAAGAAGAAATAAAAATATAAATTAAACGCAACATCTTGAATCAAAGAACAAGAATTCCGTCACCATTTTTGTTTTCTCTTCAAAATATTTGAAAAACTCTCGTAAGAATGAAAAATCTAACCCAAAAACTAGCTACTCTCTCTGTTCTCCTATTTATAGGATATATCCAAGATGTCTATCTCCCAACACTTGTAGATAACATTAGGGAACAAAATCAAGAATTTCTTAATTTGATATCCATCTTCCCTTTGCTTTTTTTTTTTTATTTGAATTCCTTATATTTGCCATTCTTTTCCTTATCTTCTCAATATCTCATTATTTTGCATAAATAAGGAAAATTCAAATAATCAGAAGGAAATCCAAGTATTTTCTCATAGATATTGCATTAAATGTTGCCTGAAATAGGTAAAATAACTCTATTTTTATAAAATTATCAGTCGACGATGCGTCTGGGACGTCGCTATTTAATGGATCAATGAGGGATGGATGCGCACTCGAGGATCGAGGTGTGACATGGCTAGCTCCTTGCTCTGGAAATGGAGGTTTTCAACAACAATGGTGAACAAAGAAGCAAGGAAGAAGAAGAAGAGGCTGCTGTTAGGGAAGGAGGGGACAAAGGCCTCCAAAGTCCACCAAAAGATCTCAAACACTTCGGTGTTGGCCCCTAAAGTCCACAACCCTTATCAACTGCCCATTTTCCTCCCAAATCTTCCTAAGCAAGCCATTTATGGGGTCCAAATGATGCAGCCCCCTTGCCTACGAATTTCACCATTTCCCACTTCAAGTCCATTCAATTTCACTCCAATTAGCCTCCAATTCAATTCAATTTGGTCCCTAAGAATACCAGCCAAGGTGCTTACACCAAATCCACAATTTTCCTCATCAATTAATCCAACTTGAAGGCCAAAAATGTACACAAAAATGGCCCTTCAAATTTCCCGATTTAAAATCGCCCAATTTTGATTATTCGCTGAAAACTGACTCGTAAAAATTCTTCAAATGATAAGTTGACAGCCTAAAAATAAATCATGACACGCTGGAACTTTCGATTCCTGAAACCGGGATCAATTTCGTGGTTAATTTCAACTGGACGCGATTTTAGCATGATCTAACCTATCGGGTAACTTTTACGAATTTTTAGCGCATTTGACCTGTGATCGATTATTTCCAATCCACATTATGCGTCTTTGACTCATAGGCGACTCTCGGTTGTTATAAAAATTTCAAGGTTTCATTACGGGCACAAGATACACAATCGACAGAAAAATCGGTTTAGTGCCTTCGACGTGAGTTTTGCAATTATGTAGAATCACCCACAATTTAATTACATGCCTTTGTCAAATCGACCTACCTCCAGTCTCTAATCGATTTTAACGGTGTCGTATTGACCCTTGTAAATTAGCACGGTCAAGCAGTCGATTTTTGATCGAATTCTCAAGTCGATCGCGTTTAGATTCCTTAACGGCTTCACCAAATAGATTAGTCATCTCGTGAGTGGCCAACTCAAAGAAAGAAATTATAGGCGCGTCGATAAAAAGCCCATTCAATTTAATCGAAAGCAAGGTTGAAAATCAGAATGTCGCAATACCTCTATCGGTTGACGAACCGATAGGCACGCTTCAATCATACGAAGTGGAGTAGATTAATGATGAAGAAGATCCTAAAAGTAAGAAATCAATTGCATTAAAGTCTAACATTGATTACGATAATACAAGTTCGAATGATGATATGGACGATGAGGAGCTAGCCCTTATGATAAAGAAATTCAGAAAACTAAACAAAAAGGGAAGAAGATTGAATTGGAATAAGCAAAGCACACAAAATTCCCATAAGAGACCAACATAAGACATTGAAAATAACAAGGATGTTACATGCTTCGAATGTAAGAAGAATGGGCATATCGAGACCAAACTGTCCCTTATTGAAAAAAAAAAAGAAGGAAAATCTGAGAAGTACAAGAAAGCTCTTAAAGTAGAAACCTGGAGTGACACCGAATGTGAAGAATGCGAAGAAGAGTTTGCGAACATATGTCTTAATTAGAATTAGAAACAGACACTAATTCAGATTCTAACAAAGAAATCGAGATTAGTCACTCAGAAATTCCTATTAAAGTCTCTATGTATATAGATAAACTTTGCCTCACTCTTAAATCATTTTTAAAAGGATCTCCAAACTGAAAAAGGAAAATTCTAAGCTCGGGCAATAGGAAGTTTCTTGAAAAGAAAAGTTTTAAAATCTGAAAAAAAAAAAAAAAAGTTTTGACGATTTAAAAGAAAATTATGATTCTCTTACGAAAGAAAATGTTATTTTGAAGAGGGAGATTTTAGATATTTCAACAAGGTTTTTAAAAGGATCAAAAAAATTGAGAAAATCTTACGGCTCAAATACCATATTTTAATAAATTTGGTTTTGGTATGAATAATGAGACTATTCCTTTAATTGATTTTCCTAAAGTAAAAGAGAGACTTAGACAAAAACCTACAAAAACATTTTACAAAAATCATTTTCAAAAAGTGTTTGTAAAACCTATTGGTCGAAGTGCTCTCGGATGTTTTAAGTGTAACAGTTCATAACATTTTAAGAATGAATGTCCCAAAGTTTGAAGACCAGTTAAGAGAGATTAGACAAAAACTATTTTTAACACTAACACCCCTAGACTCAAGAAAATCTAGGTGCCAAAAAAAGTTTGAGTTTTTCTTCGATTGCATGTCACTATTAAAAGAAAAGTTAAATGGTACTTGGATAGTAGTTATTCTAGACATATGACAGGAGACTCTAGTTGCTTCGAGAAACTTGAAAGACTAAAAGGAGGAAACGTTTCTTTTGGTGGAAACATCGAAGAGAAGATTATAAGATATGTAATAGTGAAGATTAGAAGTTTGACTATCAACAATGTCTCCTGGTAAAAGGTTTGAATTACAACCTTATGAGTATCATCCGCTTTGTGATATAGTGTTCGAATAAACTTTCAAGAAGGCATTTGTTCTAGAATTAGTAAAGATTTCTCTCAATCCTTTCGAGCGAAGGCATGGAAACATATACCTTCGGACTAAATCTAGAAAATTCACAGTGCATTATTTCTATTCAAGATGAAGCAAGTCTCTAGTATCGAAAGCTTTGTCATGTAAATATGAAGCGGATTGTCAAAATTTCTTCTAAGAAACTGGTTCAAAAGCTTCCTAATTTGGCTTATCGAAGTCTGAGTTATGCACTCTTTATGTCTTAGGAAAACAACTCAAAAGTTCTTTTAAACCAATAAATCAAGTTTCTACCGGTCGTGTTTGCAGCTTCTTCATATGGATCTTTTTAAGCCAACAAAAACTCAGAGTCTTGGCAGAAAGAAGTATTGTCTAGTAATTGTGGATGATTATTCACGTTTCACTTGAGTATTCTTTTTGGTAAAAGTCTGAGAATTTTGCATATTTTTCAAACTTTGCCAAGAAAGTTCAGAACGAGAAGGACTATGTTATTTCAAGCATAAGATGAGATTATGGAAGTGAATTTGAAAATCAGGATTTTGCAAACTTCTATGATGAATCTGGTTTTCAACATGTTTTCTCCTCTCCATACACTCCAGAATAAAATGGGGTTGTGGAAAGGAAAAAAAGATCTTTATAGGAGATGGCCAGAACTCTCTTGATAGAAAGCAAAATTTCGTCTCGTTTTTGGGCAAAAACAGTTTCTACTGTCTGTTATATAATTAATAGAGTGTTTTTAAGGCCTATTCTAGAGAAGACTCCTATGAAGTATATAAATGAAAGAAGTTAAATGTTTCTTACTTTCATGTCTTTGGCTGTAAGTATTTTATTTTGAAAAATTCAAATGATCAATCTAGAAAATTCAAGGAAAAATCAAATGAATGAATTTTTCTTGGATATTCGACGTCAAGCAAAGCTTACAAAGTCTTTAACAAGAAGACTCAATTTGTAGAAGAATCTATAAATTTCAAGTTTCAAGATTATGTGCATAATCAACCAGATCATATTCAACTTGAAGAGTCGAACCAGTTTCGAGACTTAATAAAGTCTATTTCCCCAAAAGGTTCAATCTTCGGAGTACAAAGCAACAAGTAGAACAAGAAGATTCAAAAGAACGGAGGATCAATAGATTCTCAAATCAAATAGCAACTGAAAGCACAAGTCAAGTCATCCCAAAGAACTCATCATTGGTAACATTGATGAAGGAATCCACACAGATCCAAAGGAAAAGAAGACTCCGGTGCATTAGCACTTGTTTATGAGATAGAACCAAAAAGAATAGAAGAAACATTGTCGATGAAAGCTGGATAGAAGTTATGTAGGAAGAAATGCAGGAAGAACTCAGACAATTTAGCATCAATGATGTATGGGAACCGATTCCAAAACCCAAAGGCAAACCGTGATTGGAACAAAATGGGTTTTCGAAACAAGATGGATGAGAAATGAAAAGTAATCGAAACAAAGTAAGGCTTATGGCAAAAGAATACACACACGGGAAGAAGGGATAGACTATAATGAGACCTATACATCAGTAGCAAGGTTAGAAGCAATTAGATTATTACTTGTTTTTATTTGTTATCAAAATTTCAAGTTATTCCAGATGGATGTCAAAAGTGCTTTCCTTAATTGATTCATTTAAAAAGAAGTCTATGTGAAACAACCACCAGGATTTAAAGATCTAAGAAAACTAGACTTTGTCTGAGACTAAAAAAGACATTGTATGGTCTCAAGCGGGCACCACGAGCTTGGTATGAAAGGTTGAGTAAGTTTCTAACAAAGAATGGCTTTAAGAAAGGAAAAGTTGATACTTGCTCGTTTATAAAAAGAGAAGGAAAAGATTTTATACTTGTACAGATTTATGTAGATGACATAATCTTTGGTTTTCCTAACAAAAATCTCTACAAGAAATTTTCAAGATCTATGCAGGATGAATTTGAAATGAGCATGATAGGAGAATTAACTTTCTTTTGGGATTGCAAGTCGACAATCAAAGAAAGGTAATTCATTCACCAGGAGAAATATACCAAAGATCTTATCAAGAAATTTGAATTGGAAAATTGCAAGAGAATAGAAACTTCTATGTCAAGCTCATTAAAACTGGAAAAGGATGAAGGAGAAAAATGTAGATCGAAACTATACGAAGCATGATCGGTTCTCTTCTTTACCTCACCGCATCTAAACCGGACATTTTATTCAAGTGTATGCATCTATGCTAGATTTCAATCTGATCCAAAAGAATCACATCTAAGTGCTGTCAAACGCATCATCAAATATGTTGCAACTTTTCCAAAGCTGGGTCTATGGTATCCAAAAGAAGAAGACTTTACTCTACTTGGTTATTTTGACGCTAATTTAGCCGATTGTAGAATCGACGGAAAGAGCACATCTAGCACATGTCAACTATTGGGACAAATACTAGTATTTTGGTTCTCAAGAAAACAAAGTACAATGGCATTATCTACAGTAGAAGCAGAATATGTTGTTCTTGGGAGTTGTTGTTCTCAAATTCTATAAATAAGACAACAACTAAGAGACTTTGGAATAGAAGAATCATGCATAGAGATTAGATGCGACAACACAAGTGCTATCAACCTTACAAGAAACCCAATTCTTCATTCAAGAGCAAAGCACATAGAGATGCATCATCATTTTATAAGAGATCATGTCCGAATAGTGAGATTATGGTTCAATTTATTGATTCAAAGAATCAACCGCGGACATCTTCACAAAACCTTTGGAGAAGAGCCTATTTGAGTCAATTCGCAGCGAGTTGAATATCATCTCTTCTCTCCATTAAAGTCTGAAGTTGATCGACTCGAACTTCAAATTGAAGAAGCTACAAGTATGAAAATTTCTCGAATCCAGGTATTTAATTTTTAGTATGTAAAATCTGAATAGGTATGATTATATTTGAATCGTCGCTTGCCTATTTTATTTTAGAAATCACTATTTTATTGCTAATTTTCGGATTTCAAATTTTTAGTAGTTACCTTTTTAAACTTGTTGAAAAGGCATTTTTCTTTGTGACGTTTCATTTATCTCTTTTTGATTTCTTTAAATACCTCAAAATATTTTTCTCGAGCACAACACTTCCAAACCCTCATACCGATTCCCTTTTCTCTCTATTTTTACTCTCAAAATCTCTCTACAAGTTTCTTTCATTCTTTCTTTCAATCGAGCATGTCGGTGAAGTCTTCCAAGTCTCGCATCGATGTCATACCGAGAAAATCCTCTCACATTGCAAGTTAGGGTCCTCGTAACATGCCTAAAGGACCAACTCACTTCCATCTTATTGGTGAAGATTCTCCGCAGAGCTCTTCTCATCAATCGTAGAAGAGGAAGTTGAACAAGAAGCGATTCCTATTCGAGTAATGAGGCCTAAGGTACTCTTCAAGCATTACACTTTTTTGAAGTAGGGTGGAAGTCCAATGACTTTTATCATTGATTTTCTGAAAGATAATGGGTATGGCAACAAAACCTTGTTTTTGTGAACAATGGAAAGACTAGGAATAGCGCCAAAAGGAAAAAGGCGTTTGTGAATTTTCCTTCGATCCTCGTTTTGGGTCGAAAGTCAGCCCGAGAACAAAGGTGATGATAAGAGAATTTTTACGAATTTCCAACCCCGAATGGGTGTGGCTGCTGATATTCCTAGAGAAAGAATGAAGCTTTTTCGTTCCAAAGAGCATAAAAGGGTTTATGCTCGATGCTAAATAGAGGGGTGATAAACCCTCGCACAGTCGACTTTGACTTCCTTGACTCTATAAAGGTTAACTTGAGGGAAAGGTTAGCCAATCTTCAACTTGAAAAATTTTGTGCTGAGATAGAAGAAGCTTATCCTAAGTTGACAGCTTATTTTTACTCCAATTTGTCTTTCCTAGATCAAACTCACATTCGTTCACTGTCTCGTGACAAAGTATTTGTGGTGGATGTGGATATTCTAGCTAATATTTTGGGTGTTGAACGAAGTGGTTTTCTACCCATTAATGTTTCCATCAGTCAAGCTACTCAATTTCTGGTAAAGGACAAACTGTCGAGTGAGAGTATCACTTACTCTTGCATGCCAGCATCAAACATTCTGCTGCACAAGATTGTCATCAATTGCATCAGACCCAAGGCTGCCTTCAAGACTGATGTCTTGAGATTTGAGGCGAAAATAATGTGGGCCATTTGCAACGAAATTCCTTTTTCTTTGCCGCATGCTATCTTCTTGCATATGAACAGGACTATGATGAAAGAGAAAGGACAACTGCCCTACTCTGCCTTGATTACAAGCTTATTTAGATATTTTCATATACAATTGCCTTCTTTACTTTGAGCAAGAATTCTCACTCCTATGGAGATAGGAATGAAGATGATTTCAAAAATGAGGCTGAAAGATCTATCTAAAGCCTTGGATCTTTTAAAGAAGGAATCATCTAGCAAAATGAAGGAATGATCTACTGCTGCAAGGAAGCGAAAAGGAAAAGATACTGTCCAAAAGACTTCAAAGAAAAAGAAGTCTATCCTCCTAATGGACGAAGAAGAGGAGGATGATCAAACCATTTCGTGCTCGCCTTGCGAAATCTTCAAGGTTATCCCGATTTCAAGTGAGTTGAACCTAAAGAAGAAGAAGAAGAACAAGAAGAACAAGAAGAACAAGAACAAGAACAAGAACAAGAAGAAGTAGGTGGTGCTAAAAAAATCAGCAGAGAAAGAGAATGAAGATGAAGATCAAGGAGAAACTGGTGTGATACCAATATCAAATGACACCGAAGAGAACAGGGAAAATGTTGCATTTGAAGGAGAAGACACCGAACAATAAAAGAGATCTAGCGCTGGAAAGGAAAAAGAACAAGAAGGAGAAGTTTCTTCTCAGCTCGAAGGCAACAAAACAGGGGGAGAACATGAGAAAACTCCTACACCTACTGCTAATGATGGCATTAGTCGATCTCCTATAGTTACTGAAGATGTCTTTGCATCTCATTTCCCGAAGTTGATGTTGAAGGAGAAACTCGAGTCGGGACAAGCAACAACCCGCAAGCGTTCAAGTCGATGTTCCTTCATTTCGAATACTCCACCAATTCACCTTGCTAAAGCTAGTGCCCAAATTGACCTCGATGCAAACTATCCAAGGATAGTCGAACTCTTTTAGAGATAAAGGCACAGCAATATGGCATGGAGGTTGAAATTCAAAAGCTCTATACCGCTTTGAGGTCTACCTCAGATTTTCTAACCGGCAAGGTACGGTCTTTTGATACTCAAGTTCGGACGCTGAATCAACGGGTTTCTGGACCGTAGCCGAGTAGAGAATGTCTATCATCAATGCCAAGCGAAGCTTGAGGAGATTATGCAATCGATGGAGGATTTCCAACTTGCTCGTGTTCCAAGACAACCCTGACTGACTCTCTTTTTATATCATTATATTATTCACACTTTGAATGTTTCTATCTTTTTGTTGTTGACAAAAGGGGGGAGAATGAGAGCAGGTTTAAAAGTTTGTGTTTGTTTGTGTTTGTTTGAACTTGGTTGTGTTTTGGTTGTGTTAACGTTTGTGAATGTTTATGTTCTACAGTTAATTTTTGTGAATTGAACTTTTGTAGTTCTTGAACTCTGAATTGTCAAGACTAATGTGTTTCTTGTGGATGCAGAATCAATGTCATTCGGTTCTATAATAATCTATTCTTATTATAAGTTATCATGTGCTACTAAAGTGTTGTTTTGCAGGATATAAGTTTTAAATCTGCATGAAAGTTTTGTCACCATCAAAAAGGGGAGATTGTTGGAGAAAACTCCTATTAAGTTTTGAAGCTGACAAAACTTTTTCAAGTTCTATTCTTATTTTCATTCCGAGGAACTCGAGACTTCGTGAAATTATTCCAAAATCTATCTTACATCAGAAGTCTGCCCCACTCTAACGAAGACCCAGGCTAAACTCAAGTGAAGAACGAAGATATACATGATTATTTTTCTTCCTTCAAGGCCTCAGTATGAACATGATATTTATGGTTTTCTAGTTGGAAATCTCACTTACCTTTTTGGTTATCTTTATTGGAATCAATCACGTAACGGAAAAATCATTTCTTGGAAGGTAAGTTTATTTGGAAAGAATCTACTTATGGAAACCAAGATCTTGATTATATGAACAACCGAGATCATCGGGCATTCATCTCAATCTTCAAACAGCTTGAGATCTTCTTAATTGATTTTGTCCAACGGGTTGATTAGAAGAATTCCTCCGGAAAGTACAACAGAAGTACAGCCCAAATGCCAAAACTTGGCACAAAAAGACACTTAAGTGCCAAAACATCGAAAAGGTATACTTAAGTGTCAAAATCGGAGTAAAACAAATCACTTAAGTGCCACTCCGACCAAAATCCAGCCAAATTGCTGGCGTGGCAATTTTTTGGCGAGGTGCGTGCAAAACAGTGTCGTTTTGCATGCTGACGTGGCGAAAAAATGCAAAAACAACGTCGTTTTGTGTTTGATGTGTAAAAAAATAATATAAAATTAATTAAATTAAAGTTAAAACTAAATTTATTTAAAATATTCTAAAAAAACTTAATATTAAAAAACATAAAAAGAAAGGCCGAGCCCTCGTCGCAGCTACCTCCCCACCGTTGTCGGGAAGGGCTGGCAACGGAGGGGGAAGGTCGGTCGGGGTCGCGGCCCCCAGCCAATTGCCGGCGAGGGTCCCCGTCGTCACCGGGAAGGGCCAAAGAACGGTGGAGGGAGCATCGGTCGGGGTCATCGGACCCCATCGCCTCCCCACCGTCGGGAAGGGCCGGCGACGGCGGTGGGAGGAGCATCAAACAGATTATCGGGCCCGGCCAAGAGCGGGGATGTCGACCGATGACCCGGTCGACCCTCCGCTCCGTCACCAACCCTTCTCGGCGATGGCGGGGAAGTGGCGGCGGCGAGGGCTCGGCCCTCGCCCGCCTCCTTCGGCCCCCTTTTTTAAAGTTTTTTTTTAGAATATTTTAAATAAATTTAGTTTTAAATTTAATTTAATTAATTTTTATATTAATGATTTACACATCGGACACAAAACGACGTCGTTTTTGCTTTTTTTTTCGTCACGTTAGCATGTAAAACGATGCCATTTTGCACCATGTCAGCAATTTGGCCGAATTTTGGCTAGAGTCGCACTTAAGTGATCCATTTTACTCCGATTTTGGCACTTAAGTGTACATTTATGAAGTTTTGACACTTAAGTGTCCCTCCGTGCCAAGTTTTGGCACTCCTAGTGTCCATACCTTGGAAAGTACCAACGGTCAAAAAGGCATAAATGAGTATTTAAGGAGGTTTTTCAAGTCATTCGATAGAATGTGTGAGAGAAGAATTCCAAAGTCTGAAGTTTTCGAATCACTTGTTCTTCATCATATAATACTCATACTTGTATTTGAAAGAGAGAGAAACACTAAAGAGTGACTTTGTGAGAGCAGTAGAATCTCTTCACCGAGAAGTCAAGATTATAAGGTTGTAAATATCTTTTTATTCATAGTGAAAACCAGCCGGAAGGCGGTCAGCATGAGAGAGTGGACGTAGGCTTAATCTAAGCCAAACCACTATAAAGCAAAGTAATTTTACTGCATTTCGCAAAATTTCTTTTCACACCTATTCACCTCTCCTCTAGATGTTTATACTAGCCCCTTTCACAAGTATCATAGATTAATTAGAATGCAAATTCCTTTCGAGAATAACTTAATATTGCTTTTCCGGATAGGTCCAACACCATCGATGAACTATCATTGAGTTGAAAAATTCTCTTGGCACAACTGTCACAACAGTCTCCCTTACAATTAAAGTTTCAAGCTAGGAACACCATGGTGGTGTTTGATATTCCAAATCCATATTCGCTATAGAAATACTTTCTCTGCTTGCCTCTATTTGGAGATCATCTTCGCAGACATGTCTTCGTCTTGCTCTATCATTAGCAATTGATTCTCCCTTTACCTGTGGCACGAGAGATCCAAGTCACCATGTCATGGATGACATCATGCCTCTTTACATGCAATCCATTATCATCACACCTACTTTCCAATAGACAAACCATCTTTAAACTCCCCAAGAAATACTCTCCTTATCCCACATGTTGTATACGTCATCGGTGTCTCCTAACAAGCCCCAATCCAAAGTTCAATAAGGTCGTGTGGTCTTGTGGAGCAATCCTTTGGAAAGACAATAGTAAAGGAAGCAAAGCTGAAGAGTAGAGTCATTTAAGCTATTATAACTAAACTCTAGTGCGTGGTACACTTCCTCCACCATACCTAATAGTTTGTATGGATTGTTCCTGAGCATTGTTATTGCACGCATCCACTCATGGGGATTCTCTTTGCCTGCCATGGCTTGCCCAATGGTAATAAGGGCTAGCGGCAATCCTTTGCGCTCTCGGACAATGTCCTTTGCTAGCTTTGGAATTTCTGGATGAGATTGTATAGTTGATTTGCCAACTTTTTATCAAATAATTCCAAGGCTGCTTCAAGTGTCAAGCACTAGACTTCTGAGGTTTTGTTAGCTCCCATTTGCTTGCATAATTGCTTCGATTGAGTTGTAATATTGCTTTGGACTTGTTTTTGGGACTATGATGAGGAACTTTGATTTTTTAAAAGGTCTAGCCCCCCTCATAGATCATCAATCAACAACACAAACTTATTTTGGGTCAAATCTTCCCACAAATGACGAGACCTCTCATCACAAGACCATCCTTCTCAGAGTTTATTTTTAATGTCCAGTCTTTTCCTTATGGCATCTTCAATTCTATCTTCATTCACTTGCCTAGAGACCACCATCCAAATAATGACATTGAATCCATGATTTGCATGGGAAAGCTCCTCATTGATCCTTTTTGTGAGGGTGGTCTTTTCCACACCGCTTGTTCCATATGATCCAATTACTCTTTGTTTTCCATCCACGAGCCATTTCCATACCATAGTGAGAGAGCTATCAAGCCCCATGGTCTTGTCCATAGGCATCTGGAGCACTCGAGGAGGAGGCAATGGCAACGTCACAATTTTAAATTCTTCTTCACTGGGCTGGAGCTCTCTTGTTTCATTGAGCATTTGATCAACTCTTTTCCCCAATTTATAGCTATTCTAGCAATTCGATGGAAGACAACAACCGACACATTTGATTCAGTCATGTTCCCCAGCTTCTAGAGAACTTGATCTACTCCACCAACATATTCTTGCACCTTGCCTAACTAGTTCGCCACTTGTTTCGTGCGCAATGCACGTGCTTCGTCTTCTTCTTCACGTTTCACCTTGCCTTCACATCGTCACTCACATTCTTGAAGATTTGAGTTGCTTTCTTCAAAGAGTATACATTATCATTGAGATTATAAATATAGCCTAAAGGTTTACTGGCCAAGTCCCCTAACTGTTGACGAGTTCGAAAAGAAAAGTTACGAATCCGTAGAATCTTTTCAAGATTAGAGATTGAAAAAGCTGACTATTCAGGGGTTCCATAAGATTGCTCTTTTATTCTGATTCTTCCTGGCCAGTAGACGAAGGAAAGAATTTCGGAATTTTTCTTTACTTCAAGAAGAGAAATGGAACTATTCTTCTTCTTTCTTGGTCAGGTTCGAGCTGCGAAGAATCTTACCGTTCAAAAATAAAATCCACAAGCGTTGGAGACAAGAAAAAAAAAAAAAAAAAGGAAGGTATCCCGACATGCCTCTTAGAAGCACCCTAAGGATCTATGCGGTATGAGGTCTGCTTAAGACAAATGTGATTATGTCTGCTTAATATGGACAAAGGCAAGGAATGTCATTGACCTCTATTTCTTTGATTCAAGGCAATGCTCATGGGCTTCTTCCCTCTTCTGTGTATAGACTGCGTGGAATGTGATTTCTAGTGTACAGAAGCAAAGAACTATTATTATTTTATTCTTTTATAGAAGCAAGGAATGATTCGATTCCTTTTTAAAATGCAAAATCAGGTAATTTTTTTTTTTTTGTCGGAAAAATCATGTAATTGATGAGTCCGTCTTTTAGAAGTTCTCCAATGGAAGTTTCGCGAATTTATTTAGACGTGTATTTTTTTTTTTTTTTTTTTTTGGTAAAGTATTTAGACGTGTATTTGGTTCTCATAATTCGACAATTTTGATAACTACCGAAGTGACCCTTAAAAAGCCTTGGGGTGCACTTTGCAATCTCACAGGGACCCGAATTCACTTTTAATTACATTAATATGTAGATTGGCTATAATTTTCTCCAAAGGTTTTTTTATCTAAATAATTTAAAATCTAGTGAGAAAGTAAAAAGAGAATTACCTTTTCTTTTTCAGAAATCTACCAACCACCTATGGATATTTCGATTCACAGAATTGGTGCAATCCGATTTGCATATCAAAACTCACTTCAAAGGTACATGTCGCTCCGCAGAAGCTAAGGGGGAAAGAAAAGGAACCATCATAGTTCCCCGTGGATGAGACCTTTTGTCCAAACTAAATCTAAAAGGTTTATTCTTAAAATAGATCCTTCACAAAACTATTCTCCAAGTTGGGCTCTCACTATAAATCATTCTTAAAATTGCTTAGTCACCCTCTTCATACTATTGCCAAAACCCTCTCATACTAATCACTCATACTTCTCTCTTAAAATTATTAAAATAACGTTAACCTTTGCACAATCGCTATTATTTTAAAATTAATCTGTCACAAATAATTGAAAATCTAAACATAAGTTGCATACAATCAATAATTAAATTTACTTTTATTCATCTGTTACTCCATAAATTTAAGGGAAAATTTCAATTAAGGGCTTAAAGTGGAATCGCTTTCTCAAAAAAGGACCCAAAATTGACATTGTCTCAAACAAGAACCCGAAGTGACCAACTTAGTTTCAAATAAGGGTCTCGACTTAAAACCCAACCAAATCGTATTTGCATCTAGGGGTATTTTTGTCTAAATACCTTTTTTCCTTCTTTTTTTAATTTATTTTCTCCTTCTCTTTCTTTTATTCATCATCATCATGCCTTCGCCTTTTTCACTCTTTAGATCGCATTCTCAAAAGTCCATCTTTATCTTCCTTGCCAAATTAGCTATCAAAGCACCCTCAACCTCATTTGTCATTGCCCTCAAATAGCAATTCCAGTACCTTTGTTGAAAGATGAAGGTCAATCCAAGCCCTAGATTGAGCACAAGTGGACCAAGATGTGACACTCAGCTCGATTCGATCCCCACATCTTGTGGTCGTGGCCAAGCATGAAGCCCGATAAGGTGTAAGCCATTAGCTTGCTGCCCTCGTTGTTGTCGATGCTTGAATTCAAATCGATGCTCACGCAAGCTATGATCGATCTTAGCGAGGAAAAGCCAGATTGAAGTGCCTAAGCCAAATTTATTAGAGGTTTTTGAGGATTCTCTATGATACTCATGTGCATTGATTTGTTCAGTAAAATACGTGGTTTTGGGAATTTCTAAGCAATTTTGCACTTTTCTCATCTTGTTATTCTCTCTCAAATTTGTGTAGATAATATTTCGGAGTTAGAGAGGCAAATTTGTTTGAACATGTGTAGACCAGAGTCATTCGTTTTTAGATTGAGTGCTGTCTAATTCGAATCGCCACCAAATGCGAGTATCTTCAATCACGGGTCAGAATGATTCAGCAGCCTTTGAAAATAACCAGCATGCACGACACAATTGGACTTTCTAAAGAAGCCACATATTCCACCTTAATGCAATTTGCATCTATGAATGTTATGAATAATCCAACCCGGACCCATTAAAACATTCCCAAGAAGCTACGAGTGAAAGTTATAATGGCATAGGCAATTTCATTGGCAGGGAGAGCATGAAACTGTTACTTTAATTGCCATAATAAGTTTTTACAATCAAATTGAATAAAAACAAAACTCACTGATGGATATTTCTTGATTCTCAAGTTCATTATCATCATCGGAGAAGGTGAGCGATGGCAAATAACTTAAAAACCGGCTTATACCGAAATCGATGAGTTCTTGGGTGAGGATGCAAATTTGCATAATGTAGAGCATGCGCTTTGAAGTTTGCTGATGGGGAGTTGCAGAACTGAAGTATGCAATTTGAGTTTTGCAAAACTGCATAACTTCTCAAATATCTTTTCGTTTTTTCATTTTCCTAAATTGTTCAAATTGTTTTGCACTGTGCAAGCTCATGCGTGAAGAGTTTGATGCATTTGTCAAGAAGGAGGTGAGCAAGATGAAAAAAAAAGAAAGAAAAGAAAAACAAAAGGAAAGAAAAAAAAAGGTCTTTAGACGAAAATACCCCTAACTGCAAATAAGATTTGATTGGTTTTTAAATTGAAACCCTTATCTGAGACTTAATCAGTCACTTCAAGCCCTTATTTGATACAATGTTCACTTTAGGCCCTTTTTTGAGAAAACGGTTCCACTTCAGGCCCTTAATTGAATTTTTCCCTAAATTTAATGTCTCGTCGATTTTATTTCTAAACACATTATATATATAGTTTATCATGAATATAATTATAAAGTAATGAATTGAATTCATTTATCTACAACTAAATTAAATTAAAACCTAAATGTTAAGGATTAACATATTTTATTAATATTTTACAATTTGAAGTGTGGAATTGTTTCCTCATTACATTCAAATATGTATATTGACGAAAAAATATGTCAAAAAATTATTTTTTTATTAAGTTTAAATATATAGATAGAATATCACGCCCGATCCTCGCACGCACACATCCCTTACCTTTTGTCAATTTTAAAAGCGATATCCTATGACTAAGTATTGCGGACCCTTTCGTTTATTAAGCACATGCGGAAGCAATTATAAATCCCCAAACAATAACACAATGGGATAGAAAAGCAAGGTCATATTTTTCATATTGAAATCCACAAGCAAACATTTATACATGGCATAACTCAAAGTCTGTTCACAAGACTATTCATAACATTCTAGTTTCACACTATTCACATTTAGACAAGATTCACAAAAAAGGATGGGATCTCAGTCCTCATCCGGGTCGTACTCGGGATCATCCTGATCCTCTTTTGACTCATCTACACTAAGCTCACATCCTTCAAGCTCTTCATCTTTTACCGGCTCATCGTCCTCTTTTGGTTCCTCCTCTACAGGCTCATCTACGGGCCTAAAATGTTGTCCCACAACCGGGATGAGACTATGTCTCAATAAGTTCTACTCCACTAAGACTCGATTAGGAAACCAATACGCTAATCGGGCTGCCTATACACGCACGGGTTAGAAGACCTACCTTGACCTCAGATTCCATCTGCATATTAGCACAATTCAATAGGCACCCTAGCAATCACATCACTGATCGAAGCATCGATCAAATTGACCTAGTCGATTACACGCCAATAAGACCACTCACGGTCATTTCCATTATTCCAACCAATTTACAATATCAATTCAAGGCAATGATCAATCGACCTAGTTAATTACATGTCAATCGGACCATTTCTAGGTCATTCACTCCATCCCACATAACCTCCAATAGTACACTTAGTCACAGAGCTCCATTAATACTCTCGAGCGTCGTTTTCGCCAAGGTGACATAAGTAACAAACGGTCTATGTGCGTTCTTTAAGGCGCCGTTTTCGCACAGTGATATTCCTCATCACCGAACCACGCCCATCATAGATCACGGACGGTCTACGTGCGTTCTTTAAGGCGCCGTTTTCGCACAGCTGATATTCCTCATCACCGAACCACGCCCGTCATAGATCACGAGACAGTTTACGTGCGTTCTTTAAGGCGCCGTTTTCGCACAATGATGTCCTTCATCACCGAACCACGCCTGTCACAAATCATAGGAAGTCTACGTGTGTTCTTTAAGGCGTCGTTTTCGCGCAGTGATATCCTTAATCACCGAACCACGCCCGCCACAAGTCATAGATAGTCTACATGCATTCTTTAAGGCGCCGTTTTCGCACAGTAATATCCTTAATCACCGAACCACATCTGTCTATACTTCATACCTAATCAGTCTCAGCCAATAGAATTATCAATTCACTCTTACGATTCTTTCCGCTTTACAACTCATCAAAGCATTATAAAGGTTAAATAACTAAACTCGGCCATCTACCAATCAATCATTCAATTCCACTCAATTTTAATCAATTAAGGAACAATTCCTCAAATTGCATAATTAATTCGATTCATCACAACGTAGAGCTCAAATAAATAAACAGATGTGCCACGACAATCAGCATGAAATTTTGGCCGTCAGCTATCCTTGCCTAATTTCCGAAAAATAAATAATTAAATAATTAATTTCGAAAATTAATAAATAAATACTAAAAATCCAATTTAGGCCTGTAATACCTAATTGAAGCCTAATAAGGATCGGGAAAAATCCCGAGATGCATTCAATAAATAGTATAAGCAATTTTCTAACTAAGTACACTAACCACTTAACTAATATACAATGCAATTAACTAATAATCACTAATCCATGCTAATCTAACCACATAATTGTATTTAATTAAATCTAATCAACCCTTAAGCATCATTAGTCTACTAAGCAAGGATTAGTAAGATTACTCACTTAATTAAAAGCGGGGACCGGGACACCGCGACGACGATGCGACGGCAACCAAAATTAGACTTTCAACAACACCGACGGGCTTGGACCAGGCCTTGAACTTGGCCCAACAATTCTCAGTCCAACCGAGATTTGTTCTTGCACTGGACTGGGCTCGCTCTTGGGCTTTTCTATTTTGAAGATGGGCTGACTTCGCTGGGCTTGAAGACTTCAACTGGGCCGAAAACAGGCTGGGCCCAAAGTTGGGTTGGGCCTGCTGAAGATGGGCTTGAAATAAAGTTGAACCGGGCCTGTCTTTGCTGGAGCTAGGCCGAAGAATCAACTCTCTGAACTCAACTAGGCTGCTGGTGGGCCGAAGACGCTAGAATCCACGGCTTGCTTCGTGCGATTCACATGGCCAGATGGAGACAGCAAGCTAGGCAGGAGGATCGAAGATGGCGGAAGCAGCTGCTGGCATCCGTTGGTGGGTGACGCGGTCAAAGATGGGGAGAAGTAGCTGGTTCGTTGACCAGCGTGGGGACAACGAGAGAGAGAAAGAATCAGTGGGCTTCGGTCGTTGGTGGGCTTGGTCTGGCGATGCAGGCGTGAAGCCCCGTGGAACGTGGGCTAAACGTGGCAAAGCTGGGAGAGACGCACACGGGCAGCAAAGTCTTCGAAAGAGGGAGCTTCGGTTGATTGGATTCATGCGGCGAAGGAGCAGACGATCATGGGTTTTGGCCTTCGGTGGGATGAGCCCGAACTTGCTGGACACGTGCAACTTCAACTTCGCTGGCTTCGGTCAACCAAATGGAGGAGCTGCTGGTTTCGTTGACTCAGTTGAAGATGGAGAGCTTCGCTGGCATAAGTTCTATGGGGAGCAAAAAGTAGTGGAGCAGCTGAAGAAAATCTAGGTGGCGGAGGGTTGTTTCTGTGGGGGAAAACAGAGGCGTGAAGCTGCAGTAAGCTGGGGGGAATTAGCTGGAATGAAGAAGATGGGTTCGATGACTGTCTTCGAGGAGATGGAGCTGTCGTCTTCAACGAAGATGAGGGGACACAGAAACAAAAGGTAAAAGGAATGAGAAACCGTGAAGAGGAAGCCAAGGAAGGGGGCCCAAGGACAGCAAATCTTATCCCTTCCCTTAATTGCATGTTCCCTAATACTTTCTTGACTCATATTTTCTATAATTGATCCAAATTAAAGTCCCAAATTTCAGCCCCATTCCAATTTCGAATTTCACTAACTTGGTTTCAATTCTTCATCAATTTTCCAAATCAAGGTCCAAATTCGACGAAGAAAAATCCCATATAATTTTCTGTAATTTCCTCGACACTCAAAGACTCGGCTAGAAAGAAAGTCAAACTCGCTCAAATTCGGCCCATACGAATTTAGTTAATTTTCGTAACGTCCATACGATTTTCCGTAAAATCTTGGAATCTCTGAAAAATCTTCACGATGAGTCGAAGTTCCTAGAATTTATTGTGACATGACAGAATCTTGATTTCGAAATTGGACTCGAATTCAAGGTTAATTTCCATACAACGCGTTTTTAGCGTGACCTGTGCTACCGGGTAACTTTCAGGCATTTTTAAGTACAAATGACCCGTGGTCAATTTTCTTCGAGCCACTATGAACCCACTCGACTCATTAGCGACTCTCGATTGTCGTGAAAATCTCGATGATCCAAATACGGACACAAGGTACCAAAACAATAAGAAAATCAGTCTAGTGTTGGTCGACGAGAATTTTCCAATTTAGTGGTGTCACCCACAATTAGCCATACATTTCAATCGAACCAACCTATCTCTGATTTCAAATCGATTTTATACTGTGCCGTAATGACCTCTAAAGATAAGCACGGTCGAAAAGCTGATTCCTGATCGAATTCTCAAGTCTATTTGCCCTAAAATTCTTAATAGTTTCCCAGATAGCTAGTTATCTCAGAATGATCGCCCGAGAATAGCCTTGTAGACGCGTTAATGAAATGCCCGATTTTCAATAGAAAACAAGACTAAAAATCTGGGATGTCACATACAAAGAAAAAAAAATTGAAAGTAAACTTATTTAAATTCATTCTATTGCTAGTTCAAGAAAAAGCTTTGAGAATTAAATGACTAATGACATATTTTATTGATAAAATAGCATAATTAAAATGTTTAAAATTGTATTGGCCCAATAGATCCAAGACTTTTGAACAATTTTCTCCATAATCTTCCATTGTCAAGGATTGAAACACCTATTTGGCTCCATATTACCAAGGAATTGAACTACTCCAACATCTTGATCCTACTTGACAAGAGATCCAAACCTCGTCTATGAAGAAATTTGGTCAGCATGACTTGTGCAACAAGCCTTGTCTTGTTCGCTGTTTAGCGAGGTTTGAATGTCGATATTTATAACAAAATCTTAGTCACTGTATCGAATGAACAATGTAGCATATGGATAGATTTGCTACTTTCCCCTTTATCTATCTCCAATAGGATTAAAACTCCAATTTAATAACAAGTTAAAATGAAATCGCCATTGGATTAGGAAAGTAGAACACGTCAACGGGGTTTCAATGGTTTCCACGAAAATGTTCTTCACGTTTATTCTTGCTCCATTGTGGCCACTTGAAGAGCCCACCAACCATTTTACACTGATGATCGTGGGGAGTTGGGACAATGTCAAACTCGTCTTTGGTACTGTTTTTTTTTCCTCTCTTTCTAATGCATGTTATTATTCAAAAAGATATTTTTCAGCAAATTTATGTAAATTAATATACGCGATGAAATTATGAATGCTTATATTTTCCATGTCCTTATTTAATATAAACATTAGAATTCTCTCAATTTACGAAATAAATGCATGACGTTCATCCTTTTAAGAAGTTGACGGATAAGCCTCTGAAAATTCAAGAACTGATATGTCTTCCCTTTTCTTCCTTTCCTTCCCTTTCTTCTTCCTCGAGCAGCCTAGGGATTGGCCGTCACCACGCCGCATCGCAACTCCAATCTTCCGCCGCCATCTCCACTAGTTTCTATCCTTTCCCCAACCTCGATCATAGTCACGATCAGCACCACCATCAACCTCCCTCTCGGCTGTCCCATTATAGCTGTCCAACTTCCCACGCGCGCCCAAGTGTTCGCGTGCAGCCTAGTCTTCACTACCATCGCCATCGTCAACTGACTACGCAAGTATCTCATCAGACCGCCTTCTACTTCACTTGTCGGCAAACATTCCTCCGATCACCACCACCATTATTATCACACCATCGCACACCCACACTGACACACCCCACACTCCTAGTCTAAGGTTAGTACCTCAAATTCAAGGTCCCTGCCGACAGGTGACCTCCGATCTGAGGGTAATTAAGGCCAAAAACGAATTGGTTCATGGTGGCAACCAGCGCACTGCTCTCTATTGTTTGTCCAGAGAGAGAGTGGTAGAGTGACGGACAATGCCGCTGGGAGGGGTATTTCAATGACGGCCTGAAGTACAAGACATTCTAATCAATTTTGACTAACCGGATTAAAAAGTCATTGAACTAGATATCATTATGGTACAAGGCAAAGGAGTTTTGCAGGCATTTTCTGTGAGCATGATCCATTTAAATGATGGCATGACATGACTACGCAACCACACAAGAAAAGCCTTTGAGCACACAACAATAAAAACCAGTAAGCAGATGAGACCTTTATCCCATGCATATGATTAGAGCCTAAACTAAAGCTCGATAGTGTAGTGTGACAAATTTCCCACAACTTAAAGTTTTGAGGTAAACAAGTGGTTTGGTATGCATCGACCTCAGGTTCCAACTATCTTCAAATTGCAAACACGCTAGCTTTCCCTCCCCAAGAACAAATAGACTCTTGAAGCAGACTCGTTATGATGTGATTTACCCATGCCAATTCCCTTAAAGTTTAGGCCTACTTAGCCCAATATACACAGATGAACAATGTTACCATAAATCATGACCTCTTGGGAGAGTGGCTGTTCAATGACGGGAAAAAATGGAAACAGGAGAATAAAACTTCATATGCACACTTCATACAACAAGGCCAGGACCACCAATTATCATTCTATAATGAAGATTGCAATATTCCGGAGGATTTGTAAAAGGACAGTGTTCATGACATATGTCTACAATGGAAGCAATACAGGAATACCTAAGGCTCACCAAAACTATTGTGTAACTTTCAGCGAATCCTCAATCCGCTGGATCAGTTGATCAACTGTCAGAGCACCCTCCTGATAAATGAAAACAGCTCAATCAAGATAAGGGTAAATGACTAAAACATCTTAAAAACTGTACAAGTTGGAAGCAATCGAAAATCAGAAAAATTCCACAACCCAATCTTGCAATTAAATTGTGAATGAGAATCAACTAATTTCTGACTAAACAACATTCAAAGACCACGGAATAATGCATGAGTCTCAGGCAATGCCCATCAGTTATTACCATTTCTGCATTGAGCCAGCAACCATGTCCTTCACAGAAAATTTATGGAGATACCCTCTGCCTATTGCTAAAAAAGTATCACTTACTATGCATGGATTGCAGCAACCTAACAACTAGGGAAGCTGTGTTCTCCCGGACAGTCAAGCTCTACAGAGGGAAAGTCTTTCATTGATCACTGTTGAAGACTTACGCGGTTTGTGCGTATTATTATCAGTTATTATGTAGAAACAAGTTGGTGCTTCACATGGTTTCTTTGCTGGTTCATGTTTTGCAAGAGAGTAATGATGAAGTGGGATGGAATTCCCTAATCAAAAAACAGTTTAGGAGGAGAAGGGTGTCCACTGATTATAGGTCATTATAGATTCTCCATGCCACAGGTGCCTATGTACATTACAAGGGCTGTCTGCGCTTTTTGGCAAAATGCAATTACTCTTTCCAGAGTTCACCCTGTATCTTTCACATCATAAAAGATTGAAATTGCCACAAAACTTGTGACTGCAGGTTTTTGTTCAAACTAGGATATCTAAGGCATCTCATCACAGTATCAAAAAATTTCAGGAGCCTTTACTGACATAATAATTATGAGAAATTAGCAGATTAAATTTCCACAAGATAGCAAAGGTGAAAACGATAAAACTTACAAAACGCTCAAAAGGCTTCCCATCTTTAAATATGATAAAGGTAGGTAATGCTTCTATCTTTTTTTATCAGCAATGCTGGGGTACTTCTCAGTATCAATCTTCACAACCTGAATTGTATCTTTAAGTCTAATGCTGACCTCATTAAGGATGGGAACCATAAATTGACAAGGACCACACCTGGGAACAAAAGCTCAAATTATAAGTATTATGCCAATCAAGTTGCTCAAAGATTTATTAGAACAGGTATCAATGCTCCAAATCTAGGGGGGATGTACATTACCAAGTAGCATAAAAATCAACTAATACAGGTTTCTCAGATTTGGCCAACAGATCATCAAAAGAGTTATATGTCTGCTTCTTAGCTTCAACCTGAAAAACAAAGAATACAGGTAAGTGGATGTTTCTCATCTACAAAACAAAGATCAGAGTAATAATGTCACCAAATGGTCCAACATGGACAAGAGGAAGCACATATACAAGGGGACCCAATCATGTTATTATCATTAACAATACTAAACAGGACGTAGACAAATAACAAGGGGAAAAATTGCATGCCATATAACAAGGGATAAATGCAGTTGCTGATTAGGAAGAAATATATATATATATGGAAATAGACTTGGATAAAAACATACTGGAATCATCTGAGAGACCAACATATATAAAAACTCCCAGCTAGTAGGATAAAGTCTACAGTTGTCTGTCATTGTTCGTGATGAAAAGTACCAAATCAACTCCTGCTAAGAGTTCGTGTGGTATAGGTTAAACCCCAGGCTGCCCTATGGAAGCTTTATTAAGATGCCATTGTAGGTCTTACTCCTAATTTTTTTTAACTGTATATCATTATAGCTCTATATCACCTTCATCAATGTGCTTTAAGATTCAGATAAGATGCTAACACGAGAATGTAAAGTTCCTCATACATTAAATGAGCAAACTCCTCATAACACAGCAACAGGTCCGTTTTCACCAGTTTGTTTCCTTCTAGACCGATCATTTATAGGTTGCATTGTCCAATGCAAAATGATGAAACCGTCGAAATCTGTCTTCTTTGCTTGAGGAGGCAGATATGCATTTTTATGAATTATATGAAACAGGTCAATCCTAAAATATGCTCCAAGTAATGACAGAATATATCAAGTAAAGAAAAAGACATGAGACTGGTGAAAAACAGATGGATGACCCGGCATGACGTGCCCTTTTTTTCTTTTTTTCTAATAGATGAAGATCTGCCAAGCATGAAATGACATTGTTCATGGTCACCTACTAAAGCACGTTCATTGCATTTAGGAAACAATCACTATGGGTTTAGTGGGGAAAACCATGGCAAGTGCAATGCCATGCAGCACATAAATAGCAACACGAGCTGTTTAGATTGTCGCATCAATCTATTCTGTACTGAAAAATATAGCTAACTAAATGATAAAATAGAATGAAGACGTGACACATGATAATCACCCTGTTGAAATTGAAGTCAAGCAGTGAATATGAAAATTTGCCCAACGTTGTATAATTTAGATTGCATTGTTCGTTTGGATGTAGTTCTAGATAGAATAGGATAAGATGAGATAAAAAGAGTTTTAAGAAATAATTACTTTTTTCAGCCACAAAGAGACTTTCTTCTACGAGTATTTGTCTGCATGTGCTCTCGCTAATGTTTTCAAGGAAGAATATAGCACATATCAACACAAGGGCGCGGCCAAAACTAAACCAAATCAGTGTCTGAGGAAGCAACCGAGTAAATGCAGAAGAAAATAGGAATCTTCATTCCACCGTGATGTTAGAAAGTAATCATCGCTTCCCTCAATCGTAGAATTTTATGCCTGACCATGTTTCTAAAGGCATACACCACAGCCTTCATGGCCTGACTCTTTAGTTACCAAAAGCAACTCTGAGAAAGTGGCATATCTGTTCTTTAGAACCAGTCGTATCAGATGAAGCCATCACATGGTGGAAGCTCAGGAGCGACTCGCGGTGAAAAGAAAATCTTGCCCCGAACACGAGATATAGAACATGAGATATAGAAAAGAATGTAAAATGTTCACCTGCGAGCTAGCTGGGCAAAATCATCAGATTCATCATCCTCATGATTCACATCCACGGGCAGCAAAGCTGGAGTTTCTGTCACTCCCAGCAATGTTATCATGTTGACAAAGAGCACGCTGCAAACTATCATTCAAGGCCAATCCCAGACACGGAAGTTCCTCGTCTCTGAAGGTCAGTAGAGTGTGCACAATTAGGGGTATAACATCTGACCGCAAAAGGTTGGATGATTATTTTTTGTTGAAGTTCTTTTTTTGGTGAAGTTTTTTTGTTGAAGTTCTTATGCTGTGTAATTCACCAGAAGCACGACACGCTCTTGATAAGAACAACAGCAATCAACAAGGTCAACAATTACTTCTTCCTTCAAAGCCTGCCACCATGTCTTCCATTATAAGATTCAAAATGTAATGTCAAAATCCAACTCAATCTGCACTGAAGATTACAAGCTACATAACTGAAAAGGTATCTTCCCAAGGGCAAAAATCAAGTCTGCAAGCAAAAAGGAGAAACAGACACATGCATGGACAGCATAGCCCATCTTATGAGCCTATTCATGGGTACAGTGTGCAGAAGATAATTGTCGTATATTTCTAATTTGATATATGCAAAGCCTTCCCACCAAAAAGAGATGCAAAAGTTTGCAAAGTTATTTTCTGCAAAAGTACAGGGATGAACTCAGTATCTAAGAGGGACAAGCCTTGATGTGCCTAAATACCAACTACAAATTTTCGTTGCAGCTCTTGGGCGATAACTAGATACTCCAATTTTTAGTAAGAACAATTTTGTCAGTACGTATTCATCTAAGCATTTAGAAAAAAAGAGTTTTTCAATTACAGGAATCATCACAGTCCATTTCCGGATTACTAAGATAGGTTTGTCAGATGTTGATTCGGTTTAATAATTCAAACCGAAGCATATCAAAAGAAATTCAGAAAAGTGGCCAAGATAAAATTCAGCCCCCTCCGCTAGTGGCAAATCAAAGAAAACCCGACCAACTTCAAACATTCAAAACTAAGTCATACCACCACACCAATGCTTATAAAAAATCACAAGTCTGCCCATTGGGGGCTTCTATCTTGACATATAATTCAGTATACCAACAAGCCATCCCAATCGTGACTGTTTCAATATAATCAACTTTCCCCTTACAAAGACAGTTTCAAGAAGCTGCAAATTGCTTAGGATAATGGGGCTAAGCTATTAATACCCAAATCAATAGATCATTCGTCGTCCTCGCGGCATATTCTACTGTATCCATAGCCACTTACTTCAGGTTATCTTGCAAGAATTCTTGAGAGATCGACTGAACCAAGATGTCAACTAATATGAATTTAAAGTCCATAAAATTCAAGCAACCTCACTCCCCAGCTAAAGTTAAAGGACACCTAAAATTCCAGACAGAAAGCCCACCACGACTCCTCCAACATAGACAAATATAGCGACTGATTAGCTGGGTTCTCACCTTTTAATTTGCCTCCTACGAAAACCCCTTCAATTCGAAGATAAAGATACCCGCTACCAATATTGATCAAGAGGAGAAATTAAATCTGGCCACTTCGGCAATAGTAATTCTTACCATAGGATCAGCCCCCGCCTGGACCACCCATCCGCAAAAACTGAGTCAAGGCTTCGACCTTCAAAGTTGTTCCACCAAGAACAACTGAGCTTATCACGGAAATTGTTGACGCTACTGAATCTGCAGCCATACACGAAAGCAGCTACTCTAAACTCAACAGCAGATGACCAGAACCTGCTCAACCAGAGCAAGCTAATGTGGTCAAATCGGGCCGTGACATAAAAATCGAGGTCGCCTGCCTTGGGGGACCCCGGCCCAGGTCCGGGGTCCCTAGGGGAATGGCAGCTAGAGGTGCCGCAAGGCATCAACCATGTCAGGGCGCGGTGGCTGACGCATAGGTTAGTGGTGGTGGCTGCCGCACGTCTAGCGGGCAACCGCATCGAGAGCTCAGTGGCATTTGGAGGAGACGCCAAAGCTTGCAAAGAGAAAACTAGTTGTACACCTGTAGCGCATGCTTGAAAACTAGTTTACTTGAAGAAAATAAGAAGGGCGACGTAACTTTCTTGTCCGTAAAATAAGCAAATCAAACTCTCGGCTCAATTTCTCACATTATCTTGGTAAGGTTTGGGCTTTCAAGTGGAAACTGTTTGAATTCATTCCCTTAAATCAAAACAAATGGATGGAGAAATGATGAAGACTCACGTGAAAGTTAAGAAAAGACGTGATCCTATCCCCAAGTTGTTTGAGAGTTTTTATCTATTGCCATCGTAGTGATGAGATAAACGTAATGACCATTCCTCCCAAAATGAATACAAAAAGGATGGGTAAATATTCCACCCTACACGATCAAATTGGTGTCTCAATCTATTTCAATCTTCAGTCATAGGCAAATGTTAAATTCAGTATATGCATCAACAGTTGAAAGAGGCTGAAACCCGCGCGAAAAACGTCGCAGCAGGGAATGCTCAGCCCAAAAGTAGACAAAAGTTATTTATCTAGCTAAAGTAACATTCACGTTGCTGGAAAGCTTTACAGACGTGCATGGGGGCAGGGGAGCGAAGGAGGGAAGAATTTGGCGGAAGTCGATAACTCGAAACAGCTAAATATATATATAAACACACAAACGAAGTACAAATTAGAAGCTATGAAAAGATAGATAGAGATACTTTGCTAGAGAAATACAAACGAAACTTCTTCTTTTTAAATAATATTTTACACATATCAGCCTCACTTACTCGGCTTGCGAGGGGAGGAGTCCAGTCTTGGCCTCGTAAAAGTGCCGATCTTTCATTTCACCTAAGTGCCTCTCCAAATGCCATTTCTTCTCCGGGACACTCATCATGCGGCCGCTGGGAAGTGAGTCAGGCGGCTGGGTCCAACTCAGACTCAGCCCTCCAATGCCCGTCCCCATTGATTGAGAAGAAAAGACCTCACTTCACTCGCACGGCCCACTCGGTCGGAATCCAATCGTGGAATTCCGATGAGACCCATCCTTCATTTTACGCACCGCCTCTCCAAATGTCATTTCTTCTTCTACGGATCCCTCATCCCGCCGCTGGAAAGTGACCCTCGCCGCGGGGTCCCACTCAAATTCGGCCCACCACCGTTCGTCCCCAAAAATCGAGAAGCTTCCCCTTGCGTTGCTCGAGTCCCATGGCAACTTTTTGAGACCAGGGCAACCGTATATCTCGATCTTTACCCCTTGAGCAAAAAATAGTGTGTGGTCGCAAATATTCCTTAGTTTCGGAAGAGAGGCAATAAATAGGGATTTGAGATGTGAGAATAGTCCCGAAGCAGCTAATTCCTCTCCCGCAATTTCATCCGCAATTATTTTCTCTATCGAATAGCAGCACTGGGTCGGAATCTAATCTTGGGCCTCCAATTAAACCAAACATACATTTTACGCATTGCCTCTCCAAATGTCATTTCTTCTTCTAAGGATCCCTCATCCCGCCACTGCAAAGTGACCCGCGCAGTGAGGTCCCACTCAAACTCGTCCCACCAGCCTTTATACCCCTTGACCGAGAAGCTTTCCCTTGCGTTGCTCGAGTCCCATGGCAACTTTTTGAGACTAGGGCAATCGTTTATCTCGATGTATACCCCTCGAGCGAAAAATAGTGTGTGGTTGCAAATACTCCTTAGTTTTGGAAGATCATAGATATATAGAAATTCGAGATGTGATAATAGTCCCAAATCAGCTAAATCCTCTCCTGCAATTTCATTCCCGATTATTTTCTCTATCGACTCGCAACACCCAACCATCAATTTCTGGAGTTTTGGCGTGTGCATGAGCCAAGACAAGTCTGAAAATCCGCAGTCTACAACTACAACTTCAACAAGACTAGGGAAGCAAGAGTAGTTGGGCACCTGTCCCGTCTCTTGAGTAATCTCCATCTTCACGAGCATACGGCATCCTCGTAGATGAAGCACCTCTAAATGCAAGAAATCGACCCTCCCTTTAAATGAGTCACTTATCGGGATGCACTTCAAGTCCTTACAACCCATGATCTTCACTCTTCTTATGCATCTCTGTAAGGATTGGAATACTTTTCGTGCAGAGGAAGATTCGTACACTACGATAGATAAGTCGATCAGCTCTTGCATGCCCCTAAGTTCCTCTACCACCTCTTCTTCATTCTCTAGATCCGATATCCACATGCTAAACACATTCAACGGTAAGCTTGCGATTACCCTCATCGGAATCAAGAAATTCTTCCATATACCATTTAGTAGCAACCACCGTAAGCAAGTCAAGTTCTTGATTTCCTTGGGCAACTCACCGATACGAGTGTTCGACATGTTCAAGTACTGTAAATTAATCAGATCACAAATCTCTTTAGGGAATAATTCTATATTTCTATTGTCGGATAGGTCTAGCACCTTCAAACAGGCCATCATTGACTCAAAAAATCCTCTTGGCATGAACCTCACATTAGTTTCCCTTACAAACAAAGTTTCGAGTTGGGAACACATAGGTGGTGTTTGGTTGATATTTCCAATCAATCCTCCCCATAGAGATACTTTTTCCGCTTTCCCCCATTTAGACATCATCCTCATGGGCATGTCTTCTTCGTTCTCTATCACTAACAACTTGTTCTCATTTTGCCCATGGTCATGAATGATCCGAGTTGCCATGTCGCGAATGATGTCATGCATCTTTACAGTTGGTTCTTCAAATGAATGCCCACTTTCCAATAGACAAGCCCTCTTTAAATCCCCCAAGATAGATGCTCCCATGTCCCGCATACAGTATATATCATCAGTGTTTCCTAACAAGCCCTCTCCAATCCAAAGTTCAATAAGCTCATCCGCTATTATGGGGTAATCCTCAGGGAAGCAACAGCAGTAAAGGAAGCAAGCTTGTCTAGTAGCATCATTTAAACTATCATAGCTAAATTTCAATATGTGGAATACTTTCTCCACCATACCTACTAGCTCGAGTGGTTTGTCCCTCAATGTTTTTAGTGCATGCCTCCAGTCACGAGGATTGTCTTTATCGGCCATGGCTCGCCCGACAGTAATGAGGGCTAGTGGCAACCCTTCACATTCCACGGCAATGTCCTTGGCAAGGTCTTGAATTTCTTGACGACAATTTTCAAGCGATTTGCCGACGTTCTTCTTGAATAATGTCAGAGCTTCTTCATGCAGCAAGCTTTGTACTTCGCATGTTTCATCCGCTTCCATTTGGTAGCACACTTGCTTCAACTGAGTCGTGAATACTACTTTGGATCCGTTCTTGAGACTAGCATGAGGAACTCCAATTTTAGAAAGGTCTAGCCTTTCCCATACATCATCAATTAACAACACAAACTTTTGATTGGTCAACTTTTCCAACATATTAGAGACCCTATCATTCTGAGACCATCCTTCCCATGACTCATCTTTAATGTTCAGCCCTTTCCTTATGGTGTCTCGAAAGTTATCTTCATTCACTTGCTTGGAAACCACCACCCAAATAACAACGTCAAATCTATTATTCACACGCCGAAGTTCATCGTTGATCCTTTTCATGAGGGTGGTCTTTCCTACACCACCTATTCCGTATAACCCAATCATTCCTTTTTGTTTTTCATCCATGAGCCATTCCCACACTTTTTTAAGGGAAATATCAAGCCCCACAGTCTCGTCCATAGGTATTGTAGGTATAGGAGGACGAGGCAACGGTGACGTAAAATCGCTGAATTTTCCTCTCTTATGTTGGAGCTTTCCCACTTCTTTAAGCAACTTATCAACTCTGTTTCCCAATTTATAGCTTGACCAGCAGTTCCGTGGAAGACAATGAATGAGACATTTGATTTGGTCACGTTCCCTGGCTTCTTGAAGAACTTGATCTACTTCACCTTTAAGTTCTTGCACTTCACCTAACCAGTTCTTCACTTGATTCGTGGGCCGCACAAGTGCTTCTTCTTCTTCACGTTCCACCCCTTCCTTCACATCCTTGCTCATGGCCTCCAACTCTCTAGTTTCTTTCTTCAACGCCTCCACATTATCTTTCAGATTACAAATGTAGCCCAAAGGATTGCCCGCCAAGCCCCATAAATTGCTGGCGAGTTGTAAAAGAGAACTTGAAAAATCCATAAATTCTTTCAGGAGATGAGAGATCGAAAAAAGGAGTAATCTAGATGGATTGAGAGCAGGCGAACGGGTGGAGTTCGATAATAGAGGGTCATCTAGTAAGGGATGACTTCTACAGATTCAATAATAGAGGCCCTAAGTAATGGCCCCACAACAGGACAATAATACAAGCTGGCAAAGGTAAGTAAAAGTAAAAAGTACAAATCACAACTCAGGAGTTGAATTATTGCGCACGCAGACAAACAACCTTTTAGAAAGTTGGATTATGGAAATAAAGCACTCCTCGCAACCTCGCAACCATATATATATATATATAAGTAAAAGGTACAAAACACAACTCGGTCGAATTATTGCGCATACCGACAAAAAACTTTTAGAAAATTGGATTATGGAAATAAAGTGTAACTCACAACTTTTCCACAAAACAGTCTGAGCATTCATGAGGCTTGAAATTTGGATATAACGCATCTATCGTGCAAGATACCACTGATCCTTGCTTCCGAAGAAATTTAGGATAATGTTAAAAAAACATAGTAATATTTTTAAATACATCAATTCGTTGTTGATTGGCAGACTGCTCATAATTTTATACAAGAAGGTTTTTCCTAGCACTGTTATGTAATTTCTGTAAAGGAGATTAATTATAGGGAGAAGAAAAAAATTCAATGGGAATTGGCAACTTTAATTAGTAAAATTAATACCTGCGTAATAGTAAATTGTGACTTTGAAATAATCTTGCATTATTTTTACTTCTTCTTTTTTTTTTTTTTTGTTAACAAATCAAAGACTGGACATTAAAATCCACGTGCATCGTGCATTTAATTATCCAAACATGCCCTCCTCCTTCTTGAGATAGTTAGTAGCTGCCCCGCATGTGAATGGTTTTATGCCCTCCCTTTCTTCTTTGAGATTATTAGTTGCCGATGCTATTCGTTTGTTTAATTTGGATCTGGCAACACCTATATGCATATATAAAATTAATGGGTTGCAATTATCTAGTGGTGCTCAGAAGATGGGCCAAAAGAGTAAATGATTAATCACTCGTATCTAGTTAGAAATCTTATGTTCACAACATGGCGAAAAGTTGAGGATAGTGCAAGGCCAGAACCGTATGAAATAGAATTTGAAAATGAAAAGATTAAGCTCACTCATGAAAACACATTCGTTTCTATTATTGAGTACATGTATGGGCATAAGTCGTGGGTGTTAGAGAAAACTCATTTACAGTTTTGAAGTTAACAAAACATTTTCAAAAGTCTAGTCGAAGACTTGCAGACTCAAATGTCATGATCTGAAGAACTTAAGACTCTCTTATCAAAGTCGAAGACCGCGAGACTTTAAGTTAAAATCTGCCCTCACTAACAGTTTTCCAAACCGAAAAATAAAGACTTATGTAGATGCGGGATTATCTTCAAGGATTCGATCCGTATGGTTTTTGGAAGAACTTAAGGCTGGATATAGCGCTTATTTGATTGATTATTCTTATTGGAACTTACTCCAATATGAAGATCTTGTGAAAGGTGAACAAACTTGGAAGGTTCTACTTATGGAAACCAAAGATCCCGATTATATGGGCGAACGGGATTGACGGGCTTTTATCACAACCATCTAACGACTCGAGATCTCCTTAATTGATTCTATCTAACGGGTAGATTGGAAGAATTCCTTTGGTAAGTGCCAACAGTTATGAAGGCATGAAAGAGTATTTAAGACGGACTCTCAAGTTGTTCGATAAGAGAGTGTGCGTGAAAGAAAAATTTCAAAGTCGAAACTTTTAATTCTTTGCTCTTTCACTTACAAAGCTCAAAGTTATATACAAAAGAGAGAAACTCTTAGAGAGACTTTGTGAGAAATCAATAGAAACTTCTCATTGTGAAAGTCAAAGATCACGAGCTGTACAATCTCTTTTGATTCATAGTGGAATTCAGCCAATAGGTGTCAGCGTGGGAGAGTGGACATAGGCTTGATCTAAGCCGAACCGCTATAAATCTTATGTTCAAATTCTCTTACCTTAAACTCCTTATTTACTTTCACATATTCGTATATTCATTTATTGTTTAGTCTATCATCTTCTAAAAGACAAATTACGTTTAATTTGCAAAGATTTTTATTTACACATATTCACCCCCCTCTAGGTGTTTGTATTAGCATTTTTCAATTGGTATCAAAGCTTGTGTGCTTATTTTGTTGAAGTGTTTTTACTTCTTAAGCTACATATCTATGGCTAGTATTTTGGCTCTAGGATTGGTTGAAGGTCAAAGCAACACTAGACCTCCTTACTTTGATGGGAAAGAATACAATGTATGGAAAAACAAGATTAAGGCATTCCTAAGATCAAAAGATCCCCTAAAATGGGATATGGTAGAAAAATGGATTATTCCTAAAGTCACATCGACTTCAGAAAGAGGAAAGGAATTTGGAGATGCTGGCGAAATGACACAAGCTGAAATATCTAAAAACCAAGCTCTCGATGCTAAAGCTATCTACTCTTTATAATGTGCTTTATCTCCTACTAAGTATAACATAATTTCATATTGTGAAACAGCAAAAGAAGTTTGGGACAGGTTGCATGTTACCTACAAAGGAACTGATTGAGTTAAAGAAACAAAGATCAATATCCTACTCGGACAATATGAAGCCTTCAAAATGAAACCAGGAGAATCCATCACTCGATATGTTTAGTCATTTCACGAAGATTGTAAACGGTCTAGTATATCATGGACAGCCAATTTCAGGACAAATGAAAGTTAACAAATTGCTACGAGGACTCTCCAAAGACTGGAATCACATAAAGACTTCAATAAGAGAAACCCAAAGGATTATGCCTCTCTCGGTAGACGAACTAGTGGGCACACTTCAATCTTATGAAGTAGAGCAAATTAATAAGGAAGAAGATCCCAAAGGTAAGAAATCAATTGGTTTAAAATCTAAAGATGATTCTAATGATACTGATTCAGAAGATGACTTGGACGATGAAGAGCTAGCACTCATGATTAGGAAGTTCATAAAGTTAAACAAGAAAGGAAGAAAGTTCAACTAGAGGAAGTAGAGTACTCAAAGACTTAGAATAAATCAAGCGAAGACAATGAGACAAACAAAGATGTGATTTGTTTTGAATGCAAGAAAAAGGACACATCAAACCCAACTACCCTCTATTAAAAAAATGAAGGGAAATATAGAGAAATTCAAAAAGGCTCTTAAGGCATAGACATGGAGCAACACAGAATGCGAAAAAAAGTGATTAAGAATATGCCAACATTTGTTTAATGGCAAATTCGAGAATCGACTCGACTACGAAACAAATTTAGACTCGAGACTTAGACAAAGTTTCTACTACGGTTTCAAAGTATATAGATGAATTATGTCTCGGTCTTAAGACATCTCTAACAAGAATTTCGAGCTAAAGAGGGAAAATTCTAAGCGAAGCAACAAGAAATTTCTTGGAAAGAAAAATTTGAAAATCTTGACAAAAGCTTTGTTTTTTTGAAAGAAAATGCAGATTCTCTTTCAAAGGAAAACACTTTCTTGAAAGAGGACATTTCAAACATTACAAAAAGGCTTTTAAAAGCTAGAAAAGATTATTTCAATATAAAGACCTTATTTCAACAAATCTGGTTTGGGAATGACAACGAAACCATTCCTTTAATTGATTTTCCAAGAGTAAAGGAAAGAATCAAACAAAGACCTACAAAAACCTTTATAAAACTTATGCAAATAAATTGTGGAAAAGTTTCTTTTTGTGGAAATAGCAAAGGAAAAATTGTTAGATGTGGAGCTGTGAAGATTGGAAGTCTTACAATCAACAATGTCTTATTGGTGAAAGGATTGAACTATAATCTCGCTTTCAAAGCATAAGTCAACTATGCAACACTTGATTCAAAATCAATTTCCAAGAATGCATTTGCTCAAGAACGAGTAAAGATTTGTCTTAATCTTTAATTAGACGAAAACATGGAAACATCTACCTACTTGGATATAAAATCGAAAGCTCTCAATGTCTAATCTCCATACAAGATGAAGAAAATATTTGTCATCGAAAGCTTGGTGATGTCAACATGAATCAGATTGCTAAGATTTCCTGCAAAAAGCTTGTTCATGAACTACCCAATTTGGCTTATCAAAAATCTGAATTATGCACGCCTTGTGTCTTGGGTAAACAGGTTAAAAGTTCTTTTAAATCTATAAATCAAGTTTCTACTAATCGAGTTTTGCGGTTTCTGCATATGGACCTCTTTGGACCAACCGAACTCGAGTATTGGTGGAAAGAAATACCGCTTAGTGATTGTGGATGACTACTCTCACTTTACTTGGGTTTTCTTCTTGGCAAGTAAGTCTAAAGCATTTTCTTACTTTTCAAAATTTGCCAAAAAAGTTTAGAATAAAAAAGGATATGTTATTTCAAGCATATGAACGGATCATGGAGGTGAGTTTGAAAATCAAGATTTTACAAATCTTTGCGATGAATATGGTTTATAACATGTTTTCTCTTCACCATAGACTTGAGAACAAAATGGAGTTGTGCAAAGAAAGAATAGATCATTGCAGAAGATGGCAAGAACCCTTTTAATTGAGAGTAATATTTCTTCTCGATTTTTGGTCAAGCAGTTTCTGACTTACTATATTATTAACAAAGTGTTCTTGAGGCCTATCTAGATAAAACTCCTTATGAAGTGTTTAAAGGGAAGAAACCAAATGTTTCTTACTTTCATGTATTTGGTTGCAAGTTTTTTGTTTTAAAAAATGCAAATGATCGAATTGGTAAGTTTAAAGAAAAATCGGATGAATGAATTATTCTTGGCTACTCAACCTTAAGCAAAGCCTACGAGTATTCAACAAAAGACTTAGTCGTGGAAGAATCTATGAACGTCAAGTTTCAAGACTCTATGCAAAATCAAGTGGACCGAGACTCAACTTGAAGAGTCCGAACTTGCTCTAGACGTTATAAAATCTACTTCCCCGAAGTGGTTCGGACTTCGAAGTTCAACAACAAGAAGAACCAGAAAACTCAACTAAAGCGAGATGTCAAGAAACTCATAAATCAAACGGCAGCGGAAGCGAAGTCAAGTCATCCCAAGAAACTCATTATTGGCAACATTGATGAAGGGATTCGCACCAAATCCAAAAGGCGAGAAGAGTCTAGTGCTTTAACACTCATTTCTAAAATTGAACCCAAAAGCATAGAAGAAGCCCCGGTTGATGAAAGCTGGATTGAAGCTATGCAAGAAGAATTGAGCAGTTCAACATCAATGATGTTTGGGAATTAATTCACAAACCTAAAGGTAAGTCTATTATTGGAATTAAATGGGTTTTCAAGAACAAGATGGACGAAAAAGGAAAAGTGGTGAGAAACAAAGCAAGACTTGTGGCCAAAGGATATACACAATAAGAAGGGATAGACTATGACGAAACCTATGCACTAGTGGCGAGATTAGAAGCAATTAGATTATTACTTGTTTTTGTTTGCTATAAAAATTTCAGGTTATTCCAAATAGATGTAAAAAGCACTTTCCTAAATGGATTTATCCAAGAAGAAGTCTATGTGAAACAACCACCTAGTTTTGAAGATCCAAGAAAGCCAAACTCAGTCTACAAACTGAAAAATGCCCTATATGGATTTAAGCAAGCACCTCGAGCTTGGTATGAAAGGTTAAGTAAATTTCTAACTCAAAATAGTTTTATTAAAGGAGATACTACTTTGTTCATTAAAAGAGAATGTAAAGATTTTCTACTTATTCAAATTTATGTTGATGATATTATCATTGGATCACCTAATGAAAGTCTATGTAAGAAGTTTTCTCGATGCATGCGGGATGAATTCAAGATGAGCATGATGGGTGAGTTAACTTTCTTTTTGGGATTACAAGTCAAACAGTCAAAGGAAGGAATTTTCATTCACCAAGAAAAGTATGCGAAATATCTCATTAAGAAGTTTGGATTGGAAAACTGCAAAAAGACAGAGACACCTATGTCAAGTTCTTCAAAGCTAGATAAAGATGAAGAAGGAAAGAATGTGGACCAGGAGTTATACAAGAGCATTATTGGATCACTTCTTTATCTTATTGCATCTAGACCTGACATTTTGTTTAGTGTTTGTATTTATGCTAGATTCCAATCAAATCCCAAATAATCACATTTAAATGCAGCAAAGTGAATCATCAAATACATTGCAACTACTCCAAAGCTAGGACTGTGGTATCCTAAAGAATGAGATTTTACTCTCCTTGGATATTCAAACGCAGACTTAGCAAGATGTAAAGTGGATAGAAAGAGTACTTTTGGTACATCTCAACTACTTGGCAACAAGTGGTATCATGGTTTTCAAGAAAGCAGTACCGTAGCTCTTTCAACAAGCGAAGCGGAATACATAGCTCTTGAAAGTTGTTGTTCTCAAATCTTATGGATAAGGCAACAGCTAAGAGACTTTGGTATTGAAGACTCGTGCACGAGATCATATGTGACAACATTAGTACAATCAATCTCGCAAAGAATCCAATTCTTCATTCAAGGGCAAAGCATATAGAAATACGACATCATTTTATTAGAGATCATGTTCAAAATAAAGAAGTTATGATTTAATTCATTGACTCGAAGAATCAGTTGGCAGGCATATTTACAAAGCCACTGAAGAAAAACTTATTTGAGTCTATTCGCACAAGACTAAATATTATATCTTCTATCAGGTAAAGTCTGAAGATGTTCAGACTCAGAATGTCCAAAAGTTACATTGTAAGTAAATACCTTTTAAATATTTATGAATTTATTCTGGATAAAATTTTGAAAATGTACGTCAACTTTTGAATTGCTACTTACCTATTTTGTTTTTAAGAATTATCCTTAATTTCATAGCAGTTTTTCATTTTAAAAAGGCAGTTTTTCAATTTTGAAAAATACAGTTTTTACTTTTTCCTTTATGACGTTCCGTATACCCTGTTTCACTTGTCTTATATACGGTTAATATTCTTCTTCTCCGTTTACGATCATTCAAACCCCATAATACAAAAATCATACTTTCTCTCATTTCTTTTGTGTTTTACCAAAAAGTTTTCACCTTTTCACCGAGTGAGTTCGAAGAAATCCTCCAAGACTTTGACAATGTCGTCTCAAAGGAAATCCTCGAGAATTGCAAACAAGGGACGACAACGCATTTCGAAGGTCCTACCCACTTTGATCTAACTGAAGAAGGTGACTCTCCTCAACATCATCAACCTCAACAACATTCTCAACCACGTCACTCCACTCAGCAAGCACCACAAGATCCTTCACAAGCAGCAGAAGAGATCATAGAAAATGTTGAACTTTGTAAGATCATAAAAACCCCAATTTTTGTTTAGACTCTATTCTAACTTAAAGATGGGTGGATCTGCAATGACCTTGATCAATGAGTTCTTGCGAGCACATAGCTACAAGAATGAAACTTTCTTCTTGAACCCAATGGAAAAGTTAGGCATTGTGCCTGAAGGTTATGCTGCTATGACGTTTGCCAATTTTCCAAGTGATCCACGCGTTGGTGGATTTAATCAGACTGAAGGGAAGGACAATGATGAATGGATGTATACTCATTTCCAGTCTAGAATGGGTGTTGCAGCAACTATTCATGACGAACGAACAAAGTTATTTCGTTCAAACGACCATAGGAGAACTTACTCGAAGCTGGCCGAAGAGAGGGGTCATGAACCCTAGAAGTGTGAATTTTGATTTTCTCGACTCGTGAAAGTGCAATTGAGAGAGAAGTTTGCACTTCTTCAACTTGAACGTTTTTGCTCTGAAACTACTGAAGCCTACCCTAAACTGACTGCATACTTCTATCCAAATCAATTGTTTCTAGATGAGAATAGATTCTGTTTTACTATTAGAGACAAAGAATTTGTGGTTGATGTGGACATCTTGGCTGATATAGTTGGTGTGGAAAGAGGGAGGTTCCAACCAATTGGTGTATCTATTACTCACGCTACCTTGGCTCTTGTTCGAGATAGATTTGCTAAGGGCAAGATTTCTTACAATAGAATGAATGCCTCCAAAATTCTACTTCACAAGGTCGTGATAAATTGCATCAGACCAAAGTCTACCTCAAAAAATGATGTCTCGCTTTTTGAAGCGAAGTTGATGTATGCTATCAACTCTGGTACAAGTTTTCATTGCCTCACACTATCCTCACGCATATTTATAGGACAATGGTGAAGGACAAGGGACAACTTCCTTACTCAGCACTTGTCACTCAACTCTTCCGACATTTCCAGATTCAAATTCCTCCTCCTCTATGTGTTAGAACCATTACTCCAATGGTGATCGGGCTGAAAATGGTTTACAAGATGCATCTGAAGGAGCTGAACAAGGAACTGGAAAGATTGAAAGAGAAGTCCCCTGTCAAGGCAAAACAAGACTCTGCAGCAGTGAAAAGATAAGGCAAGGAGTCCATGAGCGCACCAACCAAGAAGAGAAGAGCCCTTATCTTGCAGGATGAAGAAGATGAGGACAATATCACTCTCTCAGCATTTGCCTTAAGAAATTTACAGAGTTTTGTTAGCTTTAAGGAGCCAGAGGATAGAGAAAACAGAGAAAGAGAAGAGGCAGAGAAGAGAGAAGAACAAAGGAGAACAAAGGAGGAAGAAGAGGAAGAAAGAGGAAGAAAGAAAAGGAAGAAAAGGGTCAAGATGACTCTTTTGAACCAACCATGGATGTATCCTTATCCGATGACTCGAAAAAGACAAGGAGTGGACACACAGGAGAACTACATCACTCGGTTGCTGAAGAAGAACAAGGAGAAGAACATTTTTCTCCACCTGAAGGCACAAAAACAGGGGGAGCTGCTAAAAAAATTTTTAAAAAAAAAAAGGTATTTCTTCACCTGTCTTGACTAGTGATGTTAGTAGATCTCAAGTAGATCCAGAGGATGTATATGCCTCTCAATACCTTGCAGCAAATGTTGAGACATCCACTCCTAGTCCTAGTGATCGAACTATGGATATCCCCTCATATCTCAAGACTCTCGGAAAGGATTCGGCTAAACCCAGTATTGCAACAGAAAAATTAGCAGATATTCAAAGGGTGGTGGAAATTCTTTTGGATTTAAAGGGTCAGCAATACGCATTAGAGTTTGAGATGAAGAACCTATTGACAACTTTCAAAATGACTTCAAACTCTTTACAAGAGCAGATACAAGCCCCGAAGCTTCAAGTGCAAGAATCAGCAAAGGGTGAGGATATTCAACAGCGAAGGCGACTCCGAAGACTCTGGAAGAAACTATCAAGTCAATGGGGGATTTCCAAATCGTTCGTGTCCCCAAGCAGCCCTAATTTTTACCCAACTCTTCTATAATCATTCTCCACTTTTTGTTGTGACAAAAAGGGGAGAGTTTGTGCAGATTTGATTTAATCTATCTTTTGAAACTTTTTGAAACCTTTTTATGTTTGGTTTTGGACTTTAGTACTTTTTGGTCTAACTTTGGACTGTTTGGATTTGAACTTTTGACGCTTGCAAAAAGCTTGGTTTGTGATAATGATTATGGCTGGATAGATATTTTGGGACTAACATGTTTTACGTGGTTGTAGAATCGATGCTATCCAGGTTTTAATTAACTTATTTTTATAAGATATCATGTATTGCTTAAGTGTTGTTTTGTAGGACAAAATCATTCAAATCTGCAAGAAAATTTTGTCACCATCAAAAATGGGGAGATTGTTAGAGAAAACTCATTTACAGTTTTGAAGTTGACAAAACATTTCCAAAAATCTAATCTGAAGACTTGCAGACTCAAATCTTATGATCTGAAGAACTTAATACTCTCTTATCAAAGTCTGAAGACCGCGAGACTTTAAGTTAAAGCCTGCCCTCACTGACAGTTTTCCAGACCGAAAAATGAAGACTTATCCAGATGTAGGATTATCTTCAAGGATTCAATCCATATGGTTTTTGGAAGAACTTAAGGCTAGATATAGCGCTTATTTGATTGATTATTCTTATTGGAACTTACTCGATATGAAGATCTTGTGAAAGGCGAACAAATTGGAAGGTTCTACTTATGGAAACCAAAGATCCTGATTGTATGGGCGAGCAGAATTGACGAGCTTTCATCATAACCATCTAACGACTCAAAATCTCCTTGATTGATTCTGTCCAACAGGTAAATTGGAACAATTCATTTGGTAAGTGCCAACTATTATGAAGGCATGAAAGAGTATTTAAGGCGGACTCTCAAGTTGTTCGATAGGAGAGTGTGCGTGAAAGAAAATTTTCAAAATCTAAAGCTTTCTAGTTCTTTGCTCTTTCACTTACAAAGCTCAAAGTTATACACAAAAGAGAGAAACTCTTAGAGAGACTTTTTGAGAAATTAGTAGAAACTTCTCTTTGTGAAAGTCGAAGGTCACGAGCTATACAATCCCTTTTGATTCATAGTGGAATTCAGTCAATAGGCTGTCGGCGTGGGAGAGTAGACATAGGCTTAATCTAAGCCGAACCACTATAAACCTTGTATTCAATTTCTCTTACCTTGAACTCCTTATTTACTTTAACATATTTGTATATTCGTTTATTGTTCAGTCTATCATCTTCCAAAAGACAAATTACATTTAATTTGCAAAAAAATTTATTTACACCTATTCACCCCTCTAGGTGTTTGTACTAGCCATTTTCAGTGGCTCTATAATTATCACTGTATTGGTAGCCATGAAAATTAGACGAATTTTTTTTAGGCCATTCCCAATCCAATATTCTTAGATAGTACTATGAGGTAACTGCATGTTGTGCATTTACCCTCTAACCCGAGATGATTCACATCATTTTAATCCCAAATATTAAATCAGATCAAATCATATATTCTCATGAGGACGTGAGTCTAATCTTTCAAAACCCAAGGTTTTCTCCATAGAAATTCCTCATGTGAAATGCAAGATGCGAACGTTCATATATGCTTTTTCGTCAACAGTCGTATCCATGAGTTTTTCTAATTTTGGCCAACTTGTCACCCATATGCCACTATTCTATTACACAAAAAAAAAAAAAAAAAAAAAAAAAACTGAGGACCGAGGATTGGCGAAACTCCATATGCATCAATATTATAATTATCGGTGTTATTATTATTTTACAATAAAAAGAAAAGTCCGAGTGTTACACTATTATGCTCTTAAGAAAACTTGATCCAATCGAATTCTCTATCAATAAAGGAAAAAACAAATTAGTATATATAAAAATTAAGAAGATTCCATGTAAACAGATTATTATATACTAAGCTCCCATTACTATGCCGTCCCACTTATCAATGTTCAAAATATTGGGCCACTTTAACTTATAATTGAAAGATTTTTCTTTTATGTGTGGTCGATTGGATCAGTGGCCAGCCGGACAAACACTAGTAACCCTCGCAAAACTTTTTAATGGTCCTTGCTTGCAATTTTTTTCAAACTCACCATCTAAATCTGATAAAGTGACATAAATTGTCTCTGAAGAGTAGCCCTTGAAACTAGCATTACGACGAAATAAAGTACAGCGACAAAAAGTCAGTGGCGGGCTTGGGATGAATGATGGCCCTGCTCCTATTAGGAAAAAAATTATAATATTACCCAATTATAATTTTTTTAATATATTACTACATATTACTAGAATTTTTATCACCCCTAATCTTGAATTTGCTACTCCAATCACCCATGGTCCCTACATAATACAAACTGTACGATGGAAATTTGCTAAAGAGAATAGTATAGGATGCAATGACACTAACAATTCATGGCATTTCCCTTTGCTTGATTGATTCTAAAATGACCATTTAAAAAATATACCAGTTTATCATTCCGAATATTTTCTTTTTATTAATATTGAGTTTACTAGTCAACTGGATAGTGGGGTTTTCACTTTCCAACTTCAAATTGGTTGGAAAAGTTAAAGCTGAGAAATTAAAGGTAAAGACCGGGCCTTGCTTTGATGGACAGCATATTCATCTACCCTTTCCCATATTCAATTTTTTTTTTTTAAAGTTACTTTTTCAGCAAAGAAGAGGAATCTTAAACAACTTTTGTTCCCCATTACAAAGATTAAGATGTGATCGGATAAGATAAAATAAAAAGTCTCATCATTTATTTGACAAAACTATCTATTATGTACTACGATGGATATAACCAAAAATATAACATGAATATCCACCCTGGGACCATGTTAATGATGTCACATAGTTCAATGTTAATTCCCCGATCACAGACAATCAACAGATCAATCGTCATCTTCTCTTGCACAATCTATTGCATCCATCTCCTCTTTCTCTTGTATCAGGTTATCTTGTAAGTATTCCTAACGAGATCGACCCACCTAGATGTCAATTAATATGAATTCAAACTCCATGAAATTCAAGCAACTTCACTCCCGAGCTAAAGTAAAAAAGACACCTCTAAATCCAGATAGAAAGCCCATCACGATTCCTCCAACATAGACAAAAATAACCACTAATTAGCTGGGTTATCACCTTCTAATTTGCCTTTGACGAAAATTCCTTCAATTAAAAGATAAAGATATCCGCTACTAATATTGATCAAGGAGGTGCCAAAGATCACTTTTTTTTTTCCCGAAAAGAGGAGAAATTATATTTGGCCACTTCAACAATGGAACCGAAGGATCAGCCGCTGCTAGCACTGCTCAGCTCCCCACTACCATCGAAGGAAGGACCTCATCTGCAAAAACTGAGTTGAGGCTTCAACCTTCAAAGGCAATTAAAGGGAAGTTGTCCTTGATTTCCACAAAGAAAAACTGATAAAAAGACTCGTCAAAAACTCTTACACCCTCTCTGTATGCCCCACGCAAAGCCCTTGCCGCCACCATCTCTACAGTACTGTCATTACTGGCCTCGACAATGATGGTCTCTCTCTAAGCCACATCTTCTCCAGATTAATTAGTTAGTCATTGAAAGCGAAAAAACCTCTTAATCTAGAAGCACAACTGCCGTACCTCCACATCAAGGGGGCAATCGCATCGGAGGAGACGCCAAGCTTGCAAGAGAGGAAGCCAATCACAAACACAATTGAAAAGGGGAATTATGCAAATCGAAACATATGAAGGAAGAAATGGTAAGACTAATGTTCAGTTAAGTAAAACACAATGATCCCTATCCAAATTGTTCGACAGTTATAATAAAACACAATGATCTCTCACAAAAAAAAAAAAAAAAAAAAAAGAACCATTATAGTCACCCTCTTCATACTATTGTCAACACCCACTCATACTAATCACTTATACTTCTCTCTTAAAATCATTTAAATAATGTTAACATTTTAGACAAGCACTATTATTTTACAATTAGTCTGTCACAAATAATTAAAAATCTAAACATAAGTTGCACACAATCAACAAGTAAGTTTATTTTTATTCATCTATTACTCTATAAATCTAATGTCTCATGGATTTTATTTCTAAACATGTTTTAAATATACATAGTTTATCATGAATATAATTATAAAAGTAACGCCTTGAATCCATTAAAATCTGAAAGTTAAGAACTAACATATCTTAAATATTTTACAATTTGAAGTGTGGAATTGTTTCCTCATTACATTCAAATTTGTATATTGACAAAAAAAAAATATGTCGACAAATTATTCTTCTATTAAGTATAAATATATAGATAGAAAGGAAAAAAAATTGAAAGTAAACTTATTTAAATTCATTCGATTGCTAGTTCAAGAAAAAGCTTTGAGAATTAAATGACTAATAACATATGTTATTGATAAAATAACATAATTAAAAGATTTAAAACTGAATTGGCCCAATAGATCCAAGACTTTTCGAATAATTTTCCCCTAATCTTCCATTGTCAAGGATTCTACCGAGGAACTAAACCGTTCCAACTTTTTGATACTGTTCCAACTTTTTGATCCTCCTTGACACAAGATCCAAACCTCATCTATGAATAAATTCGGGGGGCATGACTCATGCGGTGATCTTTGTCACATCATCTTGTTCACCATTTAGCGAGATTCGAAGACTGATGTTTATAACAAAATGTAATCACTGTATCGAATGAACAATGTAGCATGTGAATAGACTTGCTACTTTTCCGTTTATCTATCTCCAATAGGATTAAGACTCCAATTTAATAACAAATTAAAATGAAATCGCCATTGGCTTAGGCAAGTAGAACACGTCAACAGGGTTTCAATGGTTTCCACGAAAACGCTCTTCACGTTTATTCTTTGCTCCATTGTGGCCACTTGAAGACCCCACCAACCATTTTACACTGACGATCGTAGAGAGTTGGGACAATGTCCAGCTCGTCTTTGGTACTGTTTTTTTGTTCTCTATCTAATGCATGTTATTATTCAAAAGATATTTTCAGCAAATTTATGTAAATTAATGTACGCAATAAAATTATGGAAGTTCATATTTTCCATGTCCTTATTTAATATAAACATTAGAATTCTCTCAATTTACAAAATAAATGTGTGAAGTTCATCCTTTTGAGAAGTGGACGGATGAGCCTTCGAATTAAAGAACTGATGTCGTCTCTTTTCTTCCTTTCCTTTCCTTTACTTGCCTTTCTTCTTCGGCCACATCGCAACTCCAATCTTCCACCGCCATCTCCACTAGTTTCTCCCCTTTCCCCAACCTCCATCATAGTCACGATCAGCACCACCATCAACCTCCCTCTCGGCTGCGCCATTATAGCTGTCCTCCTTCCCACACGCGCCCAAGTGTTTGCGTGCAGCCTAGTCTTCACTACCATCGCCATCGTTAACTGACCACACTAGTATCTCATCAGACCGCCTTCTACTTCACTTGTCGGCAAACATTCCTCCGATCACCACCATTATTATCGCACCATCGCACACCGGCACTAACGCCCACCCAACCACCCGCAACCACACCCCGCACTTGTGATCTAAGGTCACTACCTCAAATTCAAGGTCTCTGCCCACAGGTGACCTCTGATCTGAGGGTAATTAAGGCCAAAAACCAATTGGTTCATGATCGCAGCCAGCGCACCACTCTCTATTGTTTGTCCAGAGAGAGAGAGTGGTAGAGAAACAGACAATGCCGCTGGGAGAGGTTGGTATATCAACGACGGCCCAAAGTATGAGGCATTCTAATCAATTTTGAGTAACTGGATTAATAAGTCATTGAACTAGATATCATTACGGTACAAGGCAAAGAAGGAGTTTTGCAGGCATTGTCTATGGGCATGATACATTTAAACGATGGCATGACATGACCACGCAACTGCCCAAGAAAAGCCTACGAGCACACAACAATAAAAATAAGCGGATGAGACTTTTCTCCCGTGCATATGATTAGAGCCTATTTAAAGCTCAATAGTGTAGCGTGTGACAAATTTCCCACAGCATAAAGTTTGAGGTAAACAAGTGGTTTGGTATGCATCGACCTCAGGTCTGACTGTCATCTTCAAATTGCAAACACACTAGCTTTCCCTCCCCAAGAAAAAATACTCTTGAAGCACAATTGTTATGATGTAACTTACTCCTCTCAATTCCCTTTAAGTTTAGGTCTAATAAGCCCAATTTACACAGATGAACAATTTTACCATGAATCATGACCTCTAGGGCAAGTGGCTGTTCAAGGATGGGGAAAAATGGAAAGAGGAGAATAGAACTTCCTATGCACACTTCAAAGTTCATACAACAAGGCCGAGGCCACCAACTATCATTCTAGAATGAAAATTGCAATATTCTGGAGGATTTGTGAAAGGACAGTTTTCATGATATGTCTACAATGGAAGCAATAGAAGAATAACTAGGTCTCACCAAAACTATTGCTTAACTTTCAGCGAATCCTCAATCCGCTGGATCAGTTGATCAGCCGTCAGAGCACCCTCCTGATAATTGAAAATAGCTCAATTAAGATAAGGGTAGATGATTAAAACATCTTAAAACTGTATAAGTTGCAAGCAATTGAACATCAGAAAAATTTCACAACCCAATCTTACAGTTAAAATATAAATGAGAATCAACCTAACTTCCGATTAAATAACATTCAAAGACCACAGAATAATGCATAAATCTTAGGTGATGGCCATCAGTTATTACCGTTTCTGCATAGCCAGCAACCATGTTCTTCACAGAAAATTTATAGGGATACCCCCTGCCTATTGCTAAAAGAAGTATCACTTACTATGCATGGATTGCAGCAACCTAACAACTAGGGAAGCTGTGTTTTCCACGACAGTCAAGCTCTACAAAGGGAAGGCCTTTCATTGATCACTGTTGAAGACATGCAGTTTGTGCGTATTTATCATCGGTTATAAAGTAGAAACATGTTGGTGCTTCATCATGGTTTCATTGCTGGTTCCATGTTTTGCGAGAGAGTAATAAATGAAGTGGGATGGAATCCCTAGTCAAAAACAGTTTAGAAGGAGAAGGGTGTCCTCTGATTATAGGTCAATATAGATTCTTCATGCCGCAAGAGGGGCCTTAGTGCCTATATACATTACAAGGACTGTCTCTGCTTTTTTGGCAAAATGCAAGTACTCTTTCCAGAGTTCGCCCTTTATCTTTCACATCATAAAAGATTAAAATTGCCAAAAACACTTGTGACTGCAGGTTTTTGTTCAAATTAGGATATCTAAGGCATCTCATCACAGTATCAAAAACTTTTTATGAGCCTTTACTAACATAATAGTTACAAGAACTTAGCAAATTAAATTTCCAAATGATAGCAAAGGTGAAAAAGATAAAACTTACAAAACGCTCAAAAGGCTTCCCATCTTTAAATATGATAAAGGTAGGTAATGCTTCTATCTTGTATTTATCAGCAATGCTGGGGTACTTCTCAGTATCAATCTTCACAACTTGAATTGTATCATTAAGTCTAATGCTGACCTCATTAAGGATGGGAACCATAAATTGACAAGGACCACACCTGGGCACAAAAGCTTGAATTATAAGTATTATGCCAATCAAGTCGCTCGAAGATTTATTAGAACAGGTATCATTGATACAAATCTATGGAAGATGTACATTACCAAGTAGCATAAAAATCAACTAATACAGGTTTCTCAGATTTGGCCAATAGATCATCAAAAGAGTTATATGTCTGCTTCTTAGCTTCAACCTGTAAAAAACAAGGGATGCAGGTAAGTGGACATCTCTAATCTACAAGACAAAGATCAAAGTAATAATGTCACCAAATGGTCCAACAGAGACAAGAGGAAGCACATATACTTCCTTTAACCATATTTATTAAGTCCAAAAGAGGCTACTTATTAAAGAGGAACATAAAGTTTACTCCAACAGATCAAAGGAAGAAGCCAACTAAATAAAGAACATATGCTATTACTAGCGTAAAGGAGTACAAGGAGAGTGAAACACATTTTATCATTAACAGCAGTAAACAGGATGCAGACAAAAAATAAGGGGAAATTTTGCACGAAATATAACAATGGATAAATGCACTTACTGATTAGGAGGAAATATATAAAGATAAAGCTAAGTAGGTCTCTTTCACTCCCACTCTCTTCAATTACAGAGAAATAGACTTGGATATTAACATACTGGAATCATCCAGTAGACCAACATATATAAAAACTCCCATCTAGTAGGATAAGGTCTACAGTTGTTTGTTGTTGTTTGTGATGACAAGTACAAAATCAACTCCTGCTGAGAGTTCGTGTGGTATAGGTTAACCCCCAGGCTGCCCTAAAGAAGCTTTACAAAGATGCCATTGTAGGCCTTACTCCTAACTTTTTAAAAGTGTTGTTCATTATAGCTCTATATCACTTTCACCAATATGCTTCAAGATCAGATGAGATCCTAACATGAGAATGTAAAATTCCTCATACATTAAATGAGCAAACTCCTCATAACACAGCAACTGGTCTGATTTCACCAGTTTGTTTTCTTCTAGACAGATCATTTATAGGTTGCATTGTCCAATGCAAAATGATGAAACCATCAAAATCTGTCTTCTTTGCGTGAGGAGGCAGATATGCATTTGTATGAATTATATGAAACAGGTCGATCCAAAGATATGCTCCAAGTAATGACAGAATTTATCTAGTAAAGAAAAAGACACGAAACTGGTGGAAAACAGATGGATGACCCGGCATGACATGGCATTTTTTTTATAATAGATGCAGATCGGCCAAGCACGACATGACATTGTCCATGGTCACCTCCTAAAGCACGTTCATTACATTTAGGAAACAATCACTATGGGTTTAGTAGGGAAAACCATGGCAAGTGCAATGCCAAGCAGCACGCAGATAGCGACACGATCTGTGTAGATTGTCAAATCATTCTATTCTTTATTGAAAAATATAGCTAACTGAATGATAAAATAGAATGAAGACGTAACACATAATAATCACCCTGTTAAAATTGAAGTCATGTAGTGAATATGAAAATTTGCCCAACGTAGAATGACCACTTGTATAATTTTTCCCACCATACCAACACTTCTATCGACCCAACAAAGCTCCACTGCACACTAATACCCGATGTCGATGCCGGCGGAACATACACACCAGAGCATAACAAAACCACAAGCAGCGAATGCTCTTAAGAAGAAAAGCAACAGGCACGAGCAAGCTAAATCAGAAAAAGAGACGTCCGATTGCAGTCAAATATTTCAAACATCAAGTGAGCACCAGACAAGACAGAGCCCGCGCTCCGGCGAGCACGCCTTCGGCCACAGCTCAGAGCAACACTGCAAAAAAAAAAAAAAAAAAAAAACAACAACAACAACAACAACAACAACGAATCCCGGAGAGAGGCGTTACCACCAGAGAGAAGCCCCGAGGCTTCGAGTTCACCGAGATCCTCCGGCCCCGCCGCCGAACCCGCGGGCGCCCGCCGGGAGCCGGAGCCGGAGCGGCGACATGGAGGAGGCGGAAGCGGCGGCCGAGGCGGCCGGATTCTCGCCGCTCAAGCGAGGAATCGAAGATGCGGAGAGAGAAATCGCCATGGAAACGAGGGACGCGAACGAAGAACGACCGCCACGAGCTCTCCTCCTTCTCCTCCTTCCTTCTTTGTTTGGATAAATCGAAGAGAAATATCTTCCTCCGGCTGCGTCGTCGTCTCGTCCGCGCGTGGATTCGCCGAGGGAGGGAGCTGCGTTTCTACGATCCTTCGCTTTGACCGGGGGAATGTTACGGTGTGAAAGCCGCGTGACGAGTGGAAATGTTTACCGGGGATCCTCGTCCGTCTGATTGAATTCATCGTACGGTCGGAGATGGATCGCGGTATCTACACCCGGGATCCGACGGTCCCGATTTTTTTTTTTTTTTGGTTAGCGAGGTCGGGGGTTGGGGAGTGGGGACCACATCGCGGAGACTGGACGATACTAGCTAAGGAAGCCTCCGGTGTTCTTGGAGGCTTTCGGTGAATTTTTTGGTCGCAACTACCCTTCCAATTTTCATTCTGGCTTTTCACGGATTTATATTAATGCTTAGCAATCGAAGGTGAATAATTATTATTATCTTAAATTTTTCATTTAGTTCCCTAAGTGGGCAGAATAATAAAGTAATAATTTATATCTATGTCCTGCAACAAGCCACCATGAAAATTATATCGGGAGTCATGAAAACCTTCATATTGGAATGAGAACGTGGTGGTCCTATCAATAAAGCAAAAGCTTTGCGAAGAAACACATTCTAAATATCTGAAATATGGTTTGTCGATCAAAATAAAATGTCTTCTTCATCGTTTCGAAGGAAAATCTTCGTAGTGAAAAGGCCGAGGATATCAAGGTTAGGTATGCTTTTGTTTTTTCATGGGATTTACGTCTTTAAATTGTTCGTTGCTTTATTTCTTGTTATCCGTAGCTAGTGTTTTATCTAGGATTTCGATTCTCCCGTACTTTTCGTGACCATGATCTCTAATGAAATCAGTACTCGATCGCATAGCTAATAGTTTCACTTTATAAGAACTGAATCGCACTCAAAGCATGCGCATTCAAGAGCCTAGCCTAGCTAATTGGCTAACAAATGCTAGCAAAACATGCATTCATCTAATCAAAATTGGCAAACTAACAGTACAACTGGGTCAATAGTCCTGCATCCTCTCTCTAAGTGGACAAAGAAAAGGACTGGAAGTAGTTTTAGCACTCCAAGTAGCTACAGTAGCCATCAGAGATGGTTGTACTTCCGTAACTTCCAATACCTTGAACTTGAATTTTGCACCATCTGTTATAAGTTGAATGTTATGACGGTACAAGTGTGAAAAAGAAAGAATTAAGCTCTTTTTCTATATATGCCCAGCGATGAGCTTTAAAACATGATGACAGTTACACTGTAGGATCTCCGCTCTGCACTCTGCAACTCACTAGAAAGGTCATCTCCCCAATCATGGTAATGTGCATGTTCAAATTTAAGGAAATTATAACTCATTCCATGCACAGAAACGCATTCACATATAAATGTTTGTAACAGAATTTTGACGTTTCCACCTCCACCGCCTACAGATTAAATCTGTCGAGTTACTAGAGCTCAATGAAAATCATACAGCTAAGGGCTAAAACGGTAACAGGGTTAGGTCGATGGTTGTCATACACCCAGCTTTAGCTCAAAAAGGAAATACCGTTACATGGTAGTACAAAGTAAAATAACATTAATTCGTGGGAGCCAGAAAAAGAACTCCGAAGCATACCTCGATCACCCGTCGCTTGTCCATGTGAAAGCCAAAAGAACAATGGTTAGTGCAGAAAAGATGGTGGCACAAGGAAACACCCACATGACCCACTTTGACCTTCTACCAGAACTCTTCTCTTGGGTGCTCAACTCGACCTCCTTGAGCAGCTCTCTCACTCCATCCATGTCAGAGTCCTTGGCAGCTTGAATCAGCCTGCTTTGAATTTTTTCGAGCTTTAAGAGCCGTCTGTCTCTACGTGCATCTTTGGGTGGCCAGATGAAACCTGTCATCTTCCATAGGAGGATACCCACGTAAATGGCAACAATACAGTCTACAGTATAATGGTGACGTTCCCTTATCTCTCTTTGGGCACTGTGCATTACAAGCAGCCATACAAAGACCGAGCTGAGACCCCCATAAGCCTCCTGTAAGGATAACAGATACGCGAGCAATCTTCAGAAACTTTTGTCCAAACCAATAGAACATTAAAGGAAAGAAAACAACTGAAAGGATATTTGAAGATACTTGATTTTTATTGCTCAGAACTAAAATGGAGAGAAGAGGTCAAATGGGGAGGTAAATGTCCCCTGCTCTTGTTGTGTTTATTTTGCAGAAAATGAATGATTTGGAGTATATTTTCCTGAAAATGACAGTTTGTGTCGCTAAAAAAAAAAAGGAATAAGAAGAAATATTTTCATCGTCCACGAAAATGCATAAACATAAATTATTGCCAATAATGAGAATATTTTCATTACCTAACTATTTCAAGCAATAATTTTAGTGATAGTTTTTTTCAAATCATTCCTTTTCCACCAAAAAAAAAAAAAAAAAACAAGAAGAAGCCTCCTATAGTCTCCAATCACTTGTAAAACTGGAGCAAAAGCGAGGGATGCAGCTGCTTTTCTCTTCAGATTCTCATTTTAACCGTCAACACTCAATTCAGTAAGAAAATCTGAGAAATATTACATTGAAACAGCAGGAGAGATTGTGCTCTTTTGTTTCTTCTATTTTCCATTACCTCAGCCCACCACCCAAAGAATTTTTTGCCAAGCAAAGAGTTATCTTGAAAGGATGAGGATTTCTCTGTGAAGAATGCAGAATTGACAACTAGAGTTCAAGGGGGTACCGTCCAAGCCATAGCTGTAAGTACAGCAACAAGCATGTGGCCACTGTACATGAGGTCATTGCAACCACCTCCAGCTTTCTTCAGCAGACTGAACCATGAAGACCCTTCGGAGACCGTTGGTCGCAAAAATCGATGAGGAAGCTCATTGCCCCCAATCAGGCCGGTATTCTCCAAGGTAACTGCCAGTATCAGCTGTCAAACACAGAAAACTATGAGGTTGATTCACATGGGTTAAGGAAATTTACTAGTTTGAAACGCAGAATACAACAATGAATTTCATCCTTAACAAGATCACTTACATGATTTATAAGTTTTCCATCAAAAAATTCCACTTGACCTAAACTCTCGGAATTTAATATTTGTAAGTAATCGGCATTTAATTAATTTGTGAAACAAAAAATGATATGTATGTATAGTGAATCCAATGATATGCTTAAAGCCTATCAAAAGAAAACAATACGAACTATTCATTTGAAATTCAAGAAGTCAAAAATCTAGAGCGAGCAGACAACTGCAGAAAATTGCAATTTCTAATCTGCTTTGGTCAGGGAAGAATATCATCCTAAACTCTCCTATGAGAAAACAAGAGAGCAAGACAGACTATGGCAAACATATGCCATTAAAATATTTAACATACCATATGCTATATCCAAATTTATTATCTTGCGAATAGTATCAGCATCTGAGGAGTATGGTACATAATATTTCTGGGCCCAACGATGAGGATAAGCTGGGACTCTAAACCTAGCATAGGCACACCAGGGCCGGGCAGATGGAAGAATTGTAGAAGCGAAAGTTATAGCCCGAAGAAGTCGACCAATCGCCATGGTGAACATGTACCTAGCCCCTAGTCCAAGACCAGGAGCTTCTACAGAGTTGAACAACACGGAGAAAGCCAGCATCATGAACAGCATCAGGAAATGATGAAGCCCAATAATTGGAGCTCTCAATATATCAACAATTGTCTGAGGAAGTTTTTCATTTGATGCAAGAAGCAGCCACTGGCCAGTGTCAGGAAGAGGAGCTGCATCCCTGTCCAGAACAGATTTTGCATTAAATTTCCTTCTTGTAATGGTTAAATTCTAACCTCGCAGGTTTACTACTATGGTGTTGGAGACTGAAATCATAGAAATCAAATTGCTGCATCATACATCAATAAAATTATGTAATTTCCTGCCTAGATACAATCGAGGCATCATGATGGAACTTCCATGGCAGAAATAGAGCTATAAATGGAGCTACCATAAAAAGAAAGTGAGAATTTTCTTTTACAAACAATGGAGAATGATACTCAAGTGCATTAACTTTCACACAAATGCGCTAATTCCATGACCCTCTATGAAGACATCAGAATTACACAGAGATTCCATGTGCTTAGGCTATCTAGCCATCGTCATCAGTGTCCTCGTCATTGTTGCATCAAACAGATCAATGCATCACATTTCATCACATGGTTTATTCAGTGAAGCAACAGTCATAGTGCTGGCAGTATCTATTCAAGTCATGTAGATGCTTTCTGAGTGTATAGATTTCATAAATTTCTGGAGCCATGCATCGTTAGAGATGTTTTGTAATAAGACTTATAATCACATAAGATATTACACTTTGTGGACATTCACCAGAGGCAAAATGTAAATCTTGGAATTTGTTTGATGCATGCAAGTCCTGCAATTTCATCTTGAAATCTTTTTTTGACAATAAAACGTCACGGCCAAATTAATCATTCTTTGCTTTCTTTTCAAATTTGAGTAGAGACAGCTAAAGAATATGAGGACTCTGAAAACAACCTTAAGGCAAATGGCAGCAGTGTGGTACTTTAGATAGCAATCTCTGCTCCAGGTTCAGTATGCCAGAGTAAAATCATGCTGCCTTAGTCCAAATCAAACTTCCAAATGAAAATCGACAAGCACAAACACATGGCATTGGTGAATAATGTTCATGAGGTGGAGTGCATGATACAAATATCTTAGAGATCATACATTATAATCCCATCTTGTAGAGTACCACATTAAAATCATCCATGAAATGAAACCATCATAAGATCCAAAAGCCCATGTTTTGTCTTCATCTTTTGATGTTCTAACTTCTAAGGATCACTTTTAATAAGGATTCCCAGTTAAGCAAATTCAACATTGTGAGACATCAAATGGAATAGAATAAATTCACGGAAGAATGTAAATAAAACATAATCACATATGCCTGGCAATTTGGAAACATTTTTGAGTAGCAAAACCTTAATAAAGCTTGCATATATCGAGATAGATTGCAGGAATGACTCCTGATTTGCATAAGCTCAAGAACATAAAGAGTGCAACTCCAGACTTTGAATCCCATTTCATCAACACCTTATGGACTTATCCACATAAAAGAGGAAAAGAGTTGAATAATTTCATTAATTGTTAATTGTTCAGAAAAAGTCTCATCATCACTTAATTTTGCTCATCTGAGTATTGATGGACTCGTATAAATCATTCCAAGGCATGCATGCGTGCAAAAAAGGAAAGAGGCCGAGCAAAAATTCTACCTTTGCAATCTTTTCCGAAATTCAATCCCATTCAAAGAGTAAATTTTCCAAGAATCATGGGTTCATAATTGAATAAACACCCCATATGGAAACATCTGTAGAGAGCAGCAGACACTAAACAGAAAGGTTCCACTCAAGACAGCATTTAATTATAGTTGAAAAAACGTACTAATTAATGACCATGTATCCATAAATAGAATCATTCAAATCTCAAGTTGCAATCTTTCATCGAAATCTTCCCAACAAAGTCCATTATTTCCAATCTATCAAAACGACTTGCAATCGCACAAACAACTTCCCCGTCTTCGACATCGCAAGCCGAATTCGCGTTCGGCAACGAAATCGAACTCAACCGCAACCCGAATTCGAGCTCACCGAAGTTCAGATATACGCAATTCGAGCTAACGTAACTCGGATCCAGGCACAATGGAACTAGAAAAAGGGACCGAAGTCATCGACTGAGCTCGGCTAGAATCACCTGTGCCAGTCCAAGCCGAGCACCGCGGTGACGGAGCGGACGGAGAGAGCTTCGAAGAGGAGGGCCAGAAGCATGAACACCATGGAGGCGACGAAAGGCAGAGCGGAGCGGAACTCGGCCGACCAGTGCCGGTAGTAGGGGACGCGGGCGACGGCGACGAGAGCGAGCACCGACCAGAGCGCCGGCTGGAGGCGGGCGTGCCACGCGGGGGACAGGCGGCGGAGGTAGTCGACGGCGACGTAGGACATGGCGGCCACGCCGAGGCCGCCGGATCGCGGCGGCGCCCGCCATCGCATGGCGGCGCCGATGGTGTTGGACAAGCAGCGAGCCCCGATCCAGTGATGGTGCAATGGCTGAACACTCCGCTTCTTCTTCGCTCTTCCTAGAAAGTAGAAAGACTTTACTAATGTTTTGTCGAACATTCATTAATTTTCAATTTTTTTTTCTATTTCTCGAGACTTAAATTTTCCTTTTGGGTTAGTTCACTTAATTATGTTTTATGCTTTTAATGTTGTCGACACGTGTAAATTAGATATTTTGAAATCAATAAAAAAAATAAAGAAGTATACTCGTTTTAATGTTAATTGGCAATTAGATTTAAATCGAATCGAGTAATCATATAGATAATTCTTTAAATCAGTTTGGTTTGACTTGACTAGTAAATAAATCTATTTTGGATTGAACTGGAAATCAAATTCGTAAAGTCTAGCTATTCACTAAAAGATCTCGCTCCTCTACTCTAAAAACTCTCTTGTCGAATTGAGCAACGATATTGCCCAGAAAACATAACCTTTAAAACAAATAAGGAAATCCTCTTATATTCAAACTGATAGATTGCATTCAAAATTTACTAAAGTCATATCTACATATGGTTCGAATAGGTTTGTCCTATAATACAAATACAATTGCCACAATTTTCTTGTCAAGCATTAATTATATCATGTAATAATGTTTTAGGAAATCTTTTCTTAAAAATTTGCTTGATGATAATGAGTGTTAAGAATTTTTAACATGCTTAACTCTATCGTGCTGTTAATTTTTTTTTAAATATCTATTAATACAAGAAAGACATGAAAATAAATAACATTGGATGATTAGATCCACTGAAGACAATGAAAGCTAAGCGTTAAAATTACCCGATTATGACATAATGACCTATACTAGGGTTATAATTAAATAAAATGCATTCGTTAAAACTAGCATATACTTCTTTTGATTTTTACTTGCGCTTAGACTATTTTCAGATTTGGAGTACACTCTATGTATAGACACACAAAACTTATTAACACAATAACTAGTTGGCTATCAGTCAAATATGGACAAGAGGGTCACTAGTTTTATCTCAAATTGGGAAAAAAACTAAAAGAAGAGAAAGAAACCGAACAAAAAGAAGAAAATAAAGGCAAGATTTAAGCTTAAATCAAGAATTGATCCCACATTAGACATTGGAGTCTTCATTGTGCAATCAAATTGTGATTGGAAAATTTTACTTCCAATAACATGCTAAATTGGGACCCATAATGTGATAATGCTAGCCTTTTCTATATTTATGAATATAGTTATTCAAGTAGTCTCGCGAGCATCCCAAATGAAGCACTCCTGAACATACTTTTGTCCTGAGACCTGTTAATTAATGACCATAATGAATAAACCAACCTCATCATTCATATTTCTGCACTTGTCTTTTTGTTTACTATGCTGGAGTCATGGGATCCTTCCCCAGCAGGCTTTCCATTAGTTATGGATATGGACTCTGTTAATCACGGACTGTTAACAGCTAAACGCGTCACCATGAGGAAATTCATGTGAATTCAGTTGGTCGTTGAGAAAGATAACAGATTATCAGTTGCGAGACGTGAAGCCCCGGTCGAATTAGTAGTAATGTTTCGCAGAAATGCATCGCTCAATTCAGGAACGGTGGCATTCTCCAGCAGGAATTATCATCCAAACAGAAGAAGAGGTTCTTATTGCTAATGTCACTGCTCATAGTGATCAGGATCATGAGACATATCCTTGGGATTCTTACAAGACAATAGTCTTCACATCGATTTAGTTATCGGGCAGGACTTATTCGCAAGCCAAGTTTCCCAGATTGCCCGGCAAAGTTCGTCGCTCCTTCACTTCTTGTAGATTTTGATGTCTCTCCACCTCGATTCCATGTAGTAGCTTATGTTAGTCGGCGCCCCCATACACTCCACACTTGAAGTACAGATCGCCCGGCCCTTTGTCGGCCACCTGGAACACTTGATTCCCGTCGAGAAACACGGTCACTTTCCCTCCATCGACGTCGTGGATTATGTTAAGCCTGAACCACCTGTCGTAAAGGCCGGTGGCAATAAGGTTCCCGCTGTAGTACCGCATGTCCCCATCATAGATCCTCAGGATGATGGTAGTAGCTCCGTGAGCTGCGCCGTGTATTTGGGCTATCGTGGCGCCGGATGTCCCATTGGGCACGAAACCGTGCCCTTCGAATTGCCAGACTCCAGATGAGTAGTCTAGACCCTGCCAAATGTGTAACCTTAGATCTTACAAAGATGTGGTACAAAATCGAGGAGGGAAGAGAGAAATCCAGACAGAATTTAGAAAGATTCTGCTAATCCGATCAGTTTCTGGTTCAGTCAATCACTACCACGACGCTGAACCATAGGAGGGTTTGAGAATTACTTTGATCCGAACTTCGGTGCGTGGTTGAGTGTGACTGCTTGGATCGTGGGGCTTGTCGTCGGCGTAGACCCACAACTTGCGCACCCCGTCCACAAAGCTGTAGCGCTCATCCAGTGGAATGTTGTAAGGCTTCTGCAGCTCGAAGTTTGCATCTGTCAACGGTACCTCAGTGAAACCGTCCGTAGGATCAGCAGAACAGAACAGATTGGATTTCGAATAATGACTCGAGACCAGGACGACAAAGAACAACAGTACATGGCTAAAAGGAATTTCCATTTTTCTTTCTTGTCAGTCTTGAGAAATTGTTGAGGAACTAGTGAAGGCAAAGCTTCTATATGTAGGGACAGCACAAACAATGTAGGAACCAGATGATTTTTTAATCTTAACACAGCAGGGCAGATCCTTTGGTCATCTTTCCTTGGACAGACATGTTTGTCCTTTTGACAATCTGAACGACCTTGTCTCATCTATGTAATCTAATGTGTATATACAAGTGATTCCTAGGTTCTGAGAAAGTGTATGACCGTCCAATTATGTCAATGTAAAAGGGTTGAATGATGCTCCATCACTAGGTCCTCAACAGCTTTGTTGCTGGTTGGGCGGTAAGGGGGCTCTATATAAATTACAAGTTTTAGAACTCTCTGATCCCATTCTCGATCTAATGTGGAGATAAGATATGTTCGTTATACCTGACTTGTTCAAGAATGTTCAATTCATGGGGCAGCTGGAGCATTACAGGAGGGACTATGGCGAATCCAGGTATTTAGAGTTACGAAGGCATGGCCGATGCACCTATCCTGTTTTCTAGTTTGTGCTTCTTGGCAGCTGCCTAGCATTGGTTGTATTGGGATTTAGAAATATTTTATGATGAGTGTGCACCAAAACGTTCTTTAGATTTGCCAAATTCCTTGATTGGAAGTTAAGGAATATGTAGATATTACAAATGATTAATTGATCTCTTTTTCTACATCTAGAAGTCTCTCGGATCACTCAAATCCCATGAATAAATAGAAAGTTGGATCTACATTAGATCTCAACTAAATTGCTCCATCTATCCTCCTAAGGAGAGGTTCGGTTTGGAACCAGTAGCAGGTTTAGTCTGTTAATTATTGTTTATGGATTCGAACAATGGCAGATATGTCGTGGAGTCTTTCCGAGGGTAGGTGTTCTTGCACTCCATTACATTGACATTTGTCATAAACAATGCTTCCCTGATATCTTGGCCTAACAAATGCAAACTTGGTTTCTGTCTTTTCTATCATAAAGCGACAAATGACAATATCGTGCCGAATATGCACTTTGAGGTCCATTGCAAGTTGTTTTTCATCGCCTCAGCACATCGCTTTCACACCGCATCGAATACTTCACGGTGCCGTTTCATCATGGTCATCTTCATCAATTTCATCCATCCATGTTTGTGGGGGTTTAGACGCAAGTTCATTAAAATACATCAAATTACAAGCTTAGAGAGGTTTGTTCATTTTTGGTACAGCTAAGTATGCCACTGTTTCATTTACATCGAGCGGTCACCCAAAATTCTCTAAAATTTGGAGAAGGCCGAAATGAATCTTCTTAGTTCACCGCATTCTGCTGTAAGTTCATGCAGAGAATCCAATGATCACAGCGAGACACACGCTTGGCATTGTTTCCTTCCGTTTTGTTGTTCAGTAAGTCTGATCACGCCGATTAAAGTCTCTGTGTGCTAATCGGGTACCATTAGAATGTGGCTCTTTCCACTTGATGGAACTCTCAGTTCTGAATTCCGAGCGCTTGGTATCATCTCCTTCTGAATTCTTGTTCAGCAAGCCTGATTACACCGATTAAAGTTTCTGTGTGCTAATCGGGTACCGTTAGAATTTGGCTCTTTCTACTCGATGGAACTCCCAGTCCTAGATTCCGAAAGACCCGGATAATTTACAGCTCAACAGTCGGACATGTCTGAGTCGGACATTTCAGATGACTTGGGGCACGCAAAACATACACGAAGGCCAACTATGAATGTTACTAGAACGTAAATAAACTAAGGGGTAAGTCGATTCTTGAGTGATCCCATCATTAACTATGCTAACTGATCTACAAGAAACAGATGAAAAATCATAGTCACGACATGATCTTCTGTCAAATTTCTTGGCTACCTCCCATTTTCACTTTCCATTAAAGGATTGACCCACTTGATCTGTCAGTTCTTATATATAAAAATAAAATAAAATAAATCTAACCGAAACCATAGGAGAGATCTAAAAATGGAAATTTAAATTTAGCATGGACAGATTGTGCCACTTTTTGTTTGGCTGAACAAGACGGGGACGAGGGTGCTAATAAATTTGTGAGCTAGTTGATTAGCACATGCATAGAGGCTCATCATCGGAGCTGGTGTCACATATACGGGGTGACAGATGAAGAAGCTCCGGGAATTCGTCTTTGAGAGCTATTGGCGGCCGACAAGTCCTGTTGCTTGGCATGTCTATTCCTGATTCGACGTGTTTAGACCACCAACAGCTAACTGTATATTCAACCCAAGCTTCATATTTTGAATTAACCGCAATTTCTAGCACTTTTCTGCAATAAGGTGACTTCCCAGGTCCCTTGTTTTGCATATCATAGCCTTGATGTGAGTTTCTGAAGCCAGACCGACTAGAACTCCCAACACCATAGTGTAGGTATCCGCATCAGAAAAGGAAAATTCACAGTTCTTAAATGGAGGGATCGCGAGAGTACTCTTATGCGAATTTCCGTCCGCGGCATGGTCTTACTGTTGGGTTCGTGCGGTCTATAATCTGCATAGACCCAAAGCCTCCTAATTCCATCTGTGAAACTATACCTCTCCTCCAACAGCTTGTCATACGGTTTCTGAATCTCGAAGTTCGACTCAGTCAGCGGCACGATGGCGAACCCATCAATGGGATCGGCGCAGACATCTATTTCAATGACATAAAGGATGAGGCACAGAATCAGATGTGAAGGACGCATCTTCTTCAGTTCTTGATCCTGTGAAGTTACAAGGAAAAGCTGAGCTATGTACTGCTAGGATTATCAAATCCACGAATCAGAGACAACACAAATTAAGCCTAGAACTTTTTTTTTGCACCAGTGTTAGCGTCTTGTTGCTTCAATTAGAAAGCTTGTACGTAGCCCCTAACACCAAGAAGAGGTCAAATGCTTGGTGCAGATTGAAGCTTTGGTTCTATCACGAAGAAAATCAGAGAACTTGCGGTAAATAGCTAAGAGAGAAGAAGGAAGAGTGGAGAAATAGAGAGGAGAAGTAGAAAGAAAAAACAGCTCGGGAAAGCCAACAAGGGGCTCTTGGTTTCTATGTTCCCGAAGCTCTACACTTATAATAATATATTTATATTGAATATAAATCGTATATAACCATAATGTTTATATTTATGTAAAAAGAAATAAAACCCAGAAAATAAAACTGACACCAATCAAGTTACATAACAAATTTAACGGTTGCCAATCGAGGACGACAAAGTTTGCTGTGTCACTCAACCAAATTATGTGCAGAAAGCTCTAAACTTTGTTGAATAAAAGACTTTCTTCCTGGATTGAAGGCCATGTCTCCCTTCTCGTGTTTTTGTCAGTTTGGAATTTGGTGATGGCATGAAGACTCTTATGCTTACGTTGAACCAGAATAAATACGTTAGAAGTGTTATAACTTTCATACAGTACTCATTTAAACATTATAATTTTCTTTTTTTGTTTACTTGAATGTCACAATTTTAAAAAATCGATTACTTAAGTGTCATTGGTAATTTGCCTCACTAAAAAAACCAACCCGACTCTAATTTATAATACATCACCCGACATACATAGAAAGTTGGAGGAGCACTTAAGAAGACAAATATGTTGCTTGATTATTTGATTGAAGAACAGCAAAAGTTCTAACAATTTCACGAATAACCATTTTGGTGCCATAAAATTTTAGAAGTAACCCTTAGGTTCATCAATTTTTTTGGGTGACCACTTAAGTGATGAGAGAGTTCGAAAATGACATTGTTTGAGGAAGAGAGAATATGAAAATGGCGTCATCTAATTGTGAAAGATTTTAAAGAAGCAGGAAGAAACGATGACGTTTGTTGTACTCTTGTCATGCTGGACAAAAATTTCCACACTGAATTTCAGTTTATTTTTAAAAATTCTATGTCAGAATGGAAAATTAAGAAACGAATCCACATAGGCTGATTTACCGAAAATGACCCTCAAGTAATCGATTTTATACCGATGTGTCATTTAAGTGAGCAAAAAAAAAAAATTATAACATTCAAATAAGTATCGTACGAAAGTTATAACACTTTTATTCATGTGAAATCAACATTTGCTCTAAAAGTTTTTGGAAAGGAGAGAGCTTTGAATTATATGGTATCATTTTATATCATCAAAAATTTATTTTTTTGACATATCATTTTACATTAACTTTGTCTCGTGAAAAACCTGTCTCACTGAAACCTATTATGTTGACCAAAAATCTCAATTTTTATACTGTATTGGATCTTATTAACGGGTGCCTTACGAGTACAAACTAAGACACTAAAAATAATTAATATGTTTATGTCTCCAAAGCATAATTTATGACCTTTTAACGAGTGCTTCAACGGCACTCTTTGCCATTCTCGTTTTCCATTTAATGAAGCGAAAACGAGGAGTGATTTGCAAAAGTAACTAATAGCTCATTTTACAGCTCATTTTACAGATAAACTGAAAATACGCATGACAACTTGGTCTCTTCTGCTAGAGCGAGGTAAAGAATCAAGCCAATCCAGTCAAACCCCGTTGAAGACAAACTCGATGGATTGCATAAAATGGTAAAAGAACCAATGCCCCCAATAAGTAATCCTAACAGACCATATATCCAATCTCCAACGACCATGAACTTTCATTTATTCTGTACAAGAAGCCAGGAATTAATCTCAAAATGATCTCACGTTGTCATTTCCTTTACTTCCAAATCCTTCGCTCGCTTTGTTGTTGCGAGACACAGAAACCAATACTCTTCAAGCTCGTCCACTCGCTCCTGAAATGCGATGTTCCTCGTCCTGAGCTCGTTTGCCAATGGCTCAGAAGTCTTTCCATCCCTTCTTGTGAAACATAGATGAACCATGGCTTCGTTATGCTTGATCTCATCACCAAAGTCGCGATACTAGCTGTATCCATAATGTAGGGGTGTAAATGGCTTGGTTCGGATCGGTCTTTTTTTGACAAAGTGGACCAAACCGGACCGATGAGGAAATTTACGTCCCTTTAGCCGTGATATCCATTTGTTCTTCAACTTTTTTGAGAACCCGAGTCCATGCAAATCCGAATGAGCTGGACATTCTTTTCATTCTTATCTAGCAGTTTCCAAGCACTATATATATATCTGTGTACACACAAAACTCATTAACACAATATCTAGTTGGCTATCTGTCATAAAAGCTTTTTTTTTTTTTTGGAAAAGAGTTTCACCAGTTTCGTCTCAAATGAAAAAGAAAAACCAAAGAAAAAGGCGAGATTCAAGCTTATACCAAGAGTGGGCCCCACATTAGACCTTAGTGTCACGGCCCGAAAGAAGGCCGATCCAAGAGGTTCTCAAGGGGCGATCCTAGCTCACCCATGGACCTCCTGCTCCAATTCAGATTCCCACCAAGGCTTCTCCCCGAAGTTTCCAAGAGCGGGTGACACTGTCATTTTGCCTGATTCTAGAAGTTTCCTTCCATTAATGTCGATAGATGGTAGTTGAATATTTATGTCGGTTGTTAAGGCGGTGCAATCTCGCCCGCCGGATGAAAAGTAGATCAATGGATGTAATCCGATGCCCTCAACTATAAAAGGGGTGTCCCCCTTTATTTGTAATCATCCAATCCATTTCAGAAATATTAAAGCTTTCATTTCCTTTCAGAGCTCCTCTCTCTAACTTTCTCTCTCAACGATCCGGGTAAGCGAGCGGGTAGACGTTCGATCGAGCAAGGCTTGGCTTGGGTGATCCAAAGTTGCCCGAGTAGCCGCGCGGTCACGATCCCAATCGGTCGGCCTATAACATTAGTCTGACCCTAGTCTTTGTTGTGCGAGTAGTAATTGAAAATTTTCACTTCCAACAGCATGCTATAATGTGACAAATTTAAGACATAGATGTGTCTCCAGTCGTATTTGAGATTGAATAAGCTCACGAGCCTTTAAATAGTCTCGTGAGCATCCCGAATGAAGTACTTTTGAACACGCTTTTGTACTTAACACCTGTTGATAAATGGCAATACTACATAAACCAACGTTATCATTCATATTTCTGCAATAGTATTTTGTTCACTACAATGGAATCATGAGATCCTTCCCCAGTAGTCTTTCAATTAGTTATAGATATGGACTCCGTTGATCACCGATTGTTAACAACTAAATGTGTCGCGTGAGGGATTCATATATAATTTATGTGGATTCAGCTGGTTGTTGAGAAAGATAACAGAAAATCAGTTGAAAGACGACAAGCGTCAGTCAAATCATAAGGCAGTGTGTTCTGACCCTACCCGAACCGACCCGAAAAGCATAATATACGAAGCAATAATTCAGGTCGGGGTCAGGTTGGGTTTTGAGTTTGCGTTTCCCCCCTCTTCCCCCTTTTCCTCTCTTCACCTCTTCTTTATCGCCCTATGAGTTTTAGGCTAAAACTCGTGTATGGAGCGCCAGCTAACATAAGCTCGTTGCCTTTCACTCCTTGTAGATTTTGATGTCTCTCCACCTCGATTCCTTGTAGTAGCTTATGTTAGCTGGCGCCCCATGCACTCCACACTTGAAGTGCAGATCGCCAGGCCCTTTGTCGGCCACATGGAACACTTGGTTCCTGTCAAGAAACACGGTCACTTTCCCTCCATCGACGTCGTGGATTATGTTAAGCCTGTATCACCTGTGGTAAAGGCCGGTAGTGATAAGGTTTCCACTGTAGTACCGCGAGTCCCCGTTGTAAATCCTCAGTATCAGGGCAGTAGCTCCATGAGCTGCACCGGGTATCTGGGCTATCATAGTGCCGGATGTCCCATTGGGCACGAAACCATGCCCTTCGAATTGCCAAACTCCAGATGAGTAGTCTAGACCCTGCCAAATATGTAACCTTGGACCTTACAAAGATGTACAAAATTGAGGAGGGAACAGAGAAATCGAGACAGAATTGGAAAAGATTCTGCCAATTCGATCAGTTTCTTGTTCGATCAATTGCTACCACAACAATGAACCGTGGGGGATTTGAGAATTACTTTGATCTGAACTTTGATGCATGGTTGAGTGTGACTGCTTGGAACGTGGGGCTTGTCGTCGGTGTAGAACCACATCTTGCGCAACCCGTCCACAAAACTGTAGCGCCCCTCCAGTGGGATGTCGTAAGGCTTTTGCAGCTCGAAGTATGCATTTGTCAACTTTACCTCAGTAAAACCATCGGTAGGATCAGCAGAACAGAACATTATGTATTTTGGATTATGACTAGCAACCAGGATGACAAAGAACAACAGAACATGGCTACAAGGAATCTCCATCTTAGTTTCTTGTCTGTCTTGAGAAATTGTTGAGGAACTAGTGAAGACAAAGCTTCTACATGTAGGGATAACATAAACAATGCAGGGACCAGATATGATTTTCTAATCTTGACACAACAGAGCATATCCTTTGGTCTTCTTTCCTTGGACGGACATACTTGTCCTGTTGACAATTTGAATGACCTTGTCTCATCTATGTAATCTTGTGCATAGTCAAGTGATTCCTAGTTCAACGGTCGATAATTGAGGATGACAAAGTTTGCTGTGTCGCTCACCTAAATTATATTCAGAAAGCTCCAGACATTTGTTGAATAAAAGACTTTCCTTCCTGGATTAAAGGCCGTGCCCTTTTCGTGATTTTATCAGATTGGAATCAAATATTAGAGATGGCATGAAGACTCTTATGCTTATATCGAATCAGTATCTACTCTATAAGTACTTGGAAAGGAGAGAGCTTTGGATTATATTGGAAAGGCGTGCTGGTTAGGGTTACCGATTGGACTGGTTAGAACAATAGAGGGGATAATAATTAACTCCGAGGTGATTGTATTCGTGTCGTTCCTTGAGCATTCATCATCACTAAGCATCGAATGCTCTTCGCACTATGTGGTTCCTTGCTTTGATTTGCTGGATCCAAGTGAGAGGGTCTAAGCATGTACTCGAGGCCGCGGTGATCAAATCAAAGCACCCCAGTATATGAGATGTTCTTTCATGGGAGTGCAGTGAAGAGGGCACTTGATGAGCATTCGCAGGAAATTTTCCTTTTGTCATACAAATAGATGAAAGATTAGTTCGGAATGCATTAAGGTACTCTTCGTTGACGTCTATGCTTTTCCGAGCGTCCTGTAGTTCTTCTCTATCTGAAGCATCTGCAAAATGCATTGACAGGTCTGCACCATGTTGCTGTAGACGAGGTAAGACTTGATTAATTCTAACAAACACAAGCTTATTATTAAAGTCATTTTGTTATTGTGCAGGCTTATTCTAATAGATTACGCCAATCGCATCTCAAAAAATGGAGCAAACCATCACAAACCATAAGTTACTGTACTGATTTTTTTGGTGCTCGGTTTCGACCCAACTCATATTGCGATTCGACTCGGTCCATGGATGACTTCATCTATAGCACGAGTTTATATCCATTGTCTTTGGTGGAAATACAAAGATGAGGGTCAACCTTGGATTAGAGAGTTATATTTGCCTTCGAAATCAACCATTTTCAGCACTTGAATGAACTGAGAATCATCAAAAGCAAGCATAAGTATATTATACCTTCGAAATCATGTGTATACGCTATATTTGCCGAAAAGTGACATACTTTTAATGTTCATGCTAAGAGATTAATGCTTGGGACTTTATTTAGATTGTTACAACAATTTTTTTCTTTTTATATTTGCTAGGCAATAGGCTAGGAAGGGCGACCAGTATCAACAACCCCTTAAAGGTAATTTTGCATAATGACGCATCACTAAAATGTCCATGGCCAAGACACTTGAAATGCCCCTTCCATCTAATTTTATATGGAGCTCTCTATCGTATTCCATAAGTTTCTCCTATTCTTAGGAAGAAATACACCAGAAATGCCTTAACTCATGTACAATGCTCATTATAGTGCCAAAATTTTTTGTCGACTCACTTAAGTGCCACTTAAAAAAAAAAAAAAAAAAAAAAGAAAAGGCTCACTTAAGTGCCAACTCAGATTTGAGTCAACAGAAATCTAACGTGATAATATTTTAATGATTTATCAATCCTATGTGGCTTGCTAACGTGCTCAATCAACATATAATCTCTAAATGATGTCATATAGCAAGTTAAAAGTGATCACTTCAACGTCAATTTTAATGAAAAAATGATCATTTCAATGCCAAAAAACCCCCTAAATGACGTCATGTAGCAAGTTAGGAAGTAATCATTTTAGTGCCAGTTGTTATAGGAAAAATGATCACTTCAATACCAATTATTATTAAAAAGTGATCGCTTCAGTGCCAATCTTAATGAAAAAGTGATTACTTTAGAGTCAAAAAATGACACATCATATAACATTTTTAATTATAAAAGATATGTAATTTCTCTCGCCAGAATTTTTCGCAATGAGGCACTTAAGTAATTGCTTTTGTCCAATTTTGGCACTTTAGTAAGCTAGCGAAAAATTGTGGTATTAAAGTGAGCATTGTACATAAGTTAACACACTTTTGGTGTACTTCTCCTCCTCTTCTTACTCTTGTTGTGAAGAGCCTATTTAATAATACTCCTGAGAAAAACTGATTTCGTTCTTTTGTTCCTCGGAACAAAGAAAAGAAAAGAAACCTGTTTGATAAATTTTTTATTCTTGGAAATAGATTTGGAATCAAATCAAGAAGTGAAAAAAATAGCTTTTTGTTCTCCAGAACAATTTCAAGAATCAAACCCAATTTTTTCTTTTTTCTTTTCTTTTCTTCTTTCCTCCTTCTCTCTTCTTCCTCTTCCTCCAAACTAGATCGGCTGTGCGAGATTCGGCGAGCTCGCTGACAGCTCGCCTAGCCAAGGCAAGCCTTGACTTTCCATAGGCAACGCAAGGTCGGCTTTGCTAGTGACTAAGTGAGGTTGACCTCGCTAGGTCCGAAGCAAGACTAGGCCTCGCTAGGCTAGGGCGAGGTTGACCTCGCACTACCTAGGCGAGGTTGAGCCTCACCAGTGGCCTAGTGAGCCAAGGCTTGCTTTGTGGCTAAATGAGCTCGCCAAACCTCACCCAACTAGTCATTGGCCACTGCTGCGGTCTGTGACCAGCCACAAAGAAGAAGGAAGGAGAAGAGAAAAAGAAAAAGAAAAAAGAGAAAAGTATAATAAAATTATCTAAAAATTAAAAGAAACAAAAAAATTTAAGAATCCTGCCGAATGCATTTCTATCCCAAAAATAAATAATTTACACAATTACCAAGCGACTTCAAAAACTAAAAAATTGTTCTCGGGAACAAAATAAATAAATATCATTTTTGAGCAAAAATTATTCTTGAGAATATAATAATTACCAAACGTGCCCCAAACATCATCATCAACTTGAAAGTACAAACATCATCATTTCTATCTCACTAGATTCTCTAAGTAGTTTTTTTTTTTTTTATCGGTCCCTACTCTAACACTTATTCTCGGACTTTTGCCCCGCCTCCTTGCGGGCGTGGGAGTCGAAACCTACTCCTGAAATGAAATTGTCCCCACCCTAATCCCCATTGAGAATGTGGGGATTTGAACCCCCAACCTCCCCCTTCCAAGTTAGAAGGATGGCCACTAGGGCGAACACCCAGTGATTTTCTCGAAGTAGTTGAGTACCCACTCCATTTGTCTTTGAAGATTCTCCATGGTACAGTCTTGCCTTTCATTATGCGCTTTCTCCAAAGTCAAGCCTCTTAGAATTAGATCATTCATTTGAAGTATGAGTCTAACGACAAAAAGGAATAACTCAAAACAAGTTCAACCTTGAGCTATTATACCAATTTTATGCGTGTGCAGGTGAGTGATTTCGGAAATAAGGATTATTAAGGTTAAGTGTATGGATAGGTGTGTTGAGTGAGGAAATAAGGACTATTAAGGTTAAGTGTATGGATAGGTGTGTTGAGTGATTATGAAATGATGAGTAATGGATGAAGGATATGGGAAGGTTCACCACCAAAGCATAAAGGCGCAAGCCACTAACCAAGGATAAAGAACCAGGATAGTGGTAGCTCACCACCAAGACATAAAGAATTACTCCAAAAGCAAAAAATAAATAATGTCTAATTCACCATGAACGATAGTTGGATAAAAAACAGATAAACATTCGCTCACGTAGAGGAATTTTCATCTACACATTAAATCCGTGTTACATTTGAGAACTCTCCTCTAATTATAGAGAAACAAAGACATAGAAAATAGACAAATATCAAAGAGACATGGGGACTCCCGGAATATTAAAGACATAGAAATTAGAAAGCAATTAAATTCCTAGGAACTAGAAAACTCGATAAAGATTTAGGAACAAGGAAATGCATTAATGACATAGAGACTTGAAACCTTGACTCTTCAACCTTGTGGTTCATCTTCCAAAATTCGTCCACCAGCTTGATCATAAAATAACCATTTTGGGAGATCAACAAATATCAAAGGAAATTGCTCATAATTGATTTTCATCGATATGCTTTTGATTAGCTACGAAATCAACAATTAGTCTGGTCAATCAATTTTTTAATACTTGATCGGCAAGGGAAGAATCGACAACTCCTTAATCAATAGCTTGGTGGTCAATTGGTCACCATGAAATTAATAGCTCATCGAACCAATAACTCTTTTGCTAAATCGACATCTTCAACTTGAGCCCATCAAGTTAGATCATAGTTGAAATTGGCATTTTGCTTCCAAACATAGAAATAAGTTTGATTAATCGACGAAATCTGAGTTGAGCTTGTGAGTTGATCGATAGAGCTCGATACTCCCACATCCGCTTAGGAACAAAGCTATTGAAAGAAAAGACCAAGCAAGATAAATTTTCCATTAGAACAGTGAAACTAAGGTTACATGTTGTCTACAAAATCTCTCACTTCCTTTTGGAAAATCGTCATGTCTAGCTCTAAACAACTATTATCAAACACTAACTGGTTCTTAGCACGTCGATGTTCGGCCAACTCTTTGTTTAGTCGATACTGCTCGTCAAAGATATCAAGATGACTTTCCAGAGTTCTGTCTGCCTGAATTATCTGGGCAGCCTTGAGCCTGCGTCGGCGTCGGACGTCGATAAGTTGTCTCTCTAACGCATCCAGTTGTCTCTCCAACTCGGTTTCCTCAGCAGCAAGGTCATTCTGTTCATCGACCAACACTTGTAGGGTATGCCGACTATCTTTCAAAGTTTGGTCAAATCTCTTGATAAAATCGTCAGAATGTTCATAGTCTTTCTCCAAGTCTGCCAAGGCAGCGATCCTTTCGCTGTTCTGTCGATAAGTATCTATTCCACGAAGAAATTTAGTCAGAAAGTCTTCGCAACGTTTTCTGAATTCAGGGGGCCTCGAGAATCGGATATCACCGCCACATAATTCCCCCAATAAGGCTTTAGCCCTTTCAGTAGTGGCGGGATTGGCTGCAATTAACGGATATCCGCCCTTGGACAGTTCAAGAAACTCAGCCCATTTGTGCTTGACCACGTCGTCGGTAATGACAAGCATCGATGAAGACTCAGGGGGGACAATGTCAAAACTAGCAGCTTTAGAACGTAAGACTTTCAGAGACCTAAAATAAAACAATAAATAAAATAAAAATGAATAAACTATAAACAAATATAAGGCTTTCGCAGACCTCTCCAGGGTAAGCCTAGCATTAACGTCGGGGCCAAGTATTGCTTCACCATCAGTTTGGCTGATTGGTTGCAACATCGAAGAAGGTAATGGTGAATGTCCAGGGGACGGCAGAACTGGATTAACAGGAGTGGGTACCGCTCGAGATTTTTGGGCATCAAGGTTAGCAGGCTCATCGACATTGTCATTTTGATTTGCTGGAGAAGATCTTGAACCGGTTGCTTGACCTTTTTGTGACAGTGAGACAAGAAATGAGACATCGTCTAGTAAAAACGAAATGCGATGCAAGTGAATGCTATCAACAAGGACGAGTCAGAACACATAAGATGAAGTCAATACCTTGTTCCGATGCTGGAAGCAGCAAAGGAATAGGAGCTTCATGTGATGAAGTCTGTGTAATGGCATTAGTGACCATTTCCAATTGGCTTCGATCATGCGCGCCAGCAATAGTAGATGTGCCTACCAACGGACTTCCGTTCATCGCGTTTGAGGAGGACGAAGGCTGCAACCGTCGTCAGCAATGGGGACGACAGCATTAGAAACAGGAGGTTTGTCAACGAGGACAGTACCTTACGTATAGTATCCCTAGTAATATTATTCAATTCAATTGGGCAAATGATTTTCCGGAGTGTGGAGGCACAAGTCGGAAAAAGAAGCCAAAAACCACTCATAACCCAAGGTACGTACGACGCAAGATGACAATTGGGTATAGTAAATATTAATAAAATGTACTTACATATAGTGTCCCTAGTAACATTATTCAACCGGAGTGGGAAGGCACGGGCGAGAAAAAGAAGCCGAAAACCACTCATAATCCAAGGTACATACAAAGCAAGATGAGAAGAAAGACCATAACCTAACACGAAGACCGATTTATGTAATGCGACATACTTTAGGCAGCTTGGGTCCTACCCATGGAGACTCACGTACGATTCACTTACCATTCTTTCTTTCTTTCTTTCTTTCTTTCTTTCTTTCTTAATTTAAGCTATTTGCCGTTAAGAAATGGACACGAAGTGTGGACTTAAACACACTTTGACCAAATAATCCGGATATACACCCATCAAGATATATACTCACGAAATATGATTTGTCACCCATCGAATAACTATTTTTTCATGAGATAATTGTAAAAAAAAAAAAATCATAAACCTATTATACATATATCAATTCAATTTTAAACCCTTTTTATTGTGTTGATTTAATCTTAAATTTTTTAATAATTTGTTTGTATAATTCTTTTCAATCAACTTTAGTCGGAAATCGCTGACGTAACGATTCAATCAACATTGACCATTTTTCATAGCACAATTGATGATGTGTCGTGGCCAAACCAAATCTAAATAATCTTGCATAATTTTCTGAATTTTTCTTTTTTTCTTTTCTTTACTTTTTTTTTTTTTGGGTGCTCCCTGTTCATCATCTTATTTAACCCATTCTCAAGCTTTCCTCCCCAGTCTCTAAGAAAAGTTTCGCTTCTCAATTAAATCAGACTCAATATTGGATCTAGTTGCATCAAACAATATTCCCAATTCTTTCCCACGTGCTTTACAAAGCTTACGTCACCAAATGAAATTCAAACGCGTGATTCGCGGAAGATCGGTAAAAGTCAAGAGACATAATAAAAACCAGCGCGTTCTTTTTCATCACCATGCTGGATGCCGTACCTGAGGCCGATGTGATTGGACACGTAAGGCGTCTGAGGAATCCTCCGGACTCCAACAAGAAGCATCAACGGGAAGGGCAGGGAACTCAAGAGAAGCGTCCTCAGTGACTCTGCCTGCGACTGGGAGAGCTCCGGGGGAGATCCCACTGGCCGGCACAAAGACGGGGGACGATGACGAAGAAGGCAGGGAAAACTGAGAGGAAGCATCGTCATTCTCAGAGGGATCGGAGCTCTGATAATTGAAAACCATGCTTTCTATATCAGAGTCTTCTATTGCTGGTTTGTGTTATTGTGGATCACGCTCCGAAAGAGCGAAGATTTGATTATAATGGAGGGTATGCCCCCAGTTTGATGTCCTCCTACTGGGTTGTTTCTGGTTAACATCCCGGAACTATCTCAGAAATTTCCCTTCTTTATAACAGTCAAATCATTCCTGCAAGGACAAACTGCTGAGATCAGTCAACACGGTGGGGTCAAAAAGAGCCGCTCTTTTCTGTTCTTTTTTTTTTTTTTTTTTTTTTTTTAATTGTGAGGCTTATCATTTCATATACAAGCGAGCCCTCTAAAGTAAGGCACATCAAAATACAGAATCTCCTATAGAGCAATTAATAAGAAACCCAATAACGTGGAAGGGCCTTATATTTGGAGGCCTTTACAACCCAATCTGCCAGTCTATTTGTATCTTGAAGGTGGTAAGCCAACTCAAGACTCCCAAAAAGGGCCATGAAGCCTAAACATTCTATGATAAGTGGCTCAATGTCCAGGAGTAAAGAGAGGAATCTTGCAGGAAGCTTAGCAAGGAGGAGCTGTTAATTTTCAGCACATATTTCGGTCCGGATCGACTAGCGAAATGACGAAGAGCATGGGGACAAGCAAGGGTTTCGGAATGGAGAGCGGAGGACACTTGACTTGCTTTCATGGTTTACTGTACCAACACAGCTAAACTTGTCTAGTTTTTTTCATGTCAGTGGTACTTAATAGCAACTTCACCGCATTCACCCCCAACTTCACCCAAATTTACCAACTTACTATTGCAATCTTTAGGGGTTTATTAATGGAACCCATCACAATCTTCATTCAATGAGCTAATCATCTGATGTCATCACTTGTACCGTCACACCACCGTACACATTTAATCACTAGGTGCTAGGGGTGAGCGGTTCCAGGTTCCGGTTCGGTTCCATCTGGAACCCGGAACCTACCCTCGGGTACAGTTCCTCAATTTTGGGAACTGGAACCTACTTGTCGAACCGAGAACTGGAACCTACCCTGTCACAAAGTTCCGTGGTCGGCCAGTGTTCCAACAGGTTCCTTTTTTTTTCTTTTTCTTTTTGTTATTTTTAGATTTGAACTATAATGTACGCGCATACTCTACGGTCAATTCCCAATAACCTAATTAAGACCCAGCAAATGACAAAAAAAAGCAGCAGATGGCAACTCCCACTAGCATAATTAAGAACCAGCAACTGACAAGAAAGCAATATCCCATCTTGATAGTCGATCGTGTTAAGTTTTAGCTACTGAAACAGATAGCAAAAGTCTGTCCCACTAGATACTCTCAGAGATCTTCCCGTGTTTCCTAGCAACAGCACTTAAAAGACATATGAACTGAAAAGTTCAAAGAAGGGACGTTCAACTCTGTAAGTAGCAAAGTGACAATAAGACCTTCTATATCTTGATGAGTGATGTCAATACTCTGGCTGGTGTTTCAGTATGTTCTCTGTCTCATTAACAATTGATGCAAAGAAATGGTAACACAGAACAACATGGAGACCAGATTATCTTAAGCAATCGATATCCCTTCTAGTGAAATAGAAGAGTCAAAGCTCTACTATTTGCGTCAAAGCTCTACTATTTGCTGCACTAACTCTTAATTCGTTGTCCACAGCAGGAAATGCTAACTCACCTGTACTGCACATTCGTTAGACTTAGAACTGAGACGGAGTGCAACGTAAATACACCATTGCATAATATCGATGGCACTACCGACACCCATAAGCCAGCCATCAAAGAAAACAACACACTTCAAACAACCCAGAAAGCCATTCTCAATCACGTAATAGAAAAACTGTAACGCAAGGGATTCACTGACGTTTTCATGGTCCATGTGCCAGAGGAGCTTGATCTCACGGAGGGCCCTCTTCGTGTCGATCTTGTTATCGAAAGCATTAGCAATCTTCTTTATGGCCACGTGCTCGTTCGTCTCCGAATTCAAAGCCGAGCTGAAACCCAAAAAGAGAAGCACAACCCAATCAAAAACAAATAAAAAAGAAAACTTTACGCATCGCTTCTAATAAAGAGTTAAAACAGAGCAAGTCCAAGAATCACCGAATCAGTCACTCACTCCCTACGCTGGTGTTACCCCGAGATCGTACAAATGAAATTCACAGCATTTGATGGTGGTACCCCCAAATCGTACCCTTGGAGAGAAGGTCCAGAAATCCAATTTCACCAGGCAAGCGGCGTCCGGCGCTGAGCAGTGAGCAGGGACGTCGGTCGCTGGTCTTCGGGGCAACGGCGTCAGGCGTCGCGACTGCTGGCGTCGGGTCGTCGGAGCAGAGGCAGAGACAGCAGCAGCGGCGTCGTGGGTCAGAATCGGAGACCTAGTGACCAAAGGCGGTGGGTCACGAGCGAAGACAGCAGAATCGGCGTCGTCGGGGCTTCTGCTCGTCGGGGCTTCTGACGCGAGCAGAGGCGGTGGGTCGCGAGCGGAGACGAGCTCGGCTTAGATCTGCCTGCGTCGGGTAGTCGGCAACGGGCGTCGAGGCAGAGCACGGCAGCGACGGGCGTCGAGCGGCGACGGTTCGCGCGAGTGACGTCGGCGACTGGCGTCCAGCGGAGCCCGGCGGCGAGACTCTGAAAAACTGAAAGTGAAAGGGTCGTGAGTCTCAGGGGAGAGCTGTTCCTTTTGGAACCCTAACCGGTTCCGAAACCGGTTCCGCGTAATCGATAAACTAGAAGTCTCACTGTTCATTCGGACCATCTTCAATAAATCAAACTATATTTTACGGGCCAAAGAAATATCTACCTTTTTTCAGAGGATGCGGACTTCCGTTTTACGTCAATGACATTCGTGGACCTATTAAAGTTGCAAAAGAAACAGAGGCAAAATTACGTCAGTGACATTCATGCACCTATTTTCAAATCTGTACATGGTTTCGAAAAACCTTAATTCTATCTATCATACTTCAGTTTGATCACTTTAGTACAACAAAGGAAGGCTGGGATGTGCTTGCCAATCAATATTCTACCTTAGACATTGCTTATTAGTGTAAGCTGTCAGAGACTTTACATCGCATGCATTGGGAGACTACTCAATCCATTATTGGTTTCTTATCCTTAGTGCATCTAGGATCGACTAGCCTTGTTTAAGTTATGTTCCAACACTTTCCATTGCTTGTTTCGAAAAAACCAATACTACTACCAAACTCACCACTTTGAGAAGAGCCAAATTCGAGAATTTCATGGTGACCCACCCTGCACACCCTCTCACGTGCCACCGTGCGCTATTGAGAGTAAGAGTTGTTGAGAACGCAAAAGCACTCTTAACAAATGGTATCAAAGTTCGATGGTTGATTGGTGGTCTACTCTCGGTGTATATCAATGTTTGTTAAGTATCTTAAAGAATAATCTAGTGACCAACCCAATTTTCAGGTAGGTGGGTATTGTAGAGTAGCAACATGAGCCAAATGGCAAATTTCATGGTTCGGTTCGAAAAAAGAGATTAAGGATGAAGTTGGGCATTGAAGACTTAAATTGAGATAAGTTGATGCAAGAGGATACTTGAATTAAGGTTCGAGCTCATACATGAAGGGGGGATTGCTTGGATACACGTATAAATTGTGTTAAAGAAGTCCTACATCAGAGAATTAATATAATGTTGAGTAGTTAATATATAATTGTTAACTCATAACTCATTGATTTAAACTTTTGAGTGAAAGTAAGTCTAACTCAATATGTTAATGGGTTTGGACCTCTGCCATGAGCTCCTAAAAAGAGTTACGAGTCGGTGGCTTGTTTTGACAAATGATGGCCTTGTTGTCTGCCAACGGACCACGCGCTACACGCAACTAAGGGTGCGTTTGTTTGCGTTTTTGTTTAAAAACTGTTTTAGGGAATAGAAATAGAAAAAGTGTTTATGTTCCGAAGAACAATTTTTGAACAAAAAACGCGTTTGGTAAACTTGTTAGGGAATAAAAATAAACGAAACACGTTTGGTAAATTTGTATAATTTTTTTATTTCTTTTATTTTTTCTATTTTTTTCTTATTTTTCCTTTTTTTCTTTTTTTCTTTTTCTTTTTCCTTTTTCTTTTTTTCTTCTTTTGGCAGGTCGCCGGCCATGGAGCTTGCCCAGCTACGGCGAGGCTCGGCCTTGCCCGGCTACGGCGAGGCCCGGCGAGGGGGCGGCGAGCCTCGCCGTGGCCGGGCGAGGCCACTAGCCCTCATCGGCGGGTCGCCAGGCCATGGCCGAGGCCGGCGACCAGCGAAAGAGAAAAGAAGAAGAAAATAGAAATAAATTTTGTGTTTCTCGGATGTGTTTCTCATTTGTGTTTCGAAATAAGAAACACAAATTTTGTGTTTCTTATTTCATTTTTTTTTTGTTAAGGGAACAAAAAAACGAAAAAAGTGTTAAAAAAAAAAAAGAAACATAAACAAACGGGCCCTAAAGTGTCTGCTACTGCCAACATTATTGATGACATCACTCTTTTGCCGTCCACGTGCACGTTCCAACCGTGTCATCCTGCCACATCATCCGCCACATCAGTAATAGATTGGCTGTTGACTGTTGACCGATTCAATTAAACCGGCCCAAGCATTGATAGACTGGTTCAGCCGTTTTCAGGCCGAATCTTGGGATTGTTCAACTAGTCCCAAAGGTATTTTGACGCTTTAAGTCTCTTTTTGGCCTTATCTTCTGCATATCGGTCCTCTAAGTGCTAGTTTCTTCACAATTCTTAATCAATTCTTTGATTTTCATTGTTAAAGTGCACATAATGGATAAATTGGAAGTCTCATTGTCCATTCAGACCATTTTAAATAGATCAAGCTATATTTCATAGGCTAAGAAAAATTTAACTTTTTGAGAGGACATAATTTTGTCCTTATGTCACCAGTGATATTTGTGCGCCTACTAAGTTTATTGATGAGAATGAGGTGATATCTGTTGATTGCTTAGAAGAGTGGACTAGGAAGAATTATCAAGTCCTCACATGATTTCGAAACACTTTGATTCGATCTATTAGACTTCAATTCGGCTGCCTCAAATTACAAGCTTAACGAGTTTTGTTAATTTTTGGTACAGCTGAGTACACTACTGTCAGTTTCGTTTACACTAAGCGATTGTTCAAAATCCTCTAAAATGGGAGAAGGTCAAAGTGAATGGCTGTATGGCTGTGCATTCTGCTCCAACTACATCCATAGAATCCAATCATCTCAGTGGGACGGACTTGGTATTGTTTCGTTCTGTTTTCTTGTTTAGTAAGGCGACTAGACCGATTCAAATTGTCTCCTTGTGCTTATCGGTATAACATTAGAATTTGGCTCTTTCTATTTGATGGAACTCTCAGTTCTTGATTCCGAAGGAACCGAATAATTCACAGATTAACAATCTGAAATGTCTGAGACAGACATGGTAGATGACTAGGGGCATGCAGAATCTACATGAAGGCCAACTATAAAATGTTATCAGAATGGAAGTTGATTAATCTTGAGTGATTTCATCATTAACTATGAAAATGATATACAAGATGCAGATGAGAAATCATAGTCGCATCATTAATGAATAATACATGAGCACGAACATGATCTTCTGACATATCTCTCAGCTCGGTGTCTCCAAATTCACCTTCAGTTAAAGTATCGACTCGCTTGATCAGCTAGTTTTTATATAAAAAAAAAAAAAAAAAAACAAAAAACTAACCAAAACCATAAGAGAAACTTAACAATGGAAAAGTATATTTGACATGGAGAGATTGTGCCATTTTTCCTTCAGCCAAACAAGACGAGGGATGAGGGTGCTAATAAATTTTGTGAGCTAGTTGAATAACACATGCATAGAAGCTCATCAATGGAGCTGGTGTCACAGATGCAGAGACAGAGAAATAAGGTCCAGGGATTCATCTTTGAAAGCTATTTGCAGTCGACAAATGCTGTTGATCAGCATGTCTTTTCCTAATTAGATGTGTTTAAAACATCAACAGCTAATTGTATAGTCAATCCAAGCTTCATACCTTTGAACTGACCACAATTTCTTGTACTTTTCTGCGGTAAGCTTTCCCAGGTGCCCTGTTTTGCATATCATAGCCTTATTTACTTCACATGAAATGTAACTTGGGATGCAACGTCCTAATTCTCTACTCGGTACAAAGTTTATGATTACTAATCGGTTAGAGAAATTAACTCTAAGTCAAGCGCTCAACCAGCAAAGACAAAAAAACCAGCTATCAAATATAAAGCTGAAGAGTTTCGTTGGGCACAATATAGAACTGAGTCAATTTTTGAAAACGCTGGAATTTCCAGTTAGGTAATTGCGACCCTGCTGACTTATTTTTTTGCAAATGGCCCTTTAATTACTCTCTACATGCACTTCTTGTATATTTGATGTCCTTCCACTTCGATTCCACGTTGTATAGCTCGTATTTTTGGGTTTTGGAAAGGGGGGTCGGGGGCAGCGGCATTCACTCCGCATTTAAAGTACAGGTTGCTGAGGCCATGATCTTGCTTCACGAACTTTGGAGTCCCCTCAAGGTGAACTTCCACGATGCCTTGATCCCTGTCATGGATCACGTTCACCCTGAACCACTTTTGGTAAAGATTGTTCGCAACAGATCACGAAGGTAGTATCTTACCATCCCATGCGCATATCCTTAGTATCAGAGTAGTGATGTGCACTGTGCCCCATGTTGCCGTGGATCTGCACTATGATGGCTCCAGAGGTCCTGTTCGGCACAGCACCATAGCCCTCAAATTGCCATACCCCAGATGAATAGTCAAGCCTCTGTGAGAAAGTACATTAGGATCAAGTTGTGAGTCTAGCCTCTGACCAACTTGAACTTCCAACAACATAAAGCATGTATACAAGGAAAAAGAAAAACTTAAAAAATTCATAAATGTAGGGATGGGGAGAGAACTCTTATATGTAGTTCTGTCCGGGGCATGGTCTTACTGTCAGGTTAGTGCGGTTTATCATCTGCATAGACCCAAATCCTCATAATTCCATCCGCAAAACCATACCTCTCCTCCAACGGCTTGTCGTACAGTTACTGTATCTTCCACTCGTCAGCAGCACGACAGTGAACCCATTGGTGGGATCTGCATAGTCACGACCTATATCAATGATATGAACAAGGACAAGGCAGAGAATCAGATATGGAGAACGCATCTTCCTCAGTTCTTGATCCTGTGAATTGACAAGGAAAAGCTGAGCTATGTGCTGATAAGATTATCATACGCATGAATCAGAGACAACAAAAGTTTAGCCTAGAACCCTTTTGGACCAGTGTCAGTGTCTTGTTCCTTCAAAAATTAAGTGTATATGCAGCACCAAACACTAAGAGGAGGTCAAATGCTCGATACAGATTGAAGATTTAGTTCAACGGTTGACAATTGAGGATGACAAAATTGCTGTGTCACTGGACTAAATTATATGCAGAAAGCTCCAAACTTATGTTGAATAAAAGACTTCCTTGATCCAAGGCCTTGTCCTCCTTTTCGTGTTTTTATCAGACTGGAGTCGAATATTGGCGATGGCATGAAGACTCTTATGGAAGGGTAACTCGTCATGAATCGATGTGAAGTCGTGCTTGTTACGGTTACGGATTGGACTAGTTAGGACGATGGACGGGATGATAATTAGCTCCAAGGTGATCGAATTCATTTCGTCCCTCAAGCATTCTTCATCACTAATTGGGTCGAATGCTCTTCGCATTATGGGGTTCCTTGCTTCAATTTGTTGGATCCAAATGAGAAGGTCCTCATAGATTCGAGGCTGCGGTGATTACATCAAAGTACCCCAGCATATGAAGCTTGAGCTTAGGTTGCTTCGAAAGAACGGTCCATTTGAGGAGAGACCATAAATTTTGCTCGCCAAGTTCATCCATAATATGAGATGTTCTTTCATTGGAGTGCACTGAAGAGGGCACTTGATGAGCATTTGCAAGGAATTGTGCCGCATGATATAAATCAATGAACGATTTAGTTCGGAATGCGTTAAACTCTTCTTCGAGATCTAAGCTTTTCCGAGCGTCCTTTGGTTCTTCTCTATCTGAAGCGTCTGCAAAGTGCATTGAGAGGTCTGCATCATGCTGCTCTAGACGAGGCAAGATTTGATTAATTCCAACAAACACAAGCTTCCCATTAAAGTCGATTTGTTACTGTGTAGGCTTATTCTAATAGATTACGCCAATCACATCTTAAAAAATGGAGCGAACCATCAGAAACCATAAGTTACTATACTAATTTTTTGCTGATCAGCTTCGACCCAACCCGTATTGACATATTGTGATTCAATTCAGTCCACAAACGACTTCATCTATAGCACGAGCCTACATCCAATGTCTTTGCTGGAAAAACAAAGATGAGGGTCAACATTGGATAGTTAACTTCAATCCTTAAAATCAGCCATTTATAGCACTTGAATGAACTGAGAATCATCAAAAGCAAGCATATGAGTCACCTGTATTCACTATATATGCCAAAGAGTGACATACTTTTAATGTTTATGCTAAGAGATTGACTACTGGGGCTTTAATTAGATCGTTATCGCCTTTCGTTTATTCTGTTCATGTTTGTTAAGCAAAAGGCTAGGAAAGGCAACCGGTATTAACAACCTCTTAGAGATAGTTTGCACAATGTGCATCACTAATATATTATAAAGGTGCATGCATCATATAGCTATCACAGAAGACGTATCTCTTCTAATCATTCTCTTGCAAAACTCTACACACATCACTTGGGCACTCTTGAAGATCAAACTCGACATCATTGTTCAAATTCAAGTTTGGAACAATTCTAATGCACTATATGGAGAAATTTTCAAAAAAAGGAAATGTGCAAAGTAAATTATGCAAAAGAATGAGCTTGGCCGACTTCTAAAGAGTGTCAATATGCCTTGTATTATACGTTAATCTTGGACAGGCTCTTGTCTTTCCCATTCGCTTGCAAGCATTATAGACCGCCATTTTTGGTGAAAGCTTTTCTTCATTGTTCGTCCTTCTGTGCAGTAATGGCCCTTTTAGTTTTCTCTTATTTCCTTTTCTTCTCTTTTGTGCATTTGGGCAGCCGCCATATGTCTAGTATCTGTGTGGGCATTGAACAAACCAGCAGATTGACTTTCTTCATGTAAAGTAGTAATTCGTTTACGCGTGTCGTCGTGTATGTTCAACACCAGCAGCTTTAATGACTAATGAGGGCAATGGGTGATGATGATGTCCGCTTTATGTCGTTGCGTTTGGATCATATGCCCTGCCCATACATTGCTTTCTTTTCATGAACTTCTGTTACATTTTTTTTCCAACTTGTCATACCATGAAAGAGAGGCTTGAGAGGGGTACTTACAAGGCTGATGCTGCTTTTCTTATCTCTTCGCAGTTAGCAAGGCTTGTAAAGCAATCATTAACATACATGAACCCTATCCATAGTTTAATAACTTGGGACTCGAAAGAATTATCAATTTATTCCCGAACCTATCATACATATGACAATTCAATCTTTAACTTTTCAATTTTATTAATGTATTTTGATATAACCTTTTGGCTAATTATCAATGGAAATCACTAACGTGATATAAGCAAAATCATTTATGTCAACATGTCATGCAGGATTGTCGATGGTGACCAGACATTATGTTAGTGATTTTCCAAAAGAACTATATTAGAAATTTGTACAGAGATTTATAATTCTATTTGCAAAATTGAAATTCTATCGATCGTTCTTAATAGAAGTTAAGTTTAAACTTCCCTTTTAGTTTTCTTCCCATGAAGGTATCTGAATTTCTTTTACATGTCCTGCTAAATATAATGAGAGTTAGGTTGATGAGTGGCCATCTCTTAATATGAATAGTCTTTCGTGAATATCTCGAAGAACTCTCGTGATCAATTCGATTGCTAGATAAAGATAGTGATTGTGATTAGTTTGATAGAAGATATTCTTGGAAGGTGAGTATCGTGTCGTAGTAAGACACTAGTCAAAAATACTAGCAGAACATTAAAACTTACTTTAAAATTTAAATTAATTTTAAAATATCTAAAATAGCGAAAATTTCCTCAACAACGCTAGTATTACTCTTTGTTTTGATTAGAAAAATTTAGCAAAAAATTATTAAATTTATTATATGAATGTCAATTCAATTATAAATCTTTGAATTTGGTCAATTTAGTCCTAAACCTTTAAACGATTTGTCAATGTAGTCCCTTCTAGCCAATTTTGGATGTTGGCTATCATACATGGCATGGTCAATGCCAACGTAAATAATTTTTACGTTTTTTTTTTTAAATATATTTTCCTCAAATTTCTTGTTTCCTTCTTTTTTTTTTTTTTTTTTTTTTTTTTTAATTTTCCTTTGTTGATCCACAATGCCGTCACCTAGCCCATATCAAGACGAGGGTTGTGACACCCTCCCTATGGTTAGTGAGGCTTCGGGTGAGGATCTCGATGCTCTCACCAACCAAAAAAGAAAAAAAGAAGTTTATAAAAAAAAATTAACACTTTGTCCACGTCGACACAAGATACCATGTAAGATGTCCAATGCACAAATTAGCAACTCCTTGCCAAAATTAGTCAGAATGAATATATTGGCAAATTGTCTAAAAGTTTACGACTAAATGGCAAAATTAAAATATTTAAAACTTAATTGGTATCCGTACAATAAGTTTAGAACATTTTTTAATAATTATGCCTTTCAAGTACTTAATTAATGAAGGGTCTCAAAGTAGTTTATGAAGATGTAGAGAGCTGCGCTTGTAGTTTATGGAAAACATATAGGGTCTCCAAGTACATTGATCCCAACAGAGAGGGTGTCGGAGTAATTTCCGTTATAAAAAAAAAAAAAAAAGGCAAGGGGTGTCTAAGTAACTTAATCCATACCAGGGTGTTCGTATTTACTTTTTAATTTTGACTTTTTTCTACATCTCATGATGCATGCGTTTTAACTCTTTTTTAATCTTAAACGCCTAAAGTTTTCACAAAGTAAATGCTGATACCTATTTTCAAGTATAATCTTTTTCTTCAGTCGGAAAATGAAAAAGGTTACTTTTTTTTTTTTTTGGGAAATTTCTGCAAACAAACCTTAAATTTATGTTACAAGCCTCTTCCTTCTTTCATGAGGAGACTTTAGGAGTGGCTAAATAGTACGAAAGATCTGTCGGACCATTATCAAGAGTATGAATCTAAGGGTTGCGATAATTACTGGTGTGCTTAGAATGAAAAGACCGATACTTTGCAAGGATTAGTTGAGTGTTCGTGAGATGGGATATCTTTAACATGCAAATCTTGTGCATCTCTTTTCTCTCTTTAGAAATTATCTCAGTAATTTGTACCGGTGGACATTAAAATTTAGCATAATTTGCAGCCAGTCACTGAACTTTGATTTTAATAACTAGATACATTAAACTTCATTTATCTACAGTTTGTCGCATTTTGGCCAAAATTGACCAAATTAATCAATGTAAGCATCTCTCTCTCTCTCTCTCTCTCTCTAAATTGATCGATACTATTTGAGTAAATTGAACTTTTGGTCACCGAAGATTAGCACAATATGTAATCAAATCAATGAACTTTAATTTCATTGGCCAAGTACATTAATCTTTCATTTCTCTACAAGTTAAGGCATTTCGGTGAAAATTGACCACTTTTCAACGAAATAATTGATTTGACGGTGATGTGATATTGAGCATGACATTTTTAAAATTAGTCATGTGCCCACCACATAAAAATCTATTAGAAAATCGACATGATATAGACCAAAGCACATCAATTGAAAATCCACTCAAATCTATCAACAGAAGTAATTTGCCCAAATTTCGAGCTAGAGAAAAGAATAAGTAAAAGGAGTGAATTCTTTATCAATGAATGGAGAAAAAAGAGCTGGCCCTTTTCTCTTTTGGGCTTCCCAAAGCAAAGATTTGGTACCACGCCTTTTGTTCTTTTCTTTTAAACACTATTGTTTCTGTCCTTTTCTTTTTAGGGAAAAAAAAAAAATACGGGAGGCCCACATCGAAATTCACAGACATGTCGAAATAAAGGCTGTCACGGTTTCGCTAGCGGCCACACTTCAACATTCAACATTAAGTGAAGAAGCAGTCCTTTCAATACGACATGTGGTTCGCCCCATGTGGATTTATAGCAATCGTGCCTAGGCTTGTGAAGGTTCTATCCACGAGAAACTTGTAGGTCCACGCATGACTTTGAACCGCATTAAAATAGGGTCATTTAATATGGACCTTGTTGTTTGTTCTGGATTAATGTAATCTGCTTGGAGGATCTTGCTGTTTTATATGTAGATTGGTTCTGTCATGGCACTAAGTACATCGGTTATCTCAATCTAGGAACCCCTACTAGTCTATTCTCTGCTCTTCTTTACCTCATGCCCATGGCCAAATATAATATGAGCACACAATCCTAATCTAGCTTATGTTAGGTAGAGTGATTTGAGAGAGTTAATTGTGCTGGAGCACTTACCGGTGGTCGTTACTCATCGCTTTCCTCCTGTCTACCTAAAAACTGGTAAAACCAATGTTGACCTAGTTTAATCGGTCAGATTGGTGAGTCGTTGCTAGATGTAATTTGATCTAGGAATTTAAAAAAAAAAAAAAAAAAAATGGAAAGCGGACAGCATGGGTTGTGAATTGAAATCAAAGCTTAGAAAGGTCATAACTACTACTCTACCAATTGAATCTTAGAACCTTAAAAATGCTTGAAAAGATTTGAATATGTGGTGTTGAGAGACACACAATGCACTAAATCCATTTGATGTGAGAAGAAGTTTCATAACATCTGTGCATCTCTAACAAAAAAAAAAAGACATATGTGCATCATTTTATATATAGTATCAATGTTTGCTCAAATTAATTAAACCGCTCAATTTAAACAGTTTACCTATTTGAACAGCAAACCACTAGCCTCTTAGGTTCACTTGCCCAGGTGATTTTGGAAATTTTGCCAAGAGGCTAATGAAATATCTTAAAATTATCATAAATTAGTTAAATTTATATCTATGGCCTTTGCATACATCCCTAACCCTAAATGGATTTTATGTAGTTTGTGGGTTTCAAAGTTTGAAGCCGAATTCATACCAAATCAAGGCTTTAGTCTAGTTGGCATGAGCTAGTCGTGCTAGCCAACTTGATGGCCACCACCTTTATCTTCGAATCTTGAATTGGAAATCTTATGACATCTCAACAAATTACACTATATCTTGGAATTACTCATCACCATTTTCAATGCATGTATGACACGTCCGTTTGGTCAATTATCTGATTATTCTAACTTCGTTGTTTGATTACCACCTACAAATCTAAATGCCTAGAGTGAAGTCTCCATCAAGAGCAAATTCCATCGACAGTGCACCAAGCATTGTCCCCATCAAATTCCCCCAAAATTCTCATCTGCAGAACAAACAAAAAAACAAGAAAATGCAGACAACAAAAGTGAATTAACGCTACCTACGAAGGCAATGAAACAAAACGGAAAATCAGTGTTTCTGTTCCTGACCAGAATCGAGAACATAATCTCAGTAACAGCCGTTAAGATATCAAATGGCCCATCTGCCCATGCTTTGTTGTGTTAATGTTTATTCACGCGCAAGGCCTTATCTGTGCCTCAGGTCTCAAAACAAAAAAAAAAAAAAATCGCCTTTGTTATCTCCCAAGCTCCATATGTTTTTAATTTTAATCGAATTTAATGCATCGAGAGTTAGAATAAAGAGAAAAAAAGGGTGAAACTTTACACGGCATAATTACGCCATTATACAAAAGCGACTGTAGTAATTATGAAATACAAAAGGTTGTGAGGATTCCTAAGAGAAAGTAAAATAGTATGTATTCTCCACCTCCCAAGAATATATATATATATATATATATATAGCAATTTCTTTTCAGCATTGAAACTGAAGATGTTGCAGGACGATACTACGCCAATCATTTTAGAATAATTAGTGTAAATACTCTTCTTGATTAGTTAAGTCTTGAAATCTCGAGATGATTTTTTTTTTTTTAAAATAAACTATTTTTATCGACTTTTGCAATAACGAGAACACACACCATCTCCAACACCCATTTGTCTGTCATCCATTCAAAGCACCTCCTGTCAAAAGCCCAGCAGTCCTGACACTTCGTGCAACTCTCTCTCTCTCTCTCTCTCTCTCTCTAGACATACACACCGTGGAAAGGAAAGTTGGAGAGAAGAAAGAAGAAAGAAAAAAGAAAAGGTTGCTGCCAGATATAATTAAAGCCACTGCTGGTTCCACCTCTTTTCATCTTTCATCATCTCTCTCGGCTTCAGCTTGCAAGAAAGAATACAAGAACCGCTCGTTTCCACCATGAAGATCGCAGCGTTCATCACATTCCTCTGCTTCTCCTTCTTCTTCTTCTCTGTTTTCTGCAAAGTGGGTTACTGTTCGACGGTGCTCGTGGATGGAGTTTCGGAGTGGAAGAACCCGACTGTTCATGTTGGAGATGCCATCAGTACGTGTTTTTTTTTTCTTCTTCTTTTTCTCTTTGTAAAGGGAAAGAGTGCTTGTGGATGAGCTCTCTATTCAGTTTCGGATTTCAAGAACTCAAAGCTGAGAGTTAACATTCCCCTGTTCTCTGTTTCCTTTCTCAGTTTTCAGACACAAGTATCAATACGACCTCTACATTTTCCAGAACCAACGAGCCTTCACTCTCTGCGACTTCACTCAAGCGACTCTTCTTACAAAGCCGGGCTCTAACACATTCACGGTATGCTCTCTCTCTCTCTCTCTCTCTCTCTCTCTCTCTGAGTGTTCATGTGTGCACCGTTGGGTTCTTTACTTTTCTGTTTTTTCTCCTTTTCTTAGATAAACACGTTTATCAGCTAGCAATTAGCTTGGACTCCACAAAAGCTGCTAAAATTTTGGAACTTTACTACATTTATCATTTGAAAACCGTTTACGAAGAAGCTCACGAGCTGATATGAGTTTTCTCTTCAAACAAACCCAAAAATTAAACGAAAAGAAACGTTGCTATCAATCGGGTTATTTCTTGGATCTTGAGTAATATCTGCAAAATGAAGCATTTTTAGCTCTTTTTTTCCCTGACCATTTCTTTCAATGCTAATCCAGTGGCACCCATCACGCCCTGGCTATTTCTACTTCACCTTCAACAATGGCTCTCTCAATGCGTGCCAAGACACCCAAAAGTTTCCCGTTAAGGTCTCTTCCGAAGCACCGCCACCATCCCCAGAGAGTGTAATCATCCCGTCAGAATCACCTCCAGTGCAGGCCCCGGCCCCGACCACGGGAGGGACCGTGTCATCCTCGCCGGCGTTTCCATGGCCATACCGCCCTCACGAGAAGCTCTCGCCGGGACCTGCACCAGCCGCGAGCTCGTTGCCGGACAAAGGCGGGATTCCCTTTATTAATAGCAATCCTGCGGTTCCTCTGCCTACAGGAGAAGTGGACTCTGCCACAATAAGGCCTCTGTCTCAGGCAGATCACGGAAAACAGGTACGAGACTAGTTCGATTCATCAAAGGGATTATTTACAAGAATATTCGTTCGTGAATGAACACTAAAGTGGTTATATTGGATGATTGAATCATGTCAGAGTACATTTTGATGGACCGATAGTGCCTATTGTTTTTGTCAGTGTTTGTTTGGTTGGGGTTGGTGTTGATAAACCCACATTGACATTACAAGTCTCAAGAGGTGACCAATTATAGGACCTATTTAAGTAGGGTGCAGCTCCCGTGATCTTTACAGCTTTATTTGAAACCTGACGGTTGGCTTATGGCTGAACTCCACGAGGGATAGTTAGAAGATTTTTGCACGATGTTTTGATGTATCGAAGTCTACTGGGTTCTGATTTTAAATCATGCCGCGCATCATTCTTGGCTGTTCTTTATCAGTTCTTGTGGCTTGTTTTAAGCATTTTGAGACAATCGATAGCTGAAAAACGTCTGCCGTTTTGAAGATGAGCAATTCATAATATAGTCTTACTCAATGATCATAACTTTGCCTGCTTAAAAATGTGCCGCCATCATTGCTCTTTTGGTCCATTCTGTCATCTCTTACACTTGCAATCCGAAACGGGGGGTGAAACCTTATGTCCCCATAAGTCAAATAAAAAAAGGAAATTGCTGAAAGCGTAGGAAACTTTATCTAATTACTCTTTTGAGTCTCGACATGGTCTTCATACTTGAGCTTCGCATGTAGATCTGAAAAGATAGATGAGCTGTTGATTGGGGTCTCAATTACATATCCCTTTGTCCTTTGATTGCAGGAGGTGGTGGGGTTGCTTCAACTACAAATGGCTCTACTGTGTGCAATGTTCTTGATGCTGTGACCACAAAAATTGAGCTAAAAAGAGGGGAAAAAAGGGGAATTTAGGAGGCAACTACAGCTAGTGTGTAAAGAATGCGAGTAGGCTAATGAGTGGGAGGTTATTTGGGGTCCTTAAAAGTAGCTTTAGAGAATATAATTAGACCATGTAATATGATGATGCTTCTTGCCTTGACCCTACTTTGGAATCATTGGCAAGCTTTGGCCTTTAGTTTTGCTGTGTAATCAATTGCTCCCTCTTCTCTTTTTTCAACTTTCTTCTTTGCCTTTATTTCCTTTCACCCACTTTCATCATTCTTCAATCTTTACTTGTGAAATTTATCGTCGCCCGGAGGCATGAATCGGTTTTCTTTTCGTTTCGGCGGCATTTCTTTTTTTTTAGTTGAAAAGCAATTTAGAGTCAGGAAAATTTCCGAGCAAGCCAAAAAGCTGTAAAGTAAAGCATAAATAATTGTGGGATCTTTACTAGGTAAGAAAGGTCATTAATCTCAAGGATGTTCTCTCTTTCTCGGATGACGGAATTTGACTAGCTTTAGATGCATAAGGGCGATTTATGTGACAGTGAAACGCACGAAAATCACTTCTATTACATAGACCTTAATGAGAAGTTCACAGTTAAGATGTGGGAAAGCACGGTTGCGTCTGCTGCAATTTATGTTTAAAGGCACGTACTGGTGAATTTTGACACTTGATAGCACAATCAAATTCGTCCTTTGTTAATGTGTCTTACATAACGTGGGAACTCTCAGCCTGCATTAACCTGGCCGGCATTCTAAATCGAGAAAATTTAAGTGGAGTTGGAAAAGAATTTCTCGTCAGTACAGATGAGCAATTTATCTGTTGGACCAGAAACTGGTTAGAGGACTATTTGCGCCCTTGAGCGCTGTCATATACTAGCATCTATCAAGGGATCTGATTCCCCAGCTTAGACATCATATTTCGTGATTGTCTAAAATGTAACGTAAGCTTTCAATGATATATCATCTGCATCTTATATCAGACCAGATACCAATGATACAACAGGTGCTACGAGCAAACTCAAATAGAGCACACTTCTCTGCAATTTTCTATGGAACTCTACAACTGTTTGTCTTCTAAACTTATGAGCACCCTCAAGTCCTGTTTCCCCGCATCACCAAGGAAAATTCTAACTATAAGACCTGAATTTGAAGACTCCAAAATTTCTTTTACTAGAGCAGGCAACATAGAGCGTGTTGAGTTAAAGACTATAGTAAGCCCTAGTGAAATAAATTCAACGTCTGAGTTCCCAGAATTTCGAAAAGCGGTGGTCAGTAATTAGTACACGATCTAGGTGTGCCGATTCTTGTTGCTTCATCTCGTGTTTGCCTGCATAATCCGTGACGTTAACGGTATAGCTCAAACTTAATCACTTCGTTTTCAAGACTCAGGATCCGGAAAATAACAGCCAAAATGTGTCGACCAGTGTCCGTTTCCAGCTAAACCGTCATCCGGGTCATAAGTTGGAGTTATAACTTCCAAAAAATTTCCGGTGTACATACCATACAAGATCGTGTTACCGTGTCATGCCCGAGAATCCCTCAGGCCTGGAGGGGCCTGGAAATTTCGCAGTGCTCTCCACCAACATAAATTATTCATCGTTAAAGAAAGCTGGAATACTTAGCTTACTGGTGATGGAAAACGCAAACATTTTACCAGGAGAAGCAGGTATTTGCTAAGGCACAATTGCTTGGGCCCATAGTGACGGATTGAATCTCCCAAAATGCAGAAAGTATTGGGCCAAAACGTCCGGACCTTGCTCCCTACCCGGTTCCTATGCACTGCAGCTTAAGAAAGCTCATGACCCAGGTCATCATTTTTCATGTGCTCCCCTAATTATATTTTTCTATTTGTACCGGGACTTCACCAAAAGTATCCTTTTGTTTGGAGAACAATGATGAAATTCGTAACATTTGACGGTCCTTCAGCCGGAGAATATCATGAACCAATTTTTGGCAACGCTGTGTTGAAATACTAGCCTCTTTCTTGTTTTGACGAGATTAAAATTTCTGGGTATTGACTTCTACGTTGGAATTCTTGGACTTCGGTCAAAATCATAACATTAACAAGGATCTTGTTTGCTGAATAAGAAATCTTGCATTTTCAGGATCATACTGATTGTTCTCGTGATATACACGTAATTGATATTTGTGAAAGCCAAATACTTCTAAAATTACGCTCCAAAAATATTCTCAAGGCCCTTGTTAAGTCTAAATCCAGACGGTACGTCGCGTCAAAGTACAGTGCTGATTAATTCAATTCATGCTGGTGGTGCTGTACTTCTCCAAGCCCAATTTGAGGCTCGCATGATGCTCGACCCCCTCCCAGCTTTCGGACGGTATTCAGCCAGGTGGAATTGGATGCGACCTGAGGGTTTACATTGGATAAGATGAAGAAGACAAAATAAGCTTTTTTTTGGGTGTTGTGTTGCCATCGGACAGCTAACTACCCTAATCTCAGGGAGAGGTCCATTTGACATGGTTGGTAAAGTCCCCTTCTTTTGCGGTCGAGAATGGAGGAAGGCCATTTCTGCATTCAATCCCTCGCTTTGGCATTGATTTGAAGTGTCACCAACCCCAGCTCATATCAAGATTGTTGATGGTGTGAGGATCGATCACGAGTGCCGACTATAAGAAAATCGACAATCTATAATTATACAATTTAGAATGTCAAGATGTTAGAGCATACTTGGTTTGGACAAGAACCGTCCAAAAAGGGTGAAATCACGTGAATCCAGACCCGGGGATTTCTCTCATTTTCCCTCTCTTAGATGGTCTCGATGGATGAACAATCGGTGTATGTAAGAGAAAGAGGGGGGGAACCTTATTTTATTTAAGTGTGTGCCACAATACGTCCATCCACCACAAGTTATTCTTAAAATATCGACCTACACTGACCCTCCTATCACATTATTATCCTACCCGAAACATGGTAAAACCACTACAATATGGGGAAATCTAGTGCTGCCTTATTTATTTTGTGAATTTTATTATATCATTTCTTTTACGAACGTCCATTCACCCCAAGTTATTCTTAAAAAATCGACCTACACTAACCCTCCAATCACATTATTATCCTACCCAAAACATGGTAAGACCACTACAATATGGGGAAATATAGCGCTGCCTTATTTATTTTGTGAACTTTATTATATCATTTCTTTTACGAACGTCCATCCACCACAAGTTATTCTTAAAAAATCGACCTACACTGACCCTCTAATCACATTATTATCCTACCCGAAACATGGTAAGACCACTACAATATGGGGAAATCTAGTGCTACCTTATTTATTTTGTGAACTTTATTATACCATTTCTTTTACGAACTTAAATTATTATGCAGTTAATGTTAACCGGTGCTTATAAGAATTTCTAATGATGACTTAATAGCATCTGATTCACTATAGATAAAGTAGTTAGGATTTGATTAGTTTGGTTCATCCTTTTGAGTTTAATTCACCTCAATTAGACTTGTAATGGTACAAATGTCATGCTCGGTTTGGCCACACAATTCGTGATTTTCGTAGTCCTAAGGACAAAAGGTAGCTTTTGGAATTGAAATTTAGAGAAGACTTTTACCACACCCAACTTCCTTAATTGCGGTCAAGAAAGACGGGAGGTCCATCTGCAATTAGATTCTATGGATGTAAATGGGTAGGTTGCTTGAAGTGATTGGTGTCCAAATCTAGTTGGATATATCTTTTCTTCAATCAATGTAATAACAATATAAATATAGACGCACACATGCACAGATTATAAGTAAATTGAGAAATTAACCGTCACTATCTTATATTCTCTAAACATTTGTAGAGAGATTAAAAAAATGAATTCAAATTTTCTTCATTAATCTAAGGATGAAGGAATTGACTTTGAAATTTTGCTAGTCCTACTTTAACATTTTCTTCATTAATCTAATGTGCCATTTTCATGAATTACACCCACAAAAAGATAAATAATCCAAACAAAGTAGTTTGGGTCATTATTCGTATCATGTCCAGGTAAAACCAATCTAACAAGAACTATTTAATTAAATAAGTCACGCAAATCATGCTCGGGCTACTTATTATTAGCTCAATCATTTTTAGATTAAGATTTTTGTCACGTAATAATAGATCGATCTTGTCCAGAATGAAATTCCTAACACGACCAACAAAATGAATGGTTCTTCGCACCAATACGGCTCGTTGGAGAAATTTAATTAGTACTTTAAAGTATTTTTGTTTTCGTAGTGTGAACTGATTAACTTCTCGAGAGAGTCAAAGATCGAAAAAGTAGATCATGACATACACAGACACGCATAAAATATTATGCAAGATTCGCAGACTATGTGTTTCTTTCTTTATTGCCTTGGCTTCGGCCGCTGCCAGCCACGCTGTCCTCCTCACGAACGTTCTGCCAATACCACGGCGTTCCAGAGACAGACACCTCTTCAGAGTTCAGAGTTCAGACCTAAAAGAACCGGTCAAAAGTCAAACGTAGGAACATTTGTCCTTCTCCTCCTCAGGTCAGAGTCAAATCCCAACTCCAGAGGCTGTAACCTTGACCGACCGCACCCTCGAGACCCCGGCACAGCAATTCCCTGAGCTGTCGAAGTTTCGTTATGGAAGCCACGTACCACCGCCAATCCAAGATCAACGCAATTTGACCGTAAAACATCGCAACGGCGCATAGCCAATTAAAAATAATCAAGGAGTACATAATCTGAATGGCTCGGTTCCTTAACATGGAAGATCACACATGTGGTCAAGGTCAAAAGTTGGCAGAACAATCTGGTGTTGCCAAAAAAAAAAAAGGGGCTACTGTGCTTTCCGGTCTCTATGTTTTTATACAATCAGTACTTTCTGCATCAATGTCGAATGATCCAGAAAGACAGAAGACAGTCATCATCTGGGACTTCAGATTCCACTGTCACAACTGTACCCAGACCAAAACTGGATTGAGAAGCCTGATGAGAAGCAGAACAGATGGTGCATGTTCCAACCGAGTTCAATCCAGTATTTGCAATGCAATGTACTGACAAAAGAGCAAAAAGAAAGAGCATAGAACAAGAAGGGCCTAATTATACAGATGCTCAAACACCAAAATTTACCCAAAACACATGTAAGACATGCCATATACCTTCCTCCAAGACATTATTAGATCATGAACAAAACAGTAAAAGAAGCACAGAACCCAGTAAGGTTCTTCCCCTATGCTACATTCATATATATTTCTTTACAAAAGTCCGACCGTCGAGACCGCTCCCTCTACTCAGAACGGTTTGCCTTCCCGATGTAATCGAGCCCCTCGGTGCGGCTCCGCACGATCCGATGGAAGACCTCTCGCACTTGCTTCTCCAATGGATCCAAGCCATCCTTCACAGCCTCAAACACCTCCGTCAGGTCCTCCACTCTCTGCCTCACCTCCTCTTCCTTCTCGGCCGACAGCGGGAATTGGGCCGAATCCACCAGTTCGCTCATTATCCTGGCGCCCCTCTCGATTTGATGGATCTCCCGCAACAATCCGCGCGCGTTCCTCCTCTCCCTCTTCTTCGATTCCTCCACGATCCTCTCGTGGAGCGACAGGATCGGCGCGGCCCAGGCGAACTGCCTCGGGATGGAGAAATGCACCTGCAGGCCGCGGTCCTGGCACGGGATCGCCGCCACGAGGGCCCACGTCACGAAGAGGAGGACCGAGTTCATCGTGAAGACCGGCACGGCGAGGCCATTGGTGGCCACGATCTCGTTCCCCCTCGGAGCAGACAAGTTGGTCCCGATCGCCTGAATCTGCCTGGCGGCGGACCACGACCTGGAGACGCTCCAGGAGAGCGACCTGAAATGGCCCAGCGAGCGGTGGTCCCGGGACACGCTGCTGCGGCCGAAGGACCGGTTCCGGTGCGCCGCCACCCCCGACCCGCCGGCCTCCTTCTCGTCGAGCATCCCGATGGCCAAATCGATCAGCGCCTTCTTCGCGCGTCGGAATTGGCCCTCGCTCAAGCTCTTCCGGGTGTCCAGCGCGCACAGGACGATGTCCAGGAGCTTCTGCCACTGCCTAACCTGCTCGACCCCGTCCCGGATCGCATTACAGACGTCCAGGGCCTTGATGCTCCTCTCGTGAAAATCGGCAATCGACCTGTCCATGGGGGACTTCGACAGCTGGGACTTGTGATTGAACATGATCACCCTGAACTCCTCCTGGCAGCACAGGAACGCGTCGAGCAGCTTCCGAATCCACGGGAGCGAGAGCAGCTCCTCCGGGCCGGCCGACGACAGATCAAGAAACCGGTCCGCGACCTGCTTCTGGAAGGCCTCCATCTCCAGCTCGGCGCTCGTCGCCTCGTGGGTCGGGTCCACGGAATGGACGGCCTGGTCGCGCCGAAAGCTCAGGATCGACCGGCCAATGTACGAGCCCTGGTACTCCGTCGCAGGCATTTTCTTGATCCTCCTACGGCAAAGAACGCCGAGACCCGGGTACGGAAATGGCGAAAGTTCGGGGCTTTATCGGATTTCTCGACCGAGGAGGGCTCGAATCGAAATCTTAGCAAACACCCATCTGAGAATATGCGCCGAATCTCTATCAATTTCGAGGCTCGGTTCTTGCGATTGAAGTCCGTACAGCAAAGCGAGAGGAAGAGAGGAGGAAGGAATGATGAAACCCTAAAGGGGTAGGGGGATTTATGGGCGGGGAAGCATCCTGGACCGCGTATTATCGGTAGCTTGGAAAGGGAGAGGTCCACGCGAAAGCGAGGGAGATTTTACCATAATTAGCATTGATTAGATTAGATTAAATTTTAATTAACTTAACCCTTCCTGCCGTAGAATCCCCATAGATCGCCCTTTTTTTTAAAAAAAATTTTTTTACCCCGCTCGACACGCCCCCACGCGCAGCCGGCGGGATCGGATCTCGGCCGTCGATTTCGGACATCCGCATCGCGGACCGTCGATCTCGACGATGCGTCACTCGGAAGTGCCGTCGCCGGCCGCGGGATGTCTGTCCGCGCATTCCTGCACTCGGCAGCAGCGGATCATTTCCCGGGGGTGGGGATGTCTGTCCCCGTTCCGACTGGTGTGAACTGCGCGCTAAAGCTAGCGTCACGGGGCTGTCGCATGGCGGGGCCGCGTGACCGCAGGGGTGGGCCCGCACGTGAGCACGTGCGAGGGGCCGCGTTGACCACGTGGAGCGACGTGAATGGGTCTCGCGAGACGCCAAACGTGGGGCGATTGGTTGATGGGTGGGGGGCGTGGGGAGGGCTCGGTCTCCGTCGGCGCGTAACGTGACGCTCTCTCTTCGTCCCCCTTCTAGAAGGACAGGGGGCATTGGAGGTGGTTCGGTCCTAATTGGAATTTTATGACCAAAAAAAGAGGAAAAGTATATATTGTTGAAAAGGTAAAAGCGAAAAACAATTTGTCAATGACACAAGTACTAAGAGGATAATGGAATGCATTTCACGGAGGCGATTTTTTTTTTTTTTAAGAATCTTTCATTCTCTTTTTCTCGTCTACAGAAGTTTTCCAACATGCCTATAGTCCCGATTCTTTGTAAAAATATCAATATAAGTCACAATTATTTAGAGAGCTGTGTTTTAAAAGTAAACTTAATCTATAACATATAGCATAATTAAAATGTAAGGGTAATTTTTATTGTCGATTGAGGTAATTTATGGGAGACTCATCTGATGAATTCTCTAATGTTTTTAGTTATTCTTAAACTTTTAAATCGGGCTTTTTGTTCGATATCGACGCCCTAGATCCCAACCGTTTGATTTGGGCGTTAAAAACCTTCTTTGACTTAAAATTAGGTGAATTGGAAAGACTTTTTATCCATAACCGTGTGATAAAGTGTTGATCTACACGTCCATTAATTATACGGTGAAGTGTGAATCACTAAAGCTTTTTATTCATTGTTGTTTTTTAAATTTTTAAAAAAGACTTATTTCTTTTCGTGGAGCTATACGGCGCGTTATCCTCTCGAAAGGAACTGGTCAACTTTCATTACGCACCACTCGTTTTGCTACGGGGACAGCCGAGTTTGACCTCATAAAGGCCTTCTCCTGCTTTCATGACTGAGAATAAAATAAATCAAATAAAAACTAAAATTCTGGATGCTCAGTGGTCAGTTGCGGTCGGTCAATAATTGAGAGGGGTAATGATATATTCGGATGAGAATGAGTATCGGCAAAAGGGGGAAGCGGGTTGGGGTTTCCTGTACAAGGACAGCAGCAACTCAAAGCCCTAATTCGAGACCACTTAACTTTACATGCCAAAAAATAATAATAATAATGCAATTTTTACGAGTTCATTATTGTTCTTGCCCCGTGAAGGGACAAGAAATATGCTCGAAGACAGAGAGGGATGCGACAGTGAAACGTCAATGTCGATACCATTTTTTTTTCCCCTTATTTTTGCTCCTAATTTTGTGTGGTGGTTTGACAATGTCGCGTATAATAGAGTAGTTTATACGTCGTGCTTTCGACGAACAGAGAGACTTTTGATGAGGAAACAAAGGCCCGTTTGTTTGCACTTCTTTTTTATTTTTAAACAGTTTTTCTGTTTTTTTTTTGTTCACGGGAGCAAAAAAAAAAACGCGTTTGGGTGCGTTTCTGTTCTTTTTTTTGTTCTTTTGTTCTGCGAACAAAAAAAAAAACGAAATAAAAAACACAAATTCTTGTTTTTTGTTTTCAAATGAAATGAGAAACACTTTTTGTTTTTTTCTTTTTCTCTTAATTTTTTGTTCTTTTTCTTTTGGCCGGTCGCCGGCCTCGCCATGGTGGCGACCGCCGACGAGGCGGCGGCCTCGCCCGACCACGCGAGGCTCGCGGGTCCCCGGCGAGGCCGAGGCTCGCAGTCCCCGGCGAGCCCGAGGCTCGCCGTAGCGGGCGAGGGTCGGCCTCGCCATGGTGGGCGAGCTCGAGCTCGCCCAGCCATGGCGAGGCCGACTCGGCGCCGCCCGGGGCGAGCCCGATCTCGCCAGATCCGGCGAGGCCGAGGCTCGCGGCCCTGGCGAGCTCGGCCTCGCCGGATCTGGGCGAGATCGGGCTCGCCCAGCCGGCGCGAGGTCGGCCTCGCCCGGATCCGGCGAGGCCGACCTCGCCCCGGCCGCGAGCCTCGGCCTCGCAGCGGTGGTGGCCGGCGAGGCCGCGCCTCGCCCGCCCGGGCTGGCGAGCTCGGCCTCGCCGGTCCGCCGCCATGGCGAGGCGGCGACCGCCAAAAAAAAAAAAAAAAAAAAAAAATAAAAGAAATAAAAAAATTATCCAAATTTACCAAACATTTTTCGTTTATTTTTATTTAGGAATAAGTTTTTACCAAACGCTTTTTTTGTTCAAAAATTGTTAACGAAACACTTTTTTCTATTTCTCATTCGCTAACAATTTTTAAACAAACACAAACAAACAAAACAAACAAGCACGAGTTCTCTTTCACGTTCTTTAATCGCTTGTTGGTACACGGATTCGGATAAGGACCGGATTATGGTCGCGTTAGATGCATCGTTTTTGGTCTGCTGAGATGGGTTTTAAGAACTCCGATCCTTGCGTGAAGTCGAATTTTCGAACCTAAAATATAGAAACACATGTAATGAATTGAGCTGGGTTTGTGATGATTAGAAATTTTCTCTTTTCATGCTTGGCTAATGACGTCGCGGACTAAACTATCCTCGAATGTAATTTTGCCTCTAAAAGTTGATCTAAGTTAGGTTGTGACACGATAAATAAGTAAATTTGTCAGGATTGTAACATGTCTTATTAAATATAACCTTTCTACATATAATGATTTAAACTTTTTGTCAAACGTTCTAACATGAATTCAAAAGTAGAAGTCCCTAGTTCAAGAACCTCCAGTAGCACAAATAACTTGTATTTATCTGGAACAACTTTATATATACCTAGAGCAATTTGTGTTTATCTTGAACAACGGGAAAATTATACAAAAATGCCTCAATTTAGTGTATTTTTGTCAATTTAATCTTAAACATAATAATTTTAGTAGTCTTAAAATTTTTCACATTTTGCTAATTGAGCCTTAGACCTAATAAATTCAATTTGTGAAATTAAAAAATTTATGTCTGAATTAATATATATAAAATTTTTGGATAATTTTTGCCGTGAACAACTTGCATCTATCCACTAGTTAATGCGAGAAGTGAGAATCTTGGGGCCACGGGGATGGAGACGGGTGATGATTTGACCAGTGGAAAGGTCCAATTCTCGAGGGAAAACGAGCGAGTTCGTGACCTCAATTCCTTCATTAAATAACACGCCAAGTGGGCATTTTCATATGAGGGAAAAAATCGATTGACGAGCTCTTGAAAATACAAGGAATCTCTACGTATTCAAGAATTGATTTCTTGGAATACAAGGAATTGGTCCTCGTTGTTTGCTTGTTCAGCTATTTTCCAAGCTCTCTCTCTCTCTCTCTCTCTAATAAAACTAAAGGGCTCACGACGTGGAGTAAAGAAGAATGAATTGACTTCGTCTCTTTCACACGTCTCTGTGATGAGGTAGAGAAGAATACGTTGCCCTAGAAGCAGAGAAAGCCCTACTTCGTCGGAAGAAGCAGAAGAAGTCAATGGAATTGCCAGTCGAGAATGATAACAAAATTCGCACATGTCCTTTTAACACTAAGGCTTGATTTGTTTTGTAAAAATGGTGGCATTTCTAAAAATATTTTCCAAAAAAAAAAAAAAAAGAGAAATATTCAAATATTCAAATATTTGATTTTTCTTTAAAAACTTTTTGGCCTCGATGAACACCTACCTAGGCTTAGCCTCAACATTAATGGACCCGGCATCTTGGGCATAGGCACCCTTGTAAAAAAGAACTGGCCTTGATGGACCTAGGTACAATCGGCGAGGACCTAGGCTTGACCTCAAAATTACCGAGCCTATTTTTGGAACACGGTTACTGGTGTCTCGGGAGCAACCTAAATGGACCTGAGCACCAGAGTCCTAGGCAAGGTATGGTGGACCCGACCCCACTACCAAGGGTTCGAGAACAAGCGTTAGGGTTCATGTGCCCAAACATAGAATTTTGGTCTAGGCATCAATACCTAGCTATATTTTGCAAAACAATTTCTATCTTTTGCAAGAGGAAATTATTTTCCTCAATTTAAACATTGACCAGAAAACATTTTCGTAACTAGAAACATTTTTATTGACTCATTTTTCTACGCAAATCAAATGTCGGAAAACAAAAAAAATATTTTCTCGAAAAAAAGTTTTTCGAAAATAACGGAACCTAAAAGTTAGGTTTCCTTTTTCTTTGTTAGGTCAAAGGAAGATGAAATGGCATTGAACAACGATATTTACAAGAGCGATTAGGTTCGCGAGACCTTTCAGCATTAAAATTCAGCAAGAAGCTTAAGGGTATGGATCTTGACCACCGATTGAAATTTTTTCTTCAATAGAGAATACTCATGCAATTGGAATTATTTGAAACTTTATTGGAAAAAAGGTCGCTGTTTCCTTTTTTTTATCTAAGCCAATGCTTAATTGGTAACCTATATAATGTATAATGTACAAAGTAAGTAGAATTCTTTGAATTTTGGAAGTGAATAAAGGAAACAACTTTGCTGATCATTCCATACTTTTTGTTTGGTCAGAAAGTCCTCCAAATATTATTTTGTTCTTCAGTTAGTGATCTGTTTTGATATCACTTTTGAGGAATATGAGTAGGGAAATTAAGTCGCAAGAATTAATGTTACTCAATCTAGGATTGACTTCGTACTCAAGGGTGTGCTTGTTTCGCCGAAATATCAACGATTTTGAAAGTATTTTTTTAAACAATTGTTTGTATCATCTATAAAATAAATGAAAAGAAGAAGAAGATATTTTCGTTATCTATATAAAATTCATATCCAATCAGCTTTTGGCCATCGACGAATATAATTTTAGCTTGATCTTCAATTGATTATTGAAGTGGGTTAAAGTTGGCGTGCACTCAAAAGTCTCAATTTTTATGGGAACTTTAAACATGTTGTCAATATTAGTAATGATCATCTTCTAATTTCGATTGATACTGCAACTCAAAAGTGGGACTGCTGCCTTGCTGGTGTTGCATGCCATAAAATCCGTGTCGCAAAAAACGCACAGGACACCGAACGTGAGGACACGTATCGATGTCGCAAATCGTATTTAATTGCGGTCCATTCATCATCACCTCTCTCTCTGTCTCTCTCGAGGCTTCGCTTCTTCTGGATCTCCTGGCTTTTGGTTAAGGTTTGCCGAATTTCTCCTCTTGCTTTTTTAGTATGAGCGTGAGCTGTCTTCAAGTTTTTCGAGGCTTTGATTAAGACATAGTGGAATTCCAAAGTCGGGCAGATTCGATCCTTGCTTTTCTTGATGGAAAGTAGGCCGGGATTCGCTAGTGCCTACTTACACCGGTCGTACGGCGAGTAGATTTGCCCGGCTTTGTTTGCACTATGACTTTAATATTATTCTGTTGATCTATTGGAATGAAACTTGCAGTTGAAGTTGAAGACCACTTGAAAGACTTGACTAAAGGAGACTGGCCAAGGTGAGAAATGGGCTACGTGGTGATGATTTCGTTGCCGGCGCTACTGTTGTGCCTCATGATCATGGCCTTGATATGTTACTTGATCGGAAGGGCATGGGGTCGACGGCGGGCGCAGTACTACCAGCCTCCGGAGCCGACACTCCGCTCGCACCCGGGGCCACCCGAAGTAATATGAAGCTTTTGCGTCACTCTACGTAGGTTTATCCGCAAACTCAGCATGTACAGTTGTACAAATGAACAGGCTAAGTTCTTCTATAAAAAGCCGCGTAGCACCGTCGGTCTTTGCTAAAGGCAACTCGCAGTTTCTTTTCCTTCATCAGTGCAATTTATTCTCAGCGCTATCTTAGACATAAATGGAGAGTAGCTTGCTCGAGGTTTCACAGTATCCCGGTTCAGTTCTGTCGAGTGATCTCATGGTAAGTACCAAGTCCTCCGTGAAATATAGGAATTCTCAATCTACTAATTGCTCGCACTCATTACTCACAATGTTTCCACATTCCATAGGCCACTGTAACTGTCCGTCTTTGGTTGGTCGGACCACTGCCAACCGATATAAAATATAATGGTGGATCGACATTGAAATTCTCTAACATTGCCCCTTCAACAATAACTTTGCTATATGTTTAACTTGAACAAGGGACATAAGAAAAGGGTGATGAATAAAGTGGTCTCCGACAATCAAAAAAGGAGTGGGAATGCTGAAATCCTACAATGAGAAGATACGGAAGATATTTCCTCACGAACCAGATTCTCATTGACCAGATAGATGGCTTGACTGGAAGCATCATAAGCTGCTAATATAGCCCCCTCATATGCTAAAAGACACCTTTCTTGTGATTTCTCTCTCCTACTTAAAGAAGTAGATATATTCTTTTATCATAAAAGAGAAAAGAACACCCATTTGGGAAGTTCTCCGGCTTGCTGCTTCTTTAGCTTCAACCCACAACATCAGCAACAAAGATGCTACCCGAGTCGCACCAGCCACCTAATACATCTCTGCCATGGCACTGCAGTGGAAAAGAGCAGATCTTTGAGTTCACTGTGAAGAGACTTTCATGATCAAGTACAGCAGCATAATGCTGCAGTATAAGCCAGTCCAATCAGAGTGGCATAAGTCCCACTTCACCCAATGTGCTTTAACAGCCATTAGACCTTCTGGGTCACTTAACATTGATTATTCAGACGAACGAACCTCGTACTTGATTGAGGTAAGTCTTTACAACACAAACTCTTGATAATTGTTTAACTAATAGGGTCACCATATTAACGTGCAACAACATACAGAAGCAAAAGCTTCTGTTGCCAGACAAATTATTACGCTACATTGCCCTTTAATACATAGGCAGTCAGAAAAGTGATGATTGAGGATCTGGACGATTACCTTATTAAACCCTAGCCAGTTCGAGTCTCCTCTAAATGTAAATACTTTCTCGCTCTTTTTCCACTGCCCACAAAAGACCTGCCCAAACAAAAGATTAAGAGTAAAACTAAATCTATCAAAAGAAAGAAAACTGAGGCTAAATCTTAGGCATCAACAAAGGTAAGCTAGATTAGGAAGTGCCACGTTTTAACTCAATTACAATCAACATGAAAGAAGACATATTACTTTAACAAATTTCAGCAGCCCCAGCACTAGAAAGAGCAATAACTGTATGAAGGAATAAAGTTTACATGCACCTAGTGTACCATTATGTCATGATGGGCATGCATACACCTAAAAATGATCTCTAAAAAGTATTTTTGCCTGATGAAATGTCTTCATCAATAGCCACCTATTCCTCAAGTCACGCCATTTGCTACATCCATGTTAGGTCATTCTCATCCTGTGCTCTATTTGCACATGCCCATGTGTTAAACCAACAAAAAAGTCCCAATACAGTCAGATATGATAATTAGAACAAGAACATACAACTGAGAAGAAGCAAGCAGACAAGGTACGTAAGAACTCCTCTGCCAACCTTACCTCATAATCCATTCCTTGGACATAGATATAATCAGAGTTTATTGATGAAAATGCAAGTCCAGTGATCTGTATAGTGAGCCAGCAAAATATTTACTCTCACCAGCAGATTTTGATAGCAAAAGCCAGAGATGCATGTACAGATATAGCTTCATTTGCATAATGCGTATACTTTAGCCACTAATGCATATCATGAGATTTTGCTGTCACGTGATGGAAAAAGACATGAAGCTGGAAGTTTATTCCACATTCTAGAAAAATGAAGCCGACTGATTGTAAACAAATACAAAAAGGGAATTGGCCAGAACTGATGAACTTTATGAATGATTATTTAGTTTGACAAGCCACTCTCTTGTTTTCCTCATCATTTCCAGTTAAAGAAGCTTGCACTTTTCACAAAGCAAAAGTGAATTTACACAATGATGATTAATTGACACATGCGTCCTTAATAATATAAATTGCACGGGTAAATGAAGAGAGCGGAGAAGCATCATCACATAAAGCGATATATAGGTTGAGACCAGTAGTTCTTCTTATTTCAAAAGAGATATTGTGTTCAGGTGGCATGTATTTAGACAGTCAAAAGGAACAGGTGGTGACGTCCAGATATCTCAGCATCTTCATCTGTGAATATTCTATCACATGGAATAGGAGAAGGCAGCTCCTGGGATGGTCAACCTCTGGCTTCATCAACCAGCCACTCATGTCTTCACATAAAAGCTAGATTATCTACTTCCAACTCGTGACTTATGACTTTTAGATACAGAGATGTTAAGCGATTCTGAAATCCACTTACAACTACCTGAAACACACACTATTCTTCATCCCTTGAAATTGACTAAACTACTAGACCATGAAGAAGTGTCAATATGTGTCTCACGCTCATCATTGTAAAACAGTTTGCAACTGGCTTCAAAATCAATGATAAAAAGATTTCTTGCATGCAAAGAAGATGAGGTCTCGTTCCTAATCATGGTGTGAAGCATAAACATTAGTAAAGAGGTTGGAAGTGGGGAATAGCTTACCTCATACTTTGAGCAATGCACCCATCGTGATAATGCTGCCCATCTGTATTAGAAGTACAAAAACAATATTACATCTCTTTTTATGTATAAATAACAAAGAATTCCTGAATCACCCCAATAAGCGGACCATGTAATAAACACATGATTCATGTACAAAAATGACCAAAGAAGTGGAGGGTAAATGTGCAAGAATCATGTATAGCAATTCATTTAATTCAACTTGATTTCAGCATTTGGTCATGAATCCATCAACTCATCCAGTTGGAGGATGACAAATTTCAAAAAATCCAGCATCTGATTTATAAGCCTTAAGTAAAGATAAATTCAACATTCTTTCTTTCAACATTCTTTCTTTCAGTTCTCTTCTCTTTAGTATTGTCAGATTTTAAAAGAAGAAAGGAGGCAATAGTTCACAGTTCTTCAAACTTGCATTTGCATGGGGATGCCATCACCCTTTAACAGACAAGACATCACGATAGAGTATTGCCACCTCATTAAGGAGGCATGAGGAGTCTACACTATTAGAATATGAAACGAGTATATTCAAGCTTTTTGCACTCTGTTTAGTAAGGTAGAATGAACTGATCGGGTGAAAATAAACTTTAATTCATATTTCTAGTTCTAGTTATTTAAGAAGAAGCTTAATGTCAAGTGGAATAATCACTTAATGCATGTAGGAAAATGAATAACATTACTTTCCCATATTTATGAAGTAATACTTACTTTAGTATCAATGCTTCTTCTCAATCCATTCTAGAACTTGTCATTAGATTTTTAGATTCACAACCATACAAGATGAGCAATTCTAAAATATGGAGTCCTCTGATCTGATGAATGCATCTCAACCTTAATGAGACAACAGCAAATGTGAAATTTTTGTCTCCACCACTTTCAGGAATGGCACCAAAGCTTATCTAGGATATTCCACATCTTATCAACATAAGTCAAGTCAATCCGACCTGACTAATTCAACAAGAGCAAAAAATATAAGCCGTCGACTTCTACGTGTTAGTTTTGATTACTCAGTCTAAGTAACTGCATTTACAGGTATTGATAATGAGAAACCTGCGAGGATCATATACAGTCACAGTACGATCAGCTCCACCAACTGCTATGCTGCTGGTAGAAGAACTGCAGACAGCATAGAAGTTGTCACCAAGAGAGCCAGAGATTCGATGGAGGCAACCACCATTTTCTTTCATCCTCAAGTCCCATATACTCAGCTGCAACAATCCAAACATAAACTGAATTAAAGAATAAATTCAACCACAATGTCTAAGACAATTTATCAGTAAAAACAAATACTACACACCCTTTCTTTAATGTCATTACTATACCTGACTACCTTCAGCGACAGCTAATATAAAACTTCCATTCCCATTAGACATATTCTCTATGAAGTTCAGTGAAGATGGATACCACAGCCTGAAAGACCAGGTCTATAAGAATAACCTTTTACTCAAGTCTGCAAACATATGCCATGTACCCATAGTTATCAAGCACTAAGAACATACGTCCTCAGAGTCTGAAGATGGATATCCTGATCATATATATCGATGCTTTTGCAAAAGCTCCGCGCCACAGCAGCCTGTGATATACAACTGTCAGGAAAAGTCTCTAAGAAATACCATACAAGATACTAAGTACTTCTAAAAATAAGTATGAGTAAATAAACATGAAAAAACTTATGTAGAGGCAGTGATCTGCTCTCCAACTTTCAATGCACTTTCTTTAAATGACCGATTACAGGTTCCCACTAAGTTTTGAACTCAGAGGTTCTCAGACAAACTATTATCCACGTTCCTGAGGGGGCAAGAATGAAAGGACAAATGCCAAGCACATGTAATGTCTAAGATCGTCAAGTAAAGAAGCAAGTGTTCATAATGAAAGAGATTGCTCGAAAGGCAAGTCAAATTCAAAGCTTGAATAAATATTCCAAAACCACTTGAAGAAAACAGAAAAGGGAAACCACAAAAAGTGAAAGTATGCTTTATCAATAAAATCTCTATGCAATTGAGACTACCCTGTAGTAAGACATGAAAGAGATAATGAGAACACAAAAAGACATGTACCACGAGATTAAAAAAAAAAAAAAAAAAAACTTATTTGATCCTCAATGCTTCCAAATTTCAAATGGAAATTGAAAAAAAGAAAAATTCATGGATGACTAGGTACCATAGACCATTGATTTGGACTGAAGCAAAGTCCTGCCCAACTACCTTCTCCAATTCCACAATCTTGAGGCAATACCGAGTATGTAAGCCTGCTATCATCTGAAACTAATGAATTGAAGACAGAGTCAACAAGAAAAGCAGGTGATACAAGGAGTTTTAGCAATCATAATGCAATTAGATCACTTACATTATATATATGTCCAGAAATTTATCATATCTCAAATAAATACAGTTTAAATAATAGAAGATTAATCTAATAGCTTCTATTGACACGCCACAACATAGATAAACTGCACAGTGTGCTATTGGTCAGACAAAAGTCGGTAAAAAGGTTGTGTAAAGAGTAACATTTAACAAGGCTAGCCCAGCCATGAAGGGCGGAACATTAAACAAAAAATCATTGGACTCTTCTCTGTCAGGAAACCTTTTAGAACCAAGGAGAGGAAAAAAGACTAATAATGCAGGAAAGAGAGGACTATAGCATGGAAAGGACATAGAACATATTAGAACCTTATTAAAAGGACTCATGAGGAGGGGAATTTCACAAATCAGTAACACGTCTTCTCCATCCACACATTACTTGATGCTTTCTTCTTTCAATTTACATATTTGCAAAAACCCCAACCTGGTATCGAAGTTGTTGTAGGAACCGAGAAACCATCATTCATGTCCAATTGGGGATAAAAACTTTGAGGCACATGCTTGCTCTTTTTCCATTTACAAATTAAACATTTCTAATTCTCCCGCTGAAAGTCTCCATAAAAATTTAAAAACATTTAAGGGGAACATACCCTCACCACCTATATGTAGCTTAGATACAATGAGGTGGCCACAGGAATCCACACTTCCCAGCATCAAGTAGCCAGCGCCTGCAAGTGATCAAAATAATATAAGCCAACTCTATTTACATTGCCATACGGCAACTAAAATTCAACAAGGAGAAGAGCAGATTTTCTCACGCACGTGAATTCTTAAGACAAACTAGATGACCATAAATTAAGCATCTAATATAGACACATCACTCCACCAGGCATGGAAGCTGACCAGACACAGCATGAAAGAACTGTTTAAGGAACTAGTAAAGGAATGACTCTTTCAATCATAATCAACATCGCAAGTCTATTTCCCAGGAAGATTATGTCAAGCTAAGCCCAAGTGATATCTTACAAGGGAGCCCACCCATCTCTGTGTAGGACTGGCAGTATCGACAAATATAACCTGCTTCATATATGTCTTTTCGAAAGTAGCTCCTGTGTAGCAATTCAAGCAACGTTGCTTTTGGATAATAAAAGGTTCAACATTACTATTTTGAAATTAAACTTAAACTCTTCTTTGGCCCTTCACTTAGTCTGGTGGTTGGACAAAACTCACATGCAAAGCTTTGGGTTGTAATTAATGAAAATCAGCTGCACACATTACACTAACCAATTTGAAGTCACCCAATAAATGTAATTATTAATACCAAATTGGCCTAAAAGAAAGGGCAACAGATTGTTTTATAAAATGCAGTAGTTTGTTGTAGGCCAGCAGTTTTGCTAGGTGGTACTCTACTGTTCGTGTCAAATAGTCTTTGAAAATTAATTGAATGAGCTGACTACCAATTAAAAAAAAAAATTAGTTTAATGAGCCAAGCTTTTTCTTTTTTCTCTTTTTGTCTGCTGGCTTTTCATAGTTGAATCAGCCAAGGACCAGATATTTCTCAAGCACAACTCAACTCAACATCATTCTTCAACATCTTTTTCGTGAAATGAAATCTTCAGGTAGTTTAAAAGAAAAGCCACTTACTGTCAGATTCAGTCAGCACTATACTCTGAATTTCAGATCGGTGTGGGCAACGGTTGACTAGCATAGAGTCTGTAACCTTCAAAAAGCAAGGCCCTCACGTTACAAAGGATCCACACAGGGGATGACAGAATGAACACCAACCACGGAAATAAAACCCTTTTTGCCAGAAGAAAGGCTAAAACCAGTTCATAACTGAAACTTGAGATGACCACACTCAAGTGAGCCTTACCTCTGCATGAGCAGGAATAAGAAGGCTTTCTTTGCCTTCGCCAACCAAAGCCCCCTCCAAGGGCACCTGAAGTCATGAAATGGAAAGAGATAAAGATAAGAGATATAATTTTCAGAAAGAGATCAACCATCTGAAAGGACATCAATGAGGTGTTGTGAACCCACGATTCTCTAGCCTGTCTAATTGCATAAGCATATATCCGATAGATGAGTCTCAAAAACCTCCAGCAAATGGTGGTACCCATTTATTTTATCATCTCCAATTCGCCCAGAAAATCTCCACAACGAGTGGTCTCAATAACAATCATTCAAAACACACGGCCATCACAGGTCAACACATTTAAGTTTCCGGCAAAACTGCTCTCTATAACCACCCCCAACTTCATCCTTATAAAACCGAAACAGCACCAAATTCTAGTCGAGTTACCACCATTCCCATTCCCCATCATCAGTCAACAAGCAATTATCAAATACTAGTAACAACCACACAGCGCGGGCTACGACGGACCCGACCACACAATATCAGAACATCACAATTCATGCAAATCCCAGCTAAAAGCGGCCGCGTAACCTGGACTCTGAAGACGTGGCAACCGGAAGCGATGTAGACCCAGCACGAAGATCCTTCCTCATTAGCCTGACGAGAAAAAAAGGAGGCAAATTTAAGCTCATTCCGCCCTCAACAACGCCCAGAGCGCGAGAGAGAGAGCGAGAAGGGTTTAGGGTTTTGGAGAGTCTAGCGGTTACATGGAGAGCGAGGCGAGTGGACTGGAGATTTCCGGGAGAGGGATGGCGGATGAGGGTGGAAGGAACCACTGCCTTCACCAGATTCCTCGCCTCCAACATTCTTCTCCTCCTTCTCCCTCTTCCTCTCCTTCGGCCGGAACTGCAGACTGAGCCGTTCCCCGTCGTCGCCCGCCGTCGCTCGATGAAGTAGGCGACGGAGCTCGACGGCGGAAGCGGCAAACCGCCAAAACGAGTTTCGAGGAAATTGCACTTTGGTCCCCTGAAACTTGTACTCTGTTTCAATTTACTCCTCGAGTTTACGTTCGTTTCTGGACCCCTCTCTCTCTTTTTTTTTTTTTTTCCTTCTTAAACAAACCTTCCATTGCGTCAAAATAGTTCAAACATTACAAGGAGAAAAACATCAAGATGATGAATTGAAGAAGACACAGCTAACAATAATTTTTTTAGTCTAGATGAGAGATCAATAAAAGGGAAAGACGATGCAATTCCTCACTGATGAAATGCCCGTATTGCGACTCATGAGCAACAACATTACTAGTTCTATTGGTTCACTTCAAATTCCATCCTAAGTCGTTACTAAGTGGTAAACAAGAGCCAAGACAATAGGATGAATACACCAAGGGTAAAAGCCCTTTTTGTTGAATAGTATTGTTTAACATATTATAGTCACTTTTAAAGACCGTTTTATGAATATTGAAGAATTGAACTGCTTTGCATGCAAGAAGAAGAGTTGCAGCTTCCACTTCCATTGGCAAGTTCCATCTTCCTTGTCTTGTCCATGCTTGGACAACTAAGCCTCTATACGATCATGCAATAATATCTATGGCCCCTTTATTATCTTTTCATGGGCCATTTACATTAAATTTCAACCCTTGGTTTGATGGAGGAATCCAAGAGTTTGTCCTTACCCCAATAGAATTTGGTTCCTCATTTAACTTAACTTTGTTCTCTCTCCTTCACATATTTGAATACTCCAAGAAATCTCGTATGGCCATTTGAATCGCCTAGAAAGCAATTGGAATAGTCTAATCATGTAACTGCATTCCCATAACGCCACATTCTAGTGCAGAGAATTGTTGCATAAAGGGTGAAGAGCTTGCAATCCAATCCCATTCTCTTGTGCTAATTTTATGGATCAAGAAAGTGGTTCATCATCTCTTTCAAAGACTTGGAGTTCCAATTAAACGAGATTATATACCATGGGCTTTGTTTTCACAAAATGTGGGCTAGAGGACATGATGTGAACAAATGTACCAAAATTTTCCTTTGAAGCTCCACACAATGGGCAAGAAGGGTATGGGAAATGGATTAATTGAAACAAGTTAGCTCGACAAGGTAAGACATCAGATGATATCCTCCACCACATCATTTTGTGCCGCTCATGAGCTCTAGCTTTCTATATTTTGTTCCAAATCATGCGATTGTTGCCATTTTAATCCACAACTTTATGAGTTTGTAAGCATATTTAATAGAAAATATTCCATCAATAGCTGGATGCCAAATCAGTTTGTCCACCCATATAAAGTTTGACACATGGATCTGAAGAACAGCTTGGATTGAGATTGGGCAAAGTGTTTGATTTAGACTTAATACATCCCAAGTTTTTGTCCTAGGGATAAAAAAAAAAGCTTTCTTTCTTTGCTTCAAAACATGGTCTTGATCAATAAAAGAAGGCAGATGAGTTAAAATGTTAGGATTCCAAGGGTGATTTCCTACCTCGATTTTCCATTTTCCATATGATACAAAGTTCAAGTTTGAGTATATCTCTAGCATCCATGATTGTCTTCCCCAAAGGAGAGGCTGATGCCTTGAGTTTGTCACAAGTACTACGAGGAAGCCGACTAGATTTCATAGCATAGGTCAGTGTGCTCTAAACAACCGATCGAATCTATATTGCTTTACCCATCCAAGATAGTGTTTTCCTTTTTCAGGGGCTAAGTTTGTTATCAAATTTTCGTTCAAGGGATTGATATTTTGTCCAACCTTTTCCTGGTTTGGAGAGGGGATTTCTAAGGTACAGTACATACCCAATTGGCCCACCAAATCCTTGGCATTGATTTTTATTTTATTTTATTTTTCACTGGAGTGTAGTTAGGAAATACATTACGTATCACTCTCCAACTTGTTACTCGATTTTGACTTGCCCATCTAATTTGATGTGATAGATTGTGATTACAAAGTTTCGTTTGTATCTTGGATCACAATTAGGCTCCATGATCTATCGGGTAGTTTGATCAAAAGACCCAACCATACATTTTTGAAGACAGATTTCCCTGTATAAAGCACCCATTTTGATCAACATCAGTTTTTTAGCTTCAATTTAACTACTTAATGTTCTTTTCGTTGGTCCAAAAGTGGCAACAATATGGCGAAACTGACTTCAAAATCATCTCACATGCCGGATACAAGGTCAAATGTCCCGGCGAGGTTGTGGGGCAACTTGAGGAAAAAAGAACATGGGCTTCAGGGAGTAATGTGACACAAAATCAAGTTAAGAGGGGGGCAAACATTAAAATCAAGAAACAATTCAGTGGGCAATCCGTAATATCTTCATTAGGTGGGTGACTCACGACTGTAAGGTGACAGAAATTTTTTGGCCAAAGAGATCAGTGATAACCCTAATTGGAAGCTTCTAAGCTTTTCCTCTGGATCGTTGCTTTCTGCAGATGAATTATGCAGCATTGGAGATGGGAAGTAATTTTCACCAACTGTCCTGTGGAAACATTGAAAATATGTCTAGCCCTTACGTTTTTTTTCCTCAGAGTCTAAAAAGGATGCCAGAGATATTTACGATCCACAGATTATTTGATACACTGTTCTTGCGATGGTTTCTACTGTAGTTTTCTTGCGGCAATTAAAAGGTTTCTATTACTAGAGATTTCTCAACTATTACGGATATATACATAAATATATCCATATGTGTGTATACTTAGATAAAGTTTCATGATCCGCTATACCTGCGAAGACTCAATTGCAATTAGGTCGCCGAGCTTCATTTTCATTCACTCAAACACATTAACTTTTGATTCCACGACAATCCATGCACTAGCAATATACTAAGGTGGCCGTTGTTAGGTGCCAACACGGTGTCTAGTCATCTCGAACTTAGAAGAATAATACAACCACATATAAAAAAAAATGGGGATGTGGGCGGCCAGCTCCAAATGAAATGTAGGAACAAGTAAGATAAAAGGTGACTCTCACCCCACCGATCAAGCAAAAAGCCAAGACAAATCAACTAGAGATACCTTAATGGGTTGTATGAATAGAAAACTCCTGTTGGTGGAGCACTAAGAACTTATTAAAACCATGTCATTCTCGGAAAATACTAAAATCAATGGTTGCACAAGAAAGTATTGCAATTGGAGACGTTCAGCATCAACGCATCTTCTTCTTCTTCTTTTTTAAGGAGATAAACGAGGGATTTCATATAAAATTAAAGGGTTCTCTATCTTGTTTCCTTGGCATTAAGACATAGGTCTTTGTGACCGTGACGGCTTGGCAACTAGCGTCATGTACTTGCGTGCGGGGAATATCTTAAACCAAATGTCGGCCGAAAAGAGGAATGACAGATTAGTGATTGTGGGCCATCTTTTTGTCAAAAGGATCATTATAATTAATTGCTTTGATCAACTGATAAACTATATACAATTACTAGCTATGGCTAGCAAGCATTGTCGTCTTAGCTAGGGTTAAAAGATCTGCGGCCAAAATCTCTTAAAAAGCACCAACATCGGAGTCAAGTCCTATTTCTTGCTCGAACTCTTTCTTGGCATGTGAAAAATGCCGAATCTGGGTTAGTTCCCGATTTCAGCCCTTCACTTTCGGTCGGTACCTAATTTTGACCCTTCCAAGTTTTTGTACAATGACATCGTTAAAGATCCGGCATGTAATTTCACGTGTATATTTTTTTTTTTTGTAAAGGTAATGATATATTGAACTATGAACCAATAATTATAAAAGATTAGGCACTACAAAACTTTCACTCAAAGAGACACAACATCAAAAGGAGTGAAAGGGCACCTAATGCAAAAAGAACACCACACAGCGGTCAAAGCAAGCAGGTCAACAAGACGGCCGAAAACAAAGACAAGACAGCCACGCAGGGTCTAGGAAACCAAAAGAACAATACCAACTAAGGAACAACAACAAGGAGGACCCGAAAATCCGAGGCAAGGCCGTCAAGGAAGGCGCAAAAAAGGGTAGGCAGCCGTAGGACACACTGAAGGCGGCTAATTTCACGGGTATGTTTCCTCCTCTCTTTCGCTCTGTGTTTTCTTTTGAAAAGATCTCTTTAAAAGAAGCTTGAGATCTAAGTTTGGCGTATGTGAAGAGCTTGAGGTTGTTGATTTTGGGTTTTAGATGGTACGGTGTTTTGATGGTGCTTTTTCTTCATGAGGAAGGAATTTGCTGGGATAAAAATGTAAATGAAGGAGATGAAAGTAAAAGAAAAAGGAAAAAAGGAAAAGATAAAAGCAGAAAAAATAAAAGTAAAAGACTGTGAAAGGACGCTTGGAGAGAGAGTAGAGAAAATGAGTGATGTAATGTGAAATGACAAGTCGAATCTTTAAACACAGGAAAATTTAACATGAGTTAGATATTACAACAGATTGTTTATACTTTTTTATTAAATTTAAAAAAATTCGAATCAAAATTGGAATCGCTCTCAAGTTAATATTTTTGTATGATATAAAAAATAGTCAAGTCAGAATTGAAATTTCACTTAAAATTATTTATGAAACAAAAAAAAAATTCGAGTTCGAGCGACCTAAATTTAGAGAATCGGGCCAAAATAGAGTAAAGGGATGTAAATATTTTCCCACCATGATGAAAGGAGGCAACTTGACTTTCGTGTCGGTTCAGTGTACATTTTGTCAAAAAAGTACAAAAAGTGGAACCCACCGGTTATCTCTCTCGAAGGAAATTTCTCCATGAAATCAATGGATGACACGTTTTTCATTTTTCTATTACTTAGAAAGGAATCAAGAAGGGGCAGCGTAGCCAGAACCTCGTGAGTAACGATCATCCCAGGAACTTTCACTTTCAAACTTTGGTATGACGTTTGATCTCATGAGAATTTTTTGAGCTATTAAAAACGCTCGTGATTCGTGTTTAGGGATTTTATTCGAAGTTTTTTTCCTAGTGATCGAGGGCTCTCTTTAAGGATATCGATATCGGATGAATATAATCGTAAAAATTATAATATCTTATGTTTGTGTGTCAAATGATACAAACTAAGAATAAAGAGCCTTTAGAGATATAAACCCTATTTAGTTATTAAGAAAACGACACCGAGTTTTTAAATAATGACTCGATGTGTAATGTAATAACCAAATTTTTAATTTATTTAATTTACTCCTTGAAATGTTTTTAAATGCTCAATTTGTTTCTCAAATTTTCAATTTGTTCAATTCAATTCATAAGTTATTCATATCTAAGGTAAATTAGTTCTTCGATCCTAGTTAGCGAGTTTTTATAATTATACTATTGCCCAAATATAGGGACGTGTACAAATTGAGAGACTATAAATATGCCTCAAAGAAAATTAATTAGCTTATTGGATTCCAACCATTATGTTCATGTCTTCTTTTACTTTTTCTCTTCTTTTTATTGTCCTTCTTCTTTTCTTCCCTTCTAATTCTTCTTCCTCCTTCCCCTAGAAGCAGCTCCTCCACCGCCGTAGTCGATGTTGTTGCCCACCAGCCATTGCCACCACCATACTCGTCGTCATACTGAAATCTAACCGAAGCCATTACTTCCCCCCGAAGGGCATATTTGTATCCTTTTGTGGTAAATATACATGATATAATTGCCTCATAACTTTAGTGGATCTCATAATCCTTGTAAGTACAAAATAATCTAATTCCCGTTCAAAGTCAACTTAGTCAAGTAGATCATCGCATGATAATTTAATTTTTATCGGATGATATTAAGAAATCACCTTTCTGCTCTAGATACTATCTATATGTGTTGCTGATAACAAAATCATTTATTAGAAAGATGATGCCATCTAAGTGTTTTAGACATGGATCATAGCACCAACACTATCATGCATGTTATCACAAAACTGGAAGCAATTTACATTACAAGGATCAGACAACGTTCTAAGCATAAAGCAATCAATGAACAGTCACATTGAAGGAAACTTGGAGATTTTAGAACACTAGAAAGGTTCGAGTTTCGCATTTTGCTTCATTCTAACCTTTATCCACACTCGACTTTATCTTCTCTTATCCCTTAAGTTTTTTATGTTTTCGACATTCACTACATGACATAACCATTCACTTGTCACAACATCGTTTACCCATCTCACGGCACTTTAGCTCTACTAGTTTATGCCTTAGTGAGAATTCAATGTGGAAAAAGAGAACGTAATTTATCATAAAATTGATGCCATAATGAAAGAATAGTCAATACATACACATGTTTGGATGTCATTGCCTTTAAAAGGGTAGAATATACTTTAGTAAAAGGGGAAAAGTTCATGAGGCGATCACCAATGTTGAAAATGGTCCCCGTGATCTGATTTGATGCCTGGCATGCACTTTGTCAAATAAAAAACCAATATCAGTATACTGCTGTCTAATAGTGTAAGTTCTTAAAATATCAAATATAGATGATATGAACATGTAAGTGTGATCGAGAGAATCTTTGAAAGGGAAAAGAAAAGCCGGTCTCGCTATATTACGTGATAAAATAATTAATCACTTCTTTTCCAAACAAAAAACAACTTTAAGAATGGGGAGGACAGAGGGGAGGGAGGGTTAAGCTGGTGAGGGTTTAGTCTAAAGCAAGGAATAAGAATCAAAGCAATGCAATCTGACGTAATAACCGATGGCATCCCCCACACTACTGTGTGAATTGCACCCATTTCGGGAATGAGATCATTGACTCTCCCTTCCCCATTTGTCATTGCTCTATTAATAATGGAAATCCTTTTGGGTTCTTCTGCATTTCTTTATTTGATTTCATTTGAGTGGTGCATCTCTCTCTCTCTCTTTCTCTCTCTCTCGCATGTTGTCCGACGGACATAAGTAGTCTACATAGGTTTCAGCCGGTAGGTGTTCTTCTCTCTCTTTTCCATGGGTAGGTATGTTAGGAGGGTGGACACCCATTCGAGAGAGAGAGAGGAAGGGAGTGGGAGGGAGTGGGAGGGAGTTGAGTTAGGTGCTTATCATCACCATCATCTTGGGTCTTCATGCTCGAAGGAGGCCATCGTTTACAGCTAGTTCCGGAGGTAGAAGGAGACCCATGTTTCAGCTTCAAGCCTCCATGACTAAGGCAAGAGAACTAAGCATTTCTCCAGGAGTCTCAAGTGCTCACTTCTCGCACTCTGTCAACCCAAATCTCTCTTCCTCCTCTCCTTCTTCTCCTTCTTATTTTCTCTCTCTCACGCACACAGAGGATCACAGCAAGTGAAACTTGTATAGTTATTGTGATGCTGCTTCTCGTTATTCTCTCTTCTATGGATGTGTTCGTTTAATTAGGAGGTTTATCCATATTTATCATTCACTGGGTTTTTTTTTTTTTGTTGCCCATATTTATCATTCACTGGGTTTATCCATCTCTGTGTGTAGTTATGATTATGAATAGACTAACGACTCGACTCATATAAAAGACATTCGTACAGGCTTCCCTTTTCTCTTATATCTTGAGCGCCTGTAGCAAGTGCGGTAGGGTAGTATTGATCATTTTTTTTTTTTTTTGTTTAGGGTAGTAACATTTATGATTTTATTACTCGACTTATTTAGAGGACTCCTAGAATTAGCATATGAAGGAATCATGTATGTGAATCCTAATATACCGAAATTTAGGATATAATATTATCCATGGCAAGCAGGATACGCAAGGCCAAACCGGCCTCCTCTCACATAACTAAAGCGCTTGTCTGAATTTATCATGTGCAATAGGTTATATGTATCACGATTCATTAGCCATGTCTCAACAATACTCGGAAGCTCAAAATTGAACATATTTGTCTTATTTCATTTCACTGTAATAATCGATTTTATTCACCGCAACAAAATTAATTACTAAATGAAGTAATATTTTGTACAAATAATGGGACATTGTTAAAAAGGTTAGCCCGTAATTATAAAAGCATAATTGTTTAGCAACGTCACATCAATACAACATATCGTATCATTAATGCGCTCTTTTAAAGAAAAGTCCCGATTACAAGAATTTTCGTGACACCAGCAAATTTGCCCTAACATGTCACGGTCGGTTGAATGTCACCGCTAAAACAGGTGATGCGTGAATTAAAGAACCGCTAGCATTGGAAACCCCTTTTCGATAAATAGAAAACAACTACATCCCATCATCAATTATGGAAGAACCCCTGACAATTGCAGTCGGCGGCTAAAACTAATGATTATCACCTCTCTTTTGGAAAAAAAGAGACAAAAGAAAGGCTAGAAGAGAAGAACATGTCTACATCCACGGGGGATTAAATTAATCGAATCGAACTTATCGTTCGAAAGAAAATTTGATCAAGTGGGGGTGGTGGCTAGAGGACTTTCCCAGCAGCTGAAGGGACCTCATGCTTTTCGACTTTTAAGTGCTCTTTTCCAATTATTTTTATTAGAGTAAGAAAGTGGCGCTGGACTGGACCGTGAGAGTTTGTGCGTTCTTTGGCTTTTCACTTCTCTGCAAACACAGCAGAATTAGGATATGCTTATATTCGATGATTCGGCATCATTACCGATTGGGGAGGGAGTGAAGCGGCCGCGTGTAATCGGCCCGACAATTCACTACTGAAAAATAAAAAGAGTCAAAAAAGGTTCGTTTACAAAGTTGGTCTGCAAAGGAAGAGCACAAATTTCGAATCGAATATTTGAATGTCTTGCTTATTTAACCGATGATTCGGAACTTGTGACTTGACTTTCAAATTAGTTCAGTCCACTGCACGTCGTGAGCAAATCTTTGAACGGTTTGTGCCGCGTTTCCTAGCCACAGCGTAGTTCGTGTGGAGAGTCCGGAGATGCCATTTTCCTGGCTTCTGTGTACGAGTGTCTAGAATCAAGTACTTTTAAGGAAGTCCCTGAAGATAAGTTAGTTAAAAACAAGAATGATTCACTTCTATTAATAATAATTAACCCGTCTTGGCAACAAATTACAGCAACAATAACTTGCTCAAACCAAATACCATCAGCACGTTCAGCCATACCAAGCTAACGAGGCCTATCGTCGGGAAGACGTAAGGGTCCAGTCTCTCGTTCTTCCCTCTTCTTGGGTAGGATGTAAGCGATAGAGAGAAAGGCATACAGATCTTAACTCATCAGACCAAAGGAAATTACACATTTCAAAGGATATAAGTTCATTTGAGGAGCAATAAGGTTTTCCAATTGCTTCGATTATTTACAACAGACGCAAATAAAAAGGAAGATGGAATAAAGACCAGCTTCATCCATCATTAATCTCCCATTTTTTGGAAAGTCAAAGAGTTCAATTATCCTTTACAAAACTCGAAAGTCGTCGCAACATAATGGTAACAGCACAAACACACACAAGAAGACCCCAATGAAGCGAACTCGAAAGAGGGATCAATGGGAGAGAACTCCAAGCCCTCTCTATGAAATCTTCTGCAGTTCCAAGGTCTAACTACCCTGCTTCTATATAGATAACACAAACTCTTTCTAAAACCTTCTCCCACATAATAGATATCTTTACAACTGCCCTCATTATCTAAAACCTGACATTCTTCTTTATAACCTTATTTATTACCTACCGATTTTATTCACACGCCAATTTGGTGTCAAAGCTAGTTAGACAGATGGCAAAAGCTTGAAATGCAGATAGAGGGTACCGGTAATCCATAGTAAACATATCCTTTCCAACCTTACCAAATTGAAGTATAATTTTATCATGGTCACAATGAGATGGCTGAGATGGCTGAGATGGCTGAGATGGTTGGGATGGTGTTGGTGCTCCAGCTGCCTGGTGGTTTGCAGCTATCAACTGAAAATTCTTTACAGAGGCTACAGTCACTCTTCCGCGGAAGTTTAGGCACCAACACTGCAACTGTTCATGCCACCTTGGCGCCTTATTTTTAAGGACCAAAGGTCTTTCTTTCCCCTCATCTTCCTCTTCATGGGGGCCAACGATGTCCGAAAAGCGGGAACTGCTGAATTCGGTTGAATTATCAATTGATCTTGAGAAAGAGATGCTCCGGAATGAATCTTCCAGTGAGCGAGGAAGAATCTCTGGCTGACCCGGGACACTGCCACCTGCCTCAAGGGCTGAGGCAGGAATAGAGTGCATTATGCAGTGCATCCTCCGCGGACCCCGTGTGCCCAGCACATTCAGCTCATATGTGACCTGAGCTATGTTGTAGCTGCCAGTGGGGACTTTAGGTGACACTTTTTTGGAGTGGAATCTGCGGCTCCGCCCAGGTGGAGAAAGCTGAGCATTGTTGTATGGAGGCTGTGTATCATAGATGATGAACTTGGTGCCAAGAAAATTAGATCTGGAACAAGAGGGAAGAACAACATATTGAGTAGTGTGCAATATTTCATTTGCCAAATTTTAATCAGTTGTCTTTACTAAGACCTACTTATATCTAACTTAAGAGCCTCTCCCTCCTATCTATCTATCTATATTATCACGTTCAAACAGTCAGGTTATGTTACCATGTCCCATGCTCAACAGCAAATGCACCCAATGGACAACATCATACACAAAATAGTGCATCAGATGTGCATGTTCGTGGAGAGTATTAGTTGATGGCACAAAGAGATGCCAGTCATGAACTATTATTAACATGGTCTTGTTAACGAGTGCTTCCAGAGCACTAGTTAATCATACGTAACAAGGAAAACAGTTCCAATACATTGATTACAAATAACATGGGAAAAATGCATTGAAAACGACACTTTCTATATTAAGGTGTTTATCAAGTGGGCACTTGTCAACAAAACCCTATTAACATAAGGCTCATCTAAAAAGCCAATAATACAGAAGCTCTACAATTCAAGTTGGCGCAAATGCTATCAACAACAGCAACAGCCTAAAAATCTGCAAGTCAGTTTCTTGTTTCCCAACTTTAAAGGTTTACCATTTCATATCTTTTTTTCTTTATAAAATAATAGGATGGCAAGGGGGGAAACCAGTGCTAGCAAGCCTTCTGGGCCTTACTATAACGGTCTTACACCTGCTACAAAATGTTTGATTTCAACCATAACACATTTCGCACCACCCACAACCCAGAGGTCAGAGGTTGGCCAGCTGTCAACGTAGCCCCACCAAGATGCTAGTAGCCACAAAATCTCCCCAAAGAGGTATACCGAAGCTAGGCAACATAACACAAACAGTTCAGATGTTTGCTCAGGACGTGCATCACTCATGAACTCATGGAACACGGATGACCACTTTACCACTAGGCCAACCACCGTAGTGGTAATTGTTTTCCATTTCTTTTTATCCCACAAGTACCCAAAATAGTACATTCAGGAACTAAGAATAATTTGCACTCCCTTTTGGTATCTTTCCTGGCCCAACAATGAATAGAGCCATCTTATGTACTCTTTTATCAAGCCACCTTGGCGGTTAGAAGATTAGCTTTAATTAAGCTGATAAGGGTTTTGGGTCTCTTATGCTATATAACCAAAGCCATCTTATCTACTCTTTTATGAAGCCACTGGATAAAGATGTAAACTCAAGTCTCCTTTCTTTCCCTCTCTCTCGAAGATCCTCGAATATTAGCACAACCATTACAAATAGAACTACCTAATGACATTAGTTTCAGGAGAAATGGTGATACCAGTACAAATAAATCGCTAATGCCTGTGTTAAAGAGCATTAGGTTCATAGAATCTGTCACAAACTAAATATGAAGGCATGGCTAAACAAGATATGATTGATGGGCTGTCCCAACCCAACAAATCCTAATGACCATCGAAAGGATCAAACTTTTAAATTAAGCGAAATTCCTTCTCCCTTGATAAAAATCTTCAAGGGTGTAAGCTTAGTTCTTTGTCTTTAAACATAATGGGAAAGAGGATAGAACACCAACAGCTTCTCTCACCTCAATTTTCCAATGTAGGTGTTATTTGATCTTGATACGTTATCCGCATCCATGGAGATCACATACTCAGTGCAAGTAGTTCTCCTTGTCCGTTTTGCAGAGAGAAGGAACTTGCCATTCTCAACCAGCAGAGCTGCAAAGAGATAGGATCGACAATCATTAAGCCCTGTGCATAAATAATAAGAACCAGGGAACTGATTCAAATAGGAGGCCATTATCTTTTGATAAGTGAGATGAGAGGGTGACTATAATGCCTTAAATATAAGCCTTCAGGTGACAAACAGAAAACAACAAAATGAGAGGCTTCTTAGAAAGGAAGGACCTCTAAAATCATCAGCACATCCATTCGAAGATAGTTTGATCGCTTGAAGACATAAGAACAAAAGTGAGTACCACTCTTCAAAATTAGATAAAGAGTCTAAAATTGAATTGCAAATCCTGGTTCCCTGTGTTTACAGAATTGCATTTTCCTACAGAACAGTTCTCCCCAAGCAGTTTATCGAATCCACGAAGGCCCACAGAGAAAATTGGTCCAAAGATAAAAAAAGTAAAACTTAAAATTCTCTTTAAACGCCTAGACATTTTTAAATATAAACAAGAATGCATAAGTAAGAACAGCATGGTAGGAAGTGTTTCTTGACCATCAGGCACTAACAGTAGCATTAATACACTAGGACCCACTGGTGCAAACAAAGGGAACTCTAGCAACCTTGATGGTTTTATAGCTAAAGAGCCGTAAATCCACTTTCTCAGTCTAGTAATGTACAGGCTCAACAGGATTCTTCAAAGTGGATTTCCTCCACTGTACACAAATAAGAAGGTTTTAATGACAAAATTATACTAGGTATACATTCAAGATTAAATTCTGAACTTTGGAATCTCCATTTAAGTCCATCAAAATAAAAATATATGGAGTTCAAGTTCAGCAAAGGTAAGACTCCAGGTGACTTGGTAGTAAGAATTGTAAACCAGAATGTACAAAGGAGTTAAGTGATTAAGTAATCTTGAATCTACTTTGTGAATAGATGAATCGAGATATTGGAATCTCAAGAACCAAACACAGGCAGGATAAAGGAGTGGAAAGATGCATCTGGTGTGTTCAACAATCGCAAAAAGAAACTTAAGGCTAAGTACAAAGGAGCAACACAGGCAATACAGAAGTATAATAAAAAAGGAATTGATGAGTTGAAACTAACTATGGGATAAGATTTCAAATAGCAACATTCATGGAAACGAATTATGGCTGCAACTGTGGACAAGATGAAAGAAGTTTGTTCAAGGTGATGGGACACATAGAAAGACAACGTTTGCATGTTTGAATGAAAGATGCAATTCTAGAGTGCAGATTAGAGCTACAAGGAATAAGGAAGACTTGAAAGCCATGGAACAAGGCTGTAAATCAAGATCTCAACTTTTTGGATCTTTTCTTTTTAATGATAATTAAGATTTCATCAAGAAGGTAACAAGGGAGTATCACCCCTATACAAACGGCTTGGAGTGGAAGCCACCCACGTACAAACTTATGCATAAAAGACTGTTTCTAACCTCTCCAACAAACTAGATGAAGGCTTCATACAAAAATGAGTGGAATTGCGTGAGAAGATCCACATAGCGAAGTCATAGAGAAATTGGGATAAAAACTGATGTTTGTTTTTCCTGTTGTCTGGCTTACACAGTGAGTTTTTGCATCTCTCTGTCATGAACTTGGCTTTCCATTCACTCATTGTGCAGGTAAGACAAGTAAAACTGAAGAGCTGTTTTTGGTTTTAATATTTGAGATGAAGGGAAGGAGCAAAGTGCTAGAAGACAAGTCTAATTCTATTTTTTCATTAAATTGGATGAGTGGATAAGGAAGGTCATTTATGAGAAGCTTTCGTGAATACCTTCAGATCAGGTAGAGGTCTGGTCATCTAATGGTTGTAAAATTAACTTCATTAAAGTTGTAAGGTGAGGTGATTTAAGAAAGGTTCCTCTTCTCCCTTGGATGAGTAGGATAAGAACGGTCATTTTAAGAGACACTTGTGCAAATAATTACCCAGATCATGTAGTGATTTTAAGTTTGACAACCTAAAACACTGTAACTTAACGATTTTGTCCATGAAGCAATTTTTTCCTGATAGATTGTCTATTTGGCTTGAAGAAGGAAAACCAAAATAAAAATGAAATCTGCACAATTAAGAAGGTGAGAAAAATTGTATCTTTGCATGGGATTAACCAAATGGAGATGAATTCGAAACATCTATTGATACACAACTTTTAGCCAGACATGGACTCAACAAGTAGTTTAGCATTTTAGACCTAGTTTATAAGAAGCTATGCATTCATAAATCAATGTAAAAACAAAACAGGGTCGGAGGGCATGCAGAATAATTTCCAAATATCAAAGATTACAGACTTTTAATGTAAAAGCACAAACCTCCAACCCTCCTCCCCCCCCAACGAGGCCCAAAGTAACATTTCAATCAAATTAGTCTTCTTCACTTATACAAAGAAACTAGCCAGGACTATTCAAAAAATCAATACTAACTAAATAATTAAACTTTCCAAGTACAGATCACTAAAGCTGTCTACTTTAAATTTCAGACACCATGGCCTTTATCATAAATGACACTCGAAAATCTAAGCAACCGTTCACTTTTGGAATACCCAAGGGATGCAAGACAAGCCAACAAGCAATTCATTTTCGACATCTTTAGTTAGAAAACTGGGAAATACCAGGGCTAAGGCAGAGGAAGAGGCGGTAAGTCAAATTAGATTTGTCCCTTTTGATAAAACACTGAATAGCTCCATCCCGAGGTCCTGGCTGTCCGTGACAATTGGGGAAACTTTCATCAACTCACCAGCTAAAAAGTAGAACAGAAATATTCACTACGAGTGGCCCCAACAATGAAATCTTTAAGGAAAGTACCTGCTTCAGTGAGACAGGGAAAGTAATCTTGCCAGAGATTTCAGGACATCTAACAATTTCCTTGCACATTGCCCTCCATGATCTGCAAACTCCAGCACAGGCAACAACATGTTTCCGAGCAGGCCAAGTGGTCTCGCTCGCCTCTAATCTCCTGATAATGTCGCGTAAAAGCTCAGGAGGAAGGCTGGCCCATCTGCTCGTTTGGATCGCCAGAGGCTGATCATGGAAATCTTGAGAACCATGTGATTTCCCTCTTATGTGACCAGGCAACCTCACCTCAAAACTTCGCCTGGATAAGCTTCCAAACCCATCCCTTATGTCACGAACTATGCTACGGAAAGACATTTGCTCCAGCTCGGCGACAGATTAGGAACGTTAGACTATATTCTAACGTGGCTGCATCAGCTCGTCTCTGCTTGAGTCAAACAAAAATGACGAACTGTAACGTATACATATCACATCAGCTAAAACAAACTCAAACTCATGAGTAACGCTTAGTATCTAAGAAAGACGACACCATAAAGGAACATAGAGTGGGAATATCTCATTGCAAGATAAGGAGATTCGCAAGAAACCCTAAGAGACCTAAAGCAGCTCAAAATATGGAGGCTTCGCCAGTGGTGACTTTTGAAGGGCTTTGGACCCCATCGAAACCCAATTTGCCATTAAATCTAACCAAGCTATGCCTACCCCGAGTGGAGAATCCACAAAAAGAATTCACGAAACCCACAAAAACAATTAAAAAAAAAAAAAAAGCTAATCAGACATAATCCCCCATTACAGAGCCCTATGGAGATCCTAATAGCATCATTATCCAAGTCAACACGTGCTTTACAACAGAGCATCCACTATTACGCATAAAAATAACAATCTCCCGTGAGTACGCACTTCACATTTAGCATTAGCAAACATGGAAAAATATATTCTTGTCTTCGACATGTTCTCTAAGGTATCGGCTGGCCACGGAAAAATAGGCCGAAATCTTCGACTTACAGTCAATCTTTAAGAACAAGTTAATGATCTCCTCCTAAAAATACCACAAAGAGTCAAATTCCCGCCTCGTGAAGTCACCGTCAGTTCGATTCGAGCAAGCAACTAAAGGGCTTCATCACATACGAATCGGAAAGAGAAATTTTTCAAGTAGCGAACCTGCAGAAAACCGGCTCAAAATGGCGGAACGCGACCTCGGCGAGTCCTAATTCAGGCGAAATCGCTCTTCCCGTCGGCCGCAAGCCCAGCCAATCCCAGCGAGACCGACGAAGATCAGAGCTCCGAGACACGCTCCCGCGCGAAACGGAACGAGACTACCGACTCGACCTTCCTCTCCTGCTCCAGTTCGACACCGGAAAAGAGGAGACGGAAGGGATCAACGGAGCCCACGAGCCGAGCAGGAGCTGCGAGCACGCGAGCGCGCGCCCCGAGACGAGGGTTTCGAGCTCGGAAGAGTCGAGAAGCTGGGGGACGGAAGAAGATCAACGGAGGCAGCGCGCGACCGGAGATTGCATGCTCGCCGGCGGAGGGATTTCGCCGGAACGAGGAAGCTTCGAGATTTGTCTTCTCCGATCGTCCACTTCGCCACTCACTCTCTCTCTCTCTCTCTCTCTCTTCTGTGTGACGCCAGCAATGGCGGACTGACGTGACCTTCGTCTCCTTATATAGGATTCCACGAACTAACCTTTGCACTTAAACAATAGAGAGAGAGAAAAAAAATATATATTTTTTTAATTTTGTTGATGTAAGAATGTATTTTGTGTATAGGTCACGGTGCAATTGGGATTATTCAATTGATGCGAAGGATAAGCTCAATCCCTAATATTTTATAGTAGCTGCTAAAATTCAAATAAAATATCTCAAAATATGAAAATTGGAATTCCCAACCAGCGAAGCTACTGTTCGCGTTAGAGAAATTACAAATGAATTCAAAATCGATTATTTTTATAGGGAATGATCGATGACATGAAAATGACACGTCTTATGTGATTTTCGTTGTAGTTTCTTTTTCTAATTAAAGGTTACAATCTTCATGAAGAAGTTACTAATTATTTATGCACGGGGTTTTGAATTCCTTTTTAATATTTTGAAAACAATGAAAAAATATTAGAAATTATAGTAGTGGTCGGACGGCTTGGATGAAGAGTAGTAATGGTATTGAGGTGGTGAGCAAGCAAATCTTAGATCATGCAGAGTGAAACCTGTTGTGCAATACCTATCCGTAAGTAGTCATGATGGTTGGATTTCACTACCTTATCACCGAGGGAACAAGTTCGAATCACAACTTAAGTAAGGGTCCTAGGAGTGATTTACTGGACCAGCCCCGATGGTTTACGTCTAAATAGTGGCTTGCGGCGAGGCCCCACCGATGCTACTAAGCCCCCAATGATTTATGTCTAAATAATGGGAGTCCCAAAAGTGATTTATTGGGCCAACCCCGATGTTTATGTTTAAATAATGGCTTGTGGCGAGACTCCATCGGTGCTACCAAGCACCGGAGAGTCGTGTGATTCTCGAAGAGTGATATCTAGTGGTCTCTCAATAAATAAAAAAAACTTATTGCGCAATAAAAATAAAGACACATCTAGCTCGTGGTGACACATTTCGCAACGGATTATTTGCATTCTTCTAACATATTAAGAAAATAATAATCCTTCACAAAAGTGACGCACCTATTAGGAAAAAAAAAGGATAGAATTCAAAAGTGCCAGTATTTCCAATACATAAGATATAGTGGAGTGTAATTTCAAAGTGAAAGATTGTATCTGGAAATAATGCTGGACTAAAATTATAAATAAAGGGCCGGTGAGTTAGGAGAGGGAAACAATTTATTTATACCGACCAAAAAAAAGAAAGAAGGAGACCATCATTTTGTCTACGGGGAACATTTTGTTAGGTCACCAGATATTTAATTAGCCTAATCATCCAACATAATCTAGAATTCGCTTATCCTAAGGACACGTGTTGCTTTATTTTCAATTCTAATTTTCATTCTCTTTTCTTATAAAAATTGTCTGGAACAATTCATAATCCAAAAGTCAATACCAAGATCGATTGCTAATCATAGATCAATCAAGTTTCTTTTTCATACATAATTAACACATTTCTTTCATTACAATCACTAATTCAACAACCCATTTCTAACTCAATCGAAATCACTCTTTCAAAATCTAAGTGTGCCATTCATCTATAATGAGGATTTTATATTCACATTAGTTTCTACGCACATCAAACATATAATATATTATGTTCGAAGTTGTCTATTTTTCCTTTTTCATCACCTTAATCTCCTAGAAAATCTGAGAAAATCCCACAAAGCCCACCACGATATTTTTAAATATTATATATATTATTATCTTTTTAGTATAGAACAGACAGAACAACAAGAGTTATATAGTATTTTTGCAGGAATGCAAAATCGACACGCAACACGAAAAAAGGAGGGGCATGACCTAAGCAGGATGATGCGTACCATTAAGTAAAATATTATATATATATTTTGGTCGAAAATATTATATATATTAACTGGGCCGACTTTAATGTAATTTTGCAATTGTCGTTCTTGATAAAATCAAGGGTAAAATGACGCCAACTTATTTACAGAGTTAGGTCTACCCTTCCAGATTATGTTATGAAATTTAATGAGTTATCCCAAATAGCAGCACGTAAGCAAAATCAATTGGACGCTCGTGTTCGAGATATGGATTGATGATGACTTAATCTGAAAATTTAATCTTCCTATCTTCTAATCCGCGATGTTGTAATTACTGTTCATCAGCTACATGATCTCATAGACACTCCGACATGGGATATATATGGGTCACCTCTCCCTCCTCGTTTGCCTTCCCCGCCAGCAGTAAACAAGCTGCCGCTGCAGCTCCGATGACCGCCCTTGTCAGGGCGCGAAGCTCGCATCCGGGTCAGGGCTCGCTGCTCGTGATGAAGGTCTAACGCTGTTTTGTGCTCATGGCCGGTAATGAAAGTGACAACGTAAACTTTCTTTTTGTGGCGGTGCACAATTACTAGACAAATAGAACGACGAGCACCGGGTATAACAAATAATTAACACGAGAAGTCATGGTTTAGATTTCTTATCTCTCGTTTATGCTCATGTTGTTAGAAAATAGTTTCCCGTTTGGTTGATTGAATAAAAGTTTAATTAGAAAGTAGTTTTCAAAGAACTTAGTTTCAAGGAAAATGATTTTATTTTTATTACGTTAGGTTGTATTTTGCAAAAAAAAAAAAAAATGGATGTCATTTTCAATCTTCGTTACTAGAAAATATAAGAAACACATGTTTGAGGAAAAGTCTTAAGTTCAAACCCGCGTTTTGAGACCTACACTTGGCTGTTGAGGTCTCGAGGCTTGGCCATCACAATCCCAGATGTAGGCATTGGGGTCCTGGTCTTGACCTTGAGCAACTTGGCTTGATCAGCGGGACCTAAACCAAGCCTTTGGGACTCCGTCATGGGCACTGGGGACTCAAGCTCAACTTCAAAGGTCCTTAGGCTAGCTTTAGAGGACCCAAGTTTACACGTTGGGATCCAAGTTTCGAGGTTAGTTGTATTTAGAAAATTAATTTATGATTTTTTTAAATTTTTTTTTAAAACTTAAATAAGGAATTTAGATTGATTGTGACAAACTTTAGTCGTTTTCATTAATGGTCGAGACGCCTAAAAATGGAGAAAAAATATAAATAGGCAAACGCCTTCAGTTACTCTTACATATCTATGGGTACACATTTTTATGTATTCACAATGGCGACATCGTAGAAGGCAAAATCACAAAAAATGACCGTCACAGAGTTGATTTAAATCAATTTACGTCTTTAGCAAGTGGACTTTATTTAGTCAAAATGGAGCGTTGGCTCCGATCCTCTACTCAACCATAGGCTACAAGCTGTCTTTCTTTTCTTTTCTCCTCCCCTCTTCTTCTTTTCTCTCAATCTGCAGATGTGAGGGTTGAAATGTCACTCAGTTAGATGGTTTAAGACTTGCACAAAGACCACGGCGTTAGAATGATGATGCAAAATCAATATAAGCTGCGGTACGCAAAGCATGAATTACTACATTGCTGTTCTTAGAATCATGAAAAGCGTTATTATCCCCTGCGTTCACTTGAGTGATATTACTTTTTGTATTATATATGTTTGGCAAACATTTGAGATGCATCTATATGTCTTAAGTAGTGCATGTTTCTGTTGATAATAGTATATTATATAGACGTGCCGGGTGATATTGTGAATAATTATATCCTTCATATGTAATTTAATTTATTGCAGGTTTTTCATAATTTACCTTAAATGAGAAAATTTCAGCCATTATATCACATGGCATGTTTTTGTCAATACTGGTATATTGTATAGACGTGCAGGGTGATATAGTGAATAATCATATTAGTCATATATAATTTAATCTATCTCGGGTTTTCCATAATTCACCCTAAATGAGAAAAAAATCATACCCATTACATCACCTGTAATTCCACGCAAAGTTGGCATCATGTCAAAACTTGCAAAACCAGCACCGTGCAAGGATTTCTACAGCCAAAATTAGTAGCTACATGGAACTCTCTTACAAGATTGAGGGTGACCAAGCATGATATATCTTTTTTTTTTTTCTTTCTTTATATAATAAAGCAAATCTTAGGAAAACCTAAAACAACATTTGAGAGATCAAATCCTTTTTTCAGTAAGAATTGATCATATGTTAATCTCCAAAATATCACTCCTATGTAGGTTCCAAAAATATGATGGAAGATAGAGCTCTATTCCAACTTTTCTTTACCATTCAATTTCATATTATAATTTTTTTTATTATAACCTCACTCCAAGACTCACAATTTTTCAGCAAATAAAATTACCCCTAACTGGAAACATGGACAAGATCACTGTGGCCCAATGAAGGCCCAAAACGTAATGGGATGGGCTTACTATTTCCTTAAAGAGAGTATCTTCGAGGTCAACCTATGTTGACCGTACTTGTGATCGGAGGTCATCATTTGCGCATCAAGTCTAAAGTGCTAATGTTCCTGAATTCAAGCAAGTACTTTAAAGCATGCCAATCATTAAACTAGGACCAAGTGAAATTGATGTATTGACATGCTATAGGCCAGTCACATCCTAAGAATATATGCATTCTTCTGTAGCACACGTCATTGTATAATTTGTTAAAAAAATAAATGACATTTTAAAGGGACATATACGGTTCATTAAAAAAAAAAACTATTTCTTATTCGTATTAATAGGTTTCGAAAGAGTTAATAAATGTTAATAAGGGGAAAAAGTGAGGCATGTAAGTGGTTTGGTTTGGTTCGATTTTTTAAAAAACCAAACCGAACCAAAATCCGATCCAAACCGAACCAAAATCTCAATTTAATTCAGTTAAGTTTTGTTCAATTTTTCACTTTTGTTTTTGTTTTTGTTTTTATTTTTATTTATTTTTTCTGTTATATATGGTACCCCTTTCAATAAATTTTTTATTTTTTATTTTTAAAAATTTTTTTAATTTTTTTCCTTTTTTTTCTTTATCTTTATCTTCTTCTTCTTCTTCGTTGGTTGGTCAACAGTTAGCAACCAGCCAAAGTCAAGGTCAAGCCTAGCTGGCTTGTGGTGAGGCTCCACCTCGCTTGACCATAGTGAACTCGAGCTTGCCTAATTTGGTGAGGTCAAGCCTCCCACAAGTTGGTGAGGCTCCTAGCGAGGCTCTAGCTTACCTTTGGCAAGAAAAAGAAAAAAAAGAAAAAATATTTAAAAAATCATTTTTATAAAAAAAAAAAAAAAAGGAAAATGTATTTGATGAAGGAAGTGAGATGGAAGAAGGTATGGAAATTTTTAGATTTTATTAGTTTGGTTCGGTTAACAGAATTGATTAAAATTTTTTGATTTTTAATATTATCCGAACCAAAAAAAAAATAAAATTAAAAATTTTAATTTGATTCGGTTTTGATTCAGTTTTTGACACCCCTAGAAAAAATACTACAGAAGTTCTAACCTAACATATGGATAAAATCAAGTTCTAAAGCATCCAATTGAATCTATGAAACCTATATTGAAGGTTTTGCTCTTTTCCCTCTCTATCGACAAACTTCCTTATCTTTCAAAAACTCTTCCCTCTTTTGAAGTTCTCCTATATTACTTAGTCTTTGATTTTATTTTCTTTACTATGATTATATTTTCTTTTCTCGCTCGATTTTTTTTTTTTTTGGGAGTTGTGTGTGAATAAATTTCTACTACTAACCTTAGGTGAACATGAAGACCAGTTCAGCCATTTATTTGGTCAGCAGCCATCGAGGAGGATGTTTGTGCAAGGTTCCACAAATTTTCGAGATTAGGTTACTCTCCTCCCGATTTAAATTTATGTCTAGATCCAAGAGTCATACTAGTCCAAACTAGATCTACATATAAATTTGGGAGTTCCTTCTATGTATTTGATCAATGTTCTTTTAATTTATTAATGTTGGTGTCTCTACAAGATGATGGTAATGAAAACGTTGAATCTAGTTGTGCACCACAAGCTATTGCAAAGGAGTGGAAGATTTTGACATATGCTTATCACCAAATCTAGTGCTTGGCTACTAAACATTTATAGTGGTAGATCTGTTCCATAATTTTTCGAGATTTGCTAGGCTATGTACATCTTGAGTATTATGTTAAAAAGTGAATGAAATCTTTCTTTTGACAAATTAAAAAAATTAATGTAGTCATCCAACCCAAAAAAATCAATGTGGTCCTAGATTTTTTTTTTTTTTAAATGAAAATGCAAACAAGCCTACATGGTGGAACCAAAGCTTGATTTTCTTATGTTGGTTACTTCCTATGGAAGTTAGTATATTCAAAGTGCTGGCAAATTATACGAATAAAAGTTGAAAAGTTAAAAATTACTAAAATGTAAATTATTAAAGTGTTGGTAAGTTACCATCAAGTTAATAGATGAAAAATCGCCTGTTTTTTTCTCTTTTATCAATATTTTTTTTACACTTGTCAATATTTATTGGATACTGATGTTGGGAGAATGAAATCCATTTCTTTAGGCACGGAATAGAGTTCCATTTTGGGAAATGGAAAAATTCCGATGTTCAAGAAAGGATAAGATTCAAATTCATTCATGGGTGATTTGAGGAATGTCTTGGGAAATTAATAACCCACTACTATACTAATTTAAAATGAACAACATTTGGATATGTTCCACATGCCATTCATCCACCATAATTAGACCATACTAAATATTTACCATTATTCTTTTGTGGGTCCAAACGCAGTCTTGAATTACCCGACACGAAATCATATTTTTCAAGGATCCACTAAAGAGAAAAGCTCACGGAAAAAACGAGGGCTCTAGTGTCAGTGCGTGTTTCAGCTGCTCAACGAAAAAAGGAAGTACAGAGGCGCCTGTCATATCACCATTTTTACCCCTTCAAAATGGCCAGATTCTCCATCGTTTTCCGCGCGGCATTGCGCGATGCTAAGAAAGGAAGGGCTTTGTTCATCCTTTTTCACTTCGATTTTTTTTTCGTAGTTTCTTCTTTTTTTTATTTTTTCTATTTCAAGAAAAGGGAGGGAAGTGGATAACGATAAAAGGAAAGGAAAGAAATATCTCAAGCTGGAAGGAGGAAGGAGGTTGGAAGCAAATGGCCATTGATGGCAACAGCCAAGCAGGGGGTCTTCCCTACACTTGTACAATTCGCTGTCCATTATCATCCATCTCCATGTTTCCGAACGCGACCCGTCGAGTTCGTGGGGCCAAAACTTCTTTTTTGGTTGGACCACCGTCCCCCCCTCTCCCTTCACTGCCTTAACTTCACCAAAGTTGGACGCCAATATGGTAGGGCATAGGCAAGTGAAAGGAGACGATAATTATACACATATGGCTTGAAATGTGTGGAATCTGATGTACGTAGATACAGCTCGCGAGAACGACTGAAACCAGTACCGACGAGACAGCGGTTAGGATGGCAAAGTAAAGATGCAATTGCCGTCGCCAGAACGATGATACATTCGATATGTGCCTATCCATACGGTGAAAAACTAATGCAAAAACATCCTTAAAATTCATTGTAAAAGTTTTTCTGATGTGATTAATATTGTAATTTACTATTTTACGAGTTGATCTAATAAGGTTAGATATAAAAATTCTTAATAAGTTTAATATGAGATTGCTAGTATTGGCCGAGTAAAGTCCGATCTATGATAAGAAAGTTTGTGACTAAAAGCTCTATAAATAGTTTTCAAATTTCTCCTCTAATCCTAAAAACACGCACCGCCTCATAAAAGAGAGCACAAGGGTAAGGAGGGCGATAGAAAAGAAGGCTTGAAACTTAAAGCGACCGTCGATATCCCGCATCAAGAACAATGATCTCCAAAATAGGTGCACAAATCATTTCTTCTCCGTTATCATGTTCTTGAATCCTGGTGATGTTGGGGTACTGACTTCGAGGCTAACATCCATATAATGTATCGGACAAATAATTATTATCGAAATTATACATCTCTAGTATCTTCGTCGAATAGTCATAATGGAGGATGGGGGTGGTCCTAGAATAGGCGCTATATGTGTATTCTAGTGAAACTCTATATATCTCACTGGCACCACTTGAATTTGACTAATGGGATGCCCTACGTTCGTCGGCCACCACGGCTTTAAGTTGCTGGGGCATGATGTATTTAATCTTAGAACAATGTTAGATTTTGCTATGCACCTAAATAAGTCACCAACCAATGTAGGTCAATAGCTATTTTTCTTCACCTTTTTTTTTTTTTTTTACTACACGATAATTTAGCAACCGCCGCGAAATAGTAGATTGATACCTAACAAGAAAGAATTAAACTTCCACATGCGATTTAGTCATTTCATATGAAAAGTGACTTCTCGATGATTTTAACGCGTGATTAGTGAATAACTTAATTAGAATAATCAAGACCGAAAATCAGAACTCTCTGTCAAAACTTGCTCGTGCAAGAAAAGCGACACAGACCCAAATTCTCTATTAACCACATCATTTACACCAGAAATGAAAAATCTTATCCTGTTCTACATGTATCTCTATCCCCAATGTGAAATTTTATTTTCTCAACCCCAAAAAAATCGTAATAAATTAGAAATAAACATGAAAGTCCGCTCACCTTTATCTGCAACAAGCCCATTTCACTCTTGCTTCGGCATGAATCCGTCCACCGCATACCGACGGGATCCGACCCCTTCATCGATCCCCACGGAGTCTTGCCTGAACCCGGTGAAGTGAGCCAAGTTTCACTCGGCTGCGCCCATTGAAGACGGTTTGCTAGCCACGATCTCGAACTCACGGCCGTCGTCATCGCCATCGTCATCCTCGCCCTCCTCCTCCTCCCGATCGATATTGCTGGGGTCGTCGTCGTCGTCGTCATCTTCTTCTTGGTTTTCACCAATGTGGTCCCCTTCCATCTCATCCATCTCTTGCTGTTGCTGTTGCTGTTGCTGCAGCTGCTGCGGAGGCGGCCACTGCTGTTCCGGGGCCACCATCAGTGGAGCTGCCGTGCTTATCATCGGACTGAACTGAGTGGTGCACGTGAACAGCGTCGAAGAGCCGTGGTCGCCGCTCTTGCTGCTCTTCTCTCGGTATAGCTCGTCGAGCTGCTGGAAGTAGGGGCACGTCTTGGAGTCCTCGCGACGCTTCTTGTTGGATTCCTTCACCTTCTTGAAGTACTTGTTTATGTTCTCCCACTTCTCCTTGCACCGCTTCGAGCTCCGCTCGTACCCGAGCCTCCGCATTGCCACCGATATATCCTCCCACAGCGGCCCCTTCGGCCCGTTCTCTTGGTACTTTCCATCGAGATTCGTTCTCAACCTTATCAGTGCCTCGACCTCCACTTTCGGCCACCTAGAAGAGCTCGCCGTACCACCTCCCGGGGGGGTCGCAAAATGCACCCCATTGTCGGCCTTCGGGACTTCGATGCTCCTCATCTGAGATGGAAGGGCCGCCGCCGCCGCCGCCGGCGGCGGTGGCGGCACCGTGGATGGTTTTGGTGTAGCTGGGGTTGGCACTGCCACTAGCTGTTGCGACAGCGGGTTATTATTCTGGGCCGGCGAAGACCTGCGGCTTTGCTGTTCTGCTATCTTCTGCAAGAACGACATGACCGCCGTATCCTTGGCTTCGGCAGCCAACCTCTCTTGGGCCAGGATCTCGCGCTCCCGGGCAATCCTCGCGGCCTCCTGCATCCACCACGACTCTTCTCGGGCGGCCCTCTCACGCTCGCACTTATCGATCATCTCCAGGAAGCTGCGGTGCAGCTCCTCTTGCTTGTCCATCACATCCTTGATCACTCTCTCGAAGAAGTCCCTCCACCTTCTCTTCCGCTTATTTGGACGTTTTCCTCGTGGCACCCCCTCATCCGAGAATGTCGATGACGAGGTCGAATTGTAGGTGGGTTCTCCAGGCCGGGCGCCCCTGGGGAAACCAGAGTTGGGTGGAGGAGGAGGAATGACAACGGTAGGGTTTGAAGGTGGTAGCAAGGAAGGCATCGTGAAGTTTAGGACGGTGGAGGAAGTGGCCAAGTTATTCTGTGGGATAATATTGATGTTGTTGTTGTGGTGGTGGTTACTCATGTGGGTTGTGGATAATGGAACGGCGGCGGTGGGGACGTTAGGGATGCTGTGAGGCCCGATCACCGCCTGCATTGCTGGGGGCTGTGCTGCCGGAGCTGGAGGCCTTGGTGGCGGTTGCGACGAGTGGAGGGTGTGATTCTCGAAGGCCTCCAATTGATCGAAGAAGCGGTAGGTCTTGCCCTCGTGCTTTCCGGTCCTACCGTCCTTGGTGCGCTTGTGGTACTTGAAGACGTTCTCGAATTTCTCCTTGCATTTCTTGGCACTCCGATGATACCCAAGCTCGCTCAGCTTCCTGTGAAAAAACAGTCACAGAATAAACAAATCCCACACTCGCATCCACGGACAAAAACATCAACAGCCCAAAAGTATCTTCCTCGAGCGCACAACCGCACGAGGGACATACAATTATCAAACAATAATCTGGATATTGAACTAGGAATAAGCAACGAGAGAGAGAGAGAGAGAGAGAGAGAGAGAGAGAGAGGCAAAAAGATAATTGAAAGGAACTCATCTGAAGTAAAAGCTTAACGAAGATTTCTCTTGTTTACTTCAACAGAAAAGCAAATACAAGACAGCACAGACAAACGAGTTCCCTCGATCTGAACTCGACTCTCCCCCTCACCGAAAGTTCACCTTCATTAAATCCACATACGAGCAACCCCAAGAAGAAAAGGACAAAAGAACCGCACATGTATAGGCAAGATTATCGTCCTAGACCCTGGAGATATTCTTGAAACATTTGGAAAATGGGGAGAAGATTCAAAAGAAAAGCAGATCTACTGCACCAACAACTTAGCAAACGCTCGAGCTTTCGCTTCAGATCGAAGTAGAAACAGCTAGGAAGATAGGACTCGGAAGTCGAATTACCTGGAGACCTCTTCCCAGAGCGGACCCTTTGCACTCGAGTCCCGGAAGGTCACGTCCATGTCCGACCTTATTTTCAAGAGAGCCAGCGTCTCCTGCCTCGGCCACCTATTCCCGCCGCTCTCCTCCCTCCTCCTCCCTCCCTCCTCCTCGCCCGAATTCGGCGCGAAGCTGCCGACCTCGGCTGCCCCGGCTGCTGCAGCGATCGCTGCCACAGCCTCCGCCGCGTCGCCGGACGCTCCCGGCACACTCGGTGCGTCCCCCATCACAGGATTCTCTCTCTCTCTCTCTCTCTCTCTCTCTCTCTTGTAATGGAGGGCAAGACAGGAGAGGAAGAGGGAACAGAACGAATCTACCAAAAAAAAGAAAAATAGAGAGAAGGGTTAATCCCCAACAAGGGTTTCTATGAGAGGAGAGGATGATCAGTTTGTGGTGAATACAGTAACTTTTTATATTTTTGAGGTGGGAGGATCTGCTTGTCAATCTCAAGAAGCTAGCTAAAGCTATTTTTTTTTTTTTATATATTTATTTCGGCTTTCCTTTAATTTATGTATAGAAGAGAAAAAAACACATCTGAGTGTACTCTTTTTCTCTTTTCCTTTTAGCTGAGGAATCTGCAGATTTAAAAAATAAATGATTTTTTTGGGATGGTTGGTTCTTCTTAAATTAAAAGGAAAAAGGGAAGAAATTTATAGTAGGGAGCCGATCTTGTCCCCCCTCAGTAAACTATAAAAGCGGCACAGAAGGTTGGGTAAAATAAATGAATTTTAAAATACGAGCGTGCTGAAAATAAGATAGATATAAATTTAACTGGCCTTGATTTATTTTATTTTATTTTATTTTATTTTTCTCATGTCAACAGCTGCATATGGAGACAATAGTGATAATAAGTTGGTTTTTGTCTGTCCAGCTAAATTGAGTTAAAAGCCGGCCCATGTAGGCCACCCCTATTCCCTCTCCATTCTCTCCCCACTTCCTTGTCTTCTTTTTATATTTCATAATTATCCCCGATCCGATACGATCGGTTATTCTCGAAATTCAAATCTTTGGAAGAGTATTTCTTATAATGTATGTATATATATAGACGTTCATATCTTTGCATTGACATCCGTATATACGAGCACAACATGAGAATCGATCTACCTTCCGAGATCATATTATAAAAATTGTGAAAGTAGCAAGTTGAAAATAATTTGAAAATCGATACATCTATTTTTGCAATGATATACATCTTCGTCGAGGAAGCAGCAAGGCAAGTTCCTAGCGCCACGATTACCACCTTTCTAGAAAATAAATAATTTCAATTAATTTAATGAGAAAGTACTTTCCAAATCCTTTTCAAAATTTAAACAAATTTATGTTCGTCACGCAACCCATGTAAAAAGAGTCGCACAAACTATTTGATTCAAAAGGGTATTGCAACCGACATATGTCGTGTACTAGACATGATTAGTGTAAAAATCGATTAAAAATGCATTTCTTTTTAGAGAAATGAATCATCACGGGACTCTACATCAGAGTATGTAGATCTTGCCTGCAGATCACATCTGATTGGCCACGACTGAAATAATACATGGTCATGTGAACATTGGTCACGGTCACATCATTTGAAGCTCAGCTAATCTCCTTTTTACTTTCGATAAACAAGGGTTTTTCCTCGCGATTTCAAAGGCTGGCGGATCCACGTGGGGCCTCCAAATGACCTGTGTTTAGCGTAGCCCTAACATGGATGCAATTAGGCACTTAATCATTGAAGCCAATTACAGCACAAATCACACCGGATCGGCACGGCTGATTGCGATCCGAGTCCGCTCCCTGCAGTCCCCCAATAGTTTATACCCGGTAACTCCCCAGTTCAACTGGCAACCGAAATTTTATAAAAAAAACTGGGTATTAATTATTGTATTTAATAATTAATAATAGGAGTGAGAATGTGATACTCTCTTCTTGTGGGCGCAGGCGGGGTCCTACACCGATCATGACCCATGCAGCTTTGACAAGTATAATATGTAGTTTTTTATAATCGGGTGAATAAATATTGACAAAAGGGCATGAGCAGCCGATCTTGCGAGGAAAAAGATATTTATATTTTTTTAAAAGTGGGATCCACTATTTTGAATTGAAACTAGTTAGATGGTGGGTCAATTTTATAAGGCCATGCCCATTTATGAATCGAAGTGAATAGTGGCCAATTTCGGTTAGATCGTGACCTACCGAGACATGTGGTATTAAAATATTGAATGGCTTGGTGACATGATAATTATTGGAAAATTCAATGGCCATTAACCCACTTGCGGCATAATGATCTATGACGAATGATAAGCAAGAGGGCTAGTATACAAAAAAAAAAAAAAAAAAAAAACCCAATTTCAGAATTTCTTTTCTAATTCAGTAACAAGTTCAACATATTTATTGAAAAAAAATGGTAAATACCGAAAAAAAATCTTATACTCTAATTTTTTTGTATTATCAAAAATCCTAAATGTGCTTACTCTGACACAAAAAATCTCATTTTTTTTGTCACGAAAAAATCCAAATTTATATACGTGGCATATATACTATCTATTTTAGTTGTATTCAAGATATAATAAACAAAAATAGCTTGGAATATTAGTATAATAATGGGCAAGCGTAAGGTTTCAGTGACACAAAAAAAGGTTGAAGATGTTTATGTTTCAGTAGGTATGATTTGAGATTTTTTTTTGTGAAATTAACTCAAAAAATATGGATAATACTCAATAGTTATATAGCATCACCTCTCATACATGTTTTTTTAAAATCTATATGCGTATATATATATAGTTTAACATTCAAGCACTATTCAATGGTGATTGGGGAGGCATTTCCATCATTATCAAGAATGAAGGGGGGGAGAGGGTGGACATTGCCGTTGGCGCAAGTTGCTGTACTTCTTTGTCAATTAAACTCCAGCACGACTTCATCCATACGCACTTGCACTTGAAAACGACCTCCCCCAGAAGAAAAAAAGTTTCAAATAAATTTGCCTTCACGCGCCGGTTAACAAAATACATAGAATACCCATTTCTCAATTTCAACGACAGCCCGTCCAAAAATTGTGGATGAGACTTGAAGGCCGGGAAAGAAAAATATCCGAGAGCGATGGCGTCATAAAAAAGGTCCATCCATCCCGATCTTTAACCAAGGCGATAATATATTATATTTTATAGCTAGTCTCGCTGCCGTTTGTCCAGATGATTTGGGTTGCACTGATCTTTTTTTTTTTGTCAGGGTTAAAGCGTGAAGGAGAATCATGTGGATCTTCGCTTCCATCGCAAGGCATGCGCCATGCATCTCCATTCCATCTTCTTTTCTTCGGTTCTTGCTGTCCTCTGCGTGGTGCTTCGCTGTCGCAGGACATTGGAGCTGGCGTGAGGAGTGAACTGTAATGGATCCCCCTTCGTGGGGGCGGCTGCAGAGCTTCCCTTTGCTGGAGAGAGAGAGAGAGAGAGAGAGAGAGAGAGAGAGAGGGAGGAGGAGAGAGGGAGGTTTACGTAATCCGAAAGCGTTTTTCACAGCCTGACAAGTACAACCGGAAATCTCTCTGTCAAAAAAACTAATCTGTATCTCACATCCTGGATTTCCAGCGGGGTTCGGCTCGCTGATGTTGATAAGAACAATGACGACGACAGAGCCGTACGGCCGCTTTGTAATGCATGTTATTAGGTTATTCTTGATTGGCCGAACATGGCTCGGTCGCTTGAGTGCTTTTCCAGTGTACCCAATCATTTTGCAAAAAAGAAACGCCTTAGATTCGGATCGAACAGGTCCTGTCGCAGTAGACACTGTATGATCAACGGCTCAGATAGGTTTTGATTTGATGAAGTCGGCCGTTGATAAGATTTATCCAACTTCGTCAATCAATCTGTCGGATCGATCTTTGCATCCTCATAAATAGTGCTCTTAGATTTCGGTTCATTTTCCTAATTTCGGCTCCATCTTAAATAATATGGAAGCCGTTTGATGACATTTGCTACGAACAAATTATGAAACGTACATTCGAGAAAAAAGTATCGAGTACAACCCTAGGTTTCAAGTTCGGACACCGGGTCCAAGGCCAGCCTTGAGGGACTTTCTTGGTGTTGGGGGACTCGGGGTTGGTCACTGGGTCCTGGGCTTGTCCTTAGAGACTTGATCTTAAATGCTGCAAATCGGTGCACAACTAGTGAGGTCCCAGTCTGGGTGCTAGGGACTTGAGCATGGATATTAAGGAACTAGGCATGGGCACCCGATTTGGACGACCTTGGCCTATTCCCAAGGCACTTAGGCCTATCAAGGTCTTGGGTGCACTTGAGCCGGGAATCTTGTCTCGACTTCGGTGACCTAGGCACAAGCAAGAACAACCTAGGTGCGAAAAGCCAAGTACCCAAGAGCCGGTCCTAGGGACACAGGCACAATTGCTGTTAGTTGGGCTCTCATGCCTAATTATTGGGGTCTAAGGTGCAAGCATTGCGGTTTCATTGTATTTTCGAAAATGATTTCTAGTTCTTAAAAAAGGAAGTCTTTTTTTTTTTTTTAATTGAGGGTAGATTTTTCCTTAATTATGGTTTTTTTTTTCAGTGATTCATTTTGATTGTCATTTTCTAAGCTATGCAAATGCCGAAAAATATTCTTGACAACAAATTATCTGTGGAACACACGGGACGCAGGACTATGCTTTTGTGACCCCGGAAAAAACGGCCTTCATTTAATGGATGGAACACGGAATGTTCAGGTAGCCAACTAGCCACGGACTCAGACCAAAAAAAAAAAAAACTAGCCACGGATCTAATGTGCAAGATACGGCCAAGGCCTGATATAATTAGCATTTGATAGTATAAAAGGACTATCGACCTGAGCAGTGTGCGACCAAAAAAAAAAAAAAAAAAAAAAAAAACTTGAGCAGTGTGTCTAAACTATATAAGCGAGCCAATTCCAGGATCACTGAATAAACCCTTCGTACAATACTTAATATTATCCTTCTTTGCATCTATTGTAAATACAATAATTCTATGAGTACAAAATTACGTTATCACTCAATTTGTAAACATTATCATCGCGATATTTAGCCGTTTCCATCGAAATGTCCCTAAAAGTCAGAGTACAATGGACCCCCCATATACTTCAATGGGGGGGAAAAACCTTATCTATACGTATAACCCGAACAAAAACGGCAGGTTTAGACAATTCAAAAGAAAATATGCAAGCAATAATTGAGTGCACTGGATGCAGAGTCTAATGTATGGCACAGAAATAATTAATTTCATATATTATCACAAGAATTCAAGTAAAAGTATCCAATCAATCATATAAACCCGTAATTTTCGGCGCACTAACTTTTCTCATAGAAATACACATATCGGAAATTAGATTGTTTTACATTAAATATGTTTAGAATTAGCCTTCTGAAAGCGCCCGTTAATTTCAGAGATTATCATCGAAAAAAGAAAAGAGGGTTTAGAGAATTTTTATTTTTATTTTTTTTTAACCTTTTGCCGCTCCTCTCAAACTCGTGGGAAAGATTGCTTGCTCAGACATCATCATCATGTTGGCTTTGCAGAAAAGGGGATTGATTAATGATGGTGGTGTTCGGAATCTGTCTGAAGATGCCTGAGAAAGTGTGCAGATTCACATGTGAAGAAGAAGGTGGTAGCAACGTGGTTATTTAATGAAGGAGGAGATGTGCATGTGGATCGCCAAAACGTAATGCTTTGCCATTAAACTAACTGGTCAGCACTTAGGGTCCGTACGAACTAATTTCTCTTTTTCTGCTTTGCCTCGTGCATTGCCCAAATTACAATTATTTTAGGGTTTTGTTCTCTCTCTCTCTCTCTCTCTCTCTCTCTGACATTAAAGATTGGAAATTGGTTTTTCATACCCTAAAGAAGAAAAGATCAGACCAGGTTTTTTCTATTATTATGATTTTGATTTGTTGTATGAAATTAGTGGAAAGATTAAAATTTTAAACATTGTTTGAATCTGTAAGAATTGTTGAAAAGTTTATATGTACATAAACATGCCAAACATTCGCATTTTTGTAAAAGTTTCGAGTATTGCAGATGTAAAGAGAGAGGTTTTCTTTCTTTTTTTTTTTTTTTTTCTATTATTATGATTTTAATTTGTTGTATGAAATTAGTGGAAAGATAAACATCTAAATCATTGTTTGAATCTGTAAGAATTTTTGAAAAGTTTATATGTACATACACATGCCAAACATTCGCATTTTTGTAAAAGTTTAAAGTATTTCGGATGTAAAAAGAGAGATTTGACCAAATGAATGATAAAAGATAAAAGTCTATTGAAACAAATAATTCTATTTAGTTACATTTACTAAGCAAAAAAAAAAAGTAAACGAGTCAATGCCGTTTATACTTTTTTTGTTTCACGAAAAATAAATTATATGAAAAATATTCTCATGAAAATGATTTTTATATTGCTTAAAATAATTAAATATTTTTAAATGATGAAAATATTTTTTGGATATTCATTTTTGTAAGTAATACAAACAATTAATTTTAAGAAAATATCTTCTATGTCATTTATTTTTCACAAAACAAGAAGAATTTTAATGAGACGTTGGCATAAGTCTTACGCAATTTAGAAATTAAAAATGCGGTGGGTTGTGCGTAACTATCTGTTGATACCTTAAACTTCCAGGATTGAATGAATAGATCATTGAGGCTGAAGACATCGAAATGACAAGCTAGGGAAACAAGAGGTGGACACCCTCGTGAGGAAACCCAGTGACGAGGAATTCCATTACTTCTTCAATAAATATACGAGCATTTATTTATTATCTTTATTATATATTATTCTTGTTTCTTTGCTGGATGTATATGATTGCATCGTGGATTGCTGCGAGTGCAAGTACTCCCTGCTACATATCCTGTCCCTCTTTTGTTCAATCTAACAAGAAATGATGTCACAACAAGTTATGTAAAATCATATCATAGTCCCAATAATTGTTTTCTGGACTTTATAGGCAGAATGGCAAGGGGGAGTTCTAAAGAAAATGTCAAGTAGCTAAGAATAATAGGAAAAAAAAAAAAAGCCGCAATTTTCTAGGGCATTAATTAAATAACGTAAGCAAGGACTTTAACCTACTGGCCCCGATGGAAAAAGTTACAGGCAATAATACAAAAATAAATATAATAAATGTTAATAATTGTAATTGTGATTATGATTTATTTGTGTATGTAGACAAAAAGGAGTTTACACCACATGGTGGGCATGTGGATGTGAATGAACACTTAGCAAAGGGCACTGTCCACCATGTCTGTCGCCGACTTGGCCACACCCCACGTGGATCCCTTTCTTCATCCCCATTTTAACCCCTTTTTCTTCCTTCTCTTGGGTCCCCTTTCATTTTAATTTTATATTTTTACAGAATATTTCTCTGTTTCTATTTTGTATTGAAATATTGAGCTAAAGATATAATTATAGGTACCTTAGAATATTAATATTGAGGAGTCCTGATTATCTATGATTTTCACATAAAGATGCGCATAACTAACGTGGTTTCATTCACGTAAACTGTTTAAAGTAAAAGACAAGCTAGTTCTGATTCGGACATCTATGATGGAAACGATTGTAATTTTCTGGAGTAAATTTTAGGTTTTGCGGCCTAATTCTGAGTATACCCACATGTGCTTTTTTATTTATGAAAAAAAAGTAAAGACGACAATTATAAAATCACACCACTCCACTCCGAATGTACGGATTCGATTAAGTATTCACTTAATTCTAGCATTATTCTTAGTATATACCTTCGTCCGAGGCAGATCAACATTATAAGAAAACAAAAATTCAGGTACACGAAACTTCATTTTCTTTTTTTCTTCTTGAGTGCAAATGTAAATAATAATATGTCCGGCCGCTTTTTCAACTGGATGTTTTATTCTATTCACGAAATCAGCCGAGCATTTCATGAATTTTAAATTTACAACTTACGGGTTTTCCTTAGTGTAAAAAATAAAAAATAAAAGACCGGTTCGTTTTTTAAAAAGGGTGAGATTTATCTCCGTCCTTAAATCCAGTTATTACTCTTATTTAATATATTCTGCAATCTTATTATGGTTTTTCTTCGCTTTAAGAATTGAGATTATATCAAGTTAGGTATATCTCCACGTCTTAAATTTGCTCTCTTAAATATACCATTTCGAAAAGTTGACACATCGGTTCAAATTTCCTTTCACGTGGCCCATAATTATTTTCCCTATCCTTTGCCCTCTTACTTTTTACAATGGCACCCCTTACCCATATTATCCTGCTCTTGTCACCCTGTCCGCCGTTCCCATCAACCTCTGTCGGAGCCGAGCGACACTGCCGGCCGTGTCGCTCAGTCACATGTTCCCACCTCGCGCTAGCAGTGGCTGCACCGTCGCTCCTGGATCCTTGCTTCAAAGAACTTTTCTCCTACCTATTCTACACATTCTGTATCATTATCGAAGTTCAACATATCATAAGAAAGGATTATCTAAAGCATGTCATAATTAATCCGTTCTACACAGTAACTAGCGCTGTTCCTAAGTCGCCCTATTAAAAGACTTGATGGATTATAGAGTTGAAAAGTATAGTGGACTGCCCCACTTGAGGAGAAAGGTCAGGGCTCATCGCGTTGGAGACACGTCCAAATTTGACATGACACGAGGAAAAGAACAACAGCGGAATCTATCAAATTGGACACCTGCCAATCCAACTGTAATCATTGCATGTCTTTATACAACACCTAAAAATAAAAGGTAGACTAAAATTTTGAGAAATGCCCAATTATTTCTATGTACTGAGCGAATGAATGCAATTATCAAATTCAAATTTTTAATGAGTCTTTATGTGAATTCCGCATATGTTCCAAATTTCTAAGTAAGCTTCTTCCCGCAAAAGTTCATGGAACAACTCCCATGTGCATGTGCCAAACAATCAGCTTTTTTTTTTTTTTTTTTTTTGGGTGAGAATTGGAATTCGAAGCATGAAGTTTTCAATGATTAATTGCTCTCGATTAGGGAAGATCCTTCTTGGAACATGGGGCCATGTGCATGTCCATTTCACCAAGTAACATATGCGGATGTTTAATGTTTATCAATTGGGTCTGTCCTTGGCTCAATAAATTAGAGAAAACCTAATTTTGTTCTCTGATAAAGGATGGTACGATGAAGAAGGCACTGAAAAAGTCTCCAAGGGAAGAATATAATTACCGAATAATGCATAAACTGTATTCTGCAGAAGATGTGGCGTACAAAATAAGTTGAGTGACACCCACGTAAATTATTCTAGTGATCGAGATGTAGATGATTTCTATTTGGGATACTGCAAAATCAGATGATTGTGAACCATTTGAATATTTTAGGTCGGAGCCATATTTTACTTGATTCCTGATTGGAAGAGATTTTGTCCGAACATGCATTTGATTGATGGATGGCATCTGTATTCAATAACCCATCAATCGAAAAGCCAGTTGAAGGAAAACACAACCATTATGGATTCCATTGTTGGTTTATAAACTCATAATCTCATAATAACCGTGATCATTTTGTATTTGTTTACTATAGTTGTCATTTTCTCAACAGCTTACGGATTGATTTCTGTAATATTTGTTTTTGTCTGTGTGGTAAAGACCTACAAAGGTGCTAACGAGCAGGAAGATAGACCAAAGCAAAGCAAAACCGCAATTGGCATTAATTATAACCATAAAAAGGATGGGAGACCTTCTTCAACGCTGATGAGATTATTAGGTGCTTCTTAAACATATAAACTAATTAACCATTCAATTTTTGCATTAAGTTCCGATTTGAGCTTGAATTTTAAGAGTGTTAGTTATTATAGCCGATGCAGAAAGATGAGATGCATTGGACTGACAAAAGATTTAGCCGGCTAATTTTTGGCAGGAAAAAGGACAACTATTTAAAGAGTAAATAAGTTTCGTTTATTTCATGAAAACTGAATTATTTTAAAAAAATTTTCCTAAAAATGATCATTTAAATGAATTAAAATATTTTCATATATCCATACATAAATTATTACCGATAATAAAAAAATATTTTCCATTAGTTATTTATTTCAAGCAATACAAATGTTCATTTTTAGGAAAATATTTCCCAAATCATTCTTCTTTTTTTGCATGAGCAAACGGAGTCTAAATTGAGTGGTGATTAAAAAAAAAAAAGAGAGAGCAACTGGCAAGAAGATCTAAAGCCTTAATCTCGGAAATTGAGTGGTGATTAAAAAAAAAAAAAAAAACAGAGAGAGCAACTGGCAAGAAGATCTAAAGCCTTAATCACTAGGATCTTGAAAGGGTCTTTAATCCAAATCATTAGCTTCCATATAATCAAGCGCTAATAGAAGTTAATGAAGGCCTTCGAGTATAACATTTATTGAAAGACACAGTCCCCAGAGAATATTTCCAGTTTCTATACATCTCACAATTGATTTGATTCTCAAGCGTAACATCATTAATTGGTGTGGCTCAATCAAATTCAATCACTCTTTTCAGTATAACAAAACTCGATTCATCAGTAGATCGCTCAAATTCTTGATGCATAGATGAACCGAAACCGAAACCTTGTAATCTTTAGCTGATGAAAAGGTTTTGAGCAATGTAATCATGCGGTTACATAGGACCCGGTCGACTTAACTGCATTCATGCTCCAACTAAAGATGTTCGTCTGTGCAGAAGATCTGCAACCGAATGCAACCGCTGCGTCTCACGGTCACACGACAGGGAAATGGAAGACGACAATGCCCCATCTCCAGCATTTTACAGCGACATTAAGCAGATAATTGAGTTAGGCGGGCAATCCCGGAAAATTCAATAGGGTCTTTTCTGGCCAGTTCAGTGAGACTATTTTCAGAAGAATTGAGGCAGCAGCTGCAGATCTAGAATCAAATTAGGCAAACTTTCACCATATCACCAAATGCCATGCCGGAGTTGAGAAATTCAGGATGCAAGCAAGAAGGGAAAACGCAAACATGATTGCTTCATGAGCCGAGACTTGAAGTACGTATGCATAGCCACTGACGAAAAAGCAAAACGTTAAACCGAGAATCGAAACTCTGTCATCTGACACTACAATTTATCTTTCTTTCTGTCCAACTTAAATCCTACAAACAAATTTACTTGTTCAAGCAGACAAAGCCATTCATCACTCATGGTCACTAAATTGTCTACTTGAACAACGATCGATTGACTTGGGAAATCCCAGTACTTTGCACCAGATAATATTTATACCAAGGCAAAGTTCTGTTGGTTTGTCTTATGTCCAAAGCTTTATTGTGGAGATCATCTCCTGTACATCTGATGGCAATTGCCGACATTACTTGCCAGGGATCCAGCATTGTAATCTTAGTTTAAACATAAAATCTTTAGCTTCAAGCGACATCAATTTTCAAGACACAAGCAACATAAACGACATTGAATGCCAGCATCAATTTTCAAGATACAAGCAACATAAACGCCATTGAATGCCAGTTTTTTTTTTTTTTGGCAATTTAGATAGGTTTAAGCAAGCGGCGTACAAACCAGATATTCCTGCGAAGAACGGTAGTAATTTTACCTACAGAAGAATTGCATAGACCGCACATAACACAGGTCAGTGCATGAGCAGAAAAAATGCTCAAACTTTAGAAGTTAAGATTACTTGCTGTAAAACCTTTCAAGCGCAAAATAGCCCGAAGTGCTGCAGCAACAATGTGTCTATTTTACTTTCCTTAGGGTTCTGCCAATGTCATTCTTTGCAGTGATTGCCGTATAGTCACATATAGTCTAACGAGATCATTATGGGGTGATTGTCTCACATCACCAGACCAGCTTAAACAAATATTTTTATGTCTCATTCTCCTCAGATCGTAACAATGTTGTTCCATGCCCAGCCAGTCAGAACTTTGTCTTCCGCGGTATGCTCCCACCTAGCAATCACCATCATCCCCGTTACAGCATTCGGTAAGCCTGTTGACATCCAATTGTCCAGCCCTCCCCATCATAAGAAGCATAATCCGCTTCATCCAGCATTGAGAACTTATCCACAAGAAAACACTTGATGCATCCCATTGCAGTCACTACTTTCTATATACTTTGAATCCTTGTGCTCCTATTTGAACCAATTTAAACTAGCTTTTGTTTTTTTTCCATCATAATTCAAGACTCCTTTGTTTCTCTCATTAAAGCTATATGATCCACAAAACATTAGGGAACTAAGCTGTGGACTGTAAGCATGTGCCTCACTAGAGTGAAGCAGTAAGATCTCAGCCAAACTCAATATATGTTTATAACCTAATAAATTCCTCCATTGGGCCCCTTCCTTCAAAATCTATTTGCATCCCATTACAAAGAGTTGCCATGTATAAGTTTATTTCTTCCATTACGAAGCTATCTAGATGGAATGAGGACAACGCATGCTAGTTACACTCAGCAAAAACACCCTCAATCTGGCTTAAGGTATTGTTATACTTTTGATTGCAATCCGATAACACCGCCAAGTTCCAGAACACCATCTCAACATCACAGTCCAGTTCTAGCATCTGCTAACTAATTTAAGAGATGAATTAAAAGGGCACAATATCAGAGAATAGGAACCTACAAAAAATTCAATTTGACATTTACATCTAAAATAATCAGACACTGGTTACAACTCATATCATTTGCAGAAAAAAATAAAGCCATTGCACCAATGTAGACATCAAAGAAAGTGAAAAAGTTATTATCATCCAAACAATTTGAGCTTGGATCCAGACTGAGGCAGGTCAGAGCCCAGGATCAATAGCGACACACTGACACATGTCACAAGAAAGTCCCATACATTTCAATTGTTCAGATGATGACAACTACTAGCAAATCTTTTCTCCCATATAGGTCAGCAGTCGGTGACACAAATTATGCACACAATCATACTTTATTTTGCACTATGTATATGATGAGATTCAAATACTCAAGATTTTCCCTTGCAGTTCCATAACACCATCCCAAGATCACAATCCATCTCTAGCCCCGCTAACTAATGTCAGATAAGAATTTAAAGGGCACTATATCAGAGAATAGGAACCTATAATACTTCAAATTGACTGTTATTCACATCTAAAACAATCAGACACTGGTTACTGCTCATATCACTTGCAGACAGAGATGGCACTATTGCACCAGTGTAGACATCAGGAAGAATGCGAAATTTATTAGCATACGAGATAGTGCAAACCAGTTGATCTTGGATGCAGGTCGAGGCAGGTAAGAGCCCAAGAATCAATAGCGGCACACAATGTAATAAGAAAGTCATACACAATTTGTATTGTTCAGATGTCAAAAACTACTATGCACAGTCAGCAGTCAGCAGCAAGTATTATGCACACCACTGTACTTTATTTTGTATTATCTATTCAATGTGATTCAAATGCTCAAGATCTTCCCTCACAAGTCCCACCTATAACTTTTTATGCTCTCTCTACCCCTTTTGAAGTACATCACTACAAAACACCAGAAGACGTTTCATGTGTCCTGACCTCCTCGAACAAGCTTTTCTCATCCTACTAATTGAGGTAACACCAATTTCTTTTTCAAATATATTCATTTGGGATCTATCTTTTCTTGAGTACTACTAGAATCAACAATGCATTTCATCCTAGTGCGATCTTTCTGTGCATAAGTTGGCAATTTCGGGAAAAAAAATAATTAGGGACTAATCTGCAAAACATAGTTCAGTCCACATTGGGTTTACCAAAGATGTGACAAGAATATTAGTGTCAAGAGTAATTCAAGATTAAATCACGTTTTTATCTAATAGCTTAAGCTTTTAGAATAGTTAGCGGTGGTCCCATCAAAATCTCACACGGTATCAGAGCAGGAGGTTCTGAGTTCAAATCTTTCTAGGCCCCTATTTTCCTTCCCAATTATATATTCTCCATGGTTTACCCTTAAACCAAAGTCCAGCCTACTCGTGAGGTGAAGTGTTAAGAGTAATTAAAGATTGAACCACGCCTTCATCTAATAGCTCAAGCTTTTAGAACAGTTGGCAATGGTCTAATCAAAATTTTACAAATAAAATTCACCATATTCCTAGAAGTCATAAAGTTCAAAATGCCAAGTCAATTGGAACTAAACTTTTGATGAAATCCAGCTTCCTGCACAAAGATTTAGCAAAAACTCAAACAACTGGAAAGTGAAAAGGATTTTGTGTGGTAATGAAGGATTAAGAAAAGGCACCATCACGTTTGCATGCATAACACGTGTGTTCATAGCCATTTAACCTCGTATGCCACACAATAGGTAGCTTGTGAAACACTATCCATGTCCAAAACACAAACATATAAACCTTAGACTTATGGAAGATTAGACAAGCCTCTCGACTCAAGTAGATATCCATGATATGAAGGATTAAAATACAAAAAATTTCCCAGGTTTGAACTTGTGGATAATCAGACAATAAGTAAGATAGAGGCACCTTGGAATCCGATAAATTGAAGCAATCGGTATACTAGGAAGAATAAACAACACATACAACTTTCTCAAGTTTGAAGTTTTGGAAGATTCAACAACGCTCCTGATTCAGAACCAAGCAGTCTACATAACCTACTGACAGGATTCTAGTACAAAAGATAACACTGAAATATTCAAAAGAGATTTAAGTTACGTGATGCAGGAATTATATCTTTGCTGCTGAAGAGGGATTTGAACCCCCAGTTTTCCAGTCAATACTTTCGTCAATTGAAAATTTCCTAGATAGAAGAAAAACCATGGGGCAATATTGGAATTCTCCATGCGTGGAAAAGTCAATATATTTGATGCACAGAGCATACAAAATTTAACCCATAGTCAATAGCAACTCTACTAAGGACCTTTCATCTCTTGAATAACGAAAAGAGTCAAGTTATCCCTTCACCAACTGATTAAGGACTTGATTTGATAACAAGCTTGCAAGACAAAATGTTGTCCCCTAATGAAGAAGCAATGTGTATGAGACTCACTCAATTGAAAAAATAGAAACAGATCTAATTCAAGGCCAATTATATCCTATCTTAAAATGCAAAGAAATCCAGAAGGCTGCAGCAGCAAACTAATTCTTGATTGACAGACAGGAGTTAGCTTGAACAGCATTCATACATTCCAAAAGATAAACTATGCAACAGAGAATGTGAATAGACCCAGTAACATTTTAAGGAGAGCAGAAAAGGCAAAAATCCGGTGGCTAAAGATATATCACAAGTAAAACCAAGTACATGAGAGACATTACAAGATGAGGGTCAACAAGAAGAAACAGACCGTCATATATTGCCACTCATCTACTACTGGAATATTTTCTCTCTTTTGCAATAAACATCAACTACTGAAATTTGAGTAGCACCACTCCACTGAATATTTAATGGCAGCTACTAGCCACAGAACGAAAGCTGCATTTCATGTTGATAATCTCAAAAAGGACAAGACTGACCTCGCTATCTGTCTAACTAAAGTCAACACCCATCTCCTTTTGTCTCAATTCTAAGGCCATACGTTCATTTTCAAGCTTCATCTTTTCATTTTCCATTTTCATCTTTTCTAATTCGCGGTCTCTTTTCTTGCAAAATCTCTCCCATTTGAAGCGCTGTTTCTCCAACTCCAACATCTCATATTGAATTTGTAACTTCTGTTCTTCCAGTTGAAGTGAACGAGATTCATTTGACTGCTTCTGTGACCAAGCCCTATTCTCTGAAAAAGTTTGATTCATATCAGGATGTCCCACATGAGAATGGGAATGGGAGCTTTTGTTGAACTCTTGAACATTCAAAGAAGAACCAAAACTGAAATCTTCATGGCCTTGGGCTTGCTTCATCCTCTTCGCAGAACCCTTCGAAACCCCACACATTGTCCTGCCATCACCATGAGGAGCATAATTCTCCCCATGTTCGTCGTGATCATCATTATCCACATCTTGATCGTCCTCATCAAAGTCATCAGGGTTGTTTCTTCTGACATCATTATTCTCATGATCATCTCTACTTCTGAGAGCCTGCTGCAGAGAGCGTTGTAAGGCTGGGTCATGAGGTAAATGTAGCCGATTGCTATTGTGGTAAGAGCACATCTCTTCATAGAACAAATGTTTTGAGCTCAAAATTTTCCTGACATCATCCTTCTCCTTCTCCGAAAGGAACTCTATCACATCCAAAAGTGCAGGATTCTCGACCACCTGGCAAGAAGTCCCCCGACCAAGCATATCGTTGAGTTTCTTGTACCTCTTATTAAGGTCATTGAACTTATCCTCACACTGCTGAGGTGAGACATGGTAACCCCTCTCAGCCAAGACCTTCGAAATTGACTTCCATTTACCCTTTTTCTGCAAGACAGCAAATTTTCTTCGTCCCCCACCCCCACAATCTGAACCTGAATCTTCACCTATATAGGAAACAGCAGTGATCAGAAGTCTAACCATCTTATCAGTCCATTTCACCCTTTGCCATGGTGACCCTTTTTTCCCTTTGCTTACATCATTATGACTATCAATACCATCTTCGGTAAAGCTTGGATCATCGTCATCACTCGCCGAGTTCTTGCACCTCTCCCCTCTGTGGAAATCTCCCACAGAGATCATCTGATCGCAACCTGGCAACGCTCCCATGGTAAGTGGGAAACCCTCATGGATCGAGGGGTGGACTCCAGGCGTCTGGCGAGGATGAGAGTGATGTGGCTGATGAAGCGTGTGTGATTGTTGTGCTTGACCGTGGATTTGCATTGATCTCTGCAAATCTAGACCTCCATATGCAGGATTACCTGGGATCATACCTCCTTGTGACATATTCCCTTCCATTGCTTTACCCAAACAACAATTAATCAAGACACGCGAGCTTATCTCACTTAAAACCCTATTTTATAAATTTTTCAAGCGAGCATAGCCATCTGCCAACGCAAATTCATTTACCCTGAGGGCCAAAACGAAGCAAACCCATCTTTTTCCCCACCCAGCTCAAGCAAATTCTACTCACTCTTTGGGATCCTTCCGACAGTTCCCAGATCCTCAAGCAAGCACCTTTCCCATCACAGAAACACCAATCCAGCCACTACAACACGAATCCCACAAAATCTCCTGGATCAAGCCTAACCAGACCAAACTGCAGCTCACCTCCCACACAAACCCAGCACTAAAAATCACCACAGGTTGAACCCAAAAGAAAACACACACACCCAAGACGCAACTCCTGAAGATTCAATCCAAAATGTCGTTCACCAGAGAGAAAAGGGACGACGGACTTATCTGGGCAGAACCCTGCACAGAGCTTCGCCACCCTCGACGGCAGCGCCAAAAAAAGTCCCTCCCAGAAAAAAAGGCGAGGAACCCACAACACTTACGGGCTCCCCCACAAAAACCCAAGACCCGTCTGGCCTCAGCGGCTCAAAAGGAGAGAGCTTTTTGAAGGGGGGGAAAAACAGAGAAGCGTGTGCCCGAAAAACCGAATAAAAATCCGGCCTTTATATCAATGCGACTGCAGTCTGCAAGTGGGTTCTTGTCTTTTTCTATTTACTTATTATCTTTTTCCTCCATTTGCGTTTGCGTTGCGCATCGATGAATTTTTATGGGGGAAAAAGGCTCCTTTTTTTGCAGGTTCAGTGAATGAAGAAAGATCCGTTGGCCCCACGGTCGGACGTCCAAATCAAGATTCGAAAGATCGATAGAGAAACTCCAAAGGCCAAATCCTACGTCAAACAGAAGCGTATTCTATCGACATCGTCGCAGCGTAATGACAAACAAGAACAATAATTGACGACTTGGGGAGGAATAAAATTTGAGGAGAAATGGTTGCTTTCTCACAAAGTATTGGAAGTGGAACAGCGATTAGCTGGGGAAAATGAGCAATTTGCAGTAGATTAGTATATTTCTCTGTGGCAACTTGGCCTCCCAAGTGGGGGTTTCAATATTGTTTTGTGATTAGCTGGTGCTTAGATAATAAACTATCTGTTTAATTATAGAATAATGTTTGTTTAGAGTGTGATTGAAGGCCGGACTTATCAATTTTGAGAAATTCTCGATCCAAACTTATACTGAACCAATAAAATTAGAGCTCAAATCAAATCGATAAATTTGGTTTGCCTACAAGTTTGGTTCAATTTCGGACCGTTATCATCGAAGTGATTTGTATGTAGGAAATTTAATAGATATTTGGGCTTTATTTGTTTTGTATAAAAGGTAATAATTTAAAAAAGAATTCCTTGAAATGATCGTTTGTATGATTTATAAAAATGAGTTAATGAAAAATATTTTTATCATTAATGAAAATATTTAGAAATAAATTATTATTGATAATAAAAACATATTTTATTGATTAATTATTTCAATCGATTATTTTTAAGAAAATATTTTTAAATAATTCATTTTCTGCTAAATAAACAGAATTTTAAATTATCTAATTTCAACTTGAGATGGAAATTAATAAAAATGCACCTATTTCCACACACTTATTGAAAAAGGGGCTATAATCATAACCAAATATGATAAAGTTATCCATATACTGAAAAACATTATTTAAATTAAGAAAAAAAATTATGGAAGAGAACTCTTTCATAAGTACCATATGAGATGAGAAATCAATCAATAAGTAATGACTTGAGAAGTAGAAATCATTCATCTAATAGAATAGAAGAATCTTGCGAATAGGGATAATTCACTTAATTAGGCTGATTTCAAATTTTTTAGTCAAAAAATATTCAACTCATCAGTCGAGCTCGATCATATCAATTTCCATTGTTATAAAACCAAACCAACCTAACAAACCAAGAAGAAAAGTCTCAACCAATACCAAACCAACAAATCCATAAACTGCACTTTTCAGTTTGGCTCGGTTTGGTTTAGTTTAGTTTAATTGGAATTTAGTTTTTGAAAAACACCCCTAATTACCAATGCTTTCGTTGTTCATTTTGGTGGTCCATCAAGGCATGGCTGTGGAGTCAAATCTGAATACCCGTGATCGCCCTTGTCAAGGGTTTCATCAAGAAAAAACCAAAAGAAAGGGCGTACTCTTGCGGAAAAGTTCATATGGAAAGTTCATGCACGTGGCTGAGAATATTGAGATTAGGGTCCCCTCACCTTGTCCTTTGTCTCTTTAGGTTTCGTTTCTCCCGTCCTCCCGTTTTTTTGGGTAAACAAGTCCAAGGTCACGACGCGCGTTTTCCCTTCTCTCTTTGAAATTGGGGACAAGTAGGTGTACTGGAAAATACGATATAGGGAACCAATGTCATGTGATTCAGAACGAGAGTTGAATTGCCAATTCAAGCATGTGTCGAACAGCTAGCTTGAATCGACGAATTCCAAAAAAGCAGCTTTGACCCAAGAAAGTTCCTAAGACCACGCAAATTTCGCTAGTACCACAGGAGACCAGCCTCCCAGAGTCAACAAATGATAAAAGTAAAAACAATCCGGCAGACTAGATCTAATGTTCCTTATTAACAGTTCCCCAAGAGGCCGAAAAATTGGCTAGTTATCCACCAAGCTACATAAAAATTAATGGTACATAGAGATTCGTCCCATAAGAATCAATATGTCCTGGCTTTCCCTTTGATAAGAAACAATCGGAATTAGAGAGATACATCAGTACACACAGTAAAGGACGGGAATGGATATACTTGAGACCAAAAAAGAAAGTATTAAATGTCCCGATTTTAACATGCCCAAACGATTACCGTCCTCTTGTCAATCACTGCGTCGGCACAATCTTACACGCATTTCAAATGCCATCCCACCGCTTTTTAGTTCCTATGAAGCACATGAGCCATGTCAAGCCAAATTGAATGCTTAATTGACCTTCACACGATACTCGGAGGATCCCCAACCCAGTTACAAACAGCACGAGGCCACCGAGTGCGTATGCAGTCCACAAGGGGTGCATGCTGAGGAGGCTCTTGTTTAGCCACTTCAGCATCCTTTGCGTTTGACTGATCCCCACCTGAGCTAGAGGGCGCTGCTGCCATGAATTCTTCAGGGGTCCATCGTGGCGGTACAGAAACTCTCAATTTAGTAAGTCTAGGCCTTTGAACTGGAGCCTCATTTCCTGAGTTTGCTTGGCCATTCAAATCCGACTTTGCAATTCCATTGAAATGGTAAAGATCAAACACCTTTTTGCCCATCAATCCTGAGGAGTCCTTTAGACCTCCCATACTGCTGTCTAGATCTAATATGGCCTGCCAAAATTCACTCCACACAATAAAGCCCGAGCTGCAAAGTTGATCGACTTTTTCAGAAGTAAACCTGATGTCAGTTTCCCTTAATACTTGATGGAATCCTTCCACACCAATAAAACCACCCCCTCCACTCTGATCTTGTGCATCAAAAGCCCTCCGAATCTGTGATTCCCTTTCTTCTAGTTCATTCTCTTCCTGAACAACTGTATCAAGAGCAAATAGGACTGTGTAATGGGACTCACTTCCAACAACCCATATAGGCCAGATTGGGCACTTCAAATGCTGCCCAACCTTGCAAAAGTTAAGTGATTCTAACAGAGTCAGAAACCCAACTTCCACGCATGTTGATACGCCCTTTAGGAACATACCACCACCTAGATCCATCCTTCCATCAAAAACATTGGGCACAGCCTGCCCGCAGAGGAGCAGGTTCACAATTTCCTGTCCCAAGACAATCGTAAGTTTGCATCAAAATTTTCTCCGCATCTTCACTATATACCATTTGCACAGTAAATAAGATACAAGTTATTTCTCAGAAGCATTGTAACTCTTGAACTGCCCAAACAATAAATTTTTGATGCAATGATAGTTACCTGCGATGCATGGCCAAATGGTGCAGTTACCAGAGGAAGACTGGGATCGTCTCTGTCAGCTTGAACAGCATCCTGCGATTACAGAATGCCTCAACACCATTATTTCCTCTGTTTGATCATCATCATCAACTACATTTCCTCACACATTAGTTTTTCCAGTGGATCAAATTTCTTATTTTTTACATCGTCAGTTATTATCCCAGCATCCTTTCTGTGGCCTAACAAGATGGCATGATTTTAAAGTTTTGACTTATGTAAATATTTGATCACTTTCTGAATTCTGACTTTTGGGCAAATAAAGAATAATTTATAAAAAAGAAAAATCATTCTGACAAATGGCAGGATGATGACACAAGCAGTATTGTACTAATATTGAGAGGAATCATAGAACTTAGGCAGCCAAAAGAAAAGTAAATAGAGCTGCTCCTCCTGGATCGTGGAAAAAGGGTTTCACGTTGAAGGCAAGATACCATGACTTTGCAATACATTCTATTAACATGGTCAATAAAAATGGAACATTGGCTGTATCAGAAATGTGTTTTAACTTCTAAAGATAAACTGTTAAATATTTTATCTCTCAAAGAAAAACTAAGATTTGGACAGCAAACAAAGTAAAAGTAAAATGATAGTAGACATGAATATTTGTAAACTAGTATTTGACAAGCTTGCCGGATGACTAGAAAGGGGAACGGTATCATACCAGTCCCCGAGAAAGTAAAGCAGAGATAAGAAATAGCAGTGCCCCCATTCGACTTTGAAAAACAGGAAGTGTTGCTTCAAGCCTCCGAAAAACAGTAGCTTGCACACTATAAGTCTCAACTCTAAGAATATTCTGCAAATCAGAAGCTGATTCTATTGAAAGTCCCTCCAGAGCTTTGATAATACTCTAAGCAACAAAAAATAATGGTAATTAGTTTAATCAGTTTGAAAAGGAACTTCTGAAAGCAAGTGAAATGGTCAGAAAATAGTCAGAACCTATGTATTACTGCCTTTAAAGTACATAAAACACCAACCTATTGCCTACCTCATCCTTTGAACCATCTTCAGCCCCCTCAAGTTCTTTACCAGTAACACTTAAAGTGGCAATAACTGCCCTTTTATTACTTCCACAGTGAAATAAAATCTCACTCATACTTCTTATCAATGCCCTGTCATTGATATTAAAAAAAAATGAAAAGATATTGCTAGTTAGCTCAATTAATGAATATTGCAACTTGCATATCAAAGTAGCACAGCCAATGGAAACAGATTAAACAGAGAAAACAACAACCAAACTGTAAGACAAACAACCTTCCATCCAACAACATACTGCATGTAACCATTTTAAGGCTCAAAAAAATATTTAAAGTAGCTGCATCATTTTTACTAGATAATTCGTATAGTAAAACGGGTTTTGCAAAATTGGGGTAAACCAATTACAAGTATTTGGTTTGCAACGACTCAAAATCAGTCCTTGTCAGAATATATTTGGAAATTTTCTAGTGCTGAAGGGCATCAGTCCAAATCCAATAGATCATCATGACTAGTAAACCTAGGCAAGAGGAAGTCTCCAAGTGGTACCTTATAAGTCATTCATCATCAATGCCCAAAACCTGTCTTTACCCTATCAATGCAAATGGGAATTGACCAAGTAAATAGCAAAATCATTTATGTAATAAATATATGTCTGGGATTTACTATTATCACATGTTAATCAACAGAATTAGTTTACCATCATCACATGTCCAGGTTATGGTTTGGGAGCAGAACCATTCCATTGCATTCCTCATACTTTTCCAACTTTTCAAAATTTTGGCATTCTCTTCACATGCCAATCAATATAATCTAAAATACAAGAAACAAGAGAGCAGTAATTGAAAGAGACTGCCAATAGCTTACAGAACTAAAAGAATAATCATATAACCATTCTCTCTCCTTGGGTAAAGAACAATGAAATTAGTTATATTCAACCATATGTAGAGAAAAAATCAACCAAAAAAACTAAAAATAATTGCTGATGCGGAAGATGTACTCAAACCAACTAAAAAAATAAGGAAGTAATTACAGTGAACAGAATCATTCACTAACATAGGCAACAAGTATAGGCAGAAACAAACCAAAAGGAAGGCAACAACCAAGAAAACAATCAACTCTCTATAGATTAATTACCTTAATTTTTCATTGTCTGTAAGTGAGGCAAAATTATCTGAATCTTGAAATTGTCTTTGAGACAATGCTTTTGTACCATGGAATGGTGAAATAGTTGATGCACCTTTACGCAAATCGTCCGGAAAGAAAAGAAGATACTTGAGAACAAAAGCCTACACAAGCAAACTTTTATTATTGTAAATAACATTAGTAAAAGAATACAGCATGATCCTAAAAGCAGATAATAAAACCAACTAGATGGGCACTAAAATGTCAATATAGCCATAACCCTGTCGCAGATACCATCTCAAATAAGTGATCACAAAATGCATCCACCATGCAACAACACATCACTGATATCAACCCCCATTGAATTTATTCACCACCAAACCAACAATCAATAAAATATTACGACTAAAAGAATATAATGATGGATGCCAGATAGATTATAACTTCTTTTCTCGAGCTGCCAAATTGTAAGGTTAACATGTAGTGAACTGCATTCACTGACAAAATGATTGGTTATTTTTGTTGTCTTTATATTGTTATATGTTTGCTGCATTGCAAACTCAGCAATAATCTGTAGTGCCTGCCTTCCAATAGATCATAGTGATGAAAGCTGCATTCAAGATATTTACCCTCTTCCTATATAAATTCAAGACATACTCTTCGATGATGTCCTAATATTCAAGAAAAAACCATATACAAAGCCATCAGGATCTGGACCTATATTTTGCTGCGTTCAGACAGCGTATGTCATCCAGTGGTTGCCTTATCTAGAATGTTGGGGCAAGAAGATGTCTAAGGAGACTCTTATGATCTGGCTCAATTCCATTAAAAAGCACCAATTTTAGGTTAGCCTCAATTCTGGCCCAATTTTTTTTTTCTCACAACAAAGCCCCTACTTTAGGTTGGGTTCCGAATCTAGCCCAAACTTTTTTTTTTGGCTCATAAAAAACACAAACTTCAATCAATATCCAAATCTATTTTTGTCTAAAAAAAATGACAAACTTTCAGTCAATATCCAAATCTTACCCTTCAAGTTTCCATCTAATGATCCCGTTAAAGACTGGACGTATCCTTCCACGTGTAAGACGAGAGATAAATGATTTGTTGGATTTTTAAGGGCATTATTGGATGGAACTTGAGGAGGCCAGAATTGGGTATTGACTAAAAATTAGTGGTTTTTCATGTGACAAAAAAATTTCAAGCTAGAATTAGTATTAGACCTAAAAATTGGTGCTCTTTTATGCGCTAGAAAAAGTTCAGATCAGAATTGAGACCTAAAGTTGATGCTTTTTAGTGAGATAAAAAGAAAGTTCAAGCCATAATTAGGACCTGACCTAAAGTTGATGTTTTTTAAGGGAATTGGACCCTTCAGATCCACATAGACATGCTTCAGATTTCTAGGAGTCAAAAACACAGAAGATTCTGAGAGGCGTACTTGCTAAGAACTTATCAGCAAAACTGGTTCAAAAACCAACAACCTTGTATCTCCATGATCATTGTGTGAAAATTATAAAATCTAAATGTAACAAACACAATATACATCTTAAAATAGCAATGTGCTATGTTGAGAAAACAAGGCATTACTTGTACAGCTGCTAAGACACCGCAGGGCCCACCTTCATGCTGCACTAAGCCCATAGATGTTTCTGGATCAGGGCTGAACCTGAAGTGAGGGTTTGATGGTATAAATGCTAGGAATATAAGATCTTTAAAATAAATCAACATCACAAGTTTTACAAGCAGCATAGATGATGCAAATGTAGTGAGCAGACAGGAAAATCAATGAAAAAAACTACTCTATACAAAAGGTGAAAAGAACATGGAGAACAATGAGACTCCACACAAACGAAAGCAGTCAATTTCACTAAGATCACCATGCATCTAGTACATCACTTGATTGCTCAGGCATAATCAACAAAAGAAGAGGCCCTGACATTCACACAAGTTGATTCTCGTTTCCACTAGATATCTCCCATCACTCCAAATTAGATAAAGGGAATTGTTAAACAAGTTTTTTAAAAGCAGGTGATCAGGCACATCAACATGGATTGCTAACTGGAGTCAACAATGGATGCATTCAAACATCCATTTACCACTATGATTCCTCTCTTTCTTCCAGGAACATACTAAAACAACCTCACTCTACTTTTTATCCCCTTGACATCACATGAAGCATAAGTAGAGCAGGTAACTCACAAACTAACTGCAGCATGGCAGCAGCAAAAACAAAGAGATGCAATTGACATCCAGCCTTTAAAAGAGTATCCATTAGTTTTCACCCATATACCCGACATTTAGTTCACAAACCAACTAGTGACATTCTTTTTATTTTATTGCTGAATGAAAAAAAAGGCATGCAAATAAAAGCAGAAGAAAAACAATTTTCAATTATTTGCAATGGGTCCAAAAGGAATCTTTAAAAGCACATTGCCTCTATTTCTTTAACCACAGATTTGACAAGGCATAATCAACATGAGGATCTTCTTCAAAGCAAATGATGCATGTGCACCAACTCAGGGCATATCATAAAACTTCCATGCAATCGCTATGATGCCTTTCTTACTTCTAAAGACATTAAAACTATCCGAGTGAACTTTATGTTGCCTTATCGACCTCAAAGGAAGAGTGAGCAAATGACAAACATTAACCATGGCTCCAAAGAAACCACAAGAAATGCATATATATTAAACTTCCAAAATCTAAACAACCATTTAGTCACTCTGTTTAATCATAAGCTTACTCAATACTGAGCTCATGAACCAAATGCCAAAACATATATGCAAAAATTGACAAAGGAATCCAAATAAATAAAATCCAATACCAATTCCAACTCAGTTACATAACCATTTTGAGAATTTGAACAATTCAACTGGTTCAATTCATAGATTTGTATTCATAGAACCAGCACAATGCCTAATTACATTGAATCGTGAGAATTTTGTTACGAGTTCCTGGGATTAACTATGATAGATAGCACAGAACAATCAGAAAAAGCAATTTAACACATTTCAGTTGCCCGCATGCCATACCTTATCCCTTGATTACTCCACTGCGCGAGAATTCCTTTCGAAACATCGCTTCCGAAAACCATCGAGAACAACTGACATGCTTCTTCACTCGACAGCCCTCTCCCAGTTCGCCCGTCATCCACTCCGGCTCCCCCCTCCCTTTGCGGGAGAGGCTTAGACTTCTCATTATTCGGTGCCAACAACGGCGCCGGCGACTGAGACTGAGCAGGCGACGGAGATGGAGCAGGCGACGGCGCCCCCCCGGCGCCCCTGGAGGCCAGCATCCTCTTCTCGGCCGCAGCAGCCATGAGCTCCCTCTGCATCCGGCGCCCGTCCTCCGGCGACGACGACGAGGACGCCGCCACCGCCGCCGCCGCCGCCGCCCCCCCGGCGGCGGCGTCCCTCGGCTTGCTCCGCTTGGGCTCCGGCGGCGAGGGCTGCATGCTGAGGCGCAGCGCCATCTTCAGGTCCTCCTCCTCCTGATCCGCCATCTCCGAACGAACGCACGCCCGCCCGCCCCGGCGAGGGACAAAAAGAGGGGGAAGAAGAAATCTCGAGAAAGAGCGAGTAAGGCCGGATTAGGGTTTTCCCCCAACGGGGGCTCCGCTACTCCATCCGTGCTCCGCCGTCGGATCGGCCGCTGGCCTTGCCGGAGATCGACGCGGAGATCGGCGGCGGTGGCGGCTGAATCAAAGAGGTGGAGGGGGTGGGGATCGAAAGCTTCCGATCGAGGACTCGGAATCCGCTCCGATTTAAAACCTTTCAGCGACAGGATCGTCGGGGAAGAAAGGAATCTCCCTGTTCTTTCATTTCTCTCTCTCTCTCTCTCTGGGTGCCAGCCGCGGGAGGAAAAAACGCCGTCGTTTCGCCCGAGGCAAACGGTAGCTGTGAAAAGAAGTCTATAATTATTATTACTTATTTTGAAACATAGTGACTAATTATTTTTTTTATGAATAGAAATGAAAATATTGATCCGCAAAATCAATAATCAATGTCATTTTTAAGCAATAAAATAACAATGAAAATATGTCGGGTTTCAAAAATGATAGATTTCTTGGACATTAAAAATCAATGGAATCGCAAGAAATTAATTTTAACAACATAGCTATAAAAAGTAATTTCAAAACAGATTTTTTGGTGAAATTAAGATTAAAATTGCATGGACCAATTCACGAGCCAAAGAGACGCCTCTTTCATGTCTCCATTTGCATGTAATAAGGTTTATCAATGACAAAAAAGATGTGTATTGTAATCATTGATTTTTCTCATTTTTTTGGAAGGTCACATAAAAGGAAAATGCAGATTTAATGCCTTTTATAGAAGTAGATTAAACCAATGTCTAATGCTGATATAAAAACCTCTTATAAATATTGAATGGGCATTCAAATCCTATTATTCTGGCCAAAAAGGAAAATGCAAATAATGCATTTTTCAATTTTCGTCTACAATAGTTTTTTCTCTCTCTCGCTCTCCACCTTTTACTTTTCTTCTTTTTCTTATTTATTTTATTCCACCATTTTCCCGTCCCCCTTCTTCTCCGCTTCTTCCTTCTTCCCCGTCGAACTCGATTCGCTCGACGGATCTCCTCCAAACCCGATCAACCCGAAGCGAGCGAAGATCTCCTCGCCGCGCCTCCGATCGCCGCCGCAGCCGCCGCCGGAATGTCGAGCGACAGCGACGACCTCGACGAGGATGAGCTCCTCCAGATCGCCCTCAAGGAGCAGGCGGAGCGCGATCTCAGCTACAAGAAGCCCGGCCCCACCGCCCGCCGGCCGGTCGCGAATTACGTCCAGCCGCCCCCGCGCCCCACCAGCAGAGGAGCCACGCCCCCGCGGCCGCCGTGCCGCCGCCGCCGCCGCCCGCGAGGGCGAGCTACAACGGCGGCGCGCAGCGGCAGGTCGGGGTCGGCGGCGGCGGCAAGGGTAAGGGCGGCAGCAGTGGGAATAGGAGGGTGGTCGACGACGACGACGATTCGGAGGTTGAGATGCTGAGTATATCGAGTGGGGACGAGGATTCTGCTAAGGATCGCGCCGGGTCGAGGCCCAGAGGTGGCGCGAGTGGTGGTTCTAGGACCGGTAGGGACGACGACAGAGCGTGGGATGGCGAAGAACCTGATTGCTGGAAGCGCGTGGACGAAGACGAGGTGAGTTCGAGATGGTAAACCTTAATTATCCGGCCTTGCAGCGATTCTGAATGATAGCAGAAGCTATTAAACTGAATTTTATGTCCAATGTCTTGTTATCTTCTGTTTCTTCTTCTGTAAAGAGAACGAAGTCACGTGTGTGATTTTTTGCTACAAAATGATTGTTTTGGGTTAAATTCTTGTCCCTAACTGCCAAGGTTCTCAGAATTATAGAAATGGTGATTCGGTCTTCAGTTGAAAGTTGCTCTTTTCCAACAGCTTGCTCGAAGGGTTCGTGATATGCGGGAAACAAGGGCAGCACCTGTAGCACAAAAACTGGAAAAGAAGGCATCGGTAGTGGGTATTAAGGGGCTGAACACTTTGCAGTCTTTCCCTCGTGGCATGGAATGTGTTGACCCCCTTGGTTTGGGGTAATTTTCTGCTCTCTCTCTCTGCGTGCAATTGTTCTAGGGCCCTGAAGTGAGCAGCATTGTGCTCGCTTTATTCTGGCCTTTTTGCCTGCTGCTTAGTTTTCAATGTTTTCTCATGTTAAGCGAGTTGTTGTTTGTATGACACCATCAGAGTTCTGCTTCTGTTTTGGAGCGAGCAAATTCTGTTTGGATCACATTTAAAGGCGATTTGAACCTGTGTGTTCTTACTTTTATCTGTACTTATGTACAGTTTCATTAAGGATGATGAAGCTATGTAGATATTGACTATCCCATAATATAGAGTTTTGTGATCTAGTCCTTTGATTGCTTTTGCCTTTTGCACATTTTTCCTGACAGGATAATAGACAACAAATCGTTACGGTTAATTACAGAATCATCAGAAAGTTCTCCGTCAAAGATTGGCAAAGAGAATGTGGATAACATCCTTCGTGGTACTTTTTTATCTTCAATCACATTTTAGTATGACTATCTGCTAGTGGATGCCCTCTTTGGATGTTCCTTCCTACATTCATATACATTGTTCCTTCCTTATTGTATGCAAGCGCTAGCTTACTCTCTGCAGAACTACTTTACTAAGGAGTCTTTCATTGACAGTTTTTTTTTTTTTTGTTAATGCTCTAGCACATTTTTTCCTAGATTTCTCAACCTGATGTCCCTCGTTTTGGGTGTAAAATGCATGTTGCATAACAGATCTCAGAAAATTGTGAAAAAGTATAGAAATCTCTAAAACTTCTGTTAAACTAAAATATTAGAATTCTTTTTTTTTTTTGGTAAGAAAAAAAAAATATTAGAAGTTGTGGACCTTATGGTTGCATTTTCATTGTTGTTAAATGATCCTGTCATATGAAGTGACTGGTATAGTTAATTCAAGCACATTTACTCAGCATAAGGTAACAAATGGCATTATGCTTTCTTGTGGAGCTTTCCTTAGGATGGATGGTTTTGAATTTTAAACATTGGACACTCGAATGAACTCTTCTCTCCAATCTATTTGCTGAAAATATTCTCTACTGGTCTCATATTTCACTCTACCAACTGTTAAATAAGGTGATATTTTTCTTCTAAATCTCTGAAACCCTTCTACTAATGTTGCACTAACTAGAAGAGATCTGTGGAGCGAAGGGGATGGTTCTTTGACCCTGGTAAAAACTTAATGGTTTCTTTTTGCTGTTGTCCATGTATTTCCAATCACTCAGGACAGCTATATCCCAGAGCTACTCATTCACTGGCATCTTAGCCGAAGAATGACTAACAGCCTAGCTTCTTCTGGAAAAAAAAAAACATAATTAGACAAAATCTGCTTCCTTTGTCAGTTTATAAATGTATAGCCATGTGTTATGCATAGAACTCTGCATGTGAAACTGTTATTTGCTGTGAATTCTTTCAGGTGTAGTTTTTCTCTTATCTAATTCCAGATGGGCATATCTCCTGTTATTACTTCTCTTTTGCCAAATTGAGATGAACTGAGAGACGTTAAGTAAGAGCTTGGATAAGTAAACCTATTATTAATTTATTTGAGAAAAGAAATGGCCAGTTGGGGTAGTTTGAACATGTGTGATTGCTACTTTTAAATGATCCATTGGGAGCATGTGGTTCTACGATGGAGATGCATGTTAAAAAGGGATTGGGGAAAACCTAAAATGACTTGAAAGGAGAGTACAACAAAAGATTCCAAGATGTTGAATTCACTGCTAATTTGATACATCAACAAGTGGAATGACGGAAGAGGATCCCCATAGTTAACCTTGTTTAGCTTCTGGCCAGAAGAAAAAGGAACCAGGTAGCAGGGTAAACCATGGTTCTAGGAAGACCTTATTTCCAACGTTATTAATTCTTCAGTTTATTTGAAAGTTGTTATCATATGGCCTCAACAGAACAACAGCAATTTGAGCAATAATTTGAGCGTGCTTTGAGCTTCTTTCGTAGGCCTAGTCCAATACTTCCATCATGTCGTCTGCGTTTGTCTCCCGCTGAGCATTTCGCATAGATGTCCAGCAGAATTAGAAGTCTTATAAAAGTCAGAAGTGACTTGGTGAAGCATGCTTTTGTCCATGTTATGTAAAAGTATCTCTTGAAGCATGAATATGAGCTTGCATGGATACTACTCAATGAGCCTTGTTGCAAGACTCGTGCTCATATTCTTGAGCCCCTCAACATATATTATATTTTTCATGATTTGCTCCCTGTAGAAGCAAATAGGCCATTGCTAAAAGGGAAAGTCACATCATTAGGATCCTACTTTAGTAGAGAGTTTGGTGTTTATGGTAAAACCGCTTGTCAAGCTTACAATGCTTTATTGCTTTACCTGATCGACTTGTCATTGCACAGATGAGACTGCATGTGTAAGTATTTTGTGGATTCAGTAATTGCTTTACCTGATTGACTTGTCATTGCTTTACCTTATTGACTTGTCATTGGCTATTTTTCGATTTCTCGCATCTTATTTTTGTTTTGGAATCTTCATCGATTGCCTCTTTTAAGTGTGAGCAATACCGGTTCTTTGGAGCTGTTTTTTGGATCTTAATTTAGTTGCCATAATTGACACCAACCCCTTGCAGAGAAGCTGATGTACTTCTCAGAAAATTTTGATGCTAAGATTTTCTTATCCCGGATACACCAAGATACAAGTGCAGCAGACTTAGAGGGTGGTGCTCTTGCTCTGAAAACTGATCTTAGAGGAAGGACTCAACAGAGAAAGCAATTGGTTAAAGAAAACTTTGATTGCTTTGTCTCATGCAAAACCACAATTGATGGTATGCAGTGATCCTGCCCAATCTGAGGGCCTATCTCTGATTCTTTCAAGCTACTATTTTTGCTGCAGTGGGGATTATATTACTTGTTTAAGTAATTATGCCTGCCAATTTCGTCAGTTTATTTGATTTGATGAGTTAAATGTTAATTTTGTTAGACATTGAGTCGAAACTAAAACGGATTGAAGAAGACCCTGAAGGCACAGGGACTGCTCACCTATTTAATACTATTCAAGATGTAAGCTCATTGGCTAGTCGCGCTTTTGAGCCTCTCTTTGAGAGACAGGTCAGTAGCAACAATTACTGCTCATGCTTTCTGCATACATACCCTTCATTGCAAGAGGTACTATAAGTGATCAATGACTTGTTGAATTTGAATATAGGCTCAAGCTGAGAAAATTCGTTCTGTCCAAGGGATGCTTCAAAGATTTCGAACTCTGTTCAACTTGCCTAGTACAATTCGTGGTAGCATCAGTAAGGGCGAGTACGACTTGGCAGTTAGGGAATACAAGAAGGCAAAGTCAATTGCTCTACCATCTCATGTAAGATTTTTATGGAGCCTTGTTATATTGCCGGGACTGATCCACTCTCTAGTTGGGTGGTCTTTTAGTAAAATGCAAGTTCTGCAACTAGGATGAAATGTGTGTGGATCTCTTCTTTATCATTTAGCTGCACCAGTGTTGTGACATTCTCTGGAGAATGGTTCTCATGAAAGATTAAGGAAGCAATTGAACATTATTACCATAGCCTCAGCTCTGCTGACTGAGAAGTTTTGCACTTTAGAATTGTTTTTTTTTTTTTTTTTTGGTAAAGTTGCACTTTAGAATTGTTGTTGTAGCAGATGGACAACATCTCCCCTAAGTATAAGTTTTTTTTCCCCGTAGGGTGGCCTCCTAGGTGGATATAAAATCAATCTGGAGTATCAGCATTTTTCGGGGCATCAAACTGGGTGTCTAAAGAAAAGAGGGTATGCCAGGCAGTCATCATGAGAAAAATCTAAAAGAACAAAAGTATGAGTTTGCTGTATCTGAAAATGAGAGAGACAACTTTATTTTTGTAATGGTTGAGTGAGGAACTCTTGAGAATGATTTTAGTTTCTCCCTTATAAAAATGTCCTTGTTGTTCCTTTAATAAGGAGAAAATGGTAGTTGGGAATAAATAATAAAGTACTTTGTGGTATACTTAAGAAAAGTTTGAAGTGCATAAATATCTTGTTTGTTTAGTTGTGGTACAACTTTTGACCAAGATCTCTCCCCCCCAAAAAAAAAAAAAAAATCCTCCTTCTGCCCTCACGGTATAATTAAACTTGGAAGTGCTCTTGCAAGCTGCTTTTTCATTAAAAAGTGACTTCTGTGGGTTGTCTTTTTCCCCCTTAAGGGAAATAAAAAGAGTCCCTTGCGTCAAAGTCTTGGTAGAGCCTGATTTAGTGACAAGATGTTGTCTCCATCCAATTTGGCTGCGTCTTGTTACCAGTCCATTTAAGGTCATATGATGTATAAACAGGACAATATCATAATGTGGTTCTATAACAAATAAATTGGCTACAAACCAAAGATATGCAGCTTTAGCCTATTTGACTTGTTCTTTTGTGGTCTTGAATTACTTCCTTTCTTTAATAAAACCATATCTCATCTTCAATGCCTACAGGTGGGAATACTAAAACGTGTACTTGAAGAGGTTGAAAAAGTGATGCAGGAGTTCAAAGGTACACTGTACAAATCTATGGAAGACCCTCACATTGATTTAGCAAATGTAAGTTCCTCCTGTCTTTTTATCTTTAATTCTATTTTTCCCAAATAAGAAGCTGCAAACTCAAGTGAGGATGGTAAATAACATGCATACTTGGCTTCTGCATTTCCTTGCAACTGATATGTACTGGAAAGTAAAAAAAAGGTTGTTTCTTTGTAGTCATAGTTAGAAAATAGAGAAATGCAGCTCTTCTCAGATTAGTGTGATTGGTGGAAAAAAATGTTGGTTGGTAGAAAGGACTTCCTCTGAAACAAGGCTGTCTTATTTTGGTATCAACCTAGTCAAATGACATACCAATCAGAAAAGAAAACATAGTCAAAAGACAGGCTCAATGATGCCTCTATACGTCTGTCAGGTACCATGATCATTTAACCGCTGCCTGAAAAGAAAAAAATCCTTCATAGTGTCATTCACCTTGCTAGGGAATGACAATTTTGGTTTAAATATGGCAGAATAGCCAAAAATATGACGTGTAGTCTAGCCAGCTTGTCTGGTAGTGGGCTTAGTTCAGTTGGCTTATCATTGTAATTTCTACTATTTAGAGATCATGGGTGTGAAGTGATTATGGATCTGGGAACATACAGTCGCAAGGCCAAGTTTGGCTGATGGTTCTCTGAGCTGTGGGAATATTTAAGCTATTTCAATTGCTCCTTGTTTAAGCTCAGATGGGATTTTCCCAGAGGTCATAGAGGGTTGTGTCCTCCCATCCCTTGTGTCATATGAACTTGTGCCTTCGTTAGGGAAACTACTATAAGACTAGTGTGATGAACAGGTTGAAATTATTGTTTTCAAATTTTTAGCTTGAAGTTATCTACATAAATGAACGTTGTTCTAAGTTTTTCATTAATTAAATGATCCACTTCATATAAATAATATCAATATGAAGGCCACGTTAATTGTTGGGGCATAATTATGGAATCGCTATGTTTGTTTCAGTCATAGAAACAATTAATCAATTTCATTTGTTTTTTGTTCACAGCCTGATGTTTTTTTTTTTTTTGGTCATGGAGGATGGCATGCTTGTTTACTCAGTTTTCAAATAATATGTATTACTGAATAAACCAAAAATAACTCAGATATTATTTTGTTTTATTGTATTTATTTAATTTTAAATGCATGTCATTTTTCTATCCCAAACACAGTGAATTCAAAGATTTAAAGTTACACAACAACATAATTGAGTAGTATCTATATGAGCATTGAATAATTTATATGTGTAAGAAAGAGTAATGATTCTGGAGAAGTTAATGGGTAATGTGCTCTTGTGGTCACGCCACGTGGTGTGGTCACATGAATACATCACCTACTTATACAGATTATTGATTTTCATTTTGTTACTAAATTAAATTAAATAAGAAATCACATATTGCCGTTTTAAAGTACTTGCTTTGGCTTTTATCCACATGTTTTGATTGGACAAGAAAAAGGCAATTAAAATTTTCCTACCATGTCTTTTGCTGTTTTAAAGTACTTTTTGGCTTTTATCCACATGTTTTGATTGGACAAGAAAAAGGCAATTAAAATTTTCCTACCATGTCTTTTGCTGTTTTAAAGTACTTGCTTTGGCTTTTATCCACATGTTTTGATTGGACAAGAAAAAGGCAATTAAATTTTTCCTACCATGTCTTTTGCCTTTAGGAATAGAAAAGATTTTGATAGTAGCAATCATCAGCTGATACTTTCGGAACTTTTTAAGCTTGTCTTTTGCTGGGTTATGCAAAATCAATTTGTTCTTTAAGGTGTTGGTCTTTTGATTGGTTTGCTCTTGGCTGATGGCTTGTAATGTTTTTTGTAGCTTGAAAACACAGTAAGGTTGTTGCTAGAGCTGGAACCGGAATCTGACCCTGTATGGCATCATTTGAATATCCAGGTTTGTAGATTAATGTCCTTGTCAGAATGTGATTTTCCTTTTATCGAAATTGTAAGCACTATCTATTAATGATTTTCTTGTGAACTCATAGACAATAATTCAGCTTGACTTGCTGACGTTATGAACTCTGGAGATTCTTTTTCTGCCCATCCTTAAGGGTCTCTGCTAGCCATTTATCAACAGGGTTGATGAAACTTTCCAATCCCCTTATGTAGCCAAAACAAAACAACAAATAAAGAGCACGAATAAGAGGGAATCAACAATTGGGCATTTTCTGATTAGATTTATCCTTCCGTATCTCTAGAAAAGTGAACTCTTCCCCCTCAACAGCATTATTTCTGACTATTCCAGAATCAAAGAATTCGGGGTTTGCTAGAGAAGTGCTCCTTAGACCATGAAGCAAGGAGGGAGAATTTGCAAAACGAGCTGCATGAAAGGGCTGTTTCTGATGCAAGATGGAGGCACATTCAGCAAAATCCGAATGAGCCCGTAAGCTCACAATCTGAAGTACTAGACTAATCATCATGTTGAAGTGGCAGAGGGAGATCATTTATGTTGCTGATGATGATTTCTTCTTACAGTCAGATGACAATAGTCCCAATCCTGGCAATATCAACATGTTGGTAGATGCAGAGTCACTAGACATGGCAGGCGAAGAAGTTGATGCTCTCAGAGGAAAATATATCCATAGGTTGACTTCTGTTATTGTCTATCATGTACCAGCATTCTGGAAAGTAGCTCTTTCTGTTTTCAGCGGGAAATTTGCAAAGGTATTCCTTTTGTAATCTTCAGTTGAGATTCTATACGTGATTTGGGTCAATACTTTGCGACATTCTCAATTTAGTAGTTTGGCATTCAATTTCAGCATTATGTCCTCTATGTATTCTCTGAGAAGAGGAATCATACCACTATAGAGCTGTCGCATAAGTGGGATGACAGTGTGTAGCTAGTGAGTTTCAGGATTTATTTATATTTGTATATGTCAAGATTTAAGGATTGCAAGAGAGAAGGTCAGAGAAAGACGACTAAAGTGATTATCAAATATAAGAGTACATAAGATGCTCTATGTAGAGAGAGTGAAACATAAAACTGACTACCTTGCTTAATAGCTTTTTTACTAGCTGATGACTAACACTATTAAATATACTTCAACGGTGTAACATTTATCTGATAGAACTACTTAAGAATTTGTAAAATCTGGCAAGTAAATTGCTAGTTGCAGATAGCAGTGTGCTTAGGTGAAGGGGAATCCACTCCCGAGTAAGAAAGAAGAGCCCCTTTAGCGAGCTACTTCAAATTATTTAAAGTTTTATCAGATTGGGTCATTTTTAGGTTGAATGTCTCCCACCTGCTTGGGTCAACCACAGGTTGATCTTCCCCTTTGCTGTTTATGATTATTTACAGTTTCCTGGCAAAGCACAATTAGATTATTTAATGAGATATGGATACTATTGCTATGGCAATTTCTGGCCGTAATTACATTGTTTCCTGGTTTGCTCATTGCTGATGTTTGCATTGGATGGGCTGTTGGATTGAAAGCTTGTTTGTGTCTAGTGTCATTTTGAACATTCTTGCATCAGCTTCAGAGTTAGTTTAGAACTCTCAGTTCCTTGTTACATAACTGTTATTTTAGGGAGTCCACAACCAGCTAATTCCTCTAAGACCTTATTGTGATTATTTCTCAGTAGTTGTGCTTTGCCGCCAAAAGAGGAAGTGAATTTTGCTTAGGAGTTATTATATGTTCCCCTGATGCTCTTTCCCTCTGTTTGTGTCTGTGGGTGGGTGGTGGTTTGGTGGGGGTGGAATTGACTCTGCAGGTGTAAAAATAGGCATGGGTCATGGTGCATCCATGCACACGTCAGTGCATGTGCTCATCCATGTGACATGGGCATGTGCGTCAGCATCCTTGTGTACTTGTTGGCCATTTGGAAAAGACACTTTGTTATTTCTCTGTTTGAATGGACTTGAGAACTGACTTTATTATGGTCTTAATGTCCCAGTCTTCCCAAGTTTCCGCTGATTCAAACATAAACAGCACAGGAAATAAACCCGAGGACAAGTACTCAAGCCATTCTCTTGAGGAAGTTGCTGGCATGATACGGCAGACCTTATCAGCCTATGAAGCAAAGGTATTTCTTTTGCATTTTGATAGTGAATTTTTGGCAAGTTCCTGGACATTTTGGACAGACATCAGCATTCTATCCTCTGTTCCGAGAATGTTATGTATTGCAATGAATATTACGTTTTGGATGACGCTGATCTTTAGCTGATACTATGAACTCAATCTTTGATTAAATAAAATATTCCTCACAACTTTCTAAATTAGAGGAATGGTTCAGCGAATTTTTGGCTGCTTTAGGTGCTATATTGCTTTTTGTATATTGGAGGTTGTGATCTCGTTCTTATAATTGTTTAAACTTGATTACTTCATGTAAGTTGATGTGCAGCTAAACACATGGATGTACATACTCTATAAAGTTCTTATGAACAATCAATTCTGGTACAAACTTTCTTGTTCATCAGAATCTACGTGTTTTATGTTTAGTTAGAAGTTATTTTCTCTCTCAGGGTTGTATTGATATTTGAGTCTACTAAAAAAATGATTACTTACGTTGTGCTTACTGTTTACCTAGTGGCAGCTTATTAAGCATGAAATGTTATCTTGCATGCGATAAAATATTATTGAGCAAGGATTGTTCCCTCCATATTGACTTGCCTTGGTGATAATGAACTTACAGCTAAAAAGAAGAAAATTATTTAGAACACCGTGATTCTATTCTAGTCTTTTAGGCTTGTGCGGCTTAATGTTAAGAGCTGGTCTGAGATTGGTGGTGAGCCTATGTGGCATCTTTACTTTCATCGTGGATTCCCATTAATGCAAGACTTGAGATATATAACTTTCTATTGAGGAATTATATACTTTAGATTGGGAATACAAGCTTCTGCTTGAATGAAATCTTGACAGTAATTTTTGCTATGAAAGCATCATTTTGTAAACTCTCTGATATTGGCATTGCTGGCCATCTTTGGATTAAAGAATCATATCACCGAAAAGATGTGACAAATTAGTTCAGTTGACAATAATTCCGATGATAACATAAGATCCTAAAGGAGTCCTTTGGGATGAGGCTGGTAGATTAGATCAGGTTCATTTCAATTTATGGCTTGAATGATCTGTGACTTCCAATGATGACAGCATCACCAGTTTGTGGGGGAGGAGGGCATAAGAGCGTCCACTTCTATACTGGATAGCATTTAATTTAACAATCTAATTGATATATGATGATGCATGTGGACATTCGGTCATGCTGAGAGTACCAGTGGGAGGAGGTTGAAGCCTTTAGGCCCTGGTTGATTACATAGACTGGACTTGAGGGAATGGGATCTTTCTCCTAAATTGTTTGGTCACCTGTAATTAAAGGGAATGGCAGGTGAAATTTGGGAATAAAAAGGGCTCTGTTACCATTTTTTCAATCACATGGAGGAACGTGGGTTAGGGTTGGGAATAATTGAGTTGTGAACTCATAAAAAGGAAAGTTTGCAGAAAGACTAGTAATATGATTTGGATTTGACAACTTTATCAGAAGCATATTTTGATTTGGTAAGTATATTAATCTACATAAACTGTATAGCAAGTGACAAACAGAATATCAGACCATTTATAGTTTGCTAATCTGATTCTGACTTTATGTCAAACATGGCGATTCAGACATTACTTACCATTTCAATTACTCAATTTCATTCCTATTTCTTTCAATCTATTCTGTTCATCTCATTGTTGCTAACCAAACGGGGCCTCAATGGTTTATGGCTATAGTAAAAAAGTGTACGAATCCCTTTATTTAAAAAAAAAAAATGTTTTTCTTTATTTATTTTAGTGGTGGGACCTGTTCAGGGAAAAAAATTGTTCTGTTGCCTGATCATGTTCCTTATGTCAATATTCTAATGGTACCGACTCTCAGATTTTACGAAAGGAATAGTGAGATCTGCTTTGAGGCTTCTGCTCTTTTTGCTTTGTAATATACTTACCAGAACTTTAATGTACATTTAGGTTGAACTGCTATCTCATTGTGCGCTTTTCAATGGAATTGAGCATTCATTGTCTGTCCAGGTACATAACACCTTCCGGGAACTTGGAGAGTCGAACATTCTCCGGCCGTACATGAGTGATGCTATAAATGAAATATCTAAAGCATGCCGAAGTTTTGAAGTTAAAGAATCAGCTCCTCCTAGTGCTGGTATTTACCTCCTGAAGCTTCATTCTGTTGACGTCTCCAATTACTTGATAATCTTTGCTTCTTTGCAGTTTCAGCTCTTCGTGCGTTGCATTCTGAGATCACGAAGATTTACATAATAAGGCTATGCTCATGGATGCGGTCAATGACGGAAGAGGCATCTAAGGAAGAAACTTGGGTTCCGGTGTCTATACTTGAAAGAAACAAATCTCCATACACAATCTCCTTCTTGCCTTTGGCATTCCGTGCCATTGTGAGTTCAGCAATGGATCAGATAAACATGTAAGTAATCTATTGCACTTCATGTCAATGCTTTGGCTTATACATAAGTAGCTCAGTACTGTCCTACTCCAATTAGCCCTTGGTTTGTGGGACTCTTGATTTCCTTCCTTTGATTTTGATGGAAGTTTATGTGCGTCTGTTTGAGGTGTCATTTTCCATTTTCATTTGATGAAAGGAAAAGAATTCTCCTGAGGGGAGAACTTTATTATGCTCTATCGAGAACATGCTAAAGAGAAAGAGAAGTTTATTGGCCGAACTGGGAACATCAGTTATGAGGAAAGAGAAGTTTATTGGCAGAACTAGGAACATCAGTTGGGAGGAATAACATGACTCGGACAGAAACATAGACAAACTGACAGAATAGTAGCTTTTTTAGATTGATAATGACAAAGATTCTGTTCATCTCCATTTATATCTTCCACATGATACATTGTATGTTTGTTCTTTCCAAATCTTTACTGTTGAAGTGTTTTAATCAGCACCCGGCTTTGCAGTGTCTTTTAGCTATGTTGGGCATAATGAGACCATTATTTTTTTGGCCATGCTGATTGATGTAGTTGGTTACAAGGTCACGCTGGAGGAGATGAATTTATTCACCATCTTGCTTAGACATGCGTTAACAATAGGATTGTAGTATTTTTTCCTTCCTAACATTTTATTGATGAGAATCTGGTTTCTCGCAGCTGTCCCCAGAATATAAAAGGGGAACTGGCCTCCAAATCTGCTTTTGGACTAGTTGAATAGGTCTAGAATGAGCCTCAATTCCTTTAAGTTTCATTAAGAAGCTACTCTCGGTGTTTTTATCCAAACTCAAACTTTACTGACATTTCTACCTTTAATGTGAACAAAGTATTGATAGAAACTTTAAGCTTTCCTTTTACCAGTCTTCAGTGATTTAAAATATTGAGTCCACATCATGTTCCATTTTGAAACATCAGCTACCATTTCTTGCTTTCGACAGCAATAGGAAACAAATCCTAGAGCGAGAAATTAACATCTTCAGCCCGCACGTCTTTACTTTTCTATTATTTTTCTAGAGGCTCAAACAAACTTTCCCATCCACCCTTCTTAATGCCGTATGTGAAATTTTCATTTCATATGCTTTGCTTTTCCTCAACTGACCTCCAAAGTAATTTTTGCAAGTGAGTCTAAGGGGGAGCATACGAAATCCCTGTTGTGATGCCAGAATATCCATCTGCACAACTTCTCCAGAGGAAATTCCTTGCAAATTACGTAATCTGGTGGAGAAGGATGGGGGAAATAGGACAATTCTGGGAAGACTATACAGTTTTTTTTTTTTTTTTTTTTTTTTACCAATGTAGAAGCATCCCCTGCATCCCCTTTTGATAAAAGAACTTCCAAATGGTCATTTTCTGTCCATCCTCTCAATTATGTGTTCTACTTAAACTGAAATTACGACATTTGTTCTTTACCAAAAAAATTTACTTTACCGAAAAGAAAAAATTAAGGCATTTGAGGTTGGGGTGCTTTTCTTTTTTTGGGCCGGGGGGGGTGAGGGGGTAATTCTACTCCATGTCAAGCAAGCAATCAAGGGCAGTGAAGGATTCATCTCTTTCTCTTTTCCTTTTTATTGGCATTCATGACTTTTTTGTTCCCTCTCATCCGAGTACCTGATTTCAAAAGTTAGGTGAATTATGTTGGCATTTCTGCCCTTTTTTTTTTTTTTTTTTTTTTAAAGGAAATCTCTACATTTGTAGTGCAGGCCACCCGCAGTAATTGTTGTCATGCCGTTTAGTCCCCTTCTTCTGTCCCAAAGAAGAAGGATTACAAATGTGGTATCATCTGAGATGCTGTCTTGACTAAATGGGTCTTCCCATTTGACTCCCTCCTATAGTAGGGATGAAATAAGATGAAACTGCCAATACACCCTTAGAATGCGTTTCCGGAAACTGTCATACAGGAAAAGTACACATTCACATTCACCTGTTTCGCTGAGGATCGCTCGAAAAGTAGTTTAAATAAAGTATTATGTCTGTGTGTGGGGCAAATCTTTTGCTTTCATGCAGCCATGATAAACTGATCGGTAACAAGCAGACAAAAGCACGTGTCATTTTCTTGCATTTATTTAAATGATTCCACATGTGCTCTAAAATATGCTTTAAATTGTGTTTATGGCTTTCCTTTTCAGGATGATTCAGTCTGTGAAGAGTGAGGCAGCAAAGTCAGAAGATATGCTTGTACAGCTCCAAGAAATTCTAGAATCTGTTAGACTTGCATTTCTGAACTGTTTTCTTGATTTTGCTGGTATGGTGAATGGTCATTGCTCACTTTTCATACTTAAAAAATTTACAAGCATCCTTGTTGGTAATTGTGATTTATTTGCATGCATCAACCAGGTCATCTAGAGCGCATTGGTGTTGAGCTAGCACAGAACAAATCAGGCAAAGAGAGTCCCTCCTTGCAAAATGGCTACTCAAATGAACTGGAAGAAAATAGCTCGACTGATCTCCCTGGAAGTGCACATCAGCGATTATTAATTGTCCTCAGTAATATTGGATATTGCAAGGATGAGCTTTCTTACGAGTTGAACAACAAATACAGACAAATCTGGCTTCAATCTACGTATGTCTTTTGCATATTGAAATATAAAACATTATTGTCTGATAGGTTATCCTAAATTGCCTATGGCAGTAAGTTCAGTGTAAAACCGGAAACAATTTTATAAATGTGCTTAGTCACCCAGATCAGCTCACATCTTAAGTGCTATTATGTTTGAAATCAGCCCATTGATTAATTGCAAAAGGTACACATCAATAATCTGGCACAGTGGATTATATTTTACTTGTGTGAAATGATGGTTTATGGGGTAAATTTTTCATTGGCACTTCATATCCTTCTACTTTTTGAGTGAGGCTTCTCTGCATTTCCTTAGATGGAGAATAATATCCTGGTAATAAATTAGTCAATGCACAAAGCAATGTTCTTTTCTTGCTTTTCTTGGTTTTTAATAGAACTTCTCTTGCCTTTTTATATATTTTGAATTATTTATGCTATGGAAAATACTTATCTAGTCTTCATTCAGGGTAAAGGATGAAGGGGACAGTGATATACAAGATTTGGTAATTTCTTTCTCCGGGCTTGAAGAGAAAATTCTTGAGCAGTATACATTTGCGAAGGTATTGCTTCACATTCATCCATGGTGAATCTTTGGATCCATTCTTGCGAATGGGTTTCATGTGCGTATTTCTTCGTCTTACTTGGTAATAGGAACTTTTTTTAATGTCAATGTTCATCACCAATGGGACTTTGTAAATGTGATATTGTGACTTAATGGAAGTGAGGCGATGTGCAAATCAAACATAACATCATGAATCATGTAATACTTTTTTCTTGGCATGTCGCCTACCATAGAAGTGTTTATTGATTGGTTACTGAGAATTTTGGTGTCTCTGCAGGCAAATTTAATTAGAGAAGCTGCTGTGAGCTATTTGTTGGATTCTGGTGTTCACTGGGGATCAGCACCTGCAGTCAAAGTGAGGTTTTGAACTAATATAGGACGGCAATTTTCACAACATTTTTATATGCTAAACTTCTTGTCAAGATCCATCTTAAAATTGGTTGTTACTTTGTAGGGTGTGCGGGATGCAGCTGTGGAGTTAATGCACACTCTTGTAGCTGTTCATGCTGAGGTATGTTCTGCCTCTCTTATTATTGTATAATTTTACCCCTCCTTGTTCCCACCTACTCCTTTTCATGGCTAGTGTTACACTCTCTGATCTCTTCTACTTTTGGGGTTCATAAGATGTGATCTCTATGGCCTAGGAACTCATATGGAGTGGCAATCTCATATTGTTGTATCTGGTACTTGGTTATCTATAGTTGCTTCAGTAAAGCTTTTCTTATTGTATTTGTTACAACAGGTTTATGCGGGGGCTAAGCCTCTGTTGGAAAAGATCCTAGGTGTTCTTGTGGAAGGTTTGGTCGATACTTTTCTTAGTCTCTTTAGTGAGAACAAAGGCAAAGAACTCAGATCACTTGATGCAAATGGTTTCTGCCAGCTCATGCTTGAGGTATGATTTATTTTGGAACTGACTGATGCAATTTTTGCACTTTAGGCTTGCTGGCTGTTTCTTCGAATTGTATTGGGAAAGTCAAGACATGAAGTTTTGTGATGATGCATCAGTTTTTGTTGTTTGTTTCATTGAAAATAGTTCTAAGGCAGATGAAACACTGCTCTCTGTAACAGATTGTTGCTAACAGTCACCCCATGGATGTGCTAATGCGGTTGCATCCAAATAGTTAGGCCGGAGGAGAATTGGAGTAAAAGGATAACAAAATATGGAGCTTATGTTCCAAAGCTTGTTTGTTTTCCTATTACTTGCTTTTGCGTGTGGCCCCTATACCTAACAGATCCGCTTTTGCTACCACTTGTTTAGTCCTAGTGGATTATGTTACGCTGCAAACCAGTTTGCAGTGTATTTGTGCAGCAACCTACAAAAATAGTGATCCATTACCAATATGTAAATTTGTTTCATGATTTTTAACTCTTCTTACATTTCTTTGTTGTTCTCTCTCTGGTTTGCTCTCTCATTGTCCAGTATCTTACATTTCGTACACATCCACCCTACCACTTACTTCATGCCACAGCCTGCCACCATCACTGTCGCTGCTGCCATCATCATCATCTCTCTCTCTCTCTCTTTCTCTTTGGGGTTTCCATCTCATTATTTCTTTGTCTCTTCATTTTTCTGCATGGTGTGGCATTTTTTGTCATATACTTCTTATACATCCATCAGTTTTAGGGATGATGGGGAAATCACTTGATTTGCTGAACCAACCTATCTTACATGTCTACTGCAGCTTGAATATTTTGAGTTCGTGTTGAATCCATATTTTACGGCTGATGCAAGGGAGTCGCTCAAATCTTTACAAGGCGTACTGTTGGAGAAAGCCACTGAGAGCGTGTCGGAGGCTGCTGAGAATCCAGGCCACCACCGGCGCCCAACTCGTGGAAGTGAAGATGCGCTTGCAGACGAAAGGCAGCAGGGGATGGGTGTATCACCAGATGATTTAATCGTAAGGGATAATCTTGGTCTTTTTATGTTTATCCCCTCGGAGGACGAGGTTGCAAATTTTATTTTATTTTATTTATTATTATTATTTTTTTGGGGTACTTATCATGTTTGATGCAGCTAATCTCTACTTTTTTGGCCAAAGTTCCATGGAGCTATTTATGTGAGCCTTTTTCTCATGGGGAAATTTGAAAATCCATCGGAAAGTGAATTTTTGGGTTTACCCTAGAAGATCACATTAAGCTCTGATTAACATCTGATATTTGTCACTTTACCTTTAAAGCCTGTCTATGCATGAAGGTCATGTGAAGTGGATGTTAAACAAAAGTAGTGGGCTGAAAATTTGTTATGGAGGTAGAGAGTCATCATCTGTCTTAATATTTCATGGTTTGGTTTACAGAATCAATGATAGGTGGTGCAATTCTGCTTCTGTTTCACTTTCCTTCTCGGTCTCTTCATCTTCTGATTTTCTGGGTTTTGAAAAAAGTTTGGTGCATAAAAGCTTCCTCTCTGTGCTTTTTTAATTCTACAGGCCCTTGCACAGCAATATAGCTCTGAGTTTCTACAAGCAGAGCTAGAGAGGACTCGGATTAACACGGCATGCTTTCTTGAGTCGACTGCATTGGATTCGGTGCCTGAACCAGCCAGAGCTGCATACACTCCCTTCAGGGGGTCAGTGAATTCTCCCAGCAGAAACTACCGAGGCGCAGCTGTGGTTGGATCGCCTAGTTACTCACGACAGAGGCGTAGATAAGTTCACGACAGCTACCCCAATTTTTTTCTGGGGGGCTGAGACTTCGTTGTAATTTGTATCTTTTTCCATGTCTATATATGGTTGGCAGATATCTTATTCTTTCATAAGCAGCCTTTCCCCAATCACCAGATGCCGACTCTGTTCTGTTCGATTTGTTTTACTTGTTTCCTGCCAAGTTTCTGTTTTGCTGTTTATATCTAACTTGAACTCATAGCTTGTACATTTCCAGTTTCCTTTTCCCGGCTGGCCCGTCATAGCTTGTAAAGAAGTTGAGATGTTCTCAATAATCTTTGGAATGGTTGTCCTCATTGTTTGTTTTGTAATGCGATGTTGTGCTCGATTCTCAACCTTAGGTTCCCTCTCATCTGTATGCCTTGGTTAGAAGCTCTCCGCCGAGATGGCTCGTCATCAATTTCACTAATCCTTGTCAGGTTGTGGATGACGTAATTCACTTACAGCTCCGCCTCCTTTCTCGATGCTTGTTTTGACGTTTCTCCACTAATTCTTTAGAATATTTTCCGATTGGCATTTCCAATTGTCAGCGCCCTCAAAGTCGGCTCAAAAGAAAGCTTCGGCTCGTTCCATGATTTTGTAACCCTAGGCGCTGCAATGGCAAGTTTGGCCCGTGAGCAATTTGCATAGGCTGAGCGGAATGAGGCTGCGTTATGCAATCCCAAGCGATGAACCCAGCCAAGGGAAAGGTCATATCGACAAGTTCAACTACCCAGGCTCTTCATACCTGGACGTCTAGCCCCTACAAGCTGATAAGCAATTTCACGAAAGGAAAAATCCCAACCTTTTCATTAATCAAAAGACTAATTGATAGTTTTGCTAGAAAAAATAATCTGATCATTCACCTTCCAACGGGTGCCTATATTCTTTCCCCAAAAGGACAAATTGTAAGACTAGCTTTGGAGTTTTTTTCTTTTTTGGTGAAAGGTAATTATATTAAGCTTCGGAGTTTATTAATCTATGCTAAAGTAGAAAGCTGACATCACATGATATCCTATCCATATGAATATCATGCGACTCTCTATCCATTAGAATCATCAATTTGCATATGTATTCATTGATGTCATGCACACTTTCGCCATAGAACGAGTTAGATAACCGCACTCAATAATGTGTGCAATATGGAAATTGACTTTCTCTGCCTGCGCACCATTCTCTCTTCCTTGCTTCCTTTTCCTTCTTTTACTCACAGGTCAGGAGACACAAATAACACCGAGCGAACCTTGCGGTTCTCGTGCGGATTCCCGATGCCTGTTAGTAGGTCATGTGCTAAAAAGAATGAACCGTACAACTCTCCCGTGGAGGCTACGCTAGATATCAACTCCACCAGTTTTATGTGAGCGCCCAATGGAGGAAGGGGAGTAGGCTTGGGCGTTGGAAGGGACTTTTCCATCTGTTCTATCAAATTAATATTCTGCTGAGTCCAAGGACGGCATACATATGACAAGATCCAACCAATGACTAAAGGATGAAGACGCCATTGCGAGTCAAACGTTGGAAGCCATTCTTTTATTTGCCTTGTGCTTGCCTTATGTATGGTAGCATAGTACGATAGCGAGATCGGGCGCCTGAGAAAGAAAGGGACAACGTTGTTTATCGATGTAAACACCGAGACGGGAATGGATAATGACCCCAAGGAAACGAATAGGACAACACCGGACAAAAACCTGGCATTGTAGACCTTGATGATTTTGCTTGGGGCGACCGTCCGCGAATCACTCCACGTCGTCGTTCATCGCTAGGCGGGAAATTCGTCCTATGGTGGGGCGTTAACCTTGTTCCCAGAATGTACCCAATTGTCTCTCGCAAAGAGATGCTGCCGAAAATCTCTATAGCAACAAGGACAAGGGAGAATATACCAAAGCAAGCACTTATCTTGATCATTATAAAGCCTCCTTTTGCTCCTCTCTGGCATTTGCAGGTGCCTTTTGTGTTTTAGAAGCTCACAGAATATTTAGCTATGGAGTTCAGCATCCTGGCAATGTTGGTGCTTCTGGTCGTGTTTGTAGTCTCGGCAGTTTTTCTTCATTTATGGAGATCGCCAAAAGCAATGGAGGACATCCCGGGAACCTTGGGTTGGCCGATCATTGGTGAAAGCTTCTCCTTCATATCCGACTTTTCGAGTCCATCTGGTATCTACAGTTTCATGAAGAAGAGACAAGAAAGGTAATCAATCAAGGACCAAGAGTGAGACAGCTTATCAGAACTTCAAAATCAGAATACATTACCTACATGATATGTGCATCTGTCAACAGGTATGGGAAGGTGTTCAAGTCCTTTGTCTTGGGAAGGTTCACTGTCTTCGTGACTGGGCGAGAAGCGAGCAAGATTCTATTGACGGGAAAAGATGGGATGGTGAGTTTGAACCTCTTCTACACCGGGCAGCAGGTTCTCGGCCCCACAAGTCTTCTCCAGACAACAGGGGAAGAACACAAGCGGCTTCGACGGCTTATTGCGGAACCACTATCCATCGATGGCCTGAAGAAGTACTTCCAGTTCATCAACGCCCTCGCCATAGAAACATTAGATCAATGGGAGGGACGAAAAGTTTTAGTTCTTGAGGAGGCTTCTACAGTTAAGTATCCACAAATAAGATCTCAAGAAATTCTGCTTTGATTGCTCTGCACTTAGACATAATGGTAAGATATATCCTTTGTGCAGTTCACTCTCAAGGTAATTGGCCACATGATCATGAGCTTAGAACCAAAAGGCGAAGAGCAGGAGAAATTCCGATCCAATTTCAAAATAATTTCCTCTTCATTCGCATCCTTGCCATTCAAAGTGCCAGGAACTGCATTTCATCGTGGAATTCAGGTAATTTTTTTTCCCATGTACACGGAACATACTCACGATAGAATGAAAGACTTTGTCTAGTTACTTTCTGAATATAACGATTCAAAAAAATCAGGCTCGAGATAGGATGTATAGCATGTTGGACAACGTTATTTCTAAAAGGAGAGAAGGACAAGGCTTCCAAAATGATTTCCTGGAGTCCCTGATAATCAAGCACAGCAAAGCAGCAGACGGAGAAGCCGACAAAGACAAGCTAACTGACAAGCAAATGAAGGACAATGTACTAACTCTTCTAGTTGCCGGTCATGACACGACCACTGCTGCTCTGACTTGGCTAATGAAATTTCTCGGAGAAAACCCTCAAGTTCTGCAACGGCTCAGGGTACTCCCATTTTGCGATGAACTCTGTTAAATTGAAATCGTTACCTATGAATACTGAAGAACTGAGCTGTATGCTTCGTATGCAGGAAGAACACATGGAAATTCAAGCGAAGGGCAAGGGTGGAGCGAATCTATCTTGGAGTGAAGTTAATAACATGCCTTATACCGCTAAAGTAAGCAGGACATTAGCTTTATCACGTTAACTATCCTACTGAAAACTGGAAGATGTAGAAATTTCTTTGAACTTGGTATTTCAGGTAATAAGTGAAACTCTAAGGAGAGCCACGATATTACCTTGGTTCTCAAGGAAAGCTGCTCAGGATTTTGAGATTGATGGTATGCATCCCAATGAAAAGACAAAACACGCTGATCAGAAATGCAATTTCAAGATGCTTACTATTGCTAGCTCTTGGTCTTTTGCAGGATATAAGATCGAGAAAGGTTGGTCGGTGAACCTGGATGTTGTTTCTATTCACCATGACCCGGAAGTTTTCCCTCAACCAGAAGTTTTTTACCCTTCCAGATTTGATGTAAGCATTTTTCTGTCGCTACGTCATATAGCTCACTTTTTATTTCTTACTTCCAGCTGATTTTTTTTTTTTTTTCGATTGATCTCAGGAACCTTTGAAGCCTTTCAGCTTCCTTGGATTCGGTAGTGGACCACGTATGTGCCCCGGGATCAATCTGGCGAAGCTGGAGATCTCTATTTTCATTCATCACTTAGCGTGCAGATACAAGTAAGAACAGAAAGTGCTCATTTTGATAAACAAAGTCTCATCTTCCCACCAGAACATTTGATTACCATCTAACATGTCAACCAGTCAAGGGGACAACCTTTTTTAAGCTAGTCTTTTTTAATATATGAAGCAAAAAAAATAAAATAAATTGATACGGTTGATATGTTTGTGTCTGAGACTAAGCTTGATGAATTTCTCAAGCGTTTTATTGCAAGTGTAGAACTTGTTCCGACAATCTCGATCTTCTTGACAGGTGGACTCCTCTGGAGAGAGATGACTCAGTCCAGCCTACACTAGTAAGGATGCCCAAGAACAAGTATCCAGTTCTTGTCGAGCCACTGTAGATGTATTTGTTGCTTCACTTGGCAATTTGGCACAGAGCCATAATAGCCAAGGAAAGAAGCGGCATGGGGAATTCGAACTTTATTGTTATGACCTGATCGTCAATGCAATACCAATATGCTAAGAATGACAAACTCACTGGGTAAAGGTAGCTAAAAGTGAACGCTTGCCCAGGAGCACATTGTATGGCAGAAAATGAGAATAAGAATGTCTGAAGCAGTTTATTTTTCTTGAGTTAGTCTATATCTTGCTGAACAACTATCTTTCGCTACGATCCTATGTCTTTAGTGTATGAAAGTTTATCCATTGAGGCCCACGCATAAGCAAATAGGAGAGCCTGGCCGTTTCACCTCGGAGAATAAAGGTGCTAGAAATATTCAAAATCAGGATACTGAAGTTTGAATACCATTTTGCCTTGAACAGACAAAAATCTAGGCTACCAGAAAGATAGTTCCGGACACCCAATAGAGGTGTTATGTCGGCTCCAGCTCGAGCTCCCATTTATCGGGAGGCAAGCATTAATGCACAAATCAGAGGCATGGAAACCTGCTTCCATTGTATTTATGGATAGTTTATTACGATAGGAGCCTTTGTTTGGTTGATTTTGATAAAGCTATGATTCAAAAGGCAGCAATTTCATCTAAATGATGCCATAACTAAGTAGGTTTTAAATTTCCTGTAATTAGCATCTTCTTGCTTTTTGGCTAACACAAATTAAGCAGTCTCAGATATAAGTCGAGGAAGGTCAACATAACAACCCGTCAGATTAAGTGGTTGGGTAACTGATAAACAAGAAAGCAGATGGCTCACCTCCACTTTCTCAAGTGCTTCTTTTAACGACATAGCAAAAAGAGGCAAATGAATTTCATTTTGTGCCTTCATTGCATGCAATAAATCTCACGCTCACAAAGAGAGGCAAACATAACATAGAGAAAACCCGTTTCCAAGCAAAGAGTTAACCATGAAGCACTGAAATAAAAGGGCCTTTGCTTTCACTTGTCTAGAATCCCAGATGGCAACAACATGGATGTAAATTATCGATAAGTAAAACAATGAAAAGCAGAAAAAAATGTCCCAAAACCATACAAACCAAACAAGCTTAACCCATTCAGGAGCCAAGCAACAACAAAAGACCTTCCTCCATTCCAGACCAACTCAATAGCTCACTAGCCAAATCCTACAGAGATTTTTCACATCGTTGGAGAGAAGCTTTCAATTATCTTGGAACAGAAAAAGAAGCTCCAACAGCAAACTTAATTTTGTAAATCACCTTTCTAGCTTCGGACAAAACATGCTAATGTAGAACTACATTTCTCTCTTGCTAAACTAAATGGTTGCATTCCCATTCTAATTTGAAGCTCTTAAGCTTTGCCCTTTAGCAGCCTGCAGAATAAAAGGGATTTCTACAATTTAACTATTTGCTGATCTAGCAGAACTATTCAACTGTAAAATGTGCTACCGAATAGATTTTGAGGAGGAGCAACAAAAGAACAGATGCTCTGAGCATTCGATGCTTTCTGGCTGTGTCCATTATCTTTAGACCACCTGCAACAATGTGAATACTACATGATGAGACATGGAAATATGCATCAAGGAACAAACTTCAACTGCTGCAGGTCTGATGTTTTCTTTATTCAACAGAGTATAAGGTGTCGTTCATCATAGAATCCTCCATAAGATCACAGAAGTCAACATCAGAGATCTCAAAACTTACATTCAAGAAGATTACTTTTCTCTGTCAAAGAGAGACTTCTTATAGAGTATGTGTGTATGCATGCTCTCTTGCTAATGTTTTCAAACGGAAGAAAAGGGTGCTGGCAAAACAAAACGAAATCAGTGTCTAGTGAAGCAACAGAGCAAGTGTGGAAGAAAATAGGAATTTTCATACCATTATGATGTTAGAAAGTTATCGTCACTTCCCTCAATAAAAATTTGTGCCTGACCATGATTATAAATAGGAATCTTCATACCATTATGATGTTAGAAATTTATCGTCACTTCCCTCAATCGTAGTGCCTGATGATGTTTATAAAAGGCATAGACCAAAGCCTTCATGATCTTAATCTAAGTTATCAAAAGCAACTCAAATAAAATGGCATTCCGTTCCGTAGACCCAGTCATATCAGATGAAACTGTCACATGATGGAAGCTCAAAAGCTACCAAGTGAAAATAAAATTTTATCCAAACATGATATAGAAAAAGAATGTGTAAAACATTCGCCTGGGAGCTAGCTGGGCAAAATCATCTTCAGATTCATCATTTTCGTGATTCACATCCACTGGTGCCTAAGCTGGGGTTTTTGCCACTTCTGCTTTGGTCAGTGGAGTACCTTTGGCAAGTTATCATGTTGACAAAGAGCACGCTGCAAACTATCTTTAAATGTCAATAGGGACATGGCATCTAACCGCAGAAGCTCGAATAATTATGTTGGATTGAAGTTCTTGCGCTGTGAGATTCACAAGAAGCATGACACGCTCTTGACAAGAAGGACGCTGATCGACAAGGTCAATAAACACCTCCCTCCGAATCGTCCTTGTGCTAAAAACATGTATAACTCAATAAGAAGTTCTGTCCCTAGTCTTCCTGTCATCCCTCCGAATCATAATCCCAACAGATGCATAGCCCAAAATTTAGCGGTGGGTTTCATATTTGAATGTCTTCAAAATGCAGTCCACCTAATCGATTTGACCGACAATACTTCTGCAGGAACAATACTTCTGCAGGATCGTCACTTAAAATGTAATGATGGAACCTTCAGGACAAAACAAAAACGTTGAAAAGTACATTCAGTCCCACCGAAGGGAGGCGAAGGGAGGGAAGCGAGTGCGTCAGGAACAGCTGTTGACAAATGTACAAGCGTATATTAGTTATACGCATGAAAAAAAATATAAGATTGTTTACGCAAATAATTTGCATATCTATGCCAAACCATTTGGGTTTGATGCGTAGTTTGAGCAACAACGAAGATTAATCTCTTATAAATATCTTCCGATTAGATCGAAGCGTCGCCGCTTTGTGAAATTAAATTGTTCGAAATTTCAATTCTAGGTCAAGCACTTGTCTGACTCACAAAATTAATTATATCTTAACCTCTGACTCAAGTGGAGGGGATTCTCCTCACATACAATTTGTGACGACTCGACTAGGTCTCGAGAAAGGATCGTTCTCTGCTGTTGTTGTTTTCTTTCTCTGCCTTGGGTGCCTGTCCGAATGCGCCCAAACTAAGTTCTTGTCTTGAGGTTCAAGATATTTACGATTTTGCCCCCAACAAATTATTTTAGAGAAACTCATCTTTCATTTTATGCCTCCGCCCGGAGGAGGGAACAAATACATTTGGAAGAAAGAAGTGCAAACAGAACTCATCTTTCATTTTACGCCTCCGCACGTAATAGGGATCCCAACAGAGAAGAGAATACATAAAAAGCTAAATGGAATGGAAATGGAAAGAGACCCTGCTCCCCAAACGCCAACGGAACTCAACTCTGTTCTAACAATAATAATAGTATTTTACTAAATTGATTTTCTGATCAAAGTGAATTTTAGGCAAGAAAGAATTAGGGGACAAGTTGATTTATATGAGACCAAAAGTGGGAGACCAAGCATTTAATTAAAGGGATAGGATGATGGACTTTGGGGCCCTTTTTGCCAAACTTCCTCTGCACGCCTAGACGTCCCCTCCTTCTTCGAACTTCTTCTTTTTCTCTTTTATTTCTTGGTTGCCGCCTCTGCTTTGCTTCTCATTTTTGGAACCCAGCAAAGCCCAAGCCAGCGTCTGTCTTCATTCACTGCCCAACATCCACCAAAATTCCTTCCATCTTTCCCCCACTCACGCTGGTCAACAATCAAGTCTTTCTCAACTCTTTTGTTGACCGAAGCCCCTCGCGTGAAGCCATCTGTGCAACGGCCGTTTGTGTGTCCATCTCCAAGCGTGGTCTTCTCCAATAGTTCGAGGACACCCCCCACGAAGAAGCAAAGCCCATGAAGCCACCGAAGCAGGCCATCCCCTTCGGGCATCACGCCTGCAGCCGTTGTTCTCAGTCCACGTCCCCACCGCCAGCTCCTTCTACCGCTCGGTCATCCGATTGCCTTCAAAGCTCGTGGATTTCGGCTTGCACGAAGACCAGCAAATCCGTGGCCGCGTCTCCCCAGCTCGAGTTCAGCAGCCAACGCCAGCAGCTGCTTCGTCCGATTCTCCTCTTGCGCGTGCGTCTCGGCCCCGCAATCCACTCGGCCACTCAGCCGAAGAAGCCCAGCCCGTCGAAGCTGCTGCTTCTCTTTCTTTGTTGCTCCTTGGACTCAGCCCACGCAAGTTTTTCGAAGCCCGCTCAGTTCAGCCCATCTGCAGAGAAATTTCAGTCCAGCCTTTGAAGCCCATGGATCCAGCGAATTCTTCAGCCCAGTGATTTTAAGCCCATCGCCAGCAGATTTTGAAGCCCAAGCTCAGGCCCAAGTTCAGTTGGTTTTAGCCCATTTGAAGTTCAGCCATTTTGGGCCTGCGAAGAAGGCCCAAGCCCGCGACCAGCAGCCTTGCAAAGCCCAAGACCAAAACTCAGCCTTGCCGAGTTGTGTTGGGCCCGTTTTAGGCCCGGCCCAAGTTTCACGACGCTGCCGAAAATTAAGATTTCGGCTGCAATCGCGTCGTCGTCCCGGTGAATCGGTTTCCGCAATTAACCGGTGAGTTTATACTCTAAACTCGCTTAGTAGGTTAATGACGTTTAAGGGTGTTTAGATTTATTTTATTAGGAATTATGTGGTTAGTTAGATTAAATTAGAAATTTAATTATTTAATTGAGCCTGTTAGGTGGTTAGCATGGTTTAGCTAAGGCCTAAATAAATTGTACTATTTATCTAGAAGGGTTAGGGAATTTTTCGGGTCGTATTGGTATTTAATTTAATAATTTTGGCCAAGGTTAGTATTTTTAGAAATTAAATTGAATTAATTAATTAATTTTCGAAATAATTATTTATTAAATATTTTTTCAGAATTTAGGCGAATAGTCGATAATCGGAATTTCGTGGCCGATTGCAATGGTGTGGTTAATTTCGCAATTGAGTATTAGTTGTGCAAATGAGTGCGATTGGAATTTTGAGTATTTAATTCCAAAATTTGTGGAATTTGATATTTATTTAGAAAATCTCGGGTGTCGGGTTTTAACATCGAAAATGGATTTTAAGTATTATATCAAATAGTGGGGTTTGAAAAAGATAGGTATCAGTCTTCGGTTCGAATTAACCGTACCCACACACGACTATTTTCGGGATGTTTTTAATACGAAGAAAATAGGCCAAGATCACTATTTTAATGGAGGCATTTGAGTGCAATACACAGTGTCCTGGGCCGAGATTGATTGGTCGTGTGTTGGTTAAGAGAAACCATCTGAGGCCATTAGCCGGATGTTACCCATTCATTGGGACTCGGGTCGTGATGAGATTCGGACCTATGCCCCTTCGGGGAAGCCGTCTAATTGAGAGACATAGCCGTGCTCAAAGGAGGTTAGGACGACGCCTGGCAATGCCGAAGACCGCCAATAGACCTCCCTAGACTCGCCGAGATGATATCTCTCCCTCAATAAAAGAAAGACCACATCTCACTTACTCGGCTCCCGAGGTTAGGAATCTCATCTTGTAGATGTAATAATGGGGAGCCCATCTTTGAATTTACGTGCTGCCTTTCTATATGTCATTTCCTCTCCGGGATGCCCATATGCGATTCAGACTCAAAGTGACCCGGGCGGCTGGGTCCCACTTGAACTCCGCCCACCAGACGTCGTCCGCAAAGATCGAGAAGCTTCCCCTGCGCTGTTCGAGTCCAACGGTAACTTTCTGAGACCATGACACGTCCTTACGATGAATTCCACCCCTTGAGGGAAAAGTAGAGCGTGCTCACAAATGCTCCTTAGTTTTGGAAGTCTTTTGAGCACTAGGGATTTGAGACGTGAGAATAGTCTCCAAGCAGTTAATTTCTCTCTTGTAATTTCATCCCCGATTATTCTCTCCATCAAATTGCAGTACAGGATTGCCAACCTTTGGAGTTTCGGCGCGTGCACAAGCCAAGACAAGTCTAAAAATCCACAATTGGAGACAGAAACCTCAATGAGGCTGGGGAAGCAATAGCAGTTGGGCGCTTGTCCTATCCCTTGATTAATCTCCATCTTCACAAGCATAGGGCAATCGCTTAAATTAAGCACATATAAATGCGAGAAATTGCCACTCCCTTTTAATGAGTGACTTATTAGGATGTGGGTCAAGCCCTCGCAATTCTCGATCGACACTCTCCTTATGCATCTCTGAAAGGATTGGAATATTTTTAGGGCAGAGGAAGATTTGTTCACCTTGATAGATAAATCGGTGAGACCTTGCATGCACCCTAGTTCCTCCACCACCTCCTCTTCATTCTCTAGACTCGATCCCCAATTGCTGAACACATTCAATGGTAAGCTTGTGATTGCCCCCTTAAAAATTAGGAATTTGCTTATATTGTTTAATAGCAACCACCGTAAACAAATCAAGTTCTTAATTTCCCTAGGCATCTCATTAATCCCAGTGTTTGATAGGTTCAAGTACCGTAGGTTAATCAGATTGCAAATCCCTTTGGGGAATGAGTTAATAATATTATTGTTGGACAGGTCAAGGACCGTCGGACAAGCTATCATGGAGTCGAAAAATCCTCCTGGCAAGACCCTCACTTTAGTTTCCCTTACAATCAAAGTTCTGAGCAGAGAACACCCGAGTGGTGCTTGGTTGATATTCCAAATCCATTTTCCCCATAAAGATACTTTCTCCGCTTCCCCCATTTGGACATCATTTTGTGGACATATCTTTTCATTCTCTATCACTAGCAACTTGTTCTCCCTTTGCCCGTGGTCACGAGCGATCCAAATCGCCATGTCTCGGATGACGCCATGCATCTTTACATACTCTTCCTCTTCCTCATCATCATCACGCCCACTTTCCAATAGACAAGCCATCTTTAAGCTCCCCAAGATATACTCCCCCTTCTCCCGCATATTGTATACATCATTGGTGTCTCCTAGCAAGCCCTCTCCAATCCAGAGTTCAATAAGGTCACGTGATCCTATGTGGTAATCCTCAGGGAAGAGACAACAGTAAAGGAAGCAAAGTTGATTGGTAGAGTCATTTAAGCTAATATAACTAAACTCTAGTATGTGGTACACTTCCTCCATACCTAGCACTTTGTATGGATTATTCTTGAGCGTTCCCAGTGCATTCTTCCACTCAGAGGGCTTCTTTCTACCGGCCATGGCTTGCCCGATTATTATAAGGGCTAGTGGTAGCCCTTTGCACTCTTGCACAATTTCCTTTGCCAGCTCAAGAATATTTGGATGAGAATCTATAGTCAATTTGCCAACGTTGTTCTCAAATAATTCCATGGCTTCTTCAAACTTCAAGCACTGTACTTCAAAGGTTTTGTTGGCTCGCATTTGGTTGCATACTTGCTTTGACCGAGTAGTGAATACTACTTTGGATCCATTCTTCAAACTAGGATGAGGAACTCCGATTTTGGAAAGGTCCAACCTCGCCCAAACATCATCAATCAACAACACAAACTTCTTATGGGTCAAACGTTCCCACAAATAATTGATCCTCTCATCTTGGGACCATCGTCCCCAGCTCTCATCTTTAATGTTTAGCCTTTTTCCCTTATGGCATCTTGAATGCCATCTTCATTCACTTGCCTTGAAACCACAACCCAAATAACCACATCGAATTTGTGACTTGCATGCGAAAGCTCCTCATTGATCCTTTTCATGAGGGTTGTCTTACCCACACCGCCCATTCCGTACAACCCAATCACTCTTACTTGTTTTTCATCCACGAGCCATTTCAACACTTTATTAAGAGAAATATCAAGCCCCATGGGCTTGTCCATAGGCTTCTTGAGCACTGGAGGAGGAGGCAACAGTGACATGAGGTCTATAAATTTTTCTCTCATTTTGAAGCTGTCTCACTTCATTGAGCAATTGATCAACTCCTTTCCCCAATTTATAACTTGACCAGCAGTTCCGAGGAAGCCAACGACAGAGACATTTGATTTGGTCACGTTCCTCGGCTTCTTCGAAGAATTTGATCTACTTCACCGAAAATCTTTCGCACCCTGCCTAACCAGTCCTCCACTTGTTTCGTGGGCCCCACATGTGCTTCTTCTTCTTCGCGTTCCACCTTTGTCTTCACATCTCCGCTCATAGCCTTCAGGGTTTCATTTTCTTCATCCAATGAGCGGACATTATCTTTCAGATTATAAATGTAGCCCACGGGTTTACTGGCCAAGCCCCAAAACCTTTGACGGTTTCTAAAAGAGGACCTGCGAATTCCATAGATTCTTTCGGAGATAACAGATCGGAAAGTCGACTATTTAGATGGGTTGGAAAAGGAGCGAATGAGTGGAGTTGGATAAGCTCTGCTGTGTATATCTCGATAATTCCAGCTAGCAGACAAAGGAAAGAATTTCGGAACCTTTTCTTTACTTCGAGAAGAGAAACGTAACAATTTTTCTTCTTCTAGTTTCTTCGTCTAGGTCGAGCTGCGAAGAATCTCACCGTTCAGAAATGCAATCCACAAAAGCTTGAGCCAAAAGAAAAAAGGGAATGAAGGACATCCTGACTAGTGACCCTTTTAGAAGCACCCTGAGAAGTCATGTTGAACGAAGACAGATAATGTTATGGACTACGTGGAATGTGATCAATGGTATCCAAAAGCAAAGAATCACTATTTTTTGGATAGAAGCAAAGAATTGTTCGATTCTATTTTAAGGTGCAAATTAATGTTGATTGATGGATCTTTTAGAAGCTTTTCAATGGAAATTTCACGACTTGTCAGGTAGGGATCCGCAAAAAGCCTCCTTTATTACTAACTAGACTTAGAGTTTGTTTAGTTTTTACTTTTTTGCTTTTTAAAAATCTTCATTTTTTAATGTAAAATGCTGGAAACCTTTAGAAGTCATCTTACATTAGTATATAGATTCGCATATAATCTTCTCCAAAGTTTTTGGAATTAATTTTTTTAATGCGAAAAGTAATAATAATAATAATAATAATAATAATAATAATAATAATAATTATTATTATTATTATTATTATTATTATTAAAAAAACCCTAGCCTTTTTAGAAATCCACCGGCCATCTACGGATAATTCCCTCTGGAGGATTGGCGCATCTCAATTTGCAAGTCACAACTCACCTCAAATGTACTTGTCATTCTGCAGACATCAAATATATAACTCATCATTCTTATAATTGCCTTGTCACCATTTTCATACGAGTCACTTTGACTTCTCTCTTAAAATTATTGAAATAATGTCTAACATTTTGCCCAATCGTTATTATTTTATGATTACTCAATCATAAATAATTAAAATCTAAACATAAGTTGCATGCAATCAGAATTTTTCTTTTATTCATTTGTTATTCCATAAATTAGTGTCTCATAATAAAAGCATCGTTAAATGTATATAGCTTATGGAGAATATAATTAGTAAAAGTGACGTCCCATGAATCCATTTAATTTACAACCAAATTAAATAGCAATTTGAAAAGATGACATAGAATTGTTTCCTCATTACATTTAAATTTTTAATTGACAAGAACAAAAAATACTTGGACAAGTTATTTCTTCATTAAGTTTAAATCGATAAATAGAAAGAGCAAAAGAAAATTGAAAGTGAACTAGAATAAATTCATTTTATTGCTAGTTCAAAAGAATCTTTGAAAATTAAACAACTATTGACATATCTTACCGATAAAATAAATTAGAAATTCACTTAGCTCGAGTTTTACACGTTAATGCCATTTACTTATAAGAGTACTAAACAACTCACTAACTTGATTAAAGGGTAGGTGACGAGCTTGAGTCTAAGGTCCGAGCTAAATAAAGTCTTTCATGATGCCCCTTGTGATTTAATAAATAAAATAATCTCTTAATATAATAATCGGTCTTAGATGGCATGAGGGAGGGAAACCTAAGAAGGAAATGGTTTGATTAGCTCAACCAAATTTGTGTTTTGGGCTTATTGGGCTTGGACGAAGTGAAAATTTATAACTTTATCAAGCACGATGATTACTCTTTATAATTTCCCAATCCCTCTCAGACATTTACTAAAATTAACTTTAATAGCTGAATCCCTATTTATTTCAAGAAATGAGAACTTACTTCTATAGTGCAAATACTAATTAACTCAAAATAGCACAATAGTTATAGTTATTAATATAGTCGATAAGTTGTCAAATCTACAAGACAATTTACCAACCTCGACAATCATAAATGTAAGATGCTACTTATTAAGAGCAATGAAAACTTACCCATCTATCGAAAATATTACTTATTGGAAAGCAATACAATAGCTACTTATGCATTTTATGCCTTTGAAACTATAAATGTGGGCAGATGTAGAGATCCACGGAACATTAGAGATCTACTTAAGAGGTGGGTCAGGTTGATAGAATGATATTAAATTTTAGGTTGATGTACTCATCATGGGTGATAAGTTCTCAATCCACATAACAAGTGTAGTTTTCAATTGCATGTACAGTGACTTTGCATAATAAACTTAGGGTTTACATTGGCCATGATAAATAGGTTTGAGATTCATATTCATCAATATATGTATAAAGATGTTCCACATAATGAAAAAGATAAATTCCTTAAAGGTGTGAACAAATTAAGTTTCTTGATTATTTATTGAAGACTAAACCAAGATCGACCAAGGCTTTAATTAGTAAAAGATAAAACTCGATATCTCATTTCAAAAACACAAAAATAGGATCCAATTTTTTCAGTACAATGAAAATGGGGAAATTGACTCAATTTTCTTTAAAATGATTTTTCATGGGTTTTAAGGATGTTCAAACTTTTAATCTAGCACTGCTTGCTAAGCTGGTGGAGGCTCATTCATAACCTGATGCTTTGTGGGTCAAGTTTTTTAAAGGTCTATGTCTGCCACATTGTGACTTTCTTGAGGCTGTGAAAGGTACTAAGGCGTCTTGGGGATGGATTAGTATTTTGGAAGTAAGGCAGATTATATATTAGGGACAATATGGCAAGTAGCTACTAGAGATAGAGTTAAGGTGTGGAAAAATAGATGGGGATAACAAAGGAGGAAATCAAGCTTATATTGTTTAGTAATTTGGTCGATAATGATTTGAGATGCTTTGATGTGAGGCCTAGCCAAGGTTATGATGCAGCTAAAGATAAGGATGTCATCAACAACTCAACCATGGTGACATCGGCAGTGAAGAAAAATATGCATGGCCTTTTGACAGAAAAGGACAGTTGACAGTGACATCTGTTTTTGATTTTGTGTTACTCTATATTTGAAAGGAAGTTATTTATTTATTTATTTATTTATTTATTTTTCCAAAAGGAAGGAAGGTCCATCTATCTCAAAGAAGTAATGGAATGATGCTAGTTGTGTGTTTTGTGAAATGGATTAGACTCTGGAACATATTACATGTTGCCAATGGCCAAAGATGATAATCTGAAAATTAGGGAACTACACTATTGAATGGTTTTAGAATATCTTAAAGGAAGCAGCTATTTCAGGAGCTTTTGAGGATATCTGTGGAAGAAATGATTTAAACTAATTCTGTGTTTTTCAGAGGAAGAGTGAGAAGGAAGACACCAGGATATTGAGGAAAAGACTATGGAACAAAATTAATGGTTATTTCAGCTTTTACTAAAGGATAACCTATGGTCTGTTAATATATCTGGTTTGCTAGCTTTAGCATTGAATCTGCCAAAAAATTGGGAGCAGATCATCTTTGACACCGGAAGTGTCTTTAAAGATGTTTCTATACCAAACCAGTTGATTGATGTATGCAAGATACAGGAGATGCTTTGATAGAATACTTTGATTCAGGATATAAACAAGGGGATGTGTCCTAGTGATTGAGAAGAGGAATCTCTGTGTTAGATTAATTTTTTTTTATCAGAACTTCAAAAGCTTAAAATCTCAGAATCAAAAGGAGAAAATAGGCCGAATTTGAAAAATTTCATTTTTTTCAACTTAACTAATGATAAGTGAATAAAAACTTTGATAATAGATGCATTCAAACACAAATGTGAATGTTAGATTATCTTCACTGAGATGCTCAAAGAGAGTTTTGGTGAACTTATCATTTAATTTTTTGTTAGCTTAATCACCACGGTTTTATGATATTTGAGTCAAAATTTCATGTTTTTGAACATCATCATCATATTGGTCTTAATTCAAACTATGGAGAGAAAATTGAAATCTCACTTCTTCTTTTTTTTTTTTTTTGGGGGGTGGGGGTTGGTTTTGATTTAATCCAAATTTAATTCCTTGTTCATAACTACTGAATCCAAATTTAATTCCTTGTTCATGTCTACTGAGTTTTCAACTTGGGCAAACGATTTGATTCCATTTTTAGATAACACTAACTGCATTTACCCAATAATAACAAATCATGGAGGTGCGAAAGCCACGACTCAGCAATTTTCAGAACTTACCATGTTCAAAAGACATGATTTATAAAACCAGTTACATGAAAAGAGAATTTAGATGCCTCACCTCTGCAGCCCTCAAGATGAATCAATCACTCCAAGTCAAGATGACCAGCTTGATTTATGCGGCGATGAGGAGGACCTTGTTGTTGCAAAATCGACCAGAACTTTGAAGAGTAAATCCTCTTGTTTCACTTGTTTGTCCGTAGCAGGTGAATCAAGAGAGTGCTTCTGCGTCTGGCCCACCAAACTGTCAAGCGAGGAACCGGTCTCGATACAGGAATTAGAGGTATTGCCCGATTCCCCGAAAAGACAAAACTGTTGCTCAGTAACTCGTTCTCTCCGGTTATATGGGATAGAACTAGAAAATAATGCATCCAGAGGAAAGAATAAGAGATTGAAAAAATCGACTATTTAGATGGTTGGAAAGGGAGCGAATGAGTGGAGTTCGATGAGCTCTGCTCTATTTATCCCCATCATTTCAGCTAGCAGACAAAGGAAAGAATATCGGAACCTTTACTTTACTTCAAGAAGAAAATTGAACAACTTTTCTTCTTCTCGTTTCTCGTCGGGGTCGAGCCACGAAGAATCTTACCATTCATAAATGCAATCCACAAAAGTTTGAGCCAAGAAAAAAAGGAAGGTATCATCACTAGTCTCATTTAAAAGCATCTTGAGGAGTATGAACTAAAGCAAAGAATAGCAGTGACCTATTTTACTTCAATATGGGGCATTGCTCATGTTCTCCTTCCTGCTTTTGTCTATGGACTGCATGAAATGTGATCAATGGTGTCCAGAAGCAAAGAATCAACATTTTTTGGATAGAAGTAAAGAATGATCCGATAACCAAAAAAAAAGAAAAAAGAAAAAAAGAATGATCCGATTCCTTTTTAAGATGCAAAATAATGTAGTTGGCTTGAAAGTCATTGCTCGATGCCCCTTGTGATTTAATAAATACAATAATATCTTAATATGACAATTGGTATTAGATGGCACGAGGGAGACAAACTCAAGAAGGAAATCGTTTGCTTAGGTCAACCAAATTTGTGTTTTAGGCTTATTGGGCTTGGAAGAAGTGAAAATTTGTAACTTTATGGAGCATGATGATTCCTTTAAAATTTACAAATCTATCTCAAACATTTACTAAGATCGACTTCAATAACTGAATGCTCTTTACTTCAAGAAATGAGAACTGACTCCTATACCTCAAAAGCTAATTAACTCATAATAACACAATATTTATTAATATATTTGATTAGTTGTCGAGTCTACTAGACATTTACCACTCATAAGCATATGCTATTTATCATGAGAAATGAAAACTTACCAATTTATTGAAAATATTACTTATTGGAAAGCAAATAATAGCTACTTGTACATTTTATCCCTTTGAAACTATAAGGTGGATATGGTGGACGTAGAGACCGACAAGTCATTAGTATACTCTGCAAGAGGTTGGTAACGATTGACATCATGGAAGTAAATTTTAGATTGATGTACTCGCTATTGGTGATGAGTTCTCAGTCCACACAACAAGTGCAGTTTATCAATTTTATGTATAGTGACTTTGCATATTAAACTTCGATAAAGGTCACATCAACCATGATAAATCAGCTTGAGATTCACATCCCTTGATATACATATGTATAAAGATGTACAACGTAAAGCGTGGACAAATTAGGATGCAAATTCTTTCAGGTCTTGTTTTAATCCAAAAAATTAATTCCTTGTTCATGTCTATTAAGTTCAATTGAAACTAAATTATAAATGATTTGGTCATGATTCTCCACTAGATAATTATAATCACCAAGCTCTAGGAACTTAAAGACCGCAGCACTTGGCAACACCGGCGCGGATAACGAATCAGGGAACCATCACTCCCGAGTCAAAGATGACGGGCTTGATTTTTCTTCAGTGCCCGGTCGTAATATCAGTGAAAGCACTTCAGCAACAAATGATCGGGGCCCCTCTTATCGCGACACAATTGCACAAAAGAGCTCATATTCATCCGGAGAGAACGCAAGCAAAGTTGAACATAAAACCTCACATTAACAGCTCTTCTTTTCAGGCTAGTTGCCTTACTTTCTACCCACATTATAACACCTCCAAGCAAAATCCATCCTTCTCTAAATTTCAGACAGAACAGGAAACAAGAAGATAAAAACGGATCCCTGTTGAGCGCCTTGGGATAGGAGGATCGCGAAACATGGGTTGCTGGTTGCAGACAAAAGATTTATATCACTAGAAAGGAATGGTCGTCATAGTGGCCTGAACGATCCACAACCATCGTTGACATGAATGACGATGAGGAAAACATGAACATGGGCACAATGACGATACTCTCATTCAGCAAACGTGGACAAGCACACATCACGTCTTTCCCATCATAAGTTTCAGGAGGAGAATATGAGGCCATTCTGATATAAATGGAAGAGCTTATTACAGAAGGAAATATGCCTTGATCAAACTCTGCTACAAAATCTAAAACGTTACCTAACAAACACAACAATGCCACCGCTGACAATGACCGACAAAACCGCAATCTAAATCACTAGAAGTGGTCACTTATGCAGAGCACAACAACAATTCTCAGCCCCTATGTCTACAGCAAGACAAGGAGACTGGACAGTTCCATCTCTGTACCAAGTTGACCGCTTCTCAATCAATTCATTCACAAAAACGTCCAATTTCTCAATACTAACACTCGGCATCACCACGACGTGAGCGATATTTCCCTCACAAGCCAGTTGCCATCTGCGCACGAACTCTTCTTCTGACGGCCGTTCAAATACAACCGTGCTGCTAAGCTCATTTAACATGGCACTTATCCCTGCCTCACGAAGACGACCTTTCAAGTAGTGGGCATTTCTAAGGCACTTCTGTACTTCCTTCTGAAACCCTTTGTAACCTTTACGATTGAGTGTGTACCAAAGGAAAATAGGAGTGTGGCCATTCCTGCTACCCATAATCGTACAAAGAGAGATAGTTAGACAGTTAGACGTGGAAATAATTAAGAAATAATGGTGTTCTCTGCACATTTGGCTCGGGAATGATGAGTCGCCTTGCTGTTCACAACAAACAAGGACGGCTAAGCGGTCAAGGATTTTGTCGAAAACCTAGAGAGCTTGAGACGGGCTAAGCATGCAGCTAGAGCTTTTTGTAAGCTATATACAATTTCCATGATCGTCGAGCGATCTTTGCCTTCCAAGTTCATGCAGTCTACAGCTAAGTATCCTATGTACCTCATGGCTTCTATTTCAATAGGGTTAGGGGGCAAGACCGGACCTTCCGGTCTAGGACCCTGTGAATCTCGTCTTGTATATGTAGGGGATCAAAAAGTCCACCATATTCCTCGGCACACCGTGCTCGTTGTTGTGAATAGCCCTATACCCGATAGTAGCTCGAGCAGGACGACTTTGAAGCTGTACACGTTGCTTTTGGATGTGAGAATTTGGAGCCGATAGTACTCGGGATCCACATAGCCAAGCGTCCCTGCAGCGTGGAGCGAGAGTGGGACTCATCGTCTTCGGGGCCCATAAGAGAGAGCCTGAAATCAAAAACCTTAACCGTCCAGCTTTTGTTGAGCAAAATGTTGGAAGACTTGATGTCGTAGTGGTCAAAAGCTGGATGGCTAAGGTTTCCGATTTCGGGCTCTCTCTTATGGGCCCCGAAGACGATGAGTCCCACCTCTCGCTCCACGCTGCAAGGACGCTTGGCTATATGGATCCCGAGTACTATTGGCTCCAAATTCTCACGTCCAAAAGCGACGTGTACAGCTTCAAAGTCGTCCTACTCGAGCTACTATCTATTCACAACAACGAGCACAGTGTGCCAAGGAATGTGGTGGACTTTGTGATCCCCTACATATTGCAAGACTAGATTCATAGGGTCCTAGACTAGAAGGTCTTGCCCCCTAACCATATTGAAATAGAAGTCGTGAGGTACATAGGATACTTAGCTACAAATTGCGTGAACTTGGAAGCTAAAGATTGCCCAACGATCATGGAAATTTTATATAGCTTAGAAAAAGTTCTGGCTGCATACTTGGCTGGTCCCAAGCTCTCTAGGTCTTCAAGAGAATCCTCGACTGCTTAGCCGTCCTTGTTTGTTGTGAACAGCAAGGCGACTCGCTATTCCCAAGCCAAATGTGCAAAGAACACCATTCTTTCTTAATTCTTTCCACGTCTAACTATCTCTCTTTGTACGATCATGGGTAGCAGGAATGGCATTGGACAGCATTTATATGATCCATCCTTGTTAGTTGAACACCACAAGGCATTGGACATCCCACAAACTTGTGGCCTGAAACACTTACGCTTCCAATGGGCTTCTTGAAAGAAACCTTTGGTGCCTGTTCAAAAAAATAAATGACAATGTTAAGGGAATACGTTCAAGGGAAAGAAAGCTCTATATATGTATGAATAGACAAACCTAGCTGAAAACAAGAAGAAAGCAATTTCATACAACTCATTGCAAAACAAACAATTAATTTGAAATAATGAAATCTCCATAAACACCAGGTATTTAAATAACTTACAACTTGGATTGATATAAATCTTTGAAAAAGAAAGCTAAACTACACACACATATATATATAGTACATGAAAATCTCTTTTCGACACAATACAATTTCCCTCCCCATCTAAAGAGAGTAAAACAACTCTTTTCCTTCCATGTTGGAATTATCTCAGCTGCTTGTTTTTCAGTCATATTTCCTCTGTTTTCCTCTGTTTTTTTTTTATATAAAAAATAGCCAAGTAAATTAAGTTATGCAGTTAGTGTTTTTGCTATTTTCTAGGAAGTTAATAGCACGTTTGTGTGCAGTTATGTGTTGCACGTATGTGAGCAGTTTCTACTTTGTATTTAGTTGTTGTACTCGACAGTTTTTTCCTATGCACAAGACGTAAAAGCCATTTGTTGCATCTCTTGTGGCTTGAACATGAAACTCTTATTCCTCATTGGGATTCTTAGCACTTCTTTGCTATCTGCATTATTAATAAGACATTCATTCCCTTCGAGCTTCACTTTATAGTCCTTCTCAACTAATTGACCAACACTTAACAGATTCTGGTCAATGTTTGGCACAAAAAGAACATCACCGATCAGCTTTACCTCTTGATTTCCTTCAATAGCCGCTGTACCCTTCCCTTGCACTTCGATATACTATTCGTTGCCAATTCGACTCGGACTTGACTAACCCTGTCTAGACTCCTAAACAGCTTCGAATTGCCAGTCATATGATTAGTACAACCACTATCCACCAGCCATGCATCATTCCCAACAGAAGATTCAGAAAAAGAAGCTATAAAGAAGTGCTCTTCCTCGTTTCATTCTTGCTACTGTGCTTTTCCCGCTTGCTGGTAATTTTTTTTTTTTTTTTTTTTTGTAGATGGCTTCCATGTGACCCAACTTGTGACATCTTCTGCATCTAGCATTAGGCTTTTTCCAACATCTAAAAACTGATGATTAGTTCCACCACGGTATTGACAAGGCTTTTTGTTCATCTTTCATTTGCTAGACCCACCAGAATTCCTTCTTTTGCTACAAACTTGGAGTCACCAGCATTTTCTCTGGACTGAATCCATTTCTTCCCTTTGCCTCCATCATTTGACTTCACTTTAGCTTGCAGCGCACCCTCTACAAACTCTTATCTTCTCATTAGTCTTCTGTGCTCCTGTGCCTACAGAGCATTTAACAATTCTGCAAGCTTTATATCAGCTAAGTCTCTTGTATTTTCTAGAGAAGCTATGGTGGCTTCGAACTTCTCTGGAAGGGAGACCAGGATCTTCTGAACAAGCCTTTCATCCTTCAAGTCGGTCCCTAAAACTCTTATTTTTCAGCTATCCCAACCAACTTATCGAGTACTCCTTCACCGACTCGAATCCTTCATCTATTTGTCTCTCAAACTCCCTCAAGAGATTCAGCACCTTCATGTCTCTTATCTTCTCATCTCCCTCGTATTCATCCTTCAAGAAATCCTATATTGCCTTTGCAGAATCACATCTCATGATCCTTGTGAAGATAGTGGGTGAAACAGTAGCATACAGGCAAGACTTTGCCTTAGCCTTTCTTGTGATTCTCTCTTTATGGTACTTTATCGAATTCAAGGTCGGATTGTCTAGAAGTGAAGCAACCTCATAATCATTCTCCACAGCCTCCCATAAATCATGACCCTCCAAGAATGCCGTCATCTTGACAGCCCAAGCCTGATAATTTTCCCCAGTAAAGACTAGAGCAGCCATTGCAGAGAATCCACTCAATCCTGCCTCCATCAACTTTTTCTTTGCAAATTGGAAGCAATCTTCACTCACTTACCCTCACTTCACAGTCCCTTAAGATCCCACAAACGCTTTTTGTATTTTGATTGTTGCTTTATGAGCTTTAACATTGGTATCGGAGCGGGAAAAAATTAAAATGCTCGGGTCGATAGTGATTAGAGTATCGCTCACAAGTTTAAGTTGAATTGTGAGCAAGTAGGAATTGTGCAGCAGTTCACTTTGCTCCCTATTCACCTCAAAAAAATAGGGTCGGTGAGAGGAAAAACAGAAGCATTATAGAGATGGCTGGATGTATGATGCATGAGAAGAAGTTACCTAAGAAGTTCTAGGCTGAAGCAGCTAATACTGCAGTGTTCCTGTTGAACAGATTGCCCACAAAGGCCTTAGAGAGGTTAACGCCTTTTGAAGTTTGGTATGGTGTTAAACCTGTGAAAAATTTGAAGGTTTTTGGGTGTTTGTGTTACACTCATGTTCTTGAGGTCAAGAGGGACAAGCTGGATAAGAAAGCAGAGCTTGGAATCTTTATTGGGTACAGTCTTCAATCAAAGGCTTACAGGATTTTTCACCCTATGATAAGGAAGGTGACTGTGAGCAGAGATGTTATTTTTCTAGAGGAAGATGAGTGGAATTGGATGGAAGGAAAGAGGACAGAACAACAGCAGTTCGAAAAACAACCTGCAACAGATGTAGAGGTTGATGAAGTTATAGATGGATTAGAAGACAGTATGGATGATTTACCAGTGAGAGGCACAAGGTCACTTGTTGAAATCTATGAAAAAAGCAATGTGGCAATGCTCGAACCATCTAACTTTGTGGAAGCTAAGGAGGATCAGAGGTGGATTGCAGCAATGCAGGAGGAGATTGCAATGATCCGGAAAAACCATACATGGGAGCTTGTTGACAGACCATCTGATAAGAATGTGATTGGGGTTAAGTGGGTATTTAGAACAAAACTTAATCTTGATGGTTCTGTCAATAAACACAAAGCTAGATTGGTGGTGAAAGGCTATGCACAAATATGGGGAGAGGACTATTCTAAAACATTTGCTCTGTTGCACGACTTGATACAATAAGGCTACCGTTAGCTATTGCAGCGAGAGAAGGGGTGGCCTATATTTCAGTTAGATGTCAAGTCTGCATTCTGAATGGAGAGCTTGAGGAGGAGATTTTTGTTGAACAACCTGAAGGCTTGGTATCAAAAGGCCAAGAAGAGAGTGTATATAGGTTGAGGAAATCTATATGGACTGAAGTAGGCTCCAAGAGCTTGGTATGGGAAGATAGATCGATATTTGCAGGACTTTGGCTTTGTAAAAAGCTTAAGTGAGTTCACTCTTTATGTCAAGAAGGTGAATCACGGTGTTGTAATTCTGTCACTTTATGTAGATGATCTATTAGTGACAGGGGAATGATATTGAATTGATAGAGAAGGTGAAGCAAGATCTATTTGCGGGTTTTGAGATGTCGAGACTTGGGAAAGATGGCTTATTTTTTGGGTCTGGAAGTCAAATAAGCTTCATATGAGATCTTCATCCGTCGAAAAAAATACATGAAGGAAATTCTAAAGAAGTTTCAGATAGAAGATTGTCGAAGTGTAAGCACTCCTATGGCTGCTAAAGAGAAGCTGCAGAAGAATGATGGAACAGATGCAGTAGATGCTTCTATATATAGAAGTTTGATTGGGTGTCTCATGTATCTTACAGCAACCAGACCAGATATTCTATTTGCTGTGAGTGTTTTATCCAAGTTTATGAATAGTCCTAGTTAGTTATATTTGGTTGCAGCAAAAAAGGTCTTGAGATATCTCAAAGGAACATTGTTCTTTGGTGTGAAGTTTAAGAAATGTCGAAGTTTAATTTGCAAGGATTTTCGATAGTGACTGGGCTGGTTCGGTAGATGACATGAAGAGTACGTCTAGATATTGTTTTAGTTTTGGTTTTGCTTGTTTCTCTGGTGTTCTAAAAAGCAAGAGATTGTAGCTCAGTCTATTGCAAAGGCCGAGTTTATAGTAGCTACTGCAGCTGCAAATCAAGCTTTGTGGCTGAAGAAGATAATGAAGGATTTGTGGTTGAATTCTAGTGATTGTATCGAAGTCAATGTGGACAATCAGGTTGCTCTAGCAATATCACAAAATCCAGTTTTCCATGGCAAAACCAAGCATTTCAAAGTCAAATTTTTCTTTCGCGTGAGGTGCAACAAAGTGGTGAAGTTAAGTTGGTCTATTGTAGATGCGAAGATCAGCTTGCAGATATGTTCACAAAACCACTTCAGGCTGAAAGATTTGAGCTGTTAAGAGAGAAAATATGAATCTGCAGCAGCAACTGATCCAAGGAGGAGTTTGTTGGAATTATCTCAACTGCTGTTTTCAGTCATATTTCCTCTATTTTTCTCTGTTTTTTTTTTTTTTATATATATAAAAAACAGCCAAGTAAATTAAGTTATGTAGTTAGTATTTTTGCTATTTTCTAGGAAGTTAATAGCACGTTTGTGTGCTACTTTGTATTTAGTTGTTGTACTCGACAGTTTTTTTTTCCTATGCACAAGACGTATGAAGTGCAACTCGACAGCTTTTTTTCTCTCTCTCAAACAACAGAAATTTTTCTGTTTTGATTGTTGTTTTATGAGCTTTAACATTCCAGTCTTCTTCAAAAATAGTAACACGAATATCAAATCACTTACCCATTTCAATTTCACGAAAGGGATCGTGAGTCAAAATAAAGCTCCATCACAATATATGTAGATTCGTATTTTGTGCATGAGATTGGATTGGCCAATTTTTAACAAAATCGCAAATCGTTCATATCTCGAGCGTGAAATCGGATTGGCGATTTTCTTATGCGATTGCGAGTCATATTTCGGGTGTGAAATCGGAGTACTTTGCGAAATTAAGAAAATTTCCTAATTCATGAAGGATTTCTTGGATATGGCAATATCGATCAAATATTCAAAGAAAGATTGCGATATTACAAATTAGGCAGCGACATATATAAAAATCAGATTAATCGAGAGTCTTACCCGTCACATGCACAAGGAAAATTAAAGAGCACCGATAGAATCCTTTCATTGTCATGGCCAAAATTGGGACAGCTCTTGGTTTGAAGATATCACAATTGCATGTGATGTTGCCGCCACTGGACACACCATCGAGACATGCAATATTTGACCGGAGACAAGGACGCAGCTGTGGAAACGTCAACGAGGGACGGACTTCGTCTCGGCTGAACTCGCGGTGCAATAGGGTATCGTCGTCGACGCTTCTGGCGTGGACAATTCGCCCAAAAAAAAAGTAAAATCCGGAAACGACCTTCAAGAGCGACTCGAGGGCAGCTAGTGCGATGCTGCATAGTGGACTCGGCCAGGCTGGTGTCAGGAGAGCAGCCGACGTGGTGGTGGTGAAGATCAGGACTGCGGCTCGTTCACTCAGTCCAGTGCGGGAAGCGCTGTAGCTAGCAGGAGCACAGTGCCGCGGTGGGAGGAGTCGTGAATTCGAGACCGCAAAGGAAGTACCTCGCTCTAGCCTCTATTCTCTCTCTGGATTCTTGTGTGCCCGGTGTTGACCAAGGAAGAGAGAGAAGGCCGCCCCTCCTATTGGATGAAGCAAAGACCCCTCCTTTGTCTTCTTCCCCTTTGCTTATGGACGCTTGTTGCTTGTGTCCTCTTTCAGAACCTGCAGGAAGAACAGAAACCTTCCCTCTCTCTCTCAGGGTCACAATAGTGGCAGCGTCATCCCTTCCTCTCTCGATGTGTTGTCGTGTCTATTCTGTGGCCCCCCTTTTTAGCTATGCGATGGTCTTATTTATAATGTTTAGTAACTGACCTCCTCATGTATTCTTGTCCTCAATCAATTATTTCTTTCCCTGGTTGACTGATTCCATGCGAATATTTTATTTTATTGCATGCGTTAATATCAGCAAAAGAAATCTTTCCCAAGCGGTGGATGAATTGTTCAAGGAAAGAAATCTCATTTGTGAATAACGTCAAAATCTTCTTTCCTCCTTTTCCACTTGCTTTGTCCGCACGATTGTATTTACCAGCTCAGCTGAGTCCTTTTTTTTTCTTATTTTATTTGCCCATACTTGCACATATAATGCCATGGTTACATATGAAGAGCATAGATATTGGTCCAACGCTTGGATTAATTCCATCATATATTCAGCTTATATTTGCGGCACCCTTTCTTTCAAGGCTTAGAATTATAAAGAATATGCTCTCTTGATTTCAAAAATCTTTCCAATTTAGATCACCGATTTTCAGCTATGTGGACTTGATGGGCTTGACTGGATTTCTCGCTTTTGTGGGCTCCATTAAGTTCGAGACCATTCACTTGAGTCTATCCATCACCAGTCCAATGCAATAATGATAAATACTCCTAAAACTATATACTATGCAAAATGATCAAGTTGCCTAAATTTAGATGTCAACAAGTATCTACAAAAAAGATCTCAAGAAATTCTGCTTTGATCGCTAGACACAATAGTAAGATTTATCCTTTGTGCAGTTCACTCTCAAGGTAATTGGCCACATGATCATGAGCTTAGAACCAAAAGGCGAAGAGCAGGAGAAATTCCGATCCAATTTCAAAATAATTTCCTCTTCATTCGCATCCTTGCCATTCAAAGTGCCAGGAACTGCATTTCATCGTGGAATTCAGGTAATTTTTTTCCCATGTACACGGAAAATACTCACGGTAGAACGAAAGACTTTGTCTAGTTACTTTCCGAATATAACGATTCAAAAATATCAGGCTCGAGATAGGATGTATAGCATGTTGGACAACGTTATTTCTAAAAGGAGAGAAGGACAAGGCTTCCAAAATGATTTCCTGGAGTCCCTGATAATCAAGCACAGCAAAGCAGCAGACGGAGAAGCCGACAAAGACAAGCTAACTGACAAGCAAATGAAGGACAATGTACTAACTTTTCTAGTTGCTGGTCATGACACGACCACTGCTGCTCTGACTTGGCTCATGAAATTTCTCGGAGAAAACCCTTAAGTTCTTCAACGGCTCAGGGTACTCCCATTTTGCGATGAACTCTGTTAAATTGAAATCGTGACCTATGGATACTGAAGAACTGGGCTGTATGCTTCGTATGCAGGAAGAACACATGGAAATTCAAGCGAAGGGCAAGGGTGGAGCGAATTTATCTTGGAGTGAAGTTAATAGCATGCCTTATACCGCTAAAGTAAGCAAGACATTAGCTTTATCACGTTAACTATCCTACTGAAAACTGGAAGATGTAGAAATTTCTTTTAACTTGGTATTTCAGGTAATAAGTGAAACTCTAAGGAGAGCCACGATATTACCTTGGTTCTCAAGGAAAGCTGCTCAGGATTTTGAGATTGCTGGTATGCATCCCAATGAAAAGACAAAACACGCTGATCAGAAAAATGCAATTTCAAGATGCTTACTATTGCTAGCTCTTGATCTTTTACAGGATATAAGATCGAGAAAGATCGGTCGGTGAACCTGGATGTTGTTTCTATTCACCATGACCCGGAAGTTTTCCCTCAACCAGAAGTTTTTTTTTTTTTTTTTTTTTTTTTTGGGGTCAGAAACCAGAAGTATTTTACCCTTCCAGATTTGATTTAAGCATTTTTCTGTCCCGTCGAATAGCTCACTTTTTATTTCTTACTTCCAGCTGAATTTTTTATTTTTTATTTTTATTTTTTCCGATTGATCTCAGGAACCTTTGAAGCCTCTCAGCTTCCTTGGATTCGGTAGTGGACCACGAATGTGCCCCGGGATCAATCTGGCGAAGCTGGAGATTTCTATTTTCATTCATCACTTAGCGTGCAGATACAAGTAAGAACAGAAAGTGCTCATTTTGATAAACAAAGTCTCATCTTCCCGCCAGAACATTTGATTGCCATCTAACATGTCAACCAGTCGAGGGGACAAACTTTTTTAAGCTAGTCCTTTTTAAAAAATGAAGCAAAAAAAAAAAAAAAAAAAGAAAAAAAAAATTGATACGGTTGATATGTTTGTGTGTGAGACTATGCTTGATGAATTTGTCAGGTGTTTATTGCGAGTGTAGAACTTGTTCCGACAATCTCGATCTTCGTGACAGGTGGACTCCTCTGGAGAGAGATGACTCGGCCCAGCCTACTTTAGTAAGGATGCCAAAGAACAAGTATCTGGTTCTCGTCGAGCCATTGTAGATGTATTTGTTGCTTCGCTTGGCAATTTGGCACAGAGCCATAATAGCCAAGGAAAGAAGCGGCATGGGGAATTCGAACTTTATTGTTATGACCTGATCGTCAATGGAATACCAATATGCTAAGAATGACAAACTCATTGGGTAAAGGTAGCTATAAGCATACGCTTGCCCAGGAGCACATTGTATGACAGAAAATGAGAATAAGAATGTCTGAAGCAGTTTATTTTTCTTGAGTTAGTCTATATCTTGCTGAACAACTATCCTTCGTTACGATCCTATTACTCTAGCCTGTTAATCAGACGAACAAATGCAACTCCAACAAGCTTAATCGCTGAGGGTGGACAAATGAGTAAAAATTGGAGATGTCTCTGGTGTATGAAAGTTTATCCATTGATGCCCGCACATAAGCAAATAGGAGAGCCCGGCCGGTTCACTTCAGAGAATAAAGGTGCTAGAGATATTTGAAATCAGGATACTGAAGTTTGAATACCATTTTGCCTTGAACAGACAAAAATCTAGACTACCAGAAAGATAGTTCCGGACACCCAATAGAGGTGTTATGTCAGCTCCAGCTCTTGCTCCCATTTATCAGGAGGCAAGCATTAATGCACAAATCAGAGGCATGGAAACCTGCTTCCATTGTATTTATGGATAGTTTATTGCGATAGGAACGTTTTTTTGGTTGTAAATTGATAAAGGTATGATAACTTCAAAAGGCAGCAATTTCATCTAAATGATGCCATAACTAAATAGGTTAAATTTCCTGTAATTAGCATCTTCTTCCCTTTTTGCTAACAGAAATTATGCAGTCTTGGATATAAGTCGAGGAAGGTCAACATAACAACCCGTCAGATTAACCCGTCAGATTAAGTGGTTGGGTAACTGATAAACAAGAAAGCAGATGGCTCACCTCCACTTTCTCAAGTACTTTTAACGACATAGCAAAAAGACGCGAAGGAATTTCATTTTGTGGCTTCATTGCATGCAATAAATCTCACCCTCACAAAGAGAGGCAAACATAACATAGAGAAAACCCGTTTCCGAGCAAAGAGGTAACCATGAAGCATTGAAATAAAAGGGCCTTTGCTTTCCCTTGTCTAGAATCCCAGATGGAAACAACATGGATGTAAATTATCGATAAGTAAAACAATGAACAGCAGAAACAAATGTCCCAAAACCATACAAACCAAACAAGCTTAACCCATTCAGGAGCCAAGCAACAACAAAAGACCTTCCTACGTTCCAGACTAACTCAATAACTCACTAGCCAAATCCTACAGAGATTTTTCACGTCGTTGGAGAGAAGCTTTCAATTATCTTGGAACAGAAAGAGAAGCTCTAACAGCAAACATAATTTTGTAAATCACCTTTCTAGCTTCGGACGAAATGTGATAATGTAGAACTACATTTCTCTCTTGCCAGACTAGATGGTTGCATTCCCCTTCTAATTTAAAGCTCTTAAGCTTTGCTCTTCAGCAACCTGCAGAATAAAAGGGATTTCTACAACTTAACTATTTGCTGATATAGCACAATTATTCAACTGTAAAATGTGCTACCGAATAGATTTTGAGGAGGAGCAACAAAAGAACAGATGCTCTGAGCATTTGATGCTTTCTGGTTGTGTCCATTATCTTTTGACCAACTGCAACAATGTGAATACTACCTGATGGGACATGGAAATATGCATCAAGGAACAAATTTCAACTGCTGCAGATCTGATGTTTCCTTTATTCAACAGAGTATAGGGTGTCGTTCATCATAGAATCCTCCATAAGACCACAGAAGTCAACATCAGAGATCTTAAAACTTACATTCAAGAAGATTACTTTTCTCTGTCAAAGAGAGACTTTCTTATAAGAGTATGTGTGTAATGCATGCTCTCTTGCTATGTTCTCAAACGGAATAAAAGGGTGCTGGCAAAACAAAACGAAATCAGTGTCTAGTGAAGTAACAGAGGAAGTGTGGAAGAAACTAGGAATCTTCATACCATTATGATGTTAGAAATTTATTGTCACTTCCCTCAATAGTGCCTGACCATGTTTATAAAAGGCATAGACCAAAGCCTTCATGATCTTAATCTAAGTTATCAAAAGCAACTCAAACAAAATGGCATACCGTTCTGAGGACCCAGTCATATCAGATGAAACTGTCACATGATGGAAGCTCAAAAGCTACCAATTGAAAAGAAAATTTTACCCAAACACGATATTTAAAAAAAGAATGTGTAACACATTCACCTGGGAGCTAGCTGGGCAAAATCATCTTCAGATTCATCATCCTCGTGATTCACATCCACTGGTGCCTAAGCTGGGGGTTTTTGTCACTTCTGCTTTGGTCAGTGGAGTACCTTTGGCAATGTTATTGTTGAAAATATGTCTCGATTTGAGCCCGTTGAACGAGAATGCGTGAACTCAACCACGTGCGAGTCAAAGTAGCGCATGTGAATTGGCCGAAATTGTCAGAAGATCGCATGCGGATCTATGAGCGCAAGCATGAAGAATGAAGAGAGCGTGCAGCCGCGAGAGGGGAAGACCATCATTTTATTCAACCTCTTTAATTGCATGCACATGGACGTGCATGCATGGTGAATGGACGTGGAAGACTAAAGCCAATTGTGGGCTTGTTTTGTCTTCTTTCTTTAACTCCTTGCTTCTTATTTTATTCATCTGCAGACAACCAAAGGAAAGAAATGATAAAATATTACTTGAAGGAGTTCAACGTCGTGGAGATGGTCTTGGAAGACGGCGGCCATCCTTCTTTCGCGCTTGAATTATGGGCGCACGTTTCTGCCTCATTAAATGCAAAGTGTGCATGCGTGCCCGTGAATTTTGGTGGGCGTCAGTGCTGATTGCGAGCGCCAAATGAGCTTCACATTTTCTGTCTTACTTTGTCCTTAAAAGGCAGAGGAACAAAGGAGAAGATGGCGCCGCGCTGAGTTATTTCGGTGGCCGAAGAGAGAGTTGAAGAGAGAAGTCGCGAGGCTTGAAGCTCTCGGCGAGAGAGATTTTCTCGTTGAAATTACATCCGAGTGTTTTAGCCAGTTAAATTCTTGTGAGTAGAATTTGTTTAATTCCTTGAGTGAGGTTTCACTAGGAATTGTGAGGGGCTAACACTTTGTGTGTGTTATTTGGGTGTAATTTGGGGCTGGGAAACACCGAGAGTGTGTTTAAGTGCTCGAGTGATTGTAATCTCCGGTGTATCGCTTGTTTCTATAGTGGAATTCTGTGCTGCTCTCCCCGTGGACGTAGGTTCTGATATTCGGACCGAACCACGTAAATCCGGTGTCCAATTTCCTTTCCTTCATTCCGACTATTTCTCCAATTCGCTTGGTCTGTCTATATTCCGCATGCGTGCAACAACAAGTGGTATCGAGCCTGGTTTGGCTGACGTGAAGTGAATCGGTAACTATGAAAGATGGAAAGGTGAGAATCGCGATTTGATGGGAAGGATTTTGCTTTCCGGAAGATGCAGATTGAAGATTGTCGTACCGAGAGAAATTTGCACTTGCCCTTATCCGGGAGAAACCGGACTCGATGAAGGATGCCGAGTGGGAATTGCTGGATAGACAAGCGATGGGTGTTACTCGGTTGACGTTGGCTCATAACGTCGCATTTAACATCGTGAAGGAGAAAACCACTGCGGGACTGATGAAAGTGTTGGGAATAACGGATCCCCGAAAACCGGATTCGACACCGAATCGAATCCCTAAATCAATGCGGAAGACGAAGCCGGGAAAACACGCATCACCGATCGTAAAGCACACCACAGATTCGAGCGTACCTTGTTAGCCACAGATTAAACACCGTCGTTAATGGAGGAAGAGAATCCGGTCGATGAAGCCTTGAAGGGAAGAAATTGGAAGCCGTATGCCTACTGTTCTTCGGGAGAAAACGCGGGAGAGAAGCGTACGTTGATTGTGCCAAAGGGTGCGTTTCTCTCTCTCTCTCCCTTTTATACCTTCCCCCTCCACGGGCCCTATTCCCGTGGGCCGGGCCCTTTGGGCCCAACTTGAGCGGATGGACCTTGAGCCCATCTTATAAATCCATCATCTCCCACTCGCACATGGTGGTGCAAAACCAACATGGGCGGACAGGCCCTACTCAGCCCTATCAGAGAAAAATCCATCATAGACTTTCACTTAACATGGTGGGCCGAACATAATCCTCTTTTCCTCTCTTCAACATTCATACCGGTGAATAATCCGTGCGACCAGCATACTTTGAGCTCGTTGCCATACATCCGTTAGGAATATATAGCAGCTCATAATAGGCATCACACTCGAGTAGATTTAGTATGCAGTACCCTAGATCAATCGATCACATTTATATATCTCTTGATCTCTTTTAAACAATGATATATTTATTGTATTCACAATTATGATTATCACAAAGACAGTCATAATTGGTTAACCGGTGAATACAAAACTACAATGTGATTCTCCAAAATCGATCTTCCTCTTTCCTTCAAACTCTCAATTTCAGTCCAGCTTGCTTTTCTAGAAATGCCCCATTAGATCGAATCACTCATGACCATTGGCAACATCCTAAGATAGCAAACACTAAATAGAAATCTTGAGAATAAGTAAGAGTCATGAGGGGACTAAGAAATTGAGGAACTCTCATCCTCAAGAGTCTCACACGACATAAAAGTTGAGATCAAACTTTTGCCACTCTTATTGGTCGTCTCATGCATACGTAGTATGAAATACGTATTACGGTATTAACTCCTTTCCCATGGAGCGTATGTCTACACCTTTCAATACCGTACAGATGATAGTTCGGACATACCCAATGTCTAACTTGAGTTCACGTATCTACTCATTCACAAAATTCATCGAGAACTCACATCGGCATCTTAGACGGATAAAGTAAAACATGTGGGGTATTTTTACTTTCGGACATAGTAAGTATTATATCCTCATCTTAACACCTAGTTAAGGCGACATATGTGTTTTAAGCTTGAGCTCTCGATTATCACCTAGATAATAAGCTTTAAAACAGTCTCATCTCTATTTATCACACAGTAAATAGAGGCGATTACCCGTGTGAGTGGGCTAATCTTATATCTGTCCGACATACTTCTCAACTTAAAGTAATGCACTAAGCATTAAGATGCATAAAGATCAAACAAAGATTCATAGGCATTAATGATGAAAACACAAATTCATCAAATTGTGAACACTTAGGGAAAATACAATATTTAGTACATCAGCCTCTACGCAATCCTAGAGATTTCATATGACCACAAAACACATCTCTAGGTATTGGCTTTGTCATAGGATCTGCTACCATTCCATGCGTAGTATGTACTCTAAGTTCACACCTTTTCGTGCAACTATATCCTTGACAGGATTATACTTGGTATCTATATGTTTGGTCTTGCCATGATATTTTGGATCTTTGGTGTACACTTTTGCTGCTTGGCTACCACGGTTAACCAATAATAAATTTGCAGCACTTCTACTAACACTTAAATGATCCAAAAAATCTCTTAAGCCAAACACTCTCTTACACTGCTGCTGATAATGCCACGAAATCAACTTCCATCGTGGACAAGGCTATACACTTTTGTTTCTTACTGCTCCAACATATGGTGCCATTATTCGGTAAGAAAACAAATCCAGAGGTAGATTTTCTTTCATCTAAATCTCCTCTTCAATCAATATCACAATAGCCTTTGAGTTGCGGATCCTTTTCCTTAATAACTCAATGTATAATCAGCAGTTCCCTTTAGATACCTCGGTATTCTCTTAACGGCTTTCCAATGTGCTTGACTGGATCGGATTGGTAACTACTCACCATTCTAATTACAAAACATATGTCAGGTCTTGTACACATCATAGCGTACATAAAGCTTCTAACAGCACTAGCATAACGAACATGTTTCATTTGTTCCTTCTATTGTGGAGTCCTTGGACACGAGACTATGGCTCAATGCTTCACCTTTTTGCAATAGGAGTGTCTATGGGTTTACAGTCTTGCATACTAAATCGTTCAAGAACCTTATTTTTTTATAAGTTTCTTGCGAAAGAGACAACGATCTCTTCAAAACGATCTCTTGAAGTCTTAACTCCAAGAATGTATACAGCCTCACCCATATCCTTCATCTCAAAGTTAGAAGACAACTATCTCCCGATAGTATTAGCCAACTCCATATTGCTTCCGGCAATTAGTATATCATCAACATATAATGATATGATCACAAATTGATCATTGGATCTATTGATATATACACAATGATCCTCGTCAATCATTGTAAAACCATATGCCATTATGGCATTATGAAAATGTATATACCTTTGTCTCGATGACTGCTTAAGGCCATATATCGACCCCCAAAGTCAACATACCTTTTCTTCTTGGCCTTTCACTATGAAACCAGCAAGTAGTTCCATATATGTTCCTTCCTCTAATTCTCCATTGAGAAAAGCAGTCTTTACATCCTTTTGATGTAACTCAAGATCCATACTAGTCATTATTGCCAGAATAATGCCAATCGAGATAAATCTCACTACAGAAAAAAATGTATCTTCATAATCAATTTCTTCCTGTTGATTATATCCCTTCGCCACAAGGCGAGCCTTATGCCTTTCTATTGAGCCATCAGCATATTGCTTTATTTAGAGAACCTACTTGTTCCTATAGCTCTGCGTCCTTTTGGAAGATCAACCGGTTCACAAACTTGGTTTGATTTCATTGACTCCATTTCATCTTCCATTGCATAAATCCATTTTTTTTTTCTTATTAGGGCAGTTCGAGCCTCATTAATATTTCTTGGCTCATCCTCATCTTGTGGAGCAACCGTAAAGTTTCCCTTTCAATGTCAAAACATCGACGGGGAATACTTTGGCGACTTGTTCACCGTATGGGAGATTGTACACTTAGCACATCATTCCCCATCATGCTCCCACTTGGATTAGGTAATGATGATGTCGTCACATCGGTGGTTGCAATTGAGAATGAGTTGAATTCAATTCATTACATCTCATATTACTCCCACTTGAACGAAGTCAAGCGACATCATTATCTTAATCCAAGGTTTCAAATAGGGAGTTATTTTCCCTTATTTCGCCCCTCTTAGAAAATTCATCCACTAAGGATGTGACATCCCGTGATTCAAATTCAGTTATACTCCCACTTTCCTGCTCACCTATGAACACATACCCTTTTGAGTGTTCGCAGTATCTAATGAAAATACTCTTATTTTCTTTGGGACCCAATTTCCCAAACTTGTGAGAGGACTCATGAATATAGGCAGCACAACCCCATGGCTTAAGAAAACTTAAGTCCGGTGTTCTAACTGTTCATAACTCATATGAAGTGGAAATAACTGATTTGGAAGGCATCCGGTTAAGTATGTTGGCAGCAGTTAACAACGCATCACTCCAAAAAGTGATAGGTAAGTTAGCATGCGCCATTTCTTCTCTCTGCAACACCATTTTGTTGAAGAGTATATGGAATAGACAACTATCTTTCTATTCCTTTTTCATCACATAATTTTCTGAACTTATCGGATAAATATTCTCAAACTCGATCGGATCTAAATACCTTTATTTCCTGTCTAATTGATTTTCTGCCAGATTCATAAACATTTTGAAACAACTTATGCTTCAAATTTATGAGAAATCAAATAGACATATCCGAATCAAGTAGAATCATCTATAAAAGTGATGAAACAAACAGCCCTTTGCCTTCCTCTCACATTCATTGAACCACAGACGTTCAAATGGATTAAATGCCGAGGAAATTCAGCTCTTTTACCTTTTCCAAATGGTCTCCTTGTCATTTTCCCTACTAGGCAATGCTCACATATGGACAAATCGACTTTTTCAATATTGCCCAACAAGCCCTTTTTGGCTAGTCTTTTCATATGTTATTGGCCCATATGACCAAGTCTAGCATGCCATCATATTCATATCATTATCATATAAGATAGAAGACGTGAAACAAGGGGATAACATATTGACATCATCACAGTCAACATTTAGTACAATAAAACCATCTAGAAAGTGACTACAAAACATAGTAGTTTGTATCTAAACACAAATCTACACATTTATTATGGAAGTTCATACCAAAAACAAGCTTAACCAACACTAAGACAGACACAAAATTTCAACGAATGTCCGGAGCGTATAGAACATTAAAGATGCGTCCACCTCTCATGTTCTATTGGTCGATGCAAATTCCTTTACATCAGCTCTAGAGTTGTTTCCAACATAGATCCACTTAGTTCCGGTTGGTACTGTCGGAATTCCACGAAGGATTCTCTATCCTTCCCTTTATGGTCTATCGCTTCTGAATCTACAGTCCACAAAGGATTGGATTCAGCCAATAATGCAGAACTTGACACATAAGCAAAGTTCTCAAATGTACAAGAGGTGCATTCTGCTTTGGCTCACGACAATCGCGAGCATAGTGACCTTCTCTTGTCACAATGGTAACATCACACCCTTGACATTTTCTTCACTTAAGGATGCTTTCCTCTCTCTTGTTGGTTAATTCTTGATTTCTTGCAATAAGGACTTGATCCTTTGCATTTCCACATATTGAACGAATCAATATGCTTGCGCTTAGAGCACAAAGCCCTTTCTGAGCTAGAACCAGCATAGCAAATGTCTATTTTCGGCTCAAAATACCGTTAGGCGGTCCTCTACTAGCTCAAGGTGGTACATGGCATCCTTAAGATCTTCCATAACATGGTCAAGAGCTTTTAATGCTTCTTGCTTTTTCAGCACATATTGAATCTTCATATTCAATATTTCACAATTATTGCCGTTCATATCGGCAATTACATTCTTAGTTCTTTGAACCATCGTTCCGAACACATCAGATATACATGCACGAATAATTAATGCCTATCATTTATGCATCCCTATTTGCATAGACCCATCATATTAATATATAATTTCAAGTAAGGCTTCAGAATCAAAAGGTCACTATGTTTCCAATCATCCTCCAAAAATCCTAACTTAAAATTATTATTAATATAATTATCTTATGCAAATAAATTCTATGAAATTACAAAAACTTCCATTACTACCCACAGCTAATTACCCACAGCAACCAGCAATAACAAAAAGCAACAGATAATTGACATACAATTAAAAAAACAATAATGCTTTCAATTAACACAATTAGGTAGTAATCATTACATAATCAATCAAAGAAATAAATAGGGAAAGTCCCTTCTAATCTATCAGTCAAAACATCTGAGAAAACTAAAGGCACATTTGCCAACCATGGAAAAACTTTTGGAGAGCTTTCATGTCGCCTCCAAGGCGCATTCACTCGGCGCCATGTGGCGCTCAATCTAAGGGTTGAAGTTTTGGCCAACTCAATCCTATAGTGCTCTCTCACAAAAGCTTCCACCAGCCTCCTATAACCCGGGACCACGTTGATCTCCCATAGCCGATCCAACACCGCTTGCCATTCAGGTGGAAGAGTGTTCATCAAAGCCGGCACCTTTTGAAAATCCGGCATAAGATAACCATTCCAAATGATTTCCTGTATCATCTGATTGACCTTGACCACATGTGATACTAAATCACCATCATGCCATCGATAATCAGCTAACTCTGTCATCAGCCTATTAAGTCTTGCATTTCCCTCGTCCGTTCTCGGGATTGCAGGTATCCCAGCATAACGCATCATAGTTCCTGCAACAAATGCAGAATTAAAAATGGATCACTTATAATCCATAATTAATATAAGAGAAAATACATAATTTTCCAAACTTCATGCAACAAATGCAGAATTAAAAATGGATTACTTATAATCCACATAGGCATGACTGAAAAAAAAAGAAAACAAATTCCTTTTTTTTTTTTTTTTGGGTCAACGGTCAACGGTCAAAGTCAACGGTCAACGGTCAGTCAACGGTCAACGGTCGTCGGTCAACGGGTCAACGGTCGGTCAACGGGTCGGGTCAACGGGCGCGTGGGTCGGACCGGACGGACCGGTCGGGCCGGTCGGACCGCTCGCGCGGACCGACCGCACGTGCCTCGTGCGTGCGGGGGATGACGTCACGCAGACGTCATCCGGCACGTGCGGGCGCGTGCCTCGTCCGCGAGTCGGGTCGGGTCGCCGGTCGGGTCGGATCGTCGGCCGGTGACCGTCCGGCGAAACGTCGTCGGTGATGACGTCATCGGTGACGTCATCACGTGACGTCACGCGGACATTATCACGTGACGTCACGCGCGTCATCCGAACGGTTACGACCGTTGGATGACGTCACGATGACGTCATCACGTGACGCCAGCACGCGTCGGTCCGCGGACCGGCACGTGCCGGTTCGCCCGCCGGCGGCGTGCACGCGCGGTTCGCCGACCGGCGCGTCGCGCCCACGCGCAGCGCCTTCCGGCCGCGCGTGTGGGCGCGTGCGGTGGCTTCCGGCGGCGGTCGACACATCGTCGGACTCGGCTCGACGTCGCGCTTCTCCCAGTGCCTTTGGAATTTTATTTCGACTTACGAAATCTCAGAAAAAAGGCCGAAAAGCGCTCGGGTGTCGGGATTTTCGCCCGGTTCCGTACGGCCGAAGGGATTTCGCGAAAAAATCAATCAAAAACATCAGAATTGATCGGGAAAAACGTGAAACCTGGCTCTGATACCAATGTTGGGAATAACGGATCCCCGAAAACCGGATTCGACACCGAATCAAATCCCTAAATCAATGCGGAAGACGAAGCCCGGAAAACACGCATCACCGATCGTAAAGCACACCACAGATTCGAGCGTACCTTGTTAGCCACAGATTAAACACCGTCGTTAATGGAGGAAGAGAATCCGGTCGACGAAGCCTTGAAGGGAAGAAATTGGAAGCCGTATGCCTACTTGTTCTTCGGGAGAGAAAACGCGCGGGAGAGAAGCGTACGTTGATTGTGCCAAAGGGTGTGTTTCTCTCTCTCTCCTCCCTTTTATACCTTCCCCCTCCACGGGCCCTATTCCCGTGGGCCGGGGCCCAGGCCCAACTTGAGCGGATGGACCTTGAGCCCATCTTATAAATCCATCAGAAAGCCCTGTCAAATATGTACGAGAAACCCTCTGCGATCAATAAGGTCTATTTGATGTGACGTACATTTCACTTAAAAATGGGCGAAGGTACGTTAGTAGCTGAACATATCAACGAATTCAATGAGGTCGTTAACCTATTGAGTTCGGTTGAGATTAACTTTGAAGATGAGGTACGTGCGTTGATTTTATTATCCTCATTGCCTGATAGTTGGAATACTACATTCTTGCTGTTAATAATTCCTCCGGGGTCAAGAAGTTTGACGTTTGATGAGGTTCGCGATTTGATTCTGAGTGAAGACATTCGTAGGAAAGAATCTGGTGAACCCGTGTCTACTGCTTTAGTAGGTGAAGGTAGAGGAAGAACTAGCACACGTGTTAGCAGGAACATGACTGCACGAAGTCAGTCTAGGACTGGTAGGATTGTTTGTTGGAATTGTGGCAATAGTGGGCATCGTAGAAGAGATTGTTTTAAGCTGAAAAATGAAAAGGGTAAGGGAATTAGAGTTGAGTCTACAGAAAATGTTGCAGCCGTAGCTGAGAATGATTCTGATGGTGTCGATTGTGTCTTGTCTGTCACTGAGGATTCGTCATTTGACATATGGATAATGGATTCTAGTTGTTCATTTCACGTTACACCAAATAGGAATTGTTTTATCACTTATCAGTGCACGGGTAGTGGTAAAGTCCAGTTAGGGAACAACGCTGAGTGCGATGTTGTGGGTGTTGGTGATATTAAAATCAGAATGCATGATGGTATTGTGAGGACATTGACTAGAGTAAGACATGTTCCAGAATTGAAAAAGAACTTAATTTCCTTGGGTGCCCTAGATTCAGCTGGTTGCAGGTATTCTTCAGAAGGTGGAGTTCTGAAGGTTGTTCGAGGTGCCCTGGTGATAATGAAAGGAATCAAGCATGGAGGCCTGTATAAACTTCAAGGTGAGACAGTGATAGGTTTCGTCCCGGAGACGTTGGATGCATCTGTTCGAGAGTCTTTTGACTGCTCGAGGAAGACCTGGGTGTTTGTGCCGATGCACAAGTTTGATGCTGGTGTCAGGATCACGCGGTCGAGAGCTTTGATCGAAATGGAGCGGTAAGTCGATCAAGCATGTGCGGACTGACATTAGCATGGAATTCTGCTCGGAGCTGTCAAATAAATTCTGCATGACAGAGGGCATAGTGAAACACCGCACTAGTGCCAATAAATCACAACAATTTGCAGAATTGATAAGCAGAACATTACTAGAGATGACCCGTAAAATGATATCTAGTGCTGGTGTTGCTAGGAGAATCCTAGCTGATGTGCTTAGTACGGTAAGTTGCCTGGTGAATAGATCCCCATCAACTGCTATTGAATGGCGGACTCCTGAAGAAGTGTGGTCAGGTAACGTTGCTGGTTATTCTATTTTTAGAATGTTTGGTTGCCCGTGTTATTTTCGAATGAGTGATGGTAAGCTCGATGGGAGGGCAAGGTGCATATTCCATGGCTATGCACAAGGTGAGTGGGGCGATCGGTTGTGGTGCCCGGATATAAATTCACTCGTTGACAGCGAGAGAAGTTACCTTTGACAAGTCTCCGGTACTTACGGATAGGAGTGTTTATGGCAGTGTTAACACGGATCTGGACGGTGTTCAGCTCAATGTGGAGTTGCAACCAGAAACTCCTGAGGTAGCAGGTACTAGCAGAATAATCGACACGGATGGTGCTTGTAGCGAGGTGGAGCCGATAGAGCCAACATTTGTTGTAGCTGCTGAATTTGACAAGGTGCGTGTTCAACCTTCTGTCAGATATGGAAGCAATGATGGTTTTGCTTTATCGTGATACATGAGGTTATGTCGGAAAATCCTTGTGGAGTAGCTAATTATGCAGGTGGACTTGGTGTCTTGATGAGGTCCACGATTATGAGAAAGTTCAAGCACGGCTTGAACTTGGAAGCACTCTGTGGCGGTTGAGCCCGTTGGGGCTGTGGGAGAGTAGTAGTGAGGTGTCCACTGAAGCGATTATGATTTGGCTCAAACGTCGAGCCAAGGTGGAGATTGTTGAAAATATATCTCGATTTGAGCCCGTTGAACGAGAATGCGTGAACTCAACCACGTGCGAGTCAAAGTAGCGCATGTGAATTGGCCGAAATTGTCGAAGATCGCATGCGGATCTATGAGCACAAGCGTGAAGAATGAAGAGAGCGTGCAGCCGCAAGAGGGGAAGACCATCATTTTATTCAACCTCTTTAATTGCATGCACATGGACGTGCATGCATGGTGAATGGACGTGGAAGACTAAAGCCAATTGTGGGCTTGTTTTGTCTTCTTTCTTTAACTCCTTGCTTCTTATTTTATTCATCTGCAGACAACCAAAGAAAAGAAATGATAAAATATTACTTGAAGGAGTTCAACGTCGTGGAGATGGTCTTGGAAGACGGCGGCCATCCTTCTTTCGCGCTTGAATTATGGGCGCACGTTTCTGCCTCATTAAATGCAAAGTGTGCATGCGTGCCCGTGAATTTTGGTGGGCGTCGGTGCTGATTGCGAGCGCCAAATGAGCTTCACATTTTCTGTCTTACTTTGTCCTTAAAAGGCAGAGGAACGAAGGAGAAGATGAAGCCGCGCTGAGTTATTTCGGTGGCCGAAAGAGAGTTGAAGAGAGAAGTCGCGAGGCTTGAAGCTCTCGGCAGAGAGAGATTTTCTTGTTGAAATTACATCCGAGTGTTTTAGCCAGTTAAATTCTTGTGAGTAGAATTTGTTTAATTCCTTGAGTGAGGTTTCACTAGGAATTGTGAGGGGCTAAACACTGTATGTGTTATTTGGGTGTAATTTGGGGCTGGGAAACACTGAGAGTGTGTTTAAGTGCTCGAGTGATTGTAATCTCCGGTGTATCGCTTGTTTCTATAGTGGAATTCTGTGCTGCTCTCCCCGTGGACGTAAGTTCCGATATTCGGACCGAACCACATAAATCCGGTGTCCGATTTCCTTTCCTTCATTCCGACTATTTTATCCGATTCGCTTGGTCCGTTTTATTCCGCACGCGCGCAACAACAGTTATCATGTTGACAAAGAGCACGCTGCAAACTACTTTAAATGTCAATAGGGACATGGCATCTAACCGCAGAAGCTCGAATAATTATGTTGGATTGAAGTTCTTGCGCTCTGAGATTCACAAGAAGCATGACACGCTCTTGACAAGAAGGACGCTGATCGACAAGGTCAACAAACACCTCCCTCCGAATCGTCCTTGTGCTAAAAACATGTATAACTCAATAAGAAGTTCTGTCCCTAGTCTTCCTGTCATCCCTCCGAATCATAATCCCAACAGATGCGTAGCCCAAAATTTAGCAATGGGTTTCATATTTGGATGTCTTCAAAAAGCAGTCCACCTAATTGATTTGACCGACAATATTTCTGCAGGATCATCACTTAAAATGTAATGATGGAACCTTCAGGACAAAACAAAAACGTTGAAAAGTACATTCTGTCCCACCGAAGGGAGGCAAGCGGAGTGCGTCAGGAACAGCTGTTGAAAAATGTACAAGCGTATATTAATTATACGCATGCAAAAAATATAAGATTGTTTACGCAAATAATTTGCATATCCATGCCAACCCATTTGGATTTGATGCGTAGTTTGAGCAACAACGAGGATTAATCTTTTATAAATATCTTCAGATCAAGGTCGAATCGTTGCCGCTTGTGAAATTAAAATGTTTGAAATTTCAATTTTAGATCAAACACATGTCCGACTCACGTAGCTAATTATATCTTAACCTCCGACTCAAGTAGAGGGATTCTCCTCACATACAATTTGTGATGACTCAACTAGGTCTCGAGAAAAACTAGGTCTCGAGAAAGGATCAATCACATGGGTACCTGCCCGAATGAGGCTGCCAAGTTCTTGTCCTGAGGTTCAAGATATCTACTATTTTGCCCCCAACAAATTATTTTAGAGAAGTACAAACAGAACTCATCTTTCATTTTACGCCTCCACACGTAGGAGGGATCCCAACAGAGAATACATAAAAGCTATGGAATGGAAAGAGACCCTGCTATGCAAACGCCAAACGGATCTCTGTTCAACAATAATATTTCACATTGATCAACCTCCCTCTCTCTCTTCCATCAATAAAAGAAAGACCACATCTCACTCGCTTGACTCGCGAAGCAGGAATTTCATCCGGGCGAAGGGAAAGGGCCTACCATCATTTTTTTTTTTTAATTTTACGTGCCGCCTCTCCATATGTCGTTTCTCTAAAGTCGTCGAGAAGCGTGTCATAAATCTGGAGAGTGACCCGGGTGACTGGGTCCCACTCGAACTCCGCCCTCCAACCTTTGTCCCCCTCTATCGAGAAGCTTCCCCTCGTGTTGTTCGAGTCCAACAGCAACTTTCTCAGACCAGGGCATCCAATTATGTGGAATTCCACCCCTCGAGGGAAAAATAGAGCATGGTCTCAAATGCTCTTTAGTTTTGAAAGAGCGTAGATCTCTAGGGATTCAAGACGTGAGAATAGTCTTTAAGCAGCTAATTCCTCTCTTGCAATTCCATCCCCAATTATTTTCTCAATCGAATGGCAATATTGGATCTTCAATCTCTGGAGTTTTGGAGCGTGCATGAGCTAGCACAAGTCCAAAAATCCGCAACGGTCAACCAAAACTTCAACAAGGTTGGGGAAGCAATAGTAGTTGGGCGCTTGTCCTATCCCTTGATTAATCTCCATCTCCACGAGCATAGGGCAATTGATTAAATGAAGCACCTCTAAATGCGAGAAATTGCTGCTCCCTTCTAATGAGTGACTTATTGAGATGGAGGTCAAGTCCTCGCAATTCCTGATCGACGCTCTCCTTATGCAACTTCGAAAGGATTGGAATATTTTTAGGGCAGAGGACGATTTTTACACATCGATAGATAAATCGGTGAGACCTTGCATGCGCTCTAGTTCCTCTACCACCTCTTCTTCCTTCTTTAGATCCGATTTCCAACTGCCGAACACATTCAATGGTAAGCTTGCAATTGCCCCTATAAAATTTAGGAAATTGCCTGTATTGTTTAGTAGCAACCATCGTAAACGAGTCAAGTTCTTAATTTCCCCGGGCATCTCACTAATCCCGAGTGCTTGACAAGTTCAAGTATTGTAGGCTAATCAGATTGCAAATCCCTTCAGGGAATGACATGATTTTATCATTGTTGGACAGGTCTAGGACCGTCGGACAAGTCGTCATCGACTCAAAAAATCCTCTTGGCACTTTCTCCACGTTAGTCTCCCTTACAATCAAAGTTTTGAGCTGGGAACACCTAGGTGGTGCTTGGTCAATATTCCAAATCTGTTTTCCCCATAGAGATACTTTCTCCGCTTCCCCCCATTTGAAGATCATCTCTGCAGACATGTCTTCTCCCTTCTCTATCACTAGCAACTTGTTCTCCCTTTGCCCGTGGTCATGAGCGATCCAAATCGCCATGTCTCGGATGACATTAGGCATCTTTACATACTCTTCCTCATTATAATGCCTACTTTCCAATAGACAAGCCATCTTTAAATTCCCAAGATATACTCTCCCTTATCACGCATAATGTGTACATCATTGGTGTCTCCTAGCAAGCCCTCTCCAATCCAGAGTTCAATAAGCTTGTTCTTTATTATGGGGTAATCCTTGGGGAAGAGACAACAATAAAGGAAGCATTGCTGGGTAGAACCTTCTAAGCTATTATAACTGAACTCTAATATGTGGTACACTTCTTCCAACATACTTGGCAGCTTGTGCGGTTTGTTCCTTAGTGTTGTCAGCGCATATTTCCACTCATGGGGATTAGCTATGCCGGCCATGGCTCGCCCAACAGTAATAAGGGCTAGTGGCAACCCTTCGCACTCTTGGGCAATGCCATTGGCGAGCATTGGAATATCCGGATGAGAATCTATAGTCGATTTGCCAACGTTGTTCTCAAATAATTCCAAGGCTTCTTTGGGGTCAAACATTGTACTTTGAAGGTCTTGTCCGCTACCATTTGGTCACATACTTGCTTTGACCGAGTTGTGAATACAACTTTGGATCCATTCTTAGGACTAGGACGAGGAACTCCAATTTCTGAAAGGTCCAACCTCCCCCATAGATCATCAATCAACAATACAAACTTCTTCATATTCAAATATTCGCACAGATGATGGATCCTTTCATCCCATGACCATCTTTTCCAGAGCTCATCTTTAATATCCAGCCTTTTCCTTATGGTGTCTTGAATTCTATCTTTGTTCACTTGCCTGGACACCACCACCCAAATAACAACATCAAATCCATGATTTGCGTGAGAAAGCTCCATGTTGATCCTTTTCATGAGGGTGGTCTTTCCCACACCACCTATTCCGTATAACCCAATCATTCCTACTTGTTCTTCATCAACAAGCCATTTCCACACTTCCTTAAATGAACTATCAAGCCCCATTGTCTTGTCCATAGGCATCCCGAGCACTCGAGGGGGAGGCAATAGTGACGTCACAATGTTGAATTCTCTTTCCTTGGATTGGAGCTCTCTTGCTTCATTGAGCATTTGATTAACTCTTTTCCCCAATTTATAATTGGACCAACAGTTCTGTGGAAGACAACGATTGAGACATTTGATTCTGTCACGTTCCTCGGCTTCCCCTGAAGAACTTGATATACTCGATCGACAAACTCTTGTACTTTTCCTAACCAATTCGCCACTTGTTTCATCTGCACTGCACGTGCTTCTTTTTCTTCATGTATTACCCTTACCTTCACATCGTAGCTCATGTCCTCTAGGTCTTTAGTTGTTTTCCTCAAAGAGTTGACATTATCTTTAAGATGATAAATGTAGCCCAAAGGTTTTCTGGCAAAGCCCCACAACTCTTTGACGAGTGCTAAAAGGGGACTTGCGAAATCCATAGATTCTTTCCAAGATGAGAGCTCGAAAATTTGAGTATTTAGATGGTAGGAAAGTGACGGATGGGTAGAGTTCGATAAGCCCTTCTATATTTATCTCAATTGTTTTGGCCAACAAACAAGGGCAAGAATATCGCGACCTTTTCTTTACTTCAAGAAGAAGAGAAATAGAACGATAGTTCTTCTTCTTTCTTCGTTGGGGTCGAGCCGCAAAGAATCCTTCTGTTTAGAAATGAAATACAAAATCGTTTAAGCCAAGAAAAAGGAAGGAATCATGACAAGTCTCATTTAGAAGCACCCTATGGAGCCTTGCGGTTTAGTGTCTGTTTGAGACAAAGAATACATGATTGCTTAGTGTGGACCAAGGCAGAGAATATCAGTGACCTATGTTTCTTCCATAGAAGGCAATGCTCGCATTCTTCTTCCTGCTTTTATCTACAGACTGTGTGAAATGTGATCATTGATGTCCAGAAGCAAAGATTCACTATTTTTTTGGATAGGAGCAAAGAATTATTTAATTCCTTTTAAGATGCAAAATAATGTAACTAATTAGTGAACCTTTTAGAAGCTCTCTGGTGGAAATTTCACAAATGCAATTAGCTGTTTATTTAGTTTTCATAATTCGACAATTCGGGGAACTATCTAAGCGATCCATGAAAAGCCTTCTCTAATACTTATAAGAATTAGAGTTTGTTTATTATTTATTTTTGCTTTTAAAAATCTTACGGCCTACCCGATTTCACTTTTATTAATGTAAAATGCTTGAAACCTTTGAAAGCGATCTTATAATAATATATAGATTTCCGTGTATAATTTTTTTCCAAAGTTTATGAATTTTAAATAGTATCTTAAATTTTAATGAGAAAATTAAACAAATATTACTTTTGCCTTTTAAGAAGTCCACCTGCCATCTACGGATATTCCGATTTGCAGGATTGATGCTACCCAATTTGCAAGTCACAACTCACTTCAAATGTACATATCATTATGCAGACATCAAATAAATAATTCAAAATTGTCATGGATGGTAAGGAATCATCATAGTTCCCTATGAATAGAACTATTGTCCAAACTAAATCTCTCTACAAAGTTTACTCTCAAGATAAATCCCTCGCGGAACTATTTACCATGCTGGGCTCTAACCCCAAACCATCCTTAAAATTGCCTAGTCTCCCTCTTCATACTAGTCACTTTTACTTCCCTCTTAGAATTATTGAAATAATGTCTAACATTTCTCACAATCGTTATCATCTTACAATTAATCTCTCATACAAATGATTAAAATCTAAACATAAGTTGCATGCAATCAACAACTAAGTTTTTTTTTTTTTTATTCACTTGTTACTCCATAAATTCAATGTCTCCTGGATTTTAAAATGAAAATGAAAATATTGATAAACACATTTTAAAATCACATTTAAACATATGTATAGCTTTTGGTGAATATAATTAGGAAAGTAACGTCACAATTACATCCATTAAACTTTACAGCTAAATTAAATTAAAATCCGAATTAGTTTGCCATTTGAAGTGTGGAATTGCTTCCTCGTTACATTAAAATTTGCAAACTGACAAGAACAACGAATTTTCAAAAAAATATTTCTTTATTAAGTTTAGATTTGCAAATAGAAAGAGCAAAATATATTGAAAGTAAGCTAATATTAATTCATATTATTGCTGGTTCAAGAAGGATTTTTGGAAGTTAAAAAAGTAATATCTTATTGATATAATAGACTTGTCATAATTTGCAGTACGATGATTTTTTTATACAGGAGTTAATAATGAATATTGATCAAGAAAGAAGGTATCAACGAAGACAACAATAAGCCTTTATTGATGATAACTAACTAATGTTTATGCCAGGTCCCTAAGCCATTTATTCGTTTATTGTTCTATAGCTTTGTTTGCTTGCCAAGGTTTATTTGCTGACCAAGTCTCATTCGATTTTTAAATTTATCAACCCTTAAGGAGAGTTTTAATGCTTCAATGGGTAAACGCTTGTCCCTCTCTAAGTGGGTTTGGTTGGGTTTGATTTGTTGAAAAAGAAAATTTGCACCAGAACGTCTAACCCTATCAAGATACTTCAGTTATTATGCAGGATCCTAAGTAATTTTGTATAATTATGAACATATCACTGCACATATTTAGAGTCATCGGACCATAAATTGCTGCACATAACCTAATCAATAACTGTTAAATCGCACATCCTTAGTAAATCAGTAAGTTGCTGTTGTGATTCATTCCTATAATAGACAGCTACTTTCATGAAGCTTTCTAGTATATGTTTGACGTTATAGATTGAGTTCAATTTTACTCTATATCTAGGATAGTCTCAATTTGTAATATGATTAGCAAACTTTCTCGAAATAAATAACAGAAGTAGCCAGGGATAACTCGGCAAAATTGTTAGATGTATTAGATTATTTACCACCATCTGTTTACCTAATCAAATACCATTATTTACCACAAGAAATGAAACAATAGTAATCCATCAAAAGTTATTACCGACTAGTTGAAAGATATATAATTACTAAAACATTAGTGAATTACTAAATTTAATTAGAAATTCACTTACCTCGAGGTTTGCACTTTAATACAATTACTTATAAAAGTACCAAAAATTCATTAATCGAATTAAAGGCCAGGTGACAAGGGTCCGAGATAATTACTTGTCCCGAAAGCTAATTAACTCCAAATAACAGGATAGTTATTAAAATACCGATATGTTCCCAAGTCTAGTAGACATTTACCAACCTTAGACGTTAATAAACGTAAAACGCTATTTACTACAAGAAATGAAAACTTACCAATATATCCTTATTAATTATTGGAAAGCAATACAATAGCTACTTATACATTTTATGCCTTTAAAACTATAAAGTGGGTACAGGCAGACATAGAGATCTACTTAACATTATAAATTTTGCAAGAGGTGGGTCATGATTGACAGAATGATATTAAATTTTAGGTTGACCTACTCATCGTGGGTGATAAGTTCTCAATCCACATAACAAGTGTAGTTTATCAATTGTACGTATAGTGACTTTGCATATTAAACTTAGGGCCAACTAAAGGTTATACTGGCCATGATAAATAGGTTCGAGATTCATATTCATCAATATATGTATAAAGATGTACAACGTAATGAAAGATAAATTCCTTAAAGGTGTGAACAAATTAAGTTCCTCGATTATTTGTTGAAGACTAATCCAAGATCGACCAAGGCTTTAATTAGTAAAAGATAAAACTCGAAATCTCATGTCAGAAATGCAAAAATAGGATCCAATTTTTGCAGTACAATGAAAATGGCGAAATTGACTCAATTTTCTTTAAAATGGGTTTTCATGGGTTTAAGGATGTTCGAACTTTTATTCTTGATCTGCTTGCTAAACTGGTACGGAGGCTCTTTCATGACTCTGACGCTTTGTGGGTCAAGCTTATTAAAGGTCTATATTTGCCGCATTGTGACTTTCTTGAGGCTGTGAAAGGTACTAAGGCCTCTTGGGGATGGAGTAGTATCTTGGAAGTAAGGCAGATTACATATGAGGGACAATACGGCAAGTAGCTTCTAGAGATAGAGTTAAGGTGTGAAAGGATAGATGGGGGATAACGACGGAGGAAATCAAGCTTATATTGGCTAGTAATTTGATGATAATGATTTGAGATGCCAGTATGTGAGGCCTAGCCAAGGTTAGGTTGCAGCTAAAGATAAGGATGCCATCGACAACTCAACCATGGTGACATTGGCATGTGGCCTTTCGACAGAAAAGGACAGTTCGACAGCAATATCTGTTTTTGTTTTTGTGTTACTCTATATTTGAGGAAGGAAGGTCCATCTATCTCAAAGGTGGTGGAGAGCAGTGTGTTGAAATGGATTTGGCCTCCATATTGTCCTCCAAAAATGATAATGCACTTAGGGAAACTACACTGTTAATGACTTGGCATCCTATAGCAACCTTTTCAAGAGGAGGATCAGAAATGATACTTTTGTTTTGTGGAGTGGAGGAGACTCTGGAACATATTACTCTGTTATGCCAATGGCCTGAATGCATCTGTTTTGGTATGTTGAATCTGAAAATTAGGAGTAAGTATCGAGTATTGATCCATAGTTTAATAGAATATGTCAGGATATGGAGGAAAGGAAGCAGCTATTTCCAGGATCATTGCTTTTGTATGTCGATATCTGTGGAAGGATCCTGTTAAGGTGCTTAAGCAGCTGCAGCAAGTTTTACCTGAGTATGTTCGCTTGAAGAGGCAAATGCAGTTGGACAATCCTGATCAGAGGAAGAGTGAGAAGGAAGATACCAGAGATATTGATTGGAAAAAACCTCCACAAGGAGTCATCAAAATTAATGGTTATTTCAGCTTTTTACTAAAGGATAACAAGGCGGCTGTGGGAGTTCTTGGTCAATATTATTCAGGTGTTATAGCTGGTGGTAGAGCGTAACTGGTTGCTGCTTCCGATATGAGCTTTAGCATTGAAGGAAGGAGTGCTTTTAGCCAAAGAAAAGCATTGGGAGCACATCATCTTTGACACCGATTCAGAAGTTGTCTTTAAAGGTGTTTCTATACCAAACCAGTTCATGAGATCGCATTGTGAACCTGAGGTGCAAGATACAGGAGATGCTTTGAAGCGACACAACAGCTTTACCCAGTCTTTCATTTTCAGGAGTGCTAATTAATGTAAACAAGGGGATGTGTCCTAGTGATTGGAACTGTCACCCCCAATCCATTTAAGTTGACTTACTTTTGTATGATTTCAGAACTTCAGCCTCCACGATTTTGAGGTTGCCGTTGTACCTTTGACACTTTACCGAATACGTCCAATTACTTGGGCCAAAAGCAAAAGGAGAAAATAGGCCGAATTTGAAATGCTTTATTATTCTCTCATTTTGCGTTAGATCAACTTTTTTAAAGCTTAAAATCTAGGAGTCAAAATTTTATGTTTTTCAACTTAATTAATGGTAAGTGAATCGAAACTTTGGGTAATAGATGCATTCAAACACAAATGTGAATGTTAGATTATCTTCACTAAGATGCTCATAGAGAGTTTCGGTGCACTTATCCTTTAATTTTTTGTTATCTTAATCACCAAAGTTTTATGATAGTTGAGTCAAAATTTCATGTTTTTGAACATCATCATCATATTGGTCTTAATTCAAACTATGGAGAGAAAATTGAAATCTCACTTTTTTTTTTTTGAGAGGGGGGTTGGTTTGGATTCAATCCAAATTTAATTCTTTGTTCATGTCTACTGAATCCAAATTTAATTCTTTGTTCATGTCTACTGAGTTTTCAACTTGAAGCAAACGATTCGGTCATGATTCCATTTTAGATAGCACTAACCACTAAGCTCCAGGAACTGCATTTACTTGGGAATACCAATGCCGGTAACAAATCATGGAGGTGCGAAAGCCACGACTCAGCAATTCTCAGAACTTACATGTTCCAAGACATGATTTATAAAAACCAGTTACGTAAGAGAGAATTTAGATGCCTCACCTCTGCAGCCCTCAGATGAATCAATCACTCCAAGTCAAGATGATCAGCTTGATATATGCGGCGATGAAGAGGACCTTGTTGTTGCAAAATCGACCAGAACTTTGAAGAGTATATCCTCTTGCTTCACTTGTTTGTCCGTAGCAGGTGAAACAAGAGAGTGCTTCTGCGTCTGGCCGACCAAACTGTCATGCGAGGAACTGGTCTCAATACAGGAATTAAAGGTATTGCCCGATTCCCCGAAAAGACAAACTGTTGCTCAGTAACTTGTTCTCTCTGGTTATATGGAATTGAACTAGAAAATAATGCATCCAGAGGAAAGAATAAGAGATTGAAAAAATCGACTATTTAGATGGCTGGAAAGGGAGCGAATGAGTGGAGTTCGATGAGCTCTGCTCTATTTATCTCCATCATTTCAGCTAGCAGACAGAGGAAAGAATATCGGAACCTTTACTTTACTTCAAGAAGAGAAATTGAACTACTTTTCTTGTTCTTGTTTCTCCGTCGGGGTCGAGCCACGAAGAATCTTACCATTCATAAATGCAATCCACAAAAGTTTGAGCCAAGAAAAAAAGGAAGGTATCATCGCTAGTCTCATTTAAAGGCACCTTGAGGAGTATGAACTGAAGCAAAGAATATCAGTGACCTATTTTTCTTCAATATGGGGCATTGCTCATGTTCTCCTTCCTGCTTTTGTTTATGGACTGCATGAAATGTGATCAATGGTCTCCAGAAGCAAAGAATCACCATTTTTCAGATAGAAGTAAAGAATTATCCGATTCCTTTTTAAGATGCAAAATAATGTAATTGGCCTGAAAGTCATTGCTCAATGCCCCTTGTGATTTAATAAATATAATAACCTCTTAATATAATAATAGGTATTAGATAACATGAGGGAGACGAATTCAAGAAGGAAATCGTTTGCTTAGGTCAACCAAATTTGTGTTTTAATGTTTACTGGGCTTGGAAGAAGTGAAAATTTGTAACTTTATGGAGCACGATGATTCCTTTATAATTTACAAATCTATCTTAGACATTTACTATGATCGACTTCAATAACTGAATACCCTTTCCTTCAAGAAATGAGATCTTACTCCTATACCTCAAAAGCTAATTAACTCAAAATAACACGATAGTTATTAATATATTTGATTAGTTGTCGAGTCTACTAGACATTTACCACTCATAAGCATTCGCTATTTATCATGAGAAATGAAAACTTACCAATCTATCGAAAATTTTACTTATTAGAAAGCAAATAATAGCTACTTGTACATTTTATGCCTTTGAAACTATAAGGTGAATATGGACAGATGTAGAGATCGACAAGTCATTAGTATACTTTGCAAGAGGTTGGTAATGATCGACATCATGGAAGTAAATTTTAGATTGATGCACTCGCTATTGGTGATGAGTTCCCAGTCCACACAACCAGTGTACTTTATCAATTTTATGTATAGTGACTTTGCATATTAAACTTCGATAAAGGTCACATGAGCCATGATAAATCAGATTGAGATTCGCATCCCTTGATATACATATGTATAAAGATGTACAACGTAAAGCATGGACAAATTAGGATGCAAATTCTTTCAAGTCTTGTTTTAATCCAAAAAATTAATTCCTTGTTCATGTCTACTAAGTTCAATTGAAACTAAATTATAAATTATTTGGTCATGATTCTCCACTAGATAAGAATAATCACCAAGCTCTAGGAACTTAAAGACCGCAGCACTTGGCAACACCGGCGCGGATAACGAATCAGGGAACCATCACTCCCGAGTCAAAGATGACGGGCTTAATTTTCTTCAGTGCCAGGTCGTAATATCAGTGAAAGCCCTTCAGCAATAAATGATCGGGGACCCCTCTTATCGCAACACAATTGCACAAAGGAGCTCATATTCATCCAGAGAGAACGCAAGCAAAGTTGAACATAAAACCTCACATTAACAGCTCTTCTTTTCATGCCAGCTGCCTTACTTTCTACCCACATTATAAAACCTCCAAGCAAAATCCATCATTCTCTAAATTTTAAGACAAAACGGGGAACAAGAAGATAGAAACGGATCCTTGTCGAGCGCCTTGAGATAAGAGGATTGCGAAACATGTAACATCCCGATTTTCCAATTCTATTTTCAATAAATTGAGACGGGCATTTCGTTGGCACACATATAGTTCTTTTCCTTGAGTCGGCCACTCATGTGAAAACTATTCTATCGGGTGAAGCCGTTAAGAGTTTCTAATGCATCAGACTCGAGAATTTGATCAGGAAGCGACCTTTCGACCGAGTTAATCTGCAAGGGTCATTACGGCACAGTTAAAAATCGATTAGAGACCGAAAATGGGTCGACTCGACAGAGGCATGTGATCGAGCGTGGGTGATTCCATCATATTGCACAATTCTTGTCGATCGGCACTAGATCAGCTTTTCTGTCGTTTGGGTACCTTGTGTCCATGTTTGAAACCTTGAGATTATCTCGACAACTAAGAGTCGCCAATGTGTCGAAGATGTACATTGTGGCTTGGATTGATCAACCACAGGTCAAATGCACGAAAATTTCTAAAAGCTACCCGGTAGATCAGGACGCGCTAATATCGTGCCAAAGTGAAATTAACCGTAAAATTGAGATTGAATTCAGAAATTGGAAGTCCTGGTGTGTCACAAATCATTTTAGGATCGTTGACTCATCTTCAGAAGGTTTTTCATATAATCAGAGTTTTTCAGCAATTAAATTAGAGAATGGCTAATTTGGCTCGAGAAATTAGTAGGTCTCGCTTTTGGTCGTGCTTTTGGGACTCAAGTTGGTTCTATGGTCAAGTGATTACGTAAATTGAAATGTGGTGATATTGGATTAATTTTATGGACTTCAATTTAATTCAATTGGATGGAAATTGAATGAATTGTGTTGTACAAGATTTTGAAAAATTCATGCCACGGCGGAAATTGAAATTGGACCTATTGGGAAGATTGTGGTGGAAGATTTGGGTGAGTGGGAAGTGATGTCACATGAGGTCATGGTGGGCCATTTTTGTGGATTAAAGAAAAAAGAAAAAGAAAAAGAAATGGTCCCAAGTCTCCCTCTCTCCTTCCTCTCTCCTGTGCGACCGCTCCTCCATCTCCATCTTCTTCTTCTTCTTCTTCTTCTTCGGACGCCGGGGAACGGGAGAGATCCGGTTGCAACAGCCCTCCGCCTAACCGGTCGCTCATCCGCTCGTCGTCGCCGCCCGCGCCACTTGCGTGTCGCTTGCCGATTAGCTCGCCTCTTTGCTCCACTTCAGCCGCGTCTCCGGCCTTCGTCTGCTGTCCAGCAGCCATTGTCTCGAGTTGGCGCCGTCAGGAGGGTCGCTGGAGCCATCGCTAGCCATCCAAGCCTCGTGCACATGGCCGTCGCTGCTCGCTGCCGCTCCGCACGTCTCTACCTCCCTCTCGCCTGCCCTTGCATCGCAGCTGCTACATCAAATCGCGTCGGAGCCGTTCGGCCACCTTCGGCCACTGTTCGGGCCCCGCCTAGGTCCGGTTCGACCCCTCAACCTTCCCCGGTCCCTCACCATCTCATCCAAGCCTTTGGATCTATCATTTCTCGGCCTCAAACCGCAACGGACAGCAGTAATCAAAAATGGGTATGGCAGCCCGGTTTTGGCCCGTTTTGGCCGGCTTCCTGACCCGGATGCTTGGCTCGCTTTGAGAAAAGTTATTCCTCTTTGCGTCCCCGTCGTTTTGGTCCGCTCGGCTCGCTAATCCGGTGAGTTTAGCTCACTAAATCTTGATTAGATGGTTAATGATGTCCTAAGTGTGCTTAGTCTAAGTTAAGTAAGTTTAGGTGGTTAGATTAGTTTATTTGGTTGATGATTAGATTATGGTGTTTAATTAAGTTAAAGTGTGTTTAGTTTAAAGTTAAGTATGTTTATATTAATATAAGCTTTGATGTGACTTAAAGGAATTTATTTTTGATTTATTTAAGTATTCGAAATTATTAAATAATTTAATAGTATATATTTATTCGAAATTATTAAAATATTATTATTTAAATAAATTTCGGAATAAAAATTAATTATTTAATAAATTCGAAAATTATCTTAGGACCTTATTTGCTTAGAATTTCATCTTTGATCGCTACTATGTAGTCATATTTTGAAATTGATGATTGGATATTATAAATTGAGTGTGGATTGTGAAAAATATGGATATTATTATTTAATTATTTTCGGAATAAATTTAATTATTTATTAAATTCGAAAATTTTGTCAAGACCCTAAACTCTTAGAATTTCGTGCCGATCATTGCTTTGTATATTTAGAATTTGAATTTGATGATTGATTGTGGCAAATGGAGTGTGATTGTGATAAATAGGGATTCTTTTTATAAAATTTCAAGTGTCAAAATTTGATGGAAGAACGACCGTATTAGACCACCTATTAAAGGTTGTGTCCGGTGGGGCCATGATTGACCACTTATTAGAGGTCGTGCCCAATAGGGCCGTGATTGACCACCTATTAGAGGTCGTGCCCATTGGGCCGAGATCTACCACCTAATTAAAGGTTATGCCGAGTGGGGCCGTGATTGCCACTGGTTGTTAAACCTTCCTATAGGGTCGTGATTGCAAGCAGTGATTGATTTGCTAGAATGACATGTAATCGGCCGAGTCGATTGATCGCTGAGAAGATCCAAGTGGTTAAATTATTCTGATAATGTGATTGTGCCACAGTTGTTTGGTTATCATAATTGCACGTGGTTGAATTATATAAACTGTGCTAACTTGCAGATGAAGACTAATGCGAGGTAAGTCTTCTTGATGTTGTGGTTAGGCCACCTGGGGCGTATTTTCTTTATAATAGGGGTTTATGGGGTTGAACTTGATGAGACAATGTCTCATCCCAATTGTGGGATTAAAATTTTAGGTCCCTGGTGGACGAAGTGGGCAGATAACCTTGGTTGGCCTTGAGGAGTTGCAGAGGTGAAGTCATAAGGATTGGAGAACGTGTTCGACTTGTAGGTCGTAGGACAGTTCCTTTTTAAGAGCTAGTCTTTTGAAGACTTTTGGTGGTAGACCTCGGTTTGTAATTCTGTTGAATTATGAAAGTGTTATGTTGTAGTTTTGCTTCCTACTTTTCTATCCCGTATTTCGTTGTCCGGGGTTTTATAATACGTTTCGCTTACGCAATAATAAATGAATGGGGTCGGCGACATTACCTCGGAATGTCGCATTTGCATGGCCATGGTGGGATGTTGGCGCGCTCGAGGTTTGGGGTGTGACATCCCCGTTTAAGTGGTATCAGAGCATGGTTTATGTATGGAGTGATAAGGTGCGATGAGTCATGGGATAGTTAGTAGGAAAGGCTTTTAATATGCTAATGCATGTGGTTTGTAACTGTTTGGTAATGTGTTTGTGGGGTTACTCAAATTCTAACGATGTTGGAATCAGAAAATAGGCATCTTTAAAGAGCCTGTAGGATGAGTGACCAGGAGTGGAGAACTCATTGGAGAAGGTCAATAAGACCTGTATCTTGGGGTAGGATGCTAACAAGAGTTGGTACCTGAGGTAGAGCGCAGGCTTAGACCAGCGCGAGTGTGAGAGTATCGCCGCAAGTCAGTACTGAGAGTGTAGCAGCACCGAATGATCCAAGTTTTGATGGGATCATTCAGGCGCTAGTGTTCCTTGGAAGCTCGTTGGGTCGGTAAGCTCGGGACCGAGCCGATGCTGTTGCCGTTATTTCTACCGCTGTCAGTGTTATGACCGTTGTCATTGCCATGCCTATTGAGGCCAAATCTGGAGTTGTTATCGAGGATTAAGCCACCGTATCTGAGTCAAAGTTCATTTTAAGCAGAAATGGAAATCGATTGGGGGAAATGCTAATGTCAAAAGAAAGGTGTCTGTTTCACCCAACTGGAAGAGTGGAGTTGGAAAGTCAGTGCTCAACTCGATCGATGTGTGTCGTGTTTGTAAGAAAACATGGGGATCTGTTCCGTGCTGTAAGAGAGAAAGGACTTGTTACAAGGGTCGCTAGTACAAGCCATTTGATCAAAGATTTTCCGTATAGATAGATGAAGTCACAACTGTTTCTGTCACCGCCATTGATAAGACAGAACAGAGGAATCATGCTTTGGGACATTTAGTGGGGTACTTGGAATGGACCTCAGTGCAAAGAAGGGTGCATGGTATTCCTTGATGGGAGGTAGAGGACTCACTAATTGTGTGCTGAGTTTGTGGAAAGAGGCGTGAGTTAGCTTAGTGTCAGAGTAAAAATGGAGCATGATTTGAATATGACCAGCACGGCCATCAGGTTAGGAATTGTCCGTGTAAGTTTAGGAGAGCGTAAGCACTGTTACTACAAATAGGACGCCACTAGGATGGCTAGAAGAGCATGAATGGGTCGACCAAGCATCGATCAAGGGAAGAATGTTTTTGAGATATTTTTATCAGAGTAGTGTAGCAGAATTTTCAGCGAGGGTTGTAAGGTTTTCGTTGTGGTAATAAAGTGATAGAAATATGAATCCCTAACATAGTTGTACTTGAAGGGTTTGCTTAAGTATAACTTGGAAGTCATTTATAAAAATGTTTGGCTTAAGGAGTTTTCTATTATTTTGAATCGTGGTAGTGATATAATTCAGTTTGTTCAGTTAGTGTGCAAAAGTTCTGAAAGTCGAAGACTATCGCGACCTAATTTTTTCGGGTTCACCACCTAAAACTAGGTTAATGGACTACTAAGCTTTTAAACTTAGCTCAGGCTCTCCCAAGCCCATACCAATTCACGACTTAAGATTCAAACATTTAACATGCAAGATGTTATTAATTAGGAGTCGCCACTAATCGGTTTATGGTAGGTCGATTAGACACCTAAGTAAAATAAAGGGAGATTTATTTTACTCCTACGAACCAGAGACTAAGGGTACGGGGACTTGGTTACACTAGAATTTTCTAATGCCCTTTCGGTACCATTTCTTCTTAATTTTTCAAAATGTTTTTGCAAGCAGCTGATTTATTTTAACCTAAGTTACTATCATGCAAATGTGGTGACCACACGAGTGCTCATCCATTATTTAAAATATTCAAGTAAATAAATTGCATCACATAAAGCAAGCACTCATTTTTTTTTTATTTTCTTAAAAATTAGAATTCTTTTATAAAATGCATTTTAACACTAAATGAATTAATCTTATTAATGTGGAGATTCTAATTAAATGGGTCTATTATGCGAACTAGTTATTATGCACCTTATGACCTAACTTTACTAATAAATTCTAATTAAATGATCATATTATGCAACTAATTAACATGCACCTAAATTTTTGTATTTTTTCGTATTTTTTTTATTGAAATTCAAAACTAATAAAAACCCTACTCAAGCTATCTAAAGTAATTTTCTAATCCATTTTTAGGATTAATTTGACTTAAACCCTATTCCGTCTTAGAAAACTATTTTTTTTTAAATGAGAATATGGAAATGTGCCAATTATATCTAAGACTCTAAAAAAGGCTATTTAAGTCTAATCCTAACTTATTTCTTTTAAAATATCAAAAATTGATTAATTAAACTACATGTCTATTATATTAAACCCTAATGTCCTATATGCTTATGCAATTATTGAATATTTTGATTTTTTTTTTTTTTTAGTTTCTTTTTAGTTTTTCATTAGGTTGAATAATTATTAAATTAGGGTTAAATCTAAACAATTAATATAGCCACTAAATAAAGGATCAAAATAATTGAAAAAATAACCTGTCGTCTCACGAGGTTAAATTAACAATTATTTTAACCCTAATCATCACAACAACTCAAAATAATTAAATAATCTAGTCCGAAGTCTTACGGACCGAATTAAATAATTATTATTATTTAACAATTAAAATTTCACCAAGAAGCCCAAAATTAATATAATTAAAAGAATGATCCGATGTCTCTTGGATCAAACTAATTATTACAAAAATCTTGGATAAAGCCACCTAAGGCTCAAGAGAGGACAAGTGGCGTGATCTAACTTAAATAATAATAACAAGACTTAAAATATAAACAAACAAACAAATAAATAAATAAAATAAACCACCTAAGGCTCAAGAGAGGACGGTGGCGTCGGCGGCGGTGTGGTGGCGCGGCGGGCCAGGTGTCGGCGGAGGAGGGCTCGCGGGCTGGTGTTTCACCGGGCGTCGGAGCGGTGTGGTGGCGCGGCTGGGTCGGCGAGGAGGGCTCGCGGGCTGATGCTTCACCAGGCGTCGGGTCATGGATCGGGAGCGCAGAGACAACGAACGGGGAGTTGCTTGGGAGGAACTCGGATCGGCCACGGGAGCGGCTTCGTCGGGCGAAGTAGGGGTGTGGCGCACGTCGGCGGACGGGGCAAGGAGAGCTGCGATGTCGCTGGTCGGCACCGCGGTGGTTTTGTCGGACTGGTGGAACGGCTCCTCGGCAGGTAGCACGGCGAAGAAACTCCGCGCGGGTGTGCGGGGGCGAAGTGGACGGCGGTGGTCGTCGGGACTCGCGGCGAGAGACCGGTGGCTACGTCGGCGGGGAAGGCGCCGCGAGGGGGTTTCACCGGCGGCGAGCGAGATAGTTGGCGTCGGTAGCGGGAGCAGTAGGAAGCTTCACGGGCGCGGTGGCGGCGCAAGGCGTGCTGGTGGAGATCTCGGACCAGCGGCGATGTGGGGCTTCGCGGGCGGCGGTGGTTGCGATTGTAGAAGCAACAACGGCGTGGGGTTTCGCGAGAGGAGGAATCCACGAGGAAGATGAACAGTGTGTACTATTTTCTTCTTCTTTTTTGTTTACTTTTTCTCCCGACACTCTCTCTCACCTTTCTCTCTCACTTTGCGAAGCCAAAAGCTTCGACTTTTCTTCTTTTTCTTTACCTTTCCCACAAACCGAAGCCTTCTTCTCTGTTTTTCTCTCTTCTCCTTTGACTTTTTTTTTTTTTTTTTTTTTTTTTGTGTTTCTCCTCCACGGATGGCTTCCCTCTCCTCTTTCACTTTTCGCTTTTTTCCTTTTTTTTTCACGAAGAGAAGCCCCCCCACCTGAACCGAAGACTTGCCCTCTTTTATAGAGGAAGGACTCAAAATCGTTGAAGATTTCCCGATATCTACTCATCTTCTCAACAAAAAATGGCTCCAAAAATCAAACGGTTAATTTTTTTAAATTTTGAAATGAGAATATATTTTCAACAACAAAGATTTAAAAAAAACGAATTTTATTTAATTTATTATTATTTTTAAAATATTAGGTGTCAACAAAGACGAACTTCGATCCTTGTTATTCGTCACTTGAAGATGACTTGGTTCTAGTTGTTGGTTACCGAATCTACATGGCAACTGTAATGGATGCGTCAATTGAGGGGCCGAATGTGGAGAACATAATCATGGCACAGGAGTTTTCTAAGGTATTTTCTAGAGTATTGCCAGGTTTGTTGTTAGGAAGAGAAATAGAGTCGTGATTGAATTAGCACTCGGAATAGAGCCAGTCCCTAAGACTCCTTACCGGATGGTGTTACTCGAGTTAAAATGACTGAAGGTGCAGATGCAGGAATTATTTGATAGGTGATTCATACGTTCCAGTGCATCACCTTGGGGAGCACCCGTTCTATTCGTGAAGAAGAAAGTTGGTTCGTTGTGTTTGTACATCGATATTCTTCAAGATCGACTGGACGTCAGGATATCATCAGTTGAGAATCAGGAAGAAAGACATATCGAAATTAGCACCTCGCGCTCGATATGGCAGTTATGAGTTCACTGTAATACCGTGTGGTTTGATAGACACCTTAGCTATTTGTTTGGGTCTTATGAGCAAAATGTTTAAGGGTACTTAAATCAGTTATGATCATGTTCATTGAAGTTATCCTGGTGTGTTCAAAGAGTGCTAACGAGCACGAGAGACATTTGGGGATGGTACTTCATACCTTGAGTGCTTTTGGATTTTACAATAAGCTTAGCAGATGCGAGTTTTGGATGACTCGTGTTGCGTCCCTAGGTCGGGTGATTTCAGAGAAGGAATCTTAGTAGACCCCGTCCAAGATTGAAGTAGTGATCAGTTGGCCGAGATTGACTGTAGTGATAGAGATCATAAGTTTTTTTAGGTCGTAGCAGAGTATTACAGACGGTTTGTGGAAGATTTTTTAGTGTTAGCGTCACCGTTGACAAGACTGTTGAAGAAGAAAGAAAAGTTCGTGTGGACAGGTAAGTGCATGTGTAGTTTTCAAGAGCTTAAGCAAAAGCCGACTACCGCACCTGTGTTGACCATTCCATTTGGTCTTAAAAGTTATGAGATCTGCAGTGATGCGTCGTTTAAAGGATTTAGTTGCTTGTTGATACAGCATGATAGGATTATTGCATATGCGTCCCGTCAGTTGAGATCTTGTGAGTTGAATTACCTGACGCACGTTGTAGAACTTGCAGTAGTTATGTTCGTTCTGAGAATTTAAAGGCACTATCGGTATAGAGAAAGATTCCATGTCTTCATTGACCATCAAAGTCTCAAGTACGTATTCTCTCATAAGGAGTTGAATATGAGACAACGTCACTAGATGGAACTCCTTAAGGATTATGACTATGATATTTTGTATCACTCTGGAAAGGTGAGCACAGTCACAGATGTGACATCCTGAAATTCGATCCCGTTTCGATAAAATGAAATGTGCATATCGTCGGCGCGCCTATGGTCATTTTTCTCTGAGCTGATCACTTACGAGTTAACTAACCTATTGGGTGAAGCCGTTAAGGGATATATCTGCGGTAAAATCCCTAAAAGCTACCTAATTGGTTGGATTGGACTAAAATCACGTCCGGTCGATTTTAACCATGAAATTTGATTCGGTTTTAGGAATCGAATATTCGAGCGTGTCACAATTCATTTTTAGGACTATCTCATCGTCTCGTCAATTTATTGACGAGTCAGAAATTTCAAGAGAGAAATTATCGGAGGAAAAATCGAAGACCAAAAGAAAATAGAAAGGGAAAGGGAAAGAGAAAATGAAAATAGAAATAATTGCATTATTAATTTCCTTTTTCTCTCTCTCCCCTTTTCCCTCTTTTTCTCTCTCTTCTCTCTCCTCTCCCCCTCCCCTTCGTGCGGACGACCCCCACCCATCGACTCACTTCTCTCTCTCCTCTCTTTGACTGGTCAAACCCCTTATTCTCTCTCTCTCTCTCTCGACATTCTCTCTCCCTTTTGTTGTTTGAACCGAACCGAAGCGGAAGAAGAAGCGGACGACGGCGGCTCGCCGAAGCCAGCCACCGTCGCCACCCGTCCCGCCATCCGTGCCCGCGCGTCCGCCGCTCGCCGCGCGCCCGCCACCGCCCCTTCGCACCTCACCATCCCTGCTATGCGCCGTCCAAGCCGTTCGGCCTCTGTCCAGCTCGGTCCGGCCACCTTTGGCCACCACCTACCTTCGTCCGGCCACCGCGTAGCCTCCCCGGTGTCCCCCTCACCCTCCACCGGCCTTCCCTCGCTGTTTTGGCCACCGGAGTAGCTCCGGTTAGCCCAAGTCCGAAACCCACCGAGTGGGTTTCCAGCGACTTCGGGCCCGCTTTTGGGCTGTTTCCGGTCCTCGAACCCAAGCCGTGCTTTGGAGTTTATCATTCCTCGCGTTGTCCTCGTTGGATTGATCCGACTTGCGCGCGATTTCGGTGAGTAATCTCACTAATCCTTGCTTAGTGAACTAATTACACTTAAGGGTTGTTTAGTTTTAATTAATTAAGTTTAGGTGGTTAGATTAGTATGGATTAGTATTTATTAGTCAATTGTGATGCGAATTAGTCAAATTGAGTATGCATTTAGCAAGTACACGTGGTCTACTATTTATTGAGGGTAGCCCGTGATTTTCCCGACCCTAATCGGGCTTCAATTTGACAATTCAGGCCTAAGTGAAATTTTTGGTATTTAAATATTATTTTCGGAATTAAATTAATTATTTATTTATTTTCCGAAAGTTCAACTAGGATGGCCGGTGACCGGAATATTATGCTGATGACCGTGGTGAAGTCCGTTTATTTAATCGGGCTTTATTTTGAGCTAAATTGAGTTTTTAATATTAATTATTTAATTTTCGAAATTAATTAATTAATTAATTATTTTTCGAAAATTAAGGTTGAGATGGTCGGTGACCGAAATTTTATGCTAATGATCGTGGTGTAGCCTGTTTATTTAATTGGGTTTTATTTTGAGCTAAATTGAATTTTTAATATTAATTAATTAATTAATTAATTAATTTTGGAAATTAAATTTGAGATAGCTAAATGACCAAAATTTCGTGCTGATTGTTGTGGTACAGTCCGTTTATTTAATTGAGCTTGATTTTGTGCTAAATCAATTTATGAGTGATTTTAGGATTTATTCATAAATTATTGGATTTTGGTTATTAATTGGGAAATAACTAGGGTGTCGGTTGATAGCACCAAATTTATTTTGGTGGGCTATAGAGAATGGTGAGAATTATTAAAAAGGAAATTATAATATTTTGGCTAAGGCTGATCATGTACCAACACATGACTATTTTATCGGGTATAATAAAAATAATGGGAATATTGGACGATGGAGATGGTATACTATATCGACTTTCGGGCGATATGTCAGCTTTGGGTGAGCAGTATACCGATTTACTATATCGACCTACAGGCGATATGTCAATTTTGGGTGAGCAGTATACCTTATTATCAGCTTTGAGCGAGCAATATATTATCAATATTGGGTGAGCATATGGTATACTATATCGGCTTTCGGGCGATATGTCAGCTTTGGGTGAGCATTATACTGGTATACTATATCGGCCTTCGGGCGATATGCCGACTTTGGGTGAGTAGTATACCTTATTATCAACTTTGGGTGAGCTATGCTATCTATTTATCAGCTTTGGGTGAGCAGTCCTAATTTGATAGGACTTTATAGATAGTATTGAATATGGCGACCAAGCATGGGTCGTGATGTCATGTAATCAATTAGGTCGATTGATCGTTGCTTTGATATGATGCTGTGAATTGATTGATTGGATGGAAATGACCGTGAGTGGTCTTGTTGACATGTAATCGACTAGGTCGATTTGATCGATGCTTCGATCTATGATGTAATTGCTTGGGTGTCTATTTGATCTGTGCTAACATTCAGGTGGAATCTGAGGCCAAGGTAAGTCCTCTGACTCGTGCTGTGCTTAGGCAACCATGTGGTGTATTGGTTCCCTAATTGAGTCTTAGTGGGGTAGAATTCGCTAAGACGTGGTCTCATTGGTTATTGAATAACCATTTTAGGACCCTGAGGAGGAGGAACCCGAGGAGTAGAAAGATTTTTGAAGAAGAAGAAGATGATCTAGAGAGGGATATTGAGTACAACCCGGATGTGGATTGAGATCCCATCCCTTGTGTGAACCCTGTCTTAGTGTAGATAGGTGTGAGACAAGTATGCTGTGAATAGTATTGTAAATATTCTACGAGTCGCGTTGTTAATAAAAGTGTGGTTGTGAATTTCAATATGAAAAAAAAAATATGGACAGTTTTCTATCCCATTGTTTTATTGTTTGGGGATTTATAATCGCTTCCGCATGCAAACCAAAATAGAGAGGGTCGGCGATACTTAGTCCTAGGATATCGCACTTTAAAATCGACCAAAGTTAAGGGATGTGTGCGTGCCTGAGGATCGGGGCGTGACAGCAGATGCACTGAGTCGAGAGTCCTTAGTTGCACAATTGGTACTTAAGGATTGGACCTTATTTGAGAAAGTTTGAAATTCGGTTTTTAAGTCTATGGTAGGCCACCTTTTGAATCTTATGACCACCCTTAGAATTGAGCAAAGAGTACAGATCAGAATCAAAACGCTTCAGTGGATAGATTCAAAAATTCAGAAGACTCTATAAGAGAATGCAAATGAGAGAGGTTGATTTCTAGATTTTTAAAGACAGAAATGCTAAAGTTCTGAGGACGATTGTGTGTGATTGACGATGTAGAGATTAAAAAAGAGATCTTATGGGAAGCTCATTGTAGCAACTTTAGCGTTGTCCAAACAGTACGAAGATGAGTCAGAATCTACATCATCGGGATTGGTAGATCGGTATGAAGATAGATATTGCCGAACAAGTTGTAAGTGTTGGATGTATCAGTAAGTGAGAATTTGGTAATGTAAGCTAGGAAAGCTTTTTCAAGCACTTGAGAGAGTCCTGTGTGGAAATAGATATATAGCATGATGGAATGTTATGACAGGTTATTAAGGAGTTGGGAAGAGTATTGATTCCTTACGGGTTGTGGTCGACAGATGAACAGAGTCAACTGACCTTAATGTAGCACGAAAATATCTCGATTAGAATAGGTATACCGAAGTGTGTGTATATCATATTAATCATCTACGTGGAGTGCCGGGGATGAATTCTATTTTAAATCTAGATCAGATGTTCCAAGTTTGCAGAGCTTTCAGATGGTTCTTTTTTAAGCAGTGCATAGCAGAGAATGCAGAATTTCAATTACAGAGATGAAGTCAAGGAAAGAAAGATCACGGGCTAGGGTCGGTACGGTAGTCGGTGATTGCAATTGCCGAGATCGGTGTCGAGTTATATCGAGATCTTGCCCAGAGGTTCCCGGTTTTAGTAGATCAGTCAGATAGTTTTTTTTTTTTAATTAGTGCAGAGCAGAGTGTACAGGACTTCAGTCGGTTGAGATGAGATCAAAGATTATAAAATCGCAGGTCCAGAGTTGGTTCAGAAATTAATGATTCAATCACAATTATCATAAATAGTTTAGAGACTGCTCAAAATCACCAGTTTAGCTTCGTAGATTTTGTGTTGAAGACCTTTGGAATTTTAAGTGGGAAAGTGTTTAGTATTTTGCATCCGAAGTGGTTTGGGCAAGATAGCAGTGATCTGGCAGCATTGGTACAGAAGGAGCAACCTGAGAAAGAGAAGATTATATGAGATGACTGTACCCCCACCTTTTTGTTTAAAAATTGGTAAATGTTTAAATTTCGTCCTTTATAAGATGGGGAGAGTTGTAACATCCCAATTTTCCAATTCTATTTTCAATAAATTGAGATGGGCATTTCGTTGGAACGTATATAGTTCTTTTCCTTGAGTCAGCCACTCATGTGAAAATTAGTCTATCGAGTGAAACTGTTAAGAGTTTCTAATGCATTAGATTCGAGAATTTGACTAGGAAGCGACCTTTTGACCGAGTTAATCTGCAAGGGTCATTACGGCACAGTTAAAATTTAATTAGAGACCAGAGATAGGTCGACTCGACAAAGGCATGTGATCGAGTGTGGGTGATTCCACCGGATCGCACAATTCTTGTCGATCGGCACTGGACTGGCTTTTCTGTCATTTGGGTATCCTGTGTCCGTGTTTGAAACCTTGAGATTATCCCGACAACTGAGAGTTGCCAATGTGTCGAAGATGTACATTGTGGCTTGGATTGATTAACCACAGGTCAAATGCACGAAAATTTATAAAAGCTACCCGGTAGATCGGGATGCGCTAATATCGTACCAAAGTGAAATTAACCGTGAAATTGATATCGAATTCAGAAATTGGAAGTCTCGGTGTGTCATAAATCATTTTATGATCGTTGACTCATCTTCAGAAGGTTTTTCATATAATCAGAATTTTTAAGCAATTAAATCAGAGAATGGCTAATTTGGCTCGAGAAATTAGTAGGCCCGCTTTTGGTCGTGCTTTTGGGACTCAAGTTGGTTCTATGGTCAAGTGATTACGTAAATTGAAATGCGGTGATATTGGATTAATTTTATGGATTTCAATTTAATTCAATTGGAAGGAAATTGAATGAATTGTGTTGTACAAGATTTTGAAGAATTCATGCCATGGCGGAAATTGAAATTGGACCTAGTGGGAAGATTGTGGTGGAAGACTTGGGTGAGTGGGAAGTGATGTCACATGAGGTCATGGTAGACCATTTTTGTGGATTAAAGAAAAAAGAAAAAGAAAAATGAAATGGTCCCATCTCTCCCTCCCTCCTTCCTCTCTCCCGTGCGACCACTCCTCCATCTCCATCTTCTTCTTCTTCTTCTTCTTCGAAGGCTAGCAACAGGAGAGATCCGGTTGCAGCAGCCTCCGCCCGACCGGTCGCTCGTTCGCTCGCCGCCGCCGCCTCGCGCCGCCCGCATGCGGCTCGTCGGTCAGCTCGCATCTCCGCTCCGCCTCAGCCCGCGTCTCCAGCCTTCCTCCACTATCCAGCAGCTGTCGTCCCGAGTTGCCGCCGTCACCGGGGTCGCGGAGACCGCTTTGGAGCCACCGCTCTTCGTCCAAGCCTCATGCGCAAGGCCGTTGTTGCTCGCTACTACTCGCACGTCTTCGCCTCCCTCTCGCTTGCCCTTGCGTCGCAAGCGCTGCATCAGCCCACGCCAGAGCCGTTCAGCCACCTCCGGCCACCGTTCGGGCTCCACCTGGGTCCAGTTTGACCCTTCAACCTTCCCGGTCCCTCTCCATCTCATTCAAGCATCGGATCTACCATTTCTTGGCCTCAAAGCGTAGCGGACAGCAGCAATGAAAAATGGGTATGGCAACCCGGTTTTGGCCCGTTTTGGCCGGCTTCCCGCCCTCGGATGCTTGGCCCGCTTTGATAAAAGTTATTCCTCTCGGCGTTCTGTTGTTTTGGTCCGCTCGACTCGCTAATCCGGTAAGTTTAGCTCACTAAATCTTGATTAGACGGTTAATGATGCCCTAAGTGTGCTTAGTCTAAGTTAAGTAAGTTTAGGTGGTTAGATTATGGTGTTTAATTAAGTTAAAGTGTGTTTAGTATAAAGTTAAGTATGTTTATATTAATATAAGCTTTGATGTGACTTAAAGGAATTTATTTTTGATTTATTTAAGTATTCTGAAATTATTAAATAATTTAATAGTATAAATTTATTCGAAATTATTAAAATATTATTATTTAAATAAATTTCGGAATAAAAATTAATTATTTAATAAATTTCGAAAATTATATCGGGACCTTATTTGCTCACAATTTCGTGCCGATCGCTGCTATGTAGTCAGATTTTGAAATTGATGATTGGATATTATAAATTGAGTGTGGATCGTGAAAATATGGATATTATTATTTAATTATTTTCGGAATAAATTTAATTATTTATTAAATTTCGAAAATTTTGTCAGAACCCTAAACTCTCAGAATTTTGTGCCAATCACTGCTGTGTATTTAGAATTTGAATTTGATGATTGATTGTGGCAAATGGAGTGTGATTGCAATAAATAGAGATTATTTTTATAAAATTCCAAGTGTCAAAATTTGATGGAAGAACGACCGTATTTGACCACCTATTAAAGGTTGTGCCCAATGGGGTCATGATTGGCCACCTATTGGAGGTTGTGCCCATCGGGTCGTGATTGCCACTAGTTGTTAAACCTTCCTATAGGTTGTGATTGTAAGCAGCAATTAGTTTGCTAGAATGACATATAATCGGCCGAGTCGATTGATCGCCGAGACGATCCAAGTTGTTGAATTGTTCGATAATGTGATTGTGCCATAGTTGTTTGGTTATCATAATTGCACGTGGTTGGATTATATAAATTGTGCTAACCTGTAGATGAAGACTAATTCGAGGTAAGTCTTCTTGATGTTGTGGCTAGGCGACTCGGGCGTATTTTCTTTCTAATAGGGGTTTAGGGGTTGAACTTACCGAGACAGGTGTCTCATCCTAGTTGTGGGATTAAAATTTCAGGTCCCTGGTTGACGGAGCGGGTAGATAACCTTGGTTGGCTTTGAGGAGTTGCAGAGGTGAAGTCATAAGGATTTGAGAACGTGTTCGAATTGTAGGTCATAGGACAGTTCCTTTTTAAGAGCCGGTCTTTTGAAGACTTTTGGCCATAGACCTCGGTTTGTAATTCTATTGAATTATGAAAGTGTTATGTTGTGGTTTTGCTTCCTACTTTTCTATCCCATATTTCATTGTCCGGGGTTTTATAATACGTTCCGCTTGCGCAATAATAAATGAATGGGGTTGGCGACATTATCTGGGAATGTCACATTTGCATGGCCATGGTGGGATGTTGGTGTGCTCGAGATTTGGAGCGTGACAAAACATGGGTTGCTCGTTGTAGACAAAAGGTTTATATCACTAGAAAGAAATGGTCGTCATAGTGGCCTGAACGATCCTCGTTGACATGAACAACGATGAGGAAAACATGAAAATGGGTACAATGACGATACTCTCATTCAGCAAACGTGGACAAGCACATATCACGTCTTTCCCATCATAAGTTTTAGAAGGAGAATATGAGGCCGCTCTGATATAAATGGAGAGCTTATTACAGAAGGAAATATGCCTCGATCAAACTCTGCTACAAAATATAAAATGCTACCTAACAAACACAACAATGCTGCCACTAACGATGACCAACGAAACCGCAATCTAAATCACTAAAAGTGGTCACTTATGCAGAGCACAACAACAATTCTCCGCCCCTATGTCTACAGCAAGACAAGGAGGCTAGACAGTTCCATCTCCGTACCAAGTCGACCACTTCTCAGTCAATTCAGTCACAGAAACATCCAATTTCTCAACACTAACACTCGGCATCACCACGACGTGAGCGATATTTCCCTCACAAGCCAGTTGCCATCTGCGCACGAACTCTTCTTCCAATGGCCGTTCAAATACAACCGTGCTGCTAAGCTCATTTAACATGGCACTTATCCTTGCCTCACGAAGACGATCCTTCAGGTAGTGGGCATTTCTAAGGCACTTTTGTACTTCTTTTTGAAACCCTTTGTAACCTTTACGATTGAGTGTGTACCAAAGGAAAATAGGAGCGTGGCCATTCCTGCTACCCATGATCGTACAAAGAGAGATAGTTAGACGTGGAAAGAAATAAGAAAGAATGGTGTTCTCTGCACATTTAGCTCGGGAATGGTGAGTCGCCTTGCTGTTAACAACAAACAAGGACAGCTAAGTGGTCAAGGATTCTATCGAAGACCTAGAGAGCTTGGGACGGGCCAAGCATGCATCCAAAGCTTTTTCTAAGCTATATACAATTTCCGTGATCGTCGGGCGATCTTTGCCTTCCAAGTTCACGCAGTTTGCAGCTAACTATCCTACGTACCTCACGGCTTCTATTTCAATAGGGTTAGGGGGCAAGACATTCCGGTCTAGGACCCTATGAATCTTGTCTTGTAATATGTAGGGGATCACAAAGTCCACCACATTCCTCGGCACACTGTGCCTGTTGTTGTGCCCGTTGTTGTGAATAGCCCTGTACCCCAATAGTAGCTCGAGCAGGACGACTCCGAAGCAATACATGTCGCTTTTGGACATGAGAATTTGGAGCCAGTAGTACTCGGAATCCACGTAGCCAAGTGTCCCTGTAGCGTGGAGTGAGAGGTGGGACTCATCATCTTCGGGCCCATAAGAGAGAGCCCAAAATCGGAAACCTTAGCTATCTAACTTTTGTCGAGCAAAATGTTGGAAGACTTGATGTCGCGGTGGACAAAAGTTGGACGGCTAAGGTTTCTGATTTTGGGCTCTCTCTTATGGGCCTTAAAGACGATGAGTCCCACCTCTCGCTCCATGCTGCAGGGACACTTGGCTACGTGAATCCTGAGTACTACCGGCTCCAAATTCTCACGTCCAAAAGCAACGTGTATAGCTTCGGAGTTGTTCTGCTCGAGCTACTATTGAGGTACAGGGCTATTCATAACAACGAACATGGTGTGCCGAGGAATGTGATGGACTTTGTGATCCCCTACATATTGCAAGATGAGATTCACAGGGTCCTAGACCGGAAGGTCTTGCCCTCTAACCCTATTGAAATAGAAGCCGTGAGGTATGTAGGATACTTAGCTGCAGACTACAGACTACGTGAACTTGGAAGGCAAAAATCGCCCAACGATCACGGAAATGTATATAGCTTAGAAAAAGCTCGGGCTACATGCTTGGCCCGTCCCAAGCTCTCTAGGTCTTCGACAGAATCCTCAACCGCTTAGCCATCCTTGTTTATTGTGAATAGCAAGGCGACTCGCTATTCCCGAGCCAAATGTGCAAAGAACACCATTCTTTCTTAATTCTTTCCATGTCTAACTATCTCTTATCATGGGTAGCAGGAATGGCATTGGACATCATTTATACGATCCATCCTTGTTAGTTGAACACCACGAGGCATTGGACATCCCACGAACTTGTGGCGTGAAACACTTACGCTTCCAATGGGCTTCTTGAAAGAAACCTTTGGCGCCTGTTCAAAAAAATAAATGACAATGTTAAGGGAATACGTTCAGGGAAAGAAAGCTCTATATGCATGAATAGACAAACCTAGCTGAAAACAAGAAGAAAGCAATTTCATACAACTCATTGCAAAACAAACAATTAATTTGAAATAGTGAAATCTCCATAAACACCAGGTATTTAAATAACTTACAACTTGGACTGGACTGATATAAATCTTTGAAAAAGAAAGCTAAACTACACAAATACAATATATATAGAGAGAGTACATGAAAATCTCTTTTCGACACAATACAATTTACCTCCCCATATAAAGAGAGTAAAACAACTCTTTTCCTTCCGGTCTTCTTCAAAAATAGTAACATGAATATCAAATCACTTACCCGTTTCACGAAAGGCATCATGAGTCCAAATAAAGCTCCATCACAATGTATATAGAATCGTATCTCGCGCATGAAATCGGATTAACCAATTTTTAATAAAATTATGAATTGTATCTCGAGCGTGATCGGATTGGCGATTTTTCCATGCAATTGCAATTTTTAATAAAATTATGAATTGTATCTCGAGCGTGATCGGATTGGCGATTTTTCCATGCAATTGCGAGTCATATTTCAAGTGTGAAATTGGACTGTCAATCCTATGTACATTGCAAAATTAAGAAAATTTCCTAACTCATGAGGGATCAAGAGATTTCTTGGATATCGCAATATTGATCAAACATTCAAAGAAAGATTGCGATATTATGAATTAGGCAGTGACATATATGAAAATCAGATTAATCGAGAGTCTTACCTGTCACGCGGTTGACGTTTCCAAATTCGGATGGATGATGGGTCACGGGAAATCACAGTGAGGAAGATCGTCTCACAGCAGCGGCTGCTCGTGGTGGCTTCACGCAAGTGTGATCAGAATTTCCACGATATTCACCTGTATCGAGTTCTCCCTCGGTGAATTACCAAGTACTCTGGAAAATTGCTAAGCATGAGGAGGAATAGTCAGAACACATGCACGAGGAAAATTAAAGAGCACCGATAGAATCCTGTCATTGTCATGGCCAAAATTGGGACGGCTCTTGGTTTGAAGATATCACAATTGCATGTGATGTTGCCGTCACTGGACACAGCATCGAGACATGCAATATTTGACCGGAGACAAGGACGCAGCTGTGGAAGCGTTGTAATGATCTGGAAACGTCAACGAGGGACGGACTTCGTCTCGGCTGAGCTCGCGGTGCAATAGGGTGTCGTCGTCGACGCTTCTGGCGTGGACAATTCACCCAAAAAAAAAAAAAAAAATGGAAACGACCTTCAAGAGCGACTCAAGGGCAGCTAGTGCGATGCTGCAGTGTGGACTCGGCTAGGCTGGTGTCACGAGAGCAGCCGACGTGGTGGTGGTGAAGATCAGGACTGCGGCTCGTTCACTCAGTCCAGTGCGGGAAGCGCTGTAGCTAGCAGGAGCATAGTGCCGCGGTGGGAGGAGTCGTGAAGCGGAGACCGCGAAGGAAATACCTCGCTCTAGCGTCTATCCTCTCTCTGGATTCTGGTGTGCCCGGTGTTGACCAAGGAAGAGAGAGAAGGCCGCCCTCCTATTGGACGAAGCAAAGACCCCTCCTTTGTCTTCTTCTCCCTTTGCTTATGGATGCTTGTTGCTTGTGTCCTCTTTCAGAACCTGCAGGAAGAACAGAAACCTTCCCCTCTCTCTCAGGGTCACAATGGTGGCAGCGTCATCCCTTCCTCTCTCGATGGGTTGTCGTGTCTATTCTGTGGCCCCCCTTTTTAGCTATGCGATGGTCTTATTTATAATGTTTAGTAACTGACCTCCTCATATATTCTTTGTCCTCAATCAATTATTTCTTTCCCTGGTTGACTGATTCTATGCGAATATTTTATTCTATTGTGTGCGTTGATATCGGCAAAAGAAATCTTTCCCAAGCGGTGGATGAATTATTCGAGGAAAGAAATCTCATTTGTGAATAACGTCAAAATCTTCTTTCCTCCTTTTCCACTTGCTTTGTCCGCACGATTGTATTTACCAGCTCAGCTGAGTCCTTTTTTTTTTGCTTGTTTTATTTGCCCATACTTGCACATATAATGCCATGATTACATATGAAGAGCATAGATATTGGTCCAACGCTTGGATTAATTCCATCATATATTCAGCTTATATTTGCTGCACCCTTTCTTTCAAGGCTTAGAATTATAAACAATATGCTTTCTTGATTTCAAAATTCTTTCCAATTTAGATCACCGATTTTCAGCTATGCAGACTTGATGGGCTTGATTGGATTTCATGCTTTTGTGGGCCCCATTAAGTTCGAGACCATTCACTTAAGTTTATCCATCGCCGGTCCAATGCAATAATGATAAATGCTCCTAAAACTATATGCTATGCAAAATGATCAGATCGCCAAAATTTAGGTGTCAACAAGTATCCACAAAAAAGATCTCAAGAAATTCTGCTTTGATCGCTTTGCACTTAGACACAATAGTAAGATATTTCCTTTGTGCAGTTCACTCTCAAGGTAATTGGCCACATGATCATGAGCTTAGAACCAAAAGGCGAAGAGCAGGAGAAATTCCGATCCAATTTCAAAATAATTTCCTCTTCATTCGCATCCTTGCCATTCAAAGTGCCAGGAATTGCATTTCATCGTGGAATTCAGGTAATTTTTTTTCCCATGTACATGGAATATACTCACGATAGAATGAAAGACTTTGTCTAGTTACTTTCCGAATATAACGATTCAAAAAAATCAGGCTCGAGATAGGATGTATGGCATGTTGGACAACGTTATTTCTAAAAGGAGAGAAGGACAAGGCTTCCAAAATGATTTCCTGGAGTCCCTGATAATCAAGCACAGCAAAGCAGCAGATGGAGAAGCCGACAAAGACAAGCTAACTGACAAGCAAATGAAGGACAATGTACTAACTCTTCTAGTTGCTGGTCATGACACGGCCACTGCTGCTCTGACTTGGCTCATGAAATTTCTCGGAGAAAACCCTCAAGTTCTGCAACGGCTCAGAGTACTCCCATTTTGCAATGAACACTGTTAAATTGAAATCGTGACCTATGAATACTGAAGAACTGGGCTGTATGCTTCGTATGCAGGAAGAACACATGGAAATTCAAGCGAAGGGCAAGGGTGGAGCGAATTTATCTTGGAGTGAAGTTAATAACATGCCTTATACCGCTAAAGTAAGCAAGACATTAGCTTTATCACGTTAACTATCCTACTGAAAACTGGAAGATGTAGAAATTTCTTTTAACTTGGTATTTCAGGTAATAAGTGAAACTCTAAGGAGAGCCACGATATTACCTTGGTTCTCAAGGAAAGCTGCTCAGGATTTTGAGATTGATGGTATGCATCCCAATGAAAAGACAAATCACGCTGATTAGAAAAATGCAATTTCAAGATGCTTACTATTGCTAGCTCTTGGTCTTTTACAGGATATAAGATCGAGAAAGGTTGGTCGGTGAACCTGGATGTTGTTTCTATTCACCATTACCCGGAAGTTGTCCCTCAACCAGAAGTTTTTTTTTTTTTGGTCAGAAACCAGAAGTTTTTGACCCTTCCAGATTTGATGTAAGCATTTTTCTGTCCCTACGTCGAATAGCTCACTTTTTATTTCTTACTTCCAGCTGATTTTTTTTTTTCGATTGATCTCAGGAACCTTTGAAGCCTTTCAGCTTCCTTGGATTCGGTAGTGGACCACGTATGTGCCCTGGGATCAATCTGGCGAAGCTAGAGATCTCTATTTTCATTCATCACTTAGCGTGCAGATACAAGTAAGAACAGAGTGCTCATTTTGATAAACAAAGTCTAATATTCCTGCCAGAACATTTGATTTCCATCTAACATGTCAACCAGTCAAGGGGACAACCTTTTTAAGCATACTGTCTTTTTAATAAATGAAGCCAAAGAAAAAAAGCAAAAAATTGATATGGTTGATATGTTTGTGTCTGAGACTATGCTTGATGAATTTCTCAAGCGTTTGTTGCGAGTGTAGAACTTGTTCCGACAATCTTGATCTTCACAGGTGGACTCCTGTGGAGAGAGATGACTCAGTCCAGCCTACTCTAGTAAGGATGCCCAAGAACAAGTATCCAGTTCTTGTCGAGCCACTGTAGATGAATTTGTTGCTTCACTTGGCAATACGGCACAGAGCCATAATAGCCAAGAAAAGAAGCGGCATGGTGGATTCAAACTTTATTGTTATGACCCGAATGTCAATGCAATATCAATATGCTAGAATGATAAACTCACTGGGTAATGGTAGCCATAAGTGAATGCTTGCCCAGGAGCACATTGTATGACTGAGAAAATGAGAAATAAGAACGTCTGAAGCTGTTTACGTTTTTCATGAGTAGGTCGATTTCTTGCTGAATAACTATCTTTAGCTACGATCCTATTACTCCAGCCTGTTAATTAAACCAACAAATGCAACTCCAACCGGTTTGATCGCTGAGAGTGGACAAATAAGTAAAGATTGGAGATGTCTTTCGTGTATGAAAGTTAATTCATTGAAACACGCACAGAAGCAAATTGGAGAGCCTGGGCAGTGCTAGAGATATTCAAAATCAGGATACCAAAGTTTGAATTCCGTATCACCCTGGACAGACAAAAATCTAAAACTCCAGAAGGATAGTTACTGAAACCTGATACAGATGTTATGTCAGCTCGAGCTCTAGCTCCCATTTATCAGGAGGCAAACGTTAATGCACAAATCAGAGGCTTGGAAACCTGCTTTCATTGTATTTACGGATAGTTTATTGTATGTGAAGGTTTTTTTGGTTGCAAATTGATAGAGGTAACTTCAAAAGGAAGCAATTTCATCTAAATGATGCCATAGCTAAATAGGTTTTAAAATTTCCCGTAATTAGCTTCTTCCTTTTTTGCTAACAGAAATAATGCAGTCTTGGATATAAAGTCGACGAAGGTCAACATAACAACCCGTCAGATTAATGACATGACAAAAAGAGGCAAATGAATTTCATTTTGTGCCTTCATTGCATGCAGTAAATCTCACCCCTACAAAGAGAGGCAAACATAACATCGGGAAAACCCGTTTCCAAGCAAAGAGGTAGCCATGAAGCACTGAAATAAAAGGGCCTTTGCTTTCACTTGTCTAGAATCCCAGATGGCAACAGCATGGATGTAAATTATCGATGAGTAAAACAATGAACGGCAGAAACAGATGTCCCAAAACCACACAAACCAAAACAAGCTTAACCCATTCAGGAGTCAAGCAACAACAAAAGACCTTCCTCCATTCCAGACAAACTCAATAGCTCACTAGCCAAATCCTGCAGAGATTTTTCACATGATCGGAGAGAAGCCTTCAATTATCTTGAGAAGAAAAAGAAGCTCTAACAGCAAACATAATTTAAACATGATAATGTAGAATGACGTTTCTCTCTTGCCAAACTAATTAGTTGCATTCCCATTCTAATTTGATGCTCTTACGCTTTGCCCTTTAGCAGCCTGCAGAATCAAAGGGATTCCAACAATTTAACTATTTGCTGATCTAGCACAATTATTCAACTGTAAAATGTGCTACCGAATAGATTTTGAGGAGGAGCAACAAAAGAGCAGATGCTCTGAGCATTGGATGCTTTCTGGTTGTGTCCGTTATCTTTCGACCACCTGCAACAATGTGAATATTACATGATCAGACATGGAAATATGCATCAAGGAACAAGCTTCAACTGCTGCAGGTCTGATGTTTCCCTTATTCAACAGAGTATAGGGTGTCGTTCAGCATAGAATCCTCCATAAGATCACAGAAGTCAACATCAGAGATCTCAAAACTTACATTCAAGAAAATCACTTCTCTCTGTCACACAGAGAGTTTCTTCTACGACTCTGTGTGTATGCATGCTCTCTTGCTAATGTTTTCAAACGGAAGGAAAAGGTGCTGGCAAAACCAAACCTAATCAGTGTCTAGGGAAGCAACAGAGCAAGTGTGGAAGAAAATAGGAATCTTCATACCATTATGATGCTAGAAAGTTATCATCACTTCCCTCAATCGTAGAAATTTGTGCATGACCATGTTTATAAAGGGCATAGACCAGAGCCTTCATGATCTTAATCTAAGTTATCAAAAGCAACTCAAAGAAAATGGCATATAGACCAGAGCCTTCATGATCTTAATCTAAGTTATCAAAAGCAACTCAAAGAAAATGGCATATTGTTCTGTCGAACCAGTTATATCAGATGAAACTGTCACATGATGGAAGCTCAAAAGCTACCAAGTGAAAAGAAAATTTTACCCAAACACGATATCCAAAAAAGAATGTGTAAAACATTCACCTGGGAGCTAGCTGGGCAATCATCTTCAGATTCATCATCCTCGTGATTCACATCCACTGATGCCAAAGCTGGGGGTTTCTGTCACCTCTGCTTTTGTCAGTAGAGTACCTTTGGCAATGTTATGTTGACAAAGAGCACGCTGCAAACTATCATAAAATGTCAATAGGGGCATGGCATCTAACCGCAGAAGCTCGAATAATTCTATTGGATTGAAGTTCTTACGCTGAGTGGTTCACAAGAAGCATGACAGGCTCTTGATAAGAGCGACGCGGATTGACAAGGTCAATAAACACCTCCCTCCGGATCATGTTTGTATAAAAACATGTCTAACTCAAAAGAAGTTTCTGTCCCTAGTCTTCCTGTTATCCCTTCGAACCATAATCCCAACAAATGCATGGCCCAGAAGTTAGCGACGGGTTTCATATATGGATGTCTTCAAGACGCAGACAACACTTCGGCAGGATCGTCACTTACAATTTAGTGATGGAACCTTCAGGACAAAACAAAACATGGAAAAGTACATTCTGTCCCATTTGGACTTGGTGCGTAGTTTAAGCAACACAGAAGATTAATATTTTATATATGTATTCCGCTCAAGGTCGAGTCATCGCTATTTCATGAAATCAAAACGTTTGAAATTTCAATTCTAGATCAAACACATGTCCGACTCATAAAACTAATTATATCTTGACCTCCAAGTCACCGGAGGGGGTTCTCCTCATGTACCATTTGTGACGACTCGACCGATTCTCGAGAAAAGACCGATCACATGAGTGCCGCCCAAATGCGCCCGCTGAGTTCTTTTCCTTGAGGTTCAAGATATTTACGATTTGGCCCCCAAGAAATTATTTCAGAGAAGTACAAACAGGAGCTATCGCTTGCAAATTTTTGTTTCGATTTCTTCTCTAGTTGCGCCCCCACGCGTCACGCAGGAGGGATGCCAACAGAGAATACATAAAAGCTATGGAATGGAAACAGACCCTGCTACGCAAACGCCAAACGGAACTCTGTTCTAACAATAATAATATTTACACTGATCAACCTTCCTCTGCCTCTTCCCCAATAAAAGAAAGACCACGTCTCACTCGCTCGGCTCGCAAGGAAGGAATTCCATCCGGGCCCAGCAGTCGGACCAAACTTCCAATTTACGTGCCGCCTCTCCAAATGTCATTGCTAGTGCGGGGCCCGTCCCATTCAACTGGAAAATGACCCGGGCGGCTGGGTCCCACTTGAACTCGGCCCACCAGCCTCTGTCCCCTCGATCCGGAAGCTTCCCCCAATGGCAACTTTCTGAGACCAGGGCAGTCTTGTATTTTGAAGTCCACCCCTGGAGGCAAAGGTTGCGCATGGCAACATTTCTTGGTTGGGAATAATTTTTTTTCAGAAATAGTTTTTTTTATTTCTATTATGGGGAACAATTTCTATGTAAAAAAACCCGTTGGGTAACTACACAAAATTTTTATTCTAGAAATAGAAAAAGAATAGAAATGCGTTTCGTAAAAAATAGTTTCTTTTTATATTTATTTGTTTTTATTTTTTGCCGTGACCGCCGCCATCGCGGACGCCGCCGCCGCCGGACATCGCCGTCGGCCGGCCGCCGCCGCTGCCGATCGGCGGTCGTCGGCCGATGGGCCGTGCAACGGTGATCGGCGGCGGCGGGCGGCCGGCGGTGGTCGGCTGGCGGCGGCGGGGCGGCGGCGGCAATCGTCGGCGACGGCGGTAGCAATGGTCGGCCGGTGGCACCGCAGCCCGGCAACGGTCAATCGGCCTCGGCGATCGGCGGCGACCGGCGGCGGCGACGGTCGGTCGGCCTCCGGCGATCGGCGGCGCGGCGGTCGGCCGACGGCGGCAATGGCGGCGGCGGCGGGCAACGGCAGGCGATGGTCAACGGCGATCAATGGCAGTTAGCAAGAGAAGAATAAAAGAAAAAAAAATTCACTTATTTCTTAAACTTGTTCTCGGGAACAAGAAGTAACTTTTTACTTCTCATTTCCATTCCAAAACCATTCCTAGGGCTAACTTTTTGTTCCGGGAACAAAAACTAACTTGCCGTTATCAAACAGGTTTCTATTCTTTTTTGTTCGGGGAAGAGAAGAATAGAAATTCTTGGGCTGGGGAAGTTTACCATGCGCATCCAAAAATAGCGTGTGGTCGCAAATGCTCTTTAATTTTGGAAGGTCGAGGAGACCTAGACATTGGAGACGTGAGAATAGTCCTGAAGCAGCTAATTCCTCCCTTGCAATTCCATCCCCGATTATTTTCTCCATCGAATTGCAATGTGCGACCATCAAACTTTGGAGTTTTGGAGTGTGGACGAGCCAAGACAAGTCTAAAAATCCACACCTGCTGCACCCAACTTCAACAAGACTAGGGAAGCAAAAGTTGGGTGCTTGTCCTATCCCTTGAGTAATCTCCATCTTCACAAGTATAGGGCAATCACATAGATAAAGCACCTCTAAATGCAAGAAATTACCGCTCTCTTTTAATGAGCGACTTATTGGGATGCAGGTCAAGTCCTCACAACCTGTGCTATGCACTCTCCTTATGCATCTCCGAAAGGATTGGAATATTTTTAGGGCAGAGGAAGGCTTGAGCACATGGATAGATAAGTCGGTGAGATCTTGCATGCACCCTAGTTCCTCCATTATCTCTTCTTCCTTCTCTAGAACCAATAGCCCCATACTGAACACAATCAACGGTAAGTTTGCAATTGCCCCGTCGGAATTAGGAAAGTTTCGCTTGTGCAATTTAATAGCAACCATTGTAAGTGAGTCAAGTTCTTAATTTCCCTAGGCAATTCACTGATACAAGTGTTCGATAGGTTCAAGTACTGTAAATTAATCAGATCACAGATTCCTTCCGGGAATAACTCAATATTACTATTGTCAGACAGGTCCAACACCGTCAAATGAGCTGTCATCGAGTTAAAAAATCCTCTTGGCATGAGCCTCACTTTAGTGTGCCTTACAAACAAAGTTTTGAGCAGGGAATACATGGCTGGTGTTTGGCTGATATTTATAATCCATTCTCCCCATAGACATGCTTTCTCCACTTCCCTCCATTTGGGGATCATCTCCGTGAACATGTCTTCTTCCTTCTACTACTAGCAACTTGTTCTCCCTTTGCCCATAGTCACAAGCAATCCAGATTGCCATGTCACGGATGACGTCATGCATCTTAACATGCGATTGTCCACCTGGATAAAGCTCACTTTCCAATAGACAAGCCCTATTTAAAACCCCCAATATAAATGCTCCCTCATCCCGCATATGGTAAACATCATCAATGTCTCCTAGCAAGCCCTCTCCAATCCAAAGTTCGATAAGCACGTTCGCTAATATGGTGTAATCCTCAGGGAAGAGACAATAGTAAAGGAAGCAAGCTTGTAGGGTATCGTCATTTAAGCTATCATAACTAAACTTTAGTATGTGGTATACTTCCCATTCCATACCTGGTAACTTGTGCGGTTTGTTCCTCAATGTTGTTAGTGCATGCCTCCACTTAGCGGGATCATCTTTACCGGCCATGGTTCGCCCAACAGTAACAAGGGCTAGTGGCAACCCTTTGCACTCTGCGGCAATATCCTTTGCAAGGTCTAGAATTTCTGGATGACAATCTACTAGTGACTTGTTGATGTTCTTCTCAAATAATTTTAGAGCTTCTTCGGACGTCAAGCACTGTACTTCCAAGGTTTCGTCGGCTTGCATAAGGTGGCATACTTGCTTCAATCGAGTTGTGAACACTACTTTGGATCCGTTATGACAAGGAACTCCGATTTTGGAAAGGTCTACCCTCACCCATACATCATCTATCAACAACACAAATTTCTTGCTAGTTAAAACTTCCCACAAATGATCAACCCTCTCATCTCAGGACCATCCTTCCCAACACTTGTCTTCAATGTTTAGCCTTTTCCTTATGGTGTTTTGAATGCTATCTTCATTCACTTTCTTTGACACCACCACCCAAATAACGACATCAAATCCATGCTTTGTGTGGGAAAGTTCCTCATTGATCCTTTTCATGAGGGTGGTCTTTCCCACACCACCAGTTCCATATAACCCAGTCACTCCTACTTGTTTTTCGTCCACGAGCCATTTCCACACTATAGTAAGGGAAATATCAAGCCCAACGGTGTTTTCCATAGGCCTCTTGAGCACTTGAGGAGGAGGTAATGGTGACGTCACAACATGGAATTCTCCTTCCTTAGGTTGGAGCTCTCTCATTTCGTTGAGCATTTGATTAACTCTTTTCCCCAATTTATAACTGCACCAGCCGTTCGGTGGGAGACAACGATAGAGACATTTAAGTTGGTCGTGTTCCCGAGCTTCCCGAAGAACTTCATCTTCTCGACCGCCAAACTCTTGCACCTTGCCTAACTAGTTCTCCACTTGTTTCGTGCGCAGCGCACGTGCTGCTTCTTCTTCACGTTCCACCCTTGCCTTCATATCGTCCCTCGTGGCCTTTAGGTCTTCAGTTGCGCTCTTCAAAGAGTCGACATTATCTTTAAGATTACAAATGTAGCCCAAAGGTCTGCTGGCCAAGCCCCATAACTCTTTAACAAGTTCTAAAAGGGGACTTGCGAATTCCATAGGTTCTTTCCAGGATAAGAGATCAAAAAGACAGCTTTTTTTTTTTTTTTTTGATAAAAAAAATCGAGTATTTAGATGTTAGGAAAGCTGGTGGATGGATGGTGTTCGATAAGCTCTGCTATATTTGTCTCGATTGTTCTAGCTAATATATGAATGAAAAGAATATCAGAACCTTTTCTTTACTTCAAGAAGAGAAATGGAACTATAATTCTTCTTCTTTCTTCGTCGAGGTCAAGTCGAAAGAAACTTACCGTTCAGAAATGAAATCCACAATCGTTCGAGCCAAGAGAGAGGGAAGATATCATGACTAGTCTCATTGGAAGGACCCTGAGGAGCTATGTGTTTTAGAGCTTGTTTGAGACAGAGTACATGATTGCTTAATATTAATGAAGGCAAAGAATCAGTTACCTATGTTTATTTGAGATAAGACAATTCTTATATTCTTCTTCCTGCTTTTGTCTATAGAGTGCGTGGAATCAACGGTGTCCAGAATCAAAGAATCACTTTTTTTGTATAAATGCAAAGAATTATTCGATTCCTTTTTAAGATGCAAATTAATGTAATAGAGTCAGCCTTTTAAAAGATTTTTAATGGAAATTTCACAAATATAATTAGTTGTTTATTTAGTTTTCATAATTTGACAATTTTGGGCAACTCTTGGAGTGATCCGCGTAAAGCCTTCTCTAGTACTTGAAAATTAGAGTTTGTTTAGTGTTTGCTTTTTGTTTTTCACTTTTATCAATGCAAAGTGCTTCAAACCTTTGGAGGTGACCTTACATTGATATCTAGATTCGCATATAATTCTCGCCAAAGTTTTCGAAATTTAAATAATATTTTAAATTTTAATGGAAAAGTAAAAAAGGAAATATTACTTTTGCCTTTTCCGAAGTCCACCAGCCATCTACGGATATTTTAGAATTAGTGCTATCCGATTTGCAAGTCGAAGCTCCCTGCACATGTACATTTCATTCTCCTGACATCAAATATATGCCTCAATATTCTTAATACTGCCTAGTCAACATTTTCATCCTAGTCACTTTTGCATGCAACTATGTTTTCTTTTATTCATTTGTTATTCCATAAATTTAATGTCTCATGGATTTTATAATAATAAAAATAATTTTAAATATATATCTTATGGAGAAAATAATCAGTAAAGTAACGTCACATAAATCCATTCAATTAAAACAACAAATTTATATTAAAATCTAAATGTTAAGAAGATAACATAGCAATTTGAAGCGTGGAATTGTTTCCTTGTTACGTTAAAATTTGTAAACTGACAAGAACAAAAAAACTTCTACAAATTATTTCTTTATTAAGTTTACATTTACAAATAGAAAGAACAAGATATATTGAAAGTAAACTAATGTTGATTCATTTTAATGCTAGTTCAAGAAAAATCTTCGAAAATTAAACTACTAATAACATATCTTATTGATAAAATAAACTTGTTATAGTTTGCAGGATGATGATATTTTTATACGGGAAAAAAGAGTTAATAATGAACATTGATCGAGAAAGAAAGTACTCATCAACGAAGACAACAACTAGCCTTTATTGATAATAATTAACCAATGTTTATGCCACGTCTCTAAGCCATTTATTCGTTTATTGTTCTGTTGCTTTGTTTGCTGACTAAGGTTTATTTGCTGACCGGGTCTCATTTGATTTAAATTTATCAACTCTTAATAAAAAAAAAAAACGTTATTTTCTTAACAAATGAAAAAATACAAACCCATAAAAAAAAAAAAAAAAAGTTGTTACCTTCTAGTTGGAAGATATATAATTACTAAAACATTATAGAATTACTAAATTTTATTAGAAATTCACCGAATCGAGTTTTACACGTTAATACTTTACTCACTAACCCCAAATGAAGAGTTGGTGATGGGGAAAAGTACCAAAATAGTCCTAAACCTTTTGTATTGGTACCAATTCAGTCATAAACTTTTCAATTGAATCAATTTAGTCCTAAACCTTTTCAAATTGGTACCAATTCAGTCCATCATGCTAATTTAAGCCGGAAATTGCTGATTTGGCCACCGGCGGTCTTACGTGGCGCCACGTGGAATTTTTTAATGATTTTTTATAATTTTTTCAAAATTTTTAAATTATTTTTTTCTCTTTTCTCTTTTCTTTTTATTTTTATTTTTCTTTTCTCCTTACCCTTGGCCGGCGAGGTCGCCGGCCGGCCGGCTTACCATTGCCGGCCATAGGCTGGTCGGGGCGAGGGGCCCCGTGCCCTCGCTGGCCACGGCAAGGCCGCTGCGCCTCGCCGGCCATAGGCGAGGGCGTCGGCCCCGCCCAGATCCGGGCGAGGCGAAACCCTCGCCCGTTGGCCGGCGAGGGCCTCTGCACGATCCGCAACCATTGTTGACATGAACGACGATAAGATAAACATGAAAATGGGCACCATGACGATACCCTCGTTCAGCAAACGTGAACAAGCACATATCATGTCTTTCGCATCATAAGTTTTAGGAGGAGAATATGAGGCCATTCTGACAGAACTGCAGGAGCTTATTAGAGAAGGAAATATGCCTTGATCAGACACAGCTACAAAAGCTAAAGCATTACCTAACAAACACAACAACAATGCCGATGACGATGAGAACCAATGAAACCGCAATCTAAATCAGTAGAAGTGGTCACTTATACAGAGCACAACAACAATTCTCAGCCCCTATGTCTACAGCGACACAAGGAGGCTGGAATGCTCCAAATAAAGCTCCATCACAATGTATGTAGAATCGATCATGTGTAAACCCACTTTCTTCAAGAGTTTTTATAATGAGATCAAGGTCATCTACAGCTCCTTTGACAGTTGTTCCTTCAAAAGAAAATTAATAATTTAGCTAAAACTTCATGATCTGTCAGTTTACAACAAGCACCCCATATATATGGAATGCATGAGCCTTACATGCGGAGATAAGAGAGAATATAGATACCTATATTGGCATTGATGATAGCAGGCTTATCCTTGTTAGCAAGTAGCTTGTCCTTAAAATCTGCGGAGTCAATTTCCCTGGAAACCAGAGTTGCTACTTTAACGCATTCCATTCTATACATGCGTGCTGCCTTAAAAACATAACAATGCGACTCTCGTGATGCATATAGAATTCCATCAGGAAAAACTTCCCTCCTCCACATTCAAGGTTTGTCATCATTTCAGTCTTCTTGTCAAGTTTGCTTTATGCACACGGCATGAACAATGCAGCCAATTTCTGTCATTTACTTACCCCACTACGATCCCATGAAGATTGCCTTCAGTCCCACAGTTTGTAATATAACCCCAGTAATCACTTTTCTCGATTTCCCACAAACAAGCAAACCAATCCAACACACCAACTTCAAACTGTCTTGAATGCACTCCATAATTGCTCTCGATAAATGGATCCCCAAGGTTATTGATTAAGAAGTGCTGCAACTATGCCAAAGCCCCTTAATCGAAATCCAGATTGCAAGGATAGCCTGCACGGACAGTAAAATGCCAGTGAGAACTGGATATAGTTCACACTCATACATAAGTTCTGCCTCAAACAATGCGTATAGTTGCTAAAGTATAGAATTCCGGAGCTACAAAGTGTCCATATTCCAACAGATGCAGCGTATATGAGGGCAAACAAGATGAGAATGTTCACTAGCTTTCATTTATAAAAGTAAACGGGGCATCTTCATTGTGACATCCAGATTTTTTTGAGTTCTAATTTCCACTTGATAATTACTGCCGTTTTCGTTCAGTTGAAGCCCAAAAGAAAATAGAAAGGGAAAGAAAAAAGAAAAGAAAAGAAAAGAAAAGAAAATAATACCATGTGGTGTTATATTAGTATTTCTTTTCTCTCCCTATCTCTCCTTTTCTTTCTTTTTCTTTTCTCTCTTTCTCTCTCTCTTCTCTCCCCTTTTCTTCTGTGCGGACAGCCCCTCCCCACGCCGACTCTCTCTCCTTTTCCTTTGCCGTTTCCTACTTTGCTTTCTCTTCCCCATTTGACTTTTCAACCATTATCTCTTCTTCTCTCTCTCTCTCTTCTCCCCCACGTGACCTTCTTCTTCTTCTTCGTTCTTTCTTGTGCGGACCAGACCAAAACCAAGAAAGAAGAGCAGCAGCTCGCCGAGCACCACCGTCGCCTGTCCCGCCGTCGCACCGGAGCCGAACCGCCCGCGACGCCCGCCCGCACAACGCCGCGTGTTCCGCCGGCCATCCCTCGCACCCAGGCGTGCTCCCCGCGCGATCCAGCTGCTGCCCATCCTCTGTCCAGCTCCGTTCGGCCACGATCCGGCCACCTCCGGCCACCGTGGGCCACCGCTCGGCTCGCCAAGCCACCACCCGCTCTCTCGACCTCTTGCCGCCCCTAACCCTCTCTCTTTCTTGCTGTTTTGCGGCCGAACCAGCAAACCCACGGAGTGGGTATCCAGCTGTTCGTGGGCCGTTTCCCGCCCCGAACCCGAGCCGTGCTTTGGGGACAATTGTTCGCGTCGCCGCCGTCGGATTGATCCGATTTGCACGCGATTTGGTGAGTAATCTCACTAATCCTGGATTAGTTGGCTAATTATGCTTTAGGTTGGTTTAGTTTTAATTAATTATGTTTAGGTTGTTAGATTAGAATTAATTAGTAATTATTAGTCAATTGTTGTGCGATTTAGATAAATTGATTGCGCTATTAGCAAGTAGACGTGGTCTACTATTTATTGGAAGTATCTTGGGAATTTTCCGATCCCTAATCGGGCTTCAATTTGGCGATTCGGGCCTAAGTGGGATTTTTGGCATTTAAATATTATTTTTCGGAATTAAATTAATTAATTATTTATTTTCCGAAAATTCAACTTGGATGGCTAGTGGCCGAATTTTTATGCTGATGATCATGGTGCAGCCCGTTTATTTAATTGGGCTTTAATTGAGCTAAACTGGATTTATTGAAATTAATTATTAATTTTCGAAATTAATTAATTATTTATTTATTTTTCGGAAATTAAGATTTAGATGGCCGACGACCGAAATTTTGTGCTGATTGTCGTGGCGCAGTCCGTTTATTTAATTGAGCTTTATTTTGTGCTAAATTAAATTATTTGTGAAATTATAAATTATTCTTTAATTGAATAATCTTTGGTTATTAATTGAAAAATAACTGGGCATCGGTTGATGATGCCAAAAATATTTGAATGGACTACAGAAAATGTGGGAGTTATGGAAAGGAAAGTATTATATTTTGGCTAAGGCCATCGTGTGCCCACGCACGATATTTTATCGAATATTTTTTATACGAAGAAATGAGGCCAAGGCAGTGCGAGGCACAATGCCATTGGGTCGTGAGGGATTAATCGTGTGTTGGCTTATAGTTGAAGTAAGATGATTATCGAAAGTGATGTGATGTGTGTTGTGTTGAGGGAAAACCATGGATCATGAGCAAGTAAAGGACTAAGTACTACACAAGTAGAAGACTTTGTGTGAGTTACCTCTAGCGCCTTATACCATTGCTTATTGTAGTTAAGGACTAAGTATTACATGGCGACTGAGTCACATGGGAATTACCTCTAGCGCCTTGCTGCATTGTTATGCATAATGGAGGGCTAAGTGCTACATGATGGAAGATCTCGTGTGAGTCACCTCTAGCGCCTTACCCTATTGCATTTTGTAGTGAAGGACTAAGTACTGCACGATAGCGAGATTTCGTGTGAGTTACCTCTAGCACCTTATACTATTGTTATTTGTGGTCAAGGACTAAGGGTGCGTTTGGGAACCACTTCCCAAAGCCCCTTTGAAGCCTAAAGGTACTTGGCCAAATGCTAGCCGTTTGGGAAAAATTTTGAGCCCGCATTCGGGAATGCCATGTGTGTGGCCGAAAGCCCAAGGCAAGGGGGACCTGCCTTGGGCTTTCGGCTTTTTCGGCATGCCCACACGGGCCTTGTTCATAAATTTTTTTTTTTTTTTCCGAAATTGTCCTCACGAATGTTTTGTTTTTCCGGTTCTTGCCCTTGTGTCGCAACTGTTCATCTTCTCCGGGGGGTTCGGTTCCGACTGACTGTGAGCGGCCGGCGACTGCTAGAGGGACGCCGGCGATCGTCGGGGGGTGGCGCGACCGACGCCGGAGGTGGCGCAACCGACGCCGGAGGTGGCGCGACCGAGGGCTGGGTCACCGCAAACCCAGATCTGGGGCGGCAGACGGTCTTCTCCTTCCGCGAGCTTCTTCTTCCGCGAGCGGTCCGGCGACCGTCGCGACGAGCGATGCTAGGCGGTGGCGCGACCGCCGCGACCCACGGCAAGGTGCGGGTCACCGCGACCCATCACAGGGGCGCGAGGTCGCGGGAGGACCTTGCCGCCCGATCTAGGTCGCACGACCTCGCGGCCCTCGGATGCGGGTCGCGGCGGCGTCGCGCGACCTCCGCGACCTCGCCGCCCCGTTCCGAGGGCGGCGTGGTCGCGCGACCCCGCCGCGACCCAGATTCGGGCGGCGGGTCCTCCCGCGACCTCGCGCCCAGATCCGCGTCGCCGGAGGTCGCGACGGCGTTGCGCGACCTCGGCGCCCCCAGATCCGGCGTCACCGGAGGTCGCCGAAGGTCGCCGGCGGCCACTCGACCTTTTGGTCAATTTTTTTAATTTTTCTTTTGATAATTTTTTTTTACCACAAAGATCTTTTGCAAGTGTAATTTCCCAAACGCTATTTTGCTCAAAATACTTTACAAAGAGCTTTTAAAGTGCAATTTACCAAACACGGTTGCATTTTGGAAAACACCTTTAAGTCAAAGGTATTTGCATTTTCCTAAAGACATTCCCCAAAAGTAGTTCCCAAACGCACCCTAAGTACCGCACGATGACGAGACTTCGTGTTGGGGTCACCTCTAGCGCCTTGAGCCTATATTTGAGTGGGAATGTTGAATGGGAATGTTGAGATTAATTATCGAGTATAGATGAAATCATCGATATGGTTTGATTCGTTTGTCATGGATTGACTGATTGAACTGAATTGGCCAGGAAGGGTCATTGTTGACATGTAATCGACTAAGTCGATTGATCAATGATTCGATCTGAGTGTGACTTGATGTGATTCATTGCCTTGGTTGGATGTTGTGAATTGAATGATTGAATGGAGATGATCATGAATGGTCTTCTGGCATATAATCGACTAGGTCGATTTGATCGATGCTTCGATAAGTGATCTGATTGCTTAGGTGCCTATTATGAATTGTACTAACTTGCAGGTGGGATATGAAGCCAAGGTACGTCTTCTGCCCTATGCGTGTATAGGCAGCCTATAGTATAATAGTTTACTAATTGGGCTTAGTGGGGTAGAACTCGCCGAGACGTAGTCTCATCCGGTTTGGGGAAAAATATTTCAGGACCCCGTTGAGGAGCGAGGAGGAATCGAGAAGGAGAACTCGGAGGTGAAACCCGAGTAGAAGGATTTTGGAAGAAGAAGATAATACCGAGAGAGATTTTGAGTATGACCTGAAGGGATTGAGATTCCATCTTCTTTTGTGAGCTCCAATTGATGTGAATAGTTATGAAGTTCTCTAATTGATGTCATGTACAAAAGTTTGGTTATAAATTTCAATATGAAAAATATGACCCTGCTTTTCTATCCCATCGTTTTATTATCTGGGGATTTTAACTGCTTCCGCATGTGCTTAAAAATGAAAGGGTCGGCGATACATTGTCCTGGGATATCGCATTATAAAATCAACCAAGTGAGACGGATGTGTGCGTGCCTTAGGATCGGGGCGTGACATTCATCCAAACAACATGCTACCGTGGTGAAATTGTTGTCCTGTGAAATCAGAGAACTTCCAAATATCGAATCAGTTTCTACCGTTAGCCAACCAAGTTAGATAGACAATATACAACTCTGAGAACAGAATGCTATCATTGAAGGCAAGAATTATGTTTTTATAGCCTGCAGTTGCATCTAAGGTTAGCCAAAGACATAGAATTGACGACAACTTACAGCCAACAATATGTAAACAACTGGCAAGGAAAACATCTCCCCCCAAACAAGTATAAGAAACAAATTCTGCTATATACATATAGAAGACATAAAAGTTTGGCCCGGATATTGTGGTCGACGAAGATAAACTGATTTGCCGAATCCACCCCCATTTGAAAGATCAAGTGCTGACAATCGGACAATAACCAACACAACCAAACAAAAATCTTTGGGCAGACCGAAAGAAATGGGGAAAAGTAGCATAGTTATCCTACAGTGGATCGATCATCAGTGAATGTTGGAAGTCCTACGAGCAAACAAGCAGCACAAATGACCAATGAATATTATTTTGTGCCTTCATTGCATGCAGTAAATCTCACCAACAAAGAGAAGCAAATATGACAAAGGGAAAACCCATTTCCAAGCAAAGAGATAACCATGAAGCACTGAAATAAAAGGGCCTTTGTTTTCTCTTGTCCAAAATCCCAGGTGGCAACAGCATGAATGTAAATTATCGATAAGTAAACAATGAATGGCAGAAACAAATGTCCCAAAACCACACAAATCAAACAAGCTTAACTCATTCAGGAGATGACCTTCCTCCATTCCAGACTAACTCAGTAGCTCACTAGCCAAGTCCTACAGAGATTTTTCACATCCTCAGAGAGGAGCCTTCGATTATCTTGGAACAGACCACCAAAAGAAGCTCTAACAGCGAACATAATTTTGTAAAACAACTATCTAGCCTCGGACAAAACATGATCATGTAGAACTACATACCTCTCTTGCCAAACTAAATGGTCGCATTCCGATTCTAATTTGAAGCTCTTAAGCTTGTCCCTCTAGCAGCCTACAGAATAAAAGGGATTTCTACCATTATTTGCTGATCTAGCACAATTATTCAACAGTAAAATGTGCTACTGAATAGATTTTGAGGAGGAGCAACAAAAGAACTGACGCTCTCCAGATACCTCCTGTGATTGGCAGAATAAGAATTTATCATCAATGCAACATCACTTCTTCATTGTAAGGTATGCAATGTGTTATGCACCACCAACCAATTAATGAAAGCAAATTTAGGGACATTAGGACTGAACCAAATCAACCTATGCCACAGACAACCATTCCCCTATTCCTCACCAGATTCCCAGCATCATGTTCCTGAAACAAGCCATTCTCAGAGACAGTATAGATAACTCTATTGGCCACAGCAGATTTTGCCAGATGCTACCACAAATGGCAGCTTGAATTTCTACCAAGTCATCAGAACGAGCTGGAGGGCATCTCCATTCATTATCCATGTTAACATCTCCCACTGCAGTACTAAAACCCAGAGCTGAGTCATAGATGACTCTAGAAGGAAATACATCAGCCAATATGCCAAGACGATGCCACCTGTAATACCAAAGTGAAGTGTTCTGACCATTAACTACAATATTTTTTCACAAAAGGGTTCCAAACACACCTCAACTTCAACAATTTCCTCCAGGTGCAAGTACTACCAACCTTAATAACAACAGTCTATCTCTAAGATATTTTTGTTGGCTGAGCCCAACATAGAAGAAAACTGGTGATAAGATGGAGTAGATGGCATGGAACAGGTCGTGTTAGAACAGGAACTGAGGACATTGTCAATCCCATTGTTGTGGGAAATTCTTCGTATTTATATACTTCACCACTGAGATAATTGGTCGAGCTTGGGTGTCCAGCAACAAGTCTCTTTATGTGGGTCGAGGAGGAAGAAGTGGGCTGATCTCTGACAGTTCAGTCTGAGCATTCGCTGTTTTCTGGTTGTGTCCATTATCTTTTGACCACTGGCATCAATGTGAATACTACATGATGAAACATGGAAATATGCATCAAGGAACGAACTTCAACTGCTGCAGGTCTGATGTTTCCCTTATTCAAACAGAGTGTATAGGGTGTCGTTCAACATCAAATCCTCCGTAAGATTACAGAAGTCAACATCAGAGATCTCAAAGCTGACATTCAAGAAAATTACTTTTCTCTGTCACAAAGAGACTTTCTTCTATGAGTAGGCGTGTATGCATGCTCCCTTGCTAATGTTTTTAAATGGAAGAAAAGGGTGCAGGCAAAACAAAACGAAATCGGTGTGTAGGGAAGCAACAGAGTGAGTGTGGAAGAAAATAGGAATCTTCATATCATTGTGATGTCAGAAAGTTATCGCCACCTCCCTCAATTGTAGAAATTTGTGCCTGATTATGTTTAAAAAAGGCATAGACCAGAGCCTTCATGATCACAATCTATGTTATCAAAAGCAACTCAAAGTGAAGAGAATTTTGCCTGAACGCGAAATCCCAAAAAGACCGTAAAACATTCACCTGGGAGCTAGCTGGGCAAAATCATCTTCAGATTCATCATCGATTCACAACCACTGGTGCCAAAACTGGGGGTTTCTGTTACTTACTGCTTCGGTCAGTAGAGTGCCTTTGGCAATGCTATCATGTTGACAAAGAGCACGCTGCAAACTATCATAAAATGTCAATGGGGGTATGGCATCTAACCGCAGAAGCTCGAATAATTATATTGGATTGAAGTTCTTACGCTGTAGAGATTCACAAGAAGCATGACATGCTCTTGACAAGAACGACGCTGATCGACAAGGTCAACAAACGCCTCCCTCCGAATCATGTTTGTGTTAAAAACATGTATAACTCAATAAGAAGCTTTTGTCCCTAGTCTTCCTGTCATCCCTCCGAATCATAATCCCAACAAATGCATAGCCCAGAAATTAGCGATGGGTTTCATATGTGGATGTCTTCAAAATGCAGTCCACCCAATCGATTTGACAGACAATACTTCGGCAGGATCATCACTTACAATTTACTGATGGAACCTTCATGACAAAACAAAACATGGAAAGTACATTCTGTCCGATCGAAAAACCTTTACCATGTAAATTTTGAACATGAATTTGCAACTATTAGCCGTCAGGTGCTTTTTAGTGCTTACTAGTTACGCGATACATATACTTTACCAAACTTCCCTTAAAACTTACGGCACATTTGATTATAATATTGACTATCACATTACATTTCTATTTCGGGCTGATTGCCTATTACATAGCCTTTGCTAGTAGTAACAACTATTACAGCTTACTCATATATTCTTTTCCGTTTCAATTCAGGCTAGATAGTCGTAGATTCAATCCAATATCAACTGACATTGGTTTCGACAAAGTTTGTGAAATTACTTTTTAAAATAAGTAAGCATAATATTTCGACAAAAATATAGAGTTTTATGATGACGCCACAGCACGCACCATAATTTAAACGGCAAATTGTCAAACTTTCATTATATTTGTGGGGCTACAAATTTGGTCTGTGGATGTTAGGACTCTTTAAGTTCAGACGAATCCAAGGGCCGATGGCGAGAGTCTCTATCAGGCCCTGACCTCTAGTTGTACGATATACGAATTGTCATCCTTCCTCTAAACTTATTCCTCTCGACCCGTTCAAACGGAAAATTATTAACTACACCCGAATATACACCCCTGGTGCATGACCTATTGAATCTTATGGACCTCAAGTGAGACCTATACGAACCAACGGATATTGGGACAACAACATCGGCTGCACCCGATACTCCTACTTCCGGAATTAGCATGCTAAAAATGTCTCCCTTTGCCTAAGTTTCTATGTCTGTTGTTGCATTGTGTACTTGGAGATGCTTTTAGATTTATAAAATTGAATGAACGAAAAACACTTTCATCATTCACAAAAATATTTAGATATGAATTGTTGTCAATAATAAAATCATCTTTCATTTGACTAATTATTTGGCTAATTATTCCAAGTAATATAAACAATCATTTTTAGAATAATGTTTTTCAAATCATTCATTTTCTGTGAAATAAAAGTAAACTATATTCAACCATTGGGCAAGTCCCAGTGGTCACCTAAGGAAAGATGGGGGATTCGAATCCCCACCTTTTAAGGAAAGTTGAAATGGGGACGATTAGTTTTAAGTATGAGTTTTAACTCACATACCCTGCAAAGAGAAATGACAAAAGTTTGAGAATGAGTTGAGAGTTAGAGTATGACTGATTAAAAAGAAAAAAAGAAGCCTATATTCATACTAATAGGCTAGTAAGGTATTGCTCACTAAGAATTTCAAAGCTGCTACTATATATGGGAAGCAACGCTAAGCGAGGGGTACTATTTAGTTCATAATAGTTCCTTTTTAAAAGAAAAAAAAAGTAAATGGAATTCGTCTTCAACATGTCACTATTAGGCGGTTATATCTGTTCTTGTTAATTTTGTCTCGTGCGAGATATGGCATGCGTTCGATACGCGAATTGGCTAGCATTAGATTCGTGCAGTATAATAATACTATGATGGTAGCTTAGTTGCTAAGAAATGTACACGGGTATATTAATTATACGCATAAAAAAATATAATATTGTTAAAGCAAATAATTTGCATGTTTATGCCAACCCATTTGGGTTTGATGCGCAGTTTGAGCAACAAAGAAGATTAATCTTTTATACATATCTTCCGATTAAGGTCGAATCATCGCTGTTTCGTGAAACTAGAATGTTCGAAATTTCAATTCCAGGTCAAACACATGTCCGACTCACAAAGCTAATTATATCTTAACCTCTGACTCATCGGAGGGGGTTCTCCTCACATACCATTTGTGATGACTCGACCGGGTCTCGAGAAAGGATCGATCGCATGGGTGCCTGCTTGAATGCACCCGCCAAGTTCTTTTCCTGAGGTTCAAGATATTTACGATTTTGCCCCCAGCAAATTTTTTCAGAGAAATACAAACAGAAGCTATCGCTGCAAATTTTCGTTTTGATTTCCTTCTTCGCCCCCACACGTCACGTAGGAGGGATCCGAACAGAGAATACATAAAAGCTATGGAATGGAAAGAGACCGTGCTCCTCAAACGCCAAATGGAACTCTGTTCAACAATAATATTTCACATTGATCAACCTCCTTCTCTCCCTCTTCCCTCAATAAAAGAAATACCACATCTCACTCACTCGGCTCGCGAGGTAGGAATCCGATCTGGGCCCACTCGACGGACTCGTCTTTCATTTTATGTGCTGCCTCTCCATATGTCATTTCCTCTCCAAGACCCATGCCACGCAACTCGATAGTGACCCGGGCAGCTGGGTCCCACTCGAACTCCGCCCACCAGCCTTTGTCCCCATAGATGGAGAAGTTTCCCCTCGCACTGTTCGAGTCCAACGGTAACTTTATGAGATGAGGGCAGTCGAATATTTCGAATTCCACCCCTTGAGGGAAAAGTAGAGCGTGGTCACAAATGCTCTTTAGTCTTGGAAGAACGTCGATCTTTAGGTTTTTGAGACGTGAGAATAGTCTTGAAGTAACTAATTCATCTCTTGCAATTCCATCTCCGATTATTTTCTCCATCGAATAGTAGTTATCGACCCTCAATATCTGAGTTTTGAAACGTGCACAAGCCAAGACAAGTCCAAAATCCACAATTGGAGACAATAGCAGTTGGGCGCTTGTCCTGATCCCTTAATTAATCTCCATCTTCACAAGTATAAAGCAATAGGCTAAATAAAGCACCTCTAAATGCGAGAAATTGCCACTCCCTTCTAATGAATGACTTATTTGGATGTAGGTCAAGTCCTCGCCATACCTGATACACACTCTTCTTATGCATCTCTCAAAGGATTGGAATATTTTCAGCGCAGAGAAAGATTTGTGCACTTTAATAGATAAATCAGTGAGACCTTGCATGTGCCCTAGTTCCTCCACCACCTCTTCTTCATTCTTTAGACTCGATTTCCAACTGCTGAACAAATTCAATGGTAAGCTTGCGATTGCCCCTATAAAAATTAGGAAATTGCTTGTACTGTTTAGTAGCAACCACCGTAAACGAGTCAAGTTCTTAATTTCCCTTGCAGGTTCAAGTATCGTAGGCTAATCAAATTGCAAATCCCTTCGGGGAATGACTCGATATTTTTATTGTCGGACAGGTCAAGGACCGTCAAACAAGCTGCCATCGACCGAAAAGATCCTCTTGGCACTTCCGTCATGTTTGTCTCCCTTACAATCAAAGTTTTAAGTTGGGAACACTTGGGTGGTGCTTGGTCGATAGTCCGAATCCATTCTCCCCATATAGATACTTTCTTTGCTTCCCCCCTTTGGAGATCATCTCTCGCAGAAATGTCCTCTTCCTTCTCTATCACTATTAACTTGTTCTCCCTTTGCCCATGGTCACAAGCGATCTAGATTGCCATGTCGCGGATGATATCGTGCATTTTACATATTGTCTTTGATAATCATCAAGCCCACTTTCCAATAGACAAAGCCTCTTTAAATCTCCCAAGACATACTCTCCCTCTTCTCGCATACGATATACATTATTGGTGTCTCCTAGCAAGCCCTCTCCAATCCAAAGTTCAATAAGCTCGTTCTTTATTATGGGGTAATCCTCGAGGAAGAGACAACAATAAAGGAAGCATTGTTGGGTAGAACCTTCTAAGCTATCATAACTGAACTCTAATATGTGGTACACTTTTTCCACCATACCTGGCAGCTTGTGTGGTTTGTTCCTTAGTGTTGTCAGTGCATGCTTCCACTCATGGGGATTAGCTATGCCGGCCATGGCTCGCCCAATAGTAATAAGGGCTAGTGGCAACCCATCGCACTCTCGGGCAATGCCCTTGGCGAGCATTGGAATATCTGGATGAGAATCTATAGTCGATTTGCCAACGTTGTTCTCAAATAATTCCAAGGCTTCTTCGGGCGTCAGACATTGTACTTTGAAGATCTTGTCCGCTACCATTTGGTCACATACTTGCTTTGACCGAGTTGTGAATACAACTTTGGATCCATTCTCCGGACTAGGACGAGGAACTCCAATTTCTAAAAGGTCCAGCTCTCCCCATAGATCATCAATCAACAATACAAACCTCTTCATAGTCAAATCTTCGAGCAGATGATGGACCCTTTCATCCCATGGCCATCCTTTCCAGAGCTCATCTTCAATGTCCAGTCTTTTCCTTATGGCATCTTGAATTCTATCTTTGTTCACTTGCCTGGACACCACCACCAAAATAACAACATCTAATCCATGATTTGCGCGAGAAAGCTCCATGTTGATCCTTTTCATAAGGGTAGTCTTTCCCACACCACCTATTCTATATAAACCAATCATTCCTACTTGTTCTTCGTCTACAAGCCATTTCCACACTTCCTTAAAGGAACTATCAAGCCCCACTGTCTTGTCCATAGGCATCTTCAGCACTCGAGGGGGAGGCAATGGTGACGTCACAACATTGAGTTCTCTTTCCTTGGAGAAAATATTCGGTGGTTCGTGCGCGCCACGTCATCGCCTGACGTGGCGCGCACGTACCATTCGAGATGCCGACACCTGTCATGTGGGACCCGCTGAAAAATGAAAGGACTCGGTCGGCTCGGCTCGGCTCGCTGGCAGAAGAAAGGACAAGTCACGCAAAGCTCCCGCCCAAAAGACTATTCTCTCTCCTCAATTAAATCTTCTGCAATTTTTTCTCTCTCACTTTCTCTCTCCTCGCGGGAGAACAAACACAGAACGATCGAGACCGCTTCCGCTTCCGCTTCCGCCTTCGTCTCGGCTCCGCCTCCTCAAAAGCCTCGCCGGTCATCGCTTCGGCACATCGGAGCCTCACCGCCGCGCGGTCGGGTCCCGACCCCCTCCACCTCCGATTGTTCCCGCGGAGATTGGGTACGAGGTTTGTGTCCGCCTCCGGCTCCGGCTCCGCCTTCCTCCCCCAAAATTTGCTTCTGGCACGTCGGAGCCTCACCAGTCGCAGTCGGGTACCGACCCCCTCCACCTCCGACTGTTCCCTCAGAGATCGAGCAGAAGGTTTGTGTCTGCCTCCGGCTCCGCCTCCCTCCCCAAAAGCCTCATCTGCCTCTGGCATCCTCCGTCTCCGGCATCTGCTCGTCCTCCCCGCCCCGCCGGCCTCCACCGCGAAGCCATCGGCCTTCGGCGGGGAGGGAGGCAGCCTCGGTCTCATTCCCGAGCGGCACTAGGCTCCCCGCCGCCGACCGGGCACCTTGTCCGTAACGCTGGCCCGCTCGGTCGCGAGGGAGATCTCGGACGGCGCGGAGAAGAAGGAGAGGCGCGGGCTGGAGAAGGATTCCCGCCCGACCTCCGCCGCGAAGCCATCGGCCTCGGCGAGGGAGGCGGCCTCGGTCTCATTCCCGAGCGGCACCGGGCTCCCCGCTGCGACCGGGCGTTGTCCCCGACGCTGGGCTGCTCGGTCGCGAGGGAGATCTCGGCGGACACAGGCGGGGTCGACGGTGCGGAGAAGAAGGAGAGGCACGGGCTGGAGAAGGATTCCCGCTTGCTGTGGACCTGGGCGGGGTCCCTGCGTTTCTCTCTCGACCGGTGAGTTTCCTTCTTCCTCCCCTCTCATGGGCTGGTTTCGGAATGCGCGGTCGAAATCCCGAATGGGTTGTTTCGCATCTTGTTGGGCTGTTCGGTTGCCGGCGAATGCGCGAGTAGCGAGGGAGCACGAAAGTGGAAGATTTGAAGGTTAATTTACTTCACGTCTTTGAGGACAGCCTTCATTTCTTCTACGTAGGCTAAGCACTGTAATGCCGAGGCTCTCTTTGATGGAATAATATGTTGTTTCGTTTATGGCAAAAAAGAAGATAAATATTAGTGGGAATATGGGCAATTGAAATTCAATTTTTCGATGAATAAATGATTTTGATGTGCATGGAAACACCTCACTAGAGATATTCTGCAACTACAATAATAGGTATTCTTACATGACTTGATCAAAGCGTAGAGCCTAAAATAAGTATATGTCCCTGTTGTCCTTGGAAGACCATACCGGTTTCGACTAGTTACGTTCTTTGGTTGAACATGGAATCTACATGTCGGTTTAGTCCTCAATTGCCTTCACTTTTTCCCCACCGACAATCTTTCGGTGCTTCATTCGGTATCATAGGATCAATAGTCAATTTATTCACTGACTATATGGTTGAGGCGAAGGAAAACGTTGACAGGAACCTTTTTGCCACCATTGCTAATGGTACACAGTAAGAAGTCGACTTTGACAAAATCACTACGAAATTGCAGGCCGGTTCCCGATATTTCTTCTATGCTGTTTTCTTCGTCATAGGATTCAGTCAAGCTCTTCATGAAAATAATCTCACGTCATTTGGAGGAGCAACCTCAAGGCAAGCACCCCGAGGTAAGAAGTTTGATTTTCTTCCATAGCAAAAGCATCGGTTGCTCATTGCCTATATGCCTCACATCTATTAAGTATTTCTTCACAAATGCACTAGAAGGTAGAAAGAGTACAAATCGCAGCTCGTAGATTGAGTGGGAAGGCATTGCTTTCTTCTATCGCATAGATAGAGCAAATATCACCCGTAGAAATTTTGCACACGCTTTTTGTGCCTCGGGTTGATGTGTATGAGATTAAAATTGTAGTTGTAAGACTAACCAGAGGGGTAAATATGTTGTTTTTTTTTTTCCAAGTGCTTCCTTTGCATCCATGCAAGAAATACAGTGCACTAAACGTCACGGGAGTGGCATTTCCATTTTTTTCCTACAAATAAAATAAGCAGCAAATCTTTTTGCTGAACTAAATGTCATGTTCAACCATCAGGGAAACATTTTGTACTCAAATCTACTGCCCAATATAATTGATATAGGGATGAGAAACTTTGAGTTTGTTAAGTTTTTCACTTTTTGATACTGATGGTTTTTGTTTCCTATCATAATCACAAATGACATGAATTGTTTCAACATCCAATTTCAGCTGTATTTAGTCTGTGGAGATTTACTAAAAGAAAGAGGCAGGTTGCTTTCAACATCCTCACCCCTGGAGGATTTGTCCACTCGAGGATCCAAGGTATGTCATCTTTGTGAACTTACTCCCCTGCAGTTAAGTTGCAGTTACCGATATCCTTTTTCCTGCCTTTGTCATATAGTGTTGTCCATTGGCATGAGATAATTTGTGCAAGAAATTTATATATATTATGTTCCCTTAATATGCTCTTGTTATCACATTAGTTGATGCTTTATGATGACTTTTTGGTCAGCGGGCACGATCGGTGTGTGGGTTGTTGTCCTTATTGGAATGGGTATCGCATTCTCTTTCTATTATGTACTCTGAAGAGAAAAAAATTAAACGGCTCATTGGTCAACTATCACTTGATTATAGAAGCTAGAAATTAGTTCTTAGTACATATGGTTAACTGAATATCTTTCTGCTTGCAATTAAGTAGCTATTATCACCGTGGAGAATTTGTAATCTGATGCCTCTGCACTCTTCTTGTTCATAGTGCTGCAGAACCTGCTCAAAAGAGGGTTGTGATCATCGATATGTATTTGAGATGCAAGAGAAAGAACTTTTCGTGAGTGCCTCTCTATATGATGCAGAAAATCTTTAGGAAAGAAAAGCTCGCAGACTTCTTTTGCCAATTTTTGCAAAATGAATTGGAAAGATTTTGTTTGATAAAAGATTTTAGTAAGGGTGGTTGGGACTATAATAGATATTTTCAATTTTCATTTAAACTTGCTTGCGGGATAGACTAATAAAGCAAGGTCTTTAAGTTAACGTGATTTCATGTTCCGTCAACAATTGTAAAGGACGAGAAAGTCTAATATTTGCATCTTGCGGGATCTTAAAACTTTGTTGGTGAAGACAAAAAGGGAGTTTGAAGATCTGCAGTTCCAGTTTGAGAGAGATCTAAAACAGCTACGTACGAAAAGTAGACTAAAAGGGCGTAGTCTAATTAGTTCTTTTTCCTGAGCAAGGCGAGGCTTAGGACATGGAGCTGCATGTTCCTTGTCCTTTTGCATTGAATATCAACCATTTTAGATGAGTGTCGTCTATATACTTTATTTATTACAGCTCCTCCGCTGAATGTTATTATCTCGATTGAGGCCATTGTCATTAATATGCTCCCTAAGATTTGGCAATAAATCTCAAATTTCAACTTGAAGAATGAATCTATGGGATCTTGTTACGATCTTTTTTGCTTTTGCATTTTATTAAGGAGAATAAAAGCTAGATGTGACATGCTTCTTGAGCATTAATATGTGTTTTTCTTTTCCAATGGATCGGGCAATCAAGTCCAAGAGATGTCTACGCTGCCCTTGGATATCATAAAGTGGTGAAGGAAAATCGAAACCTTTACAACATGGTTCGGGATTTAAAAGGTCAGCTTTTTTTTTTTTTTTTTTTTTTTTTTTCAAGGAGAGTTATTTGTTTATGAATTGGATCGCATAACTCAATTTTTTGAGCAGTATGCATTTATCTGCAGAAGTGTATGCTTGTCCATGGGTCGAGCTTGCTTTTAAGTAAAGGAGCTTTTGTTGTTTTATTTCCAATGTTACGAGTTAAATTTGACAAAAATCTTTACAGGAAATATACGAGTATACTGCAGAATTAGACACATTTTTAATGCGGAAGCCAAAAATGTGGTAGATTTTATTGGAGAAGATGGTTCACTTGTGATTGTTGACCCTTCAAAACCCCATAGAGATGGAAGGAAAGTGTTTCAGTTTAATCGGGTTTTCAGTCCACTTGCTACTCAAGGTATTGTTACACTTCATCTTACTGTCTAAGGGTATATTGTTGGCCAAGTGATTGTCCTGCAAGTTCATGTTCAGCTCCTAAATAACAATGTAATTGTTTTTTGCCATGCGGCCCTCTTTGCAGATGATGTGTACATGGATACTCAAACCTTTGATTAGATCAGTTATGGATGGTTACAATGTCTGCATCTTTGCTTATGGTCAAACTGGATCGGGTAAAACACATACAATGGTAAGAACTTAAGTGTAGCTTTAGTAGATCCAACCTTTGTGCCAGATCACCTCCTAGGCTCCTAGATAATTTGTGTAAAATAAAGTGTGCATTTTCCTTGCTGTTCGATGGATGTCTTTGTTAATTTCGTATATCTACCTACAAAGCATGAACATAATTCAATCTAAGCAGATGCTTAAGATTGCTTACGTTGATTTGAGGAATAACTACTTATTGCCTTTTGGAATTGCAGAGTGGTCCATCAGGCGAACTGACAAAGGACATGGGGATTAATTACTTGGCTCTCAACGATCTCATCGAGTTGTCTAACAGAAGGAAGGACATTATAACTTATGATATTCATGTTCAGATGGTTGAAATATATAATGAGCAAGTGCGTGATCTCCTTGCTGAGGATTCAGCATCCTCAAGATATCCTTTGAAATGGATTATTCTGTCTAATATAGATACATTTGATGTCAAATAAGTAGATAAAAAGACTGAAGAAAGCTTAAGTTTCTGAAATGTAAATTTGGGTTCCTTGACTATGCACAAATTAGAGATTCGAAGCTGTACCGGTGACGGTGGCTTGAGCCTTCCAGATGCTACCATGCATTACGTTAAGTCCACAGCTGATGTGGTCAACCTAATGAAACTTGGTGATGTGAACCGTGTCGTCGGTTCTACAAAGACCGAACAATAGAAGTAGCCGGTCTCACAGTCAGTTTTGGACAGGCGAGTTTCCTTCCCATTCTTTTTGGTATAAATTTTGATGTAGTTTCCAGTAGATAGATTATTCAAGAGAGTGATACCGATGTCCATGGGATGCATCCTTGCAGTGCCGACAAGTACATGTTCAAGGGAAAGATGTATCGGATCCATCCTCCGCAGTTGCCCGCATTTGGTTGATCTTGCGGGAAGTGAATGGGTAGATAAATCTGAAGTCACGGGAGAGAGACCGAAGGAGGCACAAGTACATTAAACGGTCTTTGTCTTGTCCGGGAGATGTTATCACGGCGTTGGCCCGGAAAAACTCCCATGTACCTTACCGCAATAGCAAACTTACGCTTCGCGCAAGATTCCCTAGGTACCTATTTTGAAGTTTCGAACTTTGTCAGGTGTCATTGAAGCTTCATTTTAGGATAAAATTACTAATTCCCAGAGTGAGCATTTCATAGAATTGAGATACTCTGATTATGATCCTTGGGTAATGGTGACATTGCTTTTATGCATTTTATTTCGGGAGGAAATGCGAAGACATTGATCTTTGGGTCATGTGAACCCCGAGAGATTCATTTGGGGAATCAATGAGTACCTTGAAGTTTGCCCGGAGAGTTTCAACGGTTGAACTTGGTGCTGCACGCATGAACAAAGAGACCGGTGAGGTCATGCAACTCAAAGAGCAGTAAATGTACTTGGGTAATCTCTATGCTTCAGATGCCTTTCTGACAATAATCAACATTACAATTCTAGGGGGCTGGATCCGTCGATTTGGCAAAAATGAGATCCAGATTGTTATGCAAGGAGAGCGCACTCTTTGTACTGATCCTCGAACACCCAACTTGCTTGTTCAAAGCATGAATGGCAAGGAATCTCACATAAGGAAATCGCTGCACACCATAGGGAGGAAGCTCATCAATGGATCTGAAAGGAGGTCAGTGAAATATTTAACTATATAGTCTTAACACTGAATTGGACAAATTTAGTATGGTATGAAATACACAAATGCAACTAAAATATTCCAAAATGACAGGTAATATGAGAATTTGCTCACATCATTATCTTGCCATTAAGACTTGGTTTCTATGCAACTGCAGGAACCAAAGAAATGTGACAGAAGCTCGTTCACCTGTCAGAGGCTCTACTACTTGCATTAAAAATGGAGTATTGGCATTTGCAGCCAACACACGGACACTTAAGAGAAAGTCACTAACAGGTGCTGGTTCAGACCAGTCTCGCCGGTCTTTGCTGAGTGGCAAGTCCACTAATTCCAGTAAGCAAAATCAGCATAATTAAATTTAATTCACAGTATATATTTCATCTCATTATGTCCATCATCTGATTATTTGTTTTTGTTTCTTCAATAACATGTAAAAGACACAAGGAATGCCAAGATGCCTCCTCCAGTCCAGAAAAGGCGAAGAGTTAGCCGACAAACGCAATAGCAATTTTTTGGTTTAACACACTTTGCTTATGTACATATTGACACAAGTTCTTCAAATAATGCCCGAAATTTCTATGGCAATGTTTTCAAACTGCTCTTGCCCATTGTTCTCTGAATCTCTGACTTAAGTCATCAAAGCTATCTGCATCTTTTAACAGAAATGGAGGAAATGACAGGTGCCTCTGCTAATAAACCGGCTGATCTTCTATTGTATAGCTAACTAAAAATCAAAGATTATAGCACAACATTCATATAACGTGACGCCAATGTGGTACTATAGAATCAAGTGTTCTTGTTTTTAGTATAGTTGATTATAATAGCTTCACAGGCCCCAAACCGAGATCCTCGGTTTATCCAATGATACATTGCGTGATATGGATCATACATAGTTTACTTATTCAGTTATAAACCTCCAATGTAACTGAGGGGCTAGTCAGTTAAAAAAACACACAACTATAGCAACAACTTCCATGTTTCATTTTCCGAAACAGGATCCCATGCCCATCTTTAAAGTTCAGCTTAATTTAGTTGAAGATGCAAACAAGCAGATGGCCATTGCCTTAGATTTACCCAAAAGTGCTACTGTCAGGAAAACAGACGTGAAGGTTAAGAGGAGCATCATTAACAAGTCATCCAGTTCACCAAATTGTTAAAAATGCCTTCTTTACAAGTTTTGATGAACCTGAAAAACCTGATTCACGAGATGAGTGTACTTTATTCAAGTTTCAACCATTCAGTCAATGGAAAGAAATATCGACAATTATTTAAGGAAGGTGAAGAGAAGGAAGTAGTTAGCAAAGCTTAAACAAGTCGGTTGTTTGATTGTAGCTAATTTGCCCGTTTATTTTCTTGAAGGAATAGTCATAGGCTTGAAGCAGCCGCTTGTGGAATCTCCTCATGTCCAAACTCACATTCTGTCTGTCGAGATAGATCTCCTTAGTGTATTGCCATTCCTTCCTAGTCACACCCTTTGGATTCGTAAGGACTGGATCATCTTTATCGTATTCATTATACGGTGAGCTCTCTAGCAGGTTTACCAAAGCATGTCTCAGCTGGTGAATCCGTCCCTAAAGGAATGACTTGGAGGAGCAAGGAACCAGGCTTCACGAAAAGGAAGTGGGTCAAAGCAGCCCCGTGTACACAAACCATAACCTCGCTCTTCTTAAGCAAGTGATACATCTTCGCCAGTTCAGTCGTTCGCTTAGGCCGCGAAACTTTTACTCTGAACCCCATATCCTCTTCCATTTTAACCAAGCAGTCTTCATTAACTAACGCCCTGGACCCACCGCACGATAATATCACTAGCTTCGTTTCTTCACCTGGTGTTTCGGTCGTCTTTATTAATTTTCATCGATCACCCCAAAGTTGGCACTTTGAAGCCGATTGATTCAGTTTCAGCTGTACCCCTTGCTCCTTGTCTGGTATTGAACCTTTCATCCACGGCTGGTAAGAACGGTCAAGGAAGTGTCTGAAATCGAGGATGCTCTTATTCCCCTTCATCAGTACCAACAATGGCCTCCAGGAAGCAATGAGTTCTTTTATCTCCAGCAAAGTCGAGGAGCGGATAGTTCGAGAGGCGAGAAAGGATGTTCTCATACTTCATAATCCACCAATTGTGATATTCCAGGATGACAAACACAACCTCCTCCTTGAAATGCTGTGAGGTAATGTACAGCGGCGAGAATCCTATCATTGAATTCATGGTAGAGGTTACCCGTGTATCCTCCGGTCGAAAAGAAAAGTGCGGGAACGCCATGGCGGACATCACACCGATGTTTAGCGACCATGGTATCTTTATTCACAATAAGGTCAAGCTCATCAATTTTATCCATGATAGGGTTCTCCCATTTTCGAGTATAGGGCCTTATTTTTTCGTGCTTGGAGTTCCTCGTCATCGTGCCTTTTGGCGGCTCGGTGAACAATTGAGATGAAGTCCATGAACTTGCTTTGCTGTTTCGAATGATAAAGGAAGCGAAGAAGAGGGAGAGTGTGTCCTTACATCCCCTTTCATGATGCATACATCAGAGCGAAAGCCGCTCCTATCACAGCATATACTCCCTGCAATTGTTTGCAACAAAATGCTTTAATTCAAAAATATTGGAAAGGCCAAAAGAGATTCAAGTAGTCCAGCTCCAGTCTAGAATTTCTACATGCAATAAGGGAACAAGCAAGGACAAAAGAAACTGTCATTATGTTCTTGATGATTATGGGCTCGATTAATCAATGCTTCGCAAAATAAAGAAAACGGTCACCAAGAAACCGAGGGCATAAAACAGAGCAGCAGCATACTAAGTTCGATAATTTCAACCGGTTTTCCACCGTTTTGTACCTGGTAGACACGCATAAAGAATAATTCCAAGGAACAACTACAAAAGCAGTTTCAAGAAACTCATTTTGTTCAAGGTTTTGTCTAGGATTTTTTCCCTTCCTTTTCTTCATTTGCCATTTTTCAATGCAGTTAAGGATTGAATACGCACCATTAGACATTGAAGAACAAGGAGGGGCATTTGCATTGTGGTTCTCACGAGCACCTTCACTGTCCACGCTGAAAGAATCTGCTGAATCCCACGAAAGAAAACCATCAAGAGAAGGTCAAGAGAATAACAAAACAGAGCCAAAAAAAAAAGAAAAAGAAAAAAAAAAAGAGGAACATAGAGAGACGAGCAAAACCCAACGAGAGAGGCTCCGGGGAACCGAGCAGGCGAGGGACCACCACGAAGCTGCAAGAGAGAAGAGAAGAGAGACAAGGAGGTAGAAGAGCTTGGGCTTCCTCCTGCAATGCGACTCTTCATCGTCGAAGATATGCGCTTCGCCTTTTCTCCATTGATGGAACCTCCGGCAGTGCACCATCTCTCTCTCTCTCTCAGACGACTGGCCGCATATAGTTTTCGAAAAATCAGATTTTTCTTCCTCTGTTTCAAGCCTTGTGATAATTGAGAGAAATACATAAATCCAGGAAGATTGGAAGTGGGTGCGCAGGGATTTTCTCAAGGGGAGAGAGAGAGAGCTGCATGAGCAGCGAGACAAACAGTGTTTTTGAGGTTGAAGTGCATGCTCTTTTTGTATTTCCAACTTTTGAATTTCCAGAGCTTCCACATATGTAGCGTTCAAAACATGAATATCTCCGAAGTGCAAACCAGATTGCGGTATACTAATACCTTCCCTGAAATTTGTCCACCGTCACTTTGCATTGATGATTCAAGCAAACTATTAAATAGTAAAGACACCCGAAATAGCATTATGACATTAAAGCCCAAGAGGTAATTACACCTTTTCCCCAAAGTTGTGAATATCAAACTCAAACATGGGTTAACAAGAACAGAACCAGAGATGGGATGTCATCAAAGCAATATAACACCATTGCACGGGCTTGTCGAGCACTTGTATGGTCCGGGAAGGCCTACTTGTCTTATAGTTTAGCTGCTTTATCTGTTTTTCAGGTTTAGGTCCACAAGCAGTGACAATTGCCCTATAAAGCCTCGCTTTCGCTATGGCTCCGGTGGGTTCCCTTAACCAAGCCACTACCTATAAGTATGGATGATCATTGACCAAATTTTGCCAAAAGAGATCTATTTCCAAAATAGAAAATACTACTTTTTAATGATCTTCGAACAGGCAAAATCACTTGCATGGGGTCCTCACAGAATTCATTTTATTTCTATGAAATTCTTTGAATTTGGATAAAAGTACAATGTTAGCTTAGTCAAATAAGCCAAATCATATGCAGACCTAAATTTTGAATTTTTACCCTACAGCATGGTTAGAAATTATTCCATAACCATACCAAGCCACTAAAAACCAAGGGATGCACTCTAAAATTAAAATTACAAAAATGACCGTTTTCTTGAGTTTTCTTTAGCGAGACTCATGCTAAATGATAAATCAAGCACAAAAAGATGAGATTACGAGTACATACGGGATAATACAAACTTCATCACTTTTAAGAATTCTGTGGGATCGGCTGTCCCCATTAGATAGTAAGAATCGGAATAGGAATCCTTCCTCCTTTCAAACTCTTCTTTTCATCATTGATTAGGATGGACAGATGATTTTGTAGGTATGTTTCGTCGAGAGGAATCCCGGATAAGATCATTCGGCCGCAGTGAAACCATCCTTCTCACCATGATTCACCGAAACTGTTCACACAGTAAAAGAAGAAAAGGAAAACACAAGGGAAAATGTTTACACATCAAATAGCAATTGAAGGAAATACGCACCCAAGGGAAGTAAAAGCAGCAAAGATGAATAGAGATGCATTTTTTTACTTATGCATATTTCGAATCAAGAAAAATAAAAGAAGCACATCCAAGTATAGAAAAAAAAAAAAATTGGGCAGTAGATTTGAGTACAAAATGTTTCCCGATGGTTGAACATGACATTTAGTTCAGCAAAGAAGATTTGCTGCTTATTTTATTTGTAGGAAAAAAATGGAAATGCCACTCTGTGACGTTTAGTGCCTTGTATTTCTTGCATGGATGCAAAGGAAGCACTGGAAAAAAAAAACAACATATTTACCCCTCGGTTAGTCTTACAACTACAATTTTAATCTCATACACATCAACCAGGCACAAAAAGCGTGTGCAAAATTTCTACGGGCGATATTTGCTCTATCTATGCGATAGAAGAAAGCAATGCCTTCCCACTCAATCTACGAGCTGTGCGATTTGTACTCTTTCTACCTTCTAGTGCATTTGTGAAGAAATACTTAATAGATGTGAGGCATATAGGCAATGAGCAACCGATGCTTTGCTATGGAAGAAAATCAAACTTCTTACCTCGGGGTGCTTGCCTTGAGGTTGCTCCTCCAAATGACGTGAGATTATTTTCATGAAGAGCTTGACTGAATCCTATGACAGAAGAAAACAGCATAGAAGAAATATCAGGAACCAGGCCTGCAATTTCGTAGTGATTTTGTCAAAGTCTGACTTCTTACCCGTGTTCCATTAGCAATGGTGGCAAAAAGGTTCCGTCAACGTTTTCCTTCGCCTTAACCATATAGTCAGTGAATAACTTGACTATTGATCCTATGATACCGAATGAAGCACCGAAAGATTGTCGGTGGGGAAAAAGTGAAGGCAATTGAGGACTAAACTGACATGTAGATTCCATGTTCAACCAGCAACGTAACTAGTCGAAACTGGTACGGTCTTCCAAGGACAACAGGACATATACTTATTTTAGGCTCTGCAGTTTTGATCAAGTCATGTAAGAATACCTATTATTGTAGTTGCAGAATATCTCTAGTGAGGTGTTTCCATGCACATCAAAATCATTTATTCATCGAAAAATTGAATTTCAATTGCCCATATTCCCACTAATATTTATCTTCTTTTTGCCATAAACGAAACAACATATTATTCCATCAAAGAGAGCCTTGGCATTACAGTGCTTAGCCTACGTAGAAGAAATGAAGGCTGTCCTCAAAGACGTGAAGTAAATTAACCTTCAAATCTTCCACTTTCGTGCTCCCTCGCTACTCGCGCATTCGCTAGCAACTGAACAGCCCAACAAGATGCAGAAACAACCCATTCGGGATTTCGACTGCGCATTCCGAAACCAGCCCATGAGAGGGGAGGAAGAAGGAAACTCACCGGTCGAGAGAGAAACGCAGGGACCCCGCCCAGGTCCACAGCAAGCGGGAATCCTTCTCCAGCCCGTGCCTCTCCTTCTTCTCCGCGCCGTCGACCCCGCCCAGGTCCGCCGAGATCTCCCTCGCGACCGAGCAGCCCAGCGTCAGGGACAACGCCCGGTCAGCGGCGAGGAGCCTGGTGCCGCTCGGGAATGAGACCGAGGCCGCCTCCCTCCTGCCGGAGGCCGATGGCTTCGCGGCGGAGGTCGGCGGGAATCCTTCTCCAGCCCGCGCCTCTCCTTCTTCTCCGCGCCGTCCGAGATCTCCCTCGCGACCGAGCGGGCCAGCGTTACGGACAGCGCCGGTCGGCGGCGGGGAGCCTAGTGCCGCTCGGGAACGAGACCGAGGCTGCCTCCCTCCGCCAAAGGCCGATGGCTTCGCGGTGGAGGCCGGCGGGGACAGGGAGGACGAGCAGATGCGGAGACGGAGGATGCCGAGGCGAGATGAGGCTTTTGGGGAGGGAGGGGGAGCGGAGCCGGAGCGGAGGCGGACACAAACCTTCGCTCGATCTCGAGGGAACAGTCGGAGGTGGAGGGGGTCGGCACCCGATCGCGACCGGTGAGGCTCCGACGTGCCGAAGCAAATTTTGGGGGAGGAAGGCGGAGCCGAGCCGGAGGCGGACACAAACCTCGTACCCAATCTCCGCGGGAACAATCGGAGGTGGAGGGGTCGGGACCCGACCGCGACCGGTGAGGCTCCGATGTGCCGTGGCGAGATGACCGGCGAGGCTTTTGAGGAGGCGGAGCCGGAGACGAAGGCGGAAGCGGAAGCGGAAGCGGTCTCGATCGTTCGTGTTTGTTCTCCCGCGAGGAGAGAGAAAGTGAGAGAGAAAAATTGCAGAAGATTTAATTGAGGAGAGAGAATAGTCTTTTGGGCGGGAGCTTTGCGTGACTTGTCCTTTCTTCCGCGCCGAGCCGAGCCGAGCCGACCGAGTCCTTTCATTTTTCAGCGGGTCCCACATGACAAGTGTCGGCATCTGAATGGTACGTGCGCGCCACGTCGCCGATGACGTGGCGCGCACGAACCACTGAATATTTTCTCCTTTCCTTGAGTTGGAGCTCTCCCGCTTCATTGAGCATTTGATTAACTCTTTTCCCCAATTTATAACTAGACCAACAGTTCGGTGGAAGACAACGATCGTCACGTTCCTCGGCTTCCCGAAGAACTTGATATACTCGATCAACAAACTCTTGTACTTTTCCTAACCAATTCGCCACTTGTTTCGTGCGCACTTTGCACGTGCTTCTTTTCTTCACGTTCCACCTTTACCTTCACATCGTAGCTCACGTCCTTCAGGTCTTCGTTGTTTTCCTCAAAGAGTCGACATTATCTTTAAGACGATAAATGTAGCCCAAAGGTTTGCTGGCAAAGCCCCACAACTCTTTAATGAGTGCTAAAAGGGAACTTGCGAAACCCATAGATTCTTTCCAAGATGAGAGCTCGAAAATTTGAGTATATAGATGGTAGGAAAGTGACGGATGGGTAGTGTTCGATAAGCCCTTCTATATTTATCTCAATTGTTTTGGCCGGCAAACGAAGGAAAGAATATCGCGACCTTTTCTTTACTTCAAGAAGAGAGAAATAGAATGACAGTTCTTCTTTCTTCGTTGGGGTCGAGCCGCAAAGAATCTTTCTGTTCAGAAATGAAATCCAAAATCGTTTAAGCCAAGAAAAAGGGAAGGAATCATGACAAGTCTCATTAAGAAGCATCCTAAGGAGCCTTGCGGTTTAGTGTTTGTTTGACACAAAGAATACATGATTGCTTAGTATGGATCAAGGCAGAGAATATCAGTGACCTATGTTTCTTCCATAGAAGGCAATGCTCGCATTCTTCTTCCTGCTTTTATCTACAGACTGCGTGAAATGTGATCATTGATGTCCGAAGCAAAGAATCACTATTTTTTGGATAGAAGCAAAGAATTATTCAATTCCTTTTAAGATGCAAAATAATGTAACTAATTAGTCAACCTTTTAGAAGCTCTCTAGTGGAAATTTCACAAATGTAATTAGCTGTTTATTTAGTTTTCATAATTCGACAATGCGGGGAACTATCTAAGCGATCCATGAAAAGCCTTCTCTAATACTTATGAGAATTAGAGTTTGTTTATTATTTATTTTTTGCTTTTTAAAAATCTTACGGCCTACCCGAGTTCACTTTTATTAATGTGAAATGCTTGAAACCTTTGAAAGAGATCTTATATTAATATATAGATTTCCGTGTATAATTTTTTTCCAGAGTTTCTGAATCTTAAATAATATCTTAAATTATAATGAGAAAATTATACAAATATTACTTTTGCCTTTTCAGAAGTCCACGTGCCATCTACGGGTATTTCGATTTGCAGGATTGATGCTACCCAATTTGCAAGTCACAACTCACTTCAAATGTACATATCATTATGCAGTCATCAAATATATAAATCAAAATTGTCATGGATGGTAAGGAATCATGATAGTTCCCTATGAACAGAACTACTGTCCAAACTAAATCTCTACAAAGTTTACTCTCAAGATAAATCTCTCGCGAAACTATTTTCCATGCTGGGCCCTAACCCCAAACCGTCCTTAAAATTGCCCAGGCTTTCTCTTCATACTAGTTACTTTTACTTCCCTCTTAGAATTATCGGGAAAAGTACCAAAAAAGCCATAAACTTATTGTATTGGTACCAATTCAGTCCTAAACTTTTTAATTGGATCAATTTAGTCATAAACCTTTTAATATTAGTACCAATTCAGTTCATCCGGTCAATTTTGGCCGGCCAGAGCTGATGTCGATGTCGGTCGGTGGCCGGACGCTAACGTTTCAATTTTAAAGATTTTATTATTATTATTTCGAATTTTTATTAATTTTTCTCTTTTCTCTTTTCTTTTTCCTTTTCTTTTCCAGTGGTGGCCGGCGAGCCTCCGGTGAGGCTCGTCGCCACCTTTGGGCAAGGGCCGCGAAACCCTCACTTGCTGTTAGCAAGTGTCACACCCGATCCTCGAGTACGCACACATCCTTCTACTTGGTCGATTTTAAAATACGATATCCCAGAACTATGTATTGCCAACCCTTTCAATTTTTAAGCACATGTGGAAGCAGTTATAAATCCCCAAACAATAAAACAATGGGATAGAAAAATATGTCATATCTTTCATATTAAAATCTACAACCAAACATTTATACATGATATAAACCAAAGTACTTCACAACTCTTCGCAACTTTTTACTTTACTCTATTCACATCAAAATGGAGTTCACAAAAGAAGAAATTTCAGTCCATCTGGATCGTACTCAAGATCCCTCTCGGGATTATCTTCTTCTTCCAAAATACTTCTCCTCGGGTTTCACCTCGAGTTCTCCTACTTAGACTCTTCCTCCTTAGCTCCTCAGCGGAGTCTTCAAATGATTTCCCAAATCGGGATGAAACTACATCTCAGCGAGTTCTACCCCACTAAGGCCCGATTAATAAACCATTATACTATAGGCTGCCTATACACGCACATGGCAGAAGACGTACCTTGGCATCAGTCTCAACCTGCAATTCAAGGTTATATATAGATACTTCATATATCTCCATGCACAATTAGTCAAATCATAGTTCAATCGACTTAGTCGACTACATGTCAGTCGGACCATTTCTAGGTCGATTCGATTATTCCATCTCAATTCCCAATTACGAATCACAATCCTCAGATCACATCTTAAGCAAAGGTGGAAGACACAGTCCACCACTCAACAACATTCGATATTTAATGACTTTACGATCCCACTCGACCACTTTCGATATTCAATAGCTTTACGGTCCCACTCGACCATTTTCAAAATTCAATGGCTTTACGGTCCCACTCGACCACTTTCAAAATTCAATGGCTTTACGGTCCCACTCGACCACTTTCGATATCAACAATCAGTACCCAACGATTTGTCAATGAAATAATTAACAACAACCATTTAGGAATATATCCTAAAAATTTATAATTAAATCAATTCCATACAAATTACAACTCAATTAAATAAACAGACTGCGCCACGACGATCAGCACGAGATTTCGGTCGTCGGCCATCTCAATCTTAATTTCCGAAAAATAAATAAATAATTAATTAATTAATTTCGAAAATTAATTAATAAATATTAACAATTCAATTTAGCTCAAAATAAAGCCCAATTAAATAAACGGACTTCACCACAATCATCAGCATAATATTCCGGTCACGGGCCATCCCATTGAATTTTCGGAAAATAAATAAATAAATAAATAATTTCGAAAATTAAATAATTAACGTTAAAAATTCAATTTAGCTCAAAATAAAACCCGATTAAATAAACGGACTTCACCACGGTCATAAGCATAATATTCCGGTCACTAGCCATTTCAATTGAATTTTCAGAAAATAATTAATTAATTAATTAATTTAATTCCGAAAATTAATATTTAAATACCAAAAATTCCACTTAGGCCCGAAAAGCCTAATTGAAGCCCACTAAGGGTCGGGAAAAATCCTGAGATGCTTTCAATAAATAATAGACTACGTCTACTTGCTAATTGTACAATCAATTTGTCTAATTTACATCACAATTAACTAATAATCGCTAATCTATTCTAATTTAACCACCTAAATCTAATTAATTAAAACTAAACAACCTTTAGCATAATTAGCTAACTAATCAGGGATTAGTGAGATTTTTTTTTTTTTTTGACATTAGGGATTAGTGAGATTACTCACTGCATTTTAGCGCAAAATGGACCAATCCGACGGAGATGACAAAGGGTCGTTTCTTCCCAAAGCGACTCACAGATCTGGGGCCCGAAAATGGCCCAAAAGCGGGCCCGAAGTCGCTGGATACCCACCGACCAGCGGCCAATCTAGGCTGGCCAGAGCTGGTTCGGTGGCTGAGGCGGCGAGGGGAGGCCGGCGGAGGGCGAGAGGGACTCCGGGAGGCCGGGCGGTGGCCGGACGGGGCGGGCAGCGGGCCGGAGGCGCCGGCAGGGGGTGGAACGGGGGCTGGCAGAGGCGGAACAAGGCTGGGCGACGCACGGCAGGGTGCGAAGGGGCGGTGGCGGAGCGCACGGCGAGGGGCGGACGCGCGGGCGCGGGCGGCGGGACGGACGGCGACGGTGGCTAGCTTCGGCGATCTGCTGTCCTTCTTCCTCGTCAACAGTTTTCACGAGCAAGAAACAAGAAGGAGGGTGGGCTTTCGGTCATGTGGGGGAGAAGAGAGAAGAGAGGAGAGAGAGAGAAGGGATAAGCCTTTGACTAGTCAAATGGGGAGAGAGAAGAAGGGAAGGGGGTAGGCGGTCGGTGGGGAGGGGAATCGCACGAGGGGGAGGGGAGAGGAGAGAGAAGAGAGAAAGAAAAAGAGAGAAAAGAGAGAGAGAAAAAGAAAGAAAAGAATAATACCATTAACATTTTTTCTTCTCTTTCCATTTTCCTTTCTATTTTCTTTTGGTCTTCAATTTTTCCTTCAATAATTTCTTTATTGAAATTTCGGACTCGTCGATAATTTGACAGACGATGAGACGAGGTCCTAAAAATGAATTATGACACGCTCGAATATTCGATTCCCGAAACCAAATCAAATTCTATGGTTAAAATCGACCGGACGTGATTTTAGTCAAATCCAACCAATTAGGTAGCTTTTAGGGATTTTACCGTGGATACATCCCTTAATGGCTTCACCCAATAGGTTAGTTAACTCGTGAATGATCAGCTCAGAAAAAAAAAGGGCCATAGACGTGCTGACGATATGCACATTTCATTTTATTGAAATGGGGTTGAATTTCAGGATGTCACAGCAAGGGTCGCGGCCCTCGCCCGGCCTCTCCCAAGCCGCCGGCGAGGCGGTTTCGCCCGGATTTGGGTGAGGCCAGCCTCGCCCAGGCCTTGCCTATTTTTCATAAATGCAATCCACAAAAGTTTGAGCCAAGAAAAAAAGGAAGGTATCATCACTAGTTTCATTTAAAAGCACCTTGAGGAGTATGAACTAAAGCAAAGAATATCAGTCACCTATTTTTCTTCAGCATGGAGCATTGCTCATGTTCTCCTTCCTGCTTTTGTCTATGGACTGCACGAAATGTGATCGGTGGTGTCCAGAAGCAAAGAATCACCATTTTCGGATAGAAGTAAAGAATTATCCGATTCCTTTTAAGATGCAAAATAATGTAGTTGGTCTGAAAGTCATTGCTCATAATCTCTTAATATAATAATCGGTGTTAGATGGCATGAGGGAGATGAACCCAAGAAGGAAATCGTTTGCTTAGGTCAACCAAATTTGTGTTTTAGGTTTATTGGGCTTGGAAGAAGTGAAAATTTGTGACTTTATGGAGCACCATGATTCCATTATAATTTACAAATCTGTCTCAGACATTTACTAAGATCGACTTCAATAACTAAATCTCCTTTACTTCAAGAAATGAGAACTTACTCCTATACCTCAAAAGCTAATTAACTCAAAATAACACGATAGTTATTAATATATTTGATTAGTTGTCGAGTCTACTAGACATTTACCACTCATAAGCATTCGCTATTTATCATGAGAAATGAAAACTTACCAATCTATCAAAAATATTACTTATTGGTTAGCAAATAATAGCTACTTGTACATTTTATGCCTTTGAAACTATAAGGTGGATATGGGTGGACATAGAGATCGGCAGGTCATTATTATACTCTGCAAGAGGTTGGTAAAGATTGACATCATGGAAGTAAATTTTAGATTGATGTACTTGCTGTGGGTGATGACTGATGAGTTCTCAATCCACACAACAAGTGCAGTTTATCAATTTAATGTATAGTGACTTTGCATATTAAACTTCGATAAAGGTCATATGGTCTGTGATAAATCAGTTTGAGATTCATATCCCTCGATATACATATGTATAAAGATGTACAACGTAATGAAAGATTAGTTCCTTATAAAGCATGGACAAATTAGGATGCAAATTCTTTCAGGTCTTGTTTTAATCCAAAAAATTAATTCGTTGTTCATGTCTACTAAGTTCAATTGAAACTAAATTATAAATGATTTGGTCATGATTCTCCACTAGATAAGAATAATCACCAAGCTCTAGGAACTTAAAGACCGCATCAATTGGGAACGCCGGCGCGGATAACAAATCAGGGAGCCATCACTCCCGAGTCAAAGATGACGGGCTTGATTTTCTTCAGTGCCCGGTCGTAACATCAGTTAAAGCACTCCAGCAATAAATGATCGGGGCCCCCCTTATCGCGACACAATTGCACAAAGGAGCTCATATTCATCCACCGAGAACGCAAGCAAAGTTGAACATAAAACCTCACATTAATAGCTCCTTTTCAGGCTAGTTGCCTTACTTTCTACCCACATTATAACACCTCCAAGCAAAATCCATCCTTCTCTAAATTTCAAGACAGGACCGGGAACAAGAAGATAGAAACGGATCCCTGTTGAGCACCTTGAGATAGGAGGATCGCGAAACATGGGTTGCTCGTTGCAGACAAAAGATTTATGTCACTAGAAAGGAATGGTCGTCATAGTGGCCTGAACGATCCACAACCATCGTTGACATGAACGACGATGAGGAAAACATGAAAATGGGCACAATGACGATACTCTCATTCAGCAAACGTGGACAGGCACATATCACGTCTTTCCCATCATAAGTTTTAGGAGGAGAATACGAGGCCATTCTGATATAAATGGAAGAGCTTATTACAGAAGGAAATATGCCTCGATCAAACTCTGCTACAAAATCTAAAACGTTACCTAACAAACACAACAATGCCGCCGCTGACAATGACCGAGGCAACCGCAATCTAAATCACTAAAAGTGGTCACTTATGCAGAGCACAACAACAATTCTCAGCCCCTATGTCTACAGCAAGACAAGGAGGCTGGACAGTTCCATCTCCGTACCAAGTCGACCGTTTCTCAATCGATTCATTCACAAAAACATCCAATTTCTCAATACTAACACTCGGCATCACCACGACGTGAGCGATATTTCCCTCACAAGCCAGTTGCCATCTGCGCACGAACTCTTCTTCCAACGGCCATTCAAATACAACCGTGCTGCTAAGCTCATTTAACATGGCACTTATCCCTGCCTCACCAAGACGATCCTTCAGGTAGTGGGCATTTCTAAGGCACTTCTGTACTTCTTTCTGAAACCCTTTGTAACCTTTACGATTGAGTGTGTACCAAAGGAAAATAGGAGCGTGGCCATTCCTGCTACCCATGATCGTTGCATCCCTGGAAGCAAGGTATTCAACATTCTTCGAGAGAGCATTTATATGATCCATCCTTGTTAGTTGAACACCACAAGGCATTGGACATCCCACAAACTTGTGGCCTGAAACACTTACGCTTCCAATGGGCTTCTTGAAACAATGTTAAGGGAATACGTTCAAGGGAAAGAAAGCTCTATATGCATGAATAAACAAACCTAGCTGAAAACAAGAAGAAAGCAATTTCAAACAACTCATTGCGAAATAAACAATTAATTTGAAATAATGAAATCTCCATAAACACCAGGTATTCAAATAACTTACAACTTGGACTGATATAAATCTTTGAAAAAGAAAGCTAAACTACACAAATACAATATATATATATATATATATATATATATATATATATATAGAGAGAGAGAGAGAGAGAGAGAGAGAGAGAGAGAGAGTACATGAAAATCTCTTTTCGACACGATACAATTTCCCTCCTCATCTAAAGAGAGTAAAACAACTCTTTTCGTTCCAGTCTTCTTCAAAAATAGTAACATGAATATCAAATCACTTACCCGTTTCACGAAAGGCATCATGAGTCCAAGCAAAGCTCCATCACAATGTATGTAGAATCGATCATGTGTTAACCCACTTTCTTCGAGAGTTTTTATAATGAGATCAAGGTCATCTGCAGCTCCTTTGACAGTTGTTCCTTCAAAAGAAAATTAATCATTTAGCTAAAACTTCATGATCTCCACGTTTACAACGTACATCCTATATAAACGGAATGCATGAGCCTTACATGCGGAGATAAGAGGAGAATATAGATACCTATATTAGCATTGATGATAGCAGGCTTATCCTTGTTAGCAAGTAGTTTGTCCTTAAAATCCGCGCAGTCAATTTCCCCAGAAACCAGAGTTGCCACTTTAACGCATTCCATTCTATACATACGTGCTGCTGCTGCCTTAAAAACAGAATAATGCGACTCCCGTGATGCATATAGAATTTCGTCAGGAAAAACTTCCCTCCTACACATTCAAGGTTGTCATCATTTCGGTCTTCTCGTTAAGTTTGCTTTATGCACAGAGCATGAATAATGCAGCAAATTTGTCATTTACTTACCCCACTAAGATCCCATGAAGATTGCCTTCAGTCCCGCAGTTTGTAATATAACCCCAGTAATCACTTTTCTCAATTTCCCACAGACGAGTAAACCAATCCAGCACACCAACTTCAAACTGTCTTGAGTGCACTCCATAGTTACTCTCAATAAATGGATCCCCAAGGTTATTGATTGAGAAGTGCTGCAACTGTGCCAACGCCCCATAATCGAAGTCTAGATTGTAAGGATAGCCTGCGCCAGACAGTAAACTGCCAGTTAGAACTGCACAAAGTTCACACTCATACATAAGTTCTGTCTCCAAACAATGCATATAGTTGATAAAGTGTAGAATTCCGGAGCAACAAAGGGTCCATATTCCAACAGATGCAGAGTACATGAGTGCAAACATGATGAGAATGTTCACTAGCTTTAAATTTATTAGAATAAACAGGGCATCTTCATCCAAACAACATACTCCTACAGTGAAATTATTCTCCTGAAAAATCAGAGAACTTCCAGATATTGCGTCAGTTTCCACCGTTAGCCATCCAAATTAGATAGACAATTGAAGCCAAGAATTACGTTTTTGTACCCCACAGTTGCATCTAAGGCTAGCCAAAGACAAGGAATTGATGACAACTTACAGCCGACAGTAAGTAAACAACTAGCAAGGAAAACATCACCCCGAAAAAGCATAAGAAACAAGTTCTGCTATATAAATATAGGCAAGACAAAATGTTTGCCCCGCAAATTGTGGCTGGTAAAGATACGCTGATCCGCTAAATCAACCCCCGTTTGAAAGATCAAGCGCCAACAATTTCAGCGATAACCAACACAACCAAACAGCAAGTTTTGGGCAGACTGATTAAATAAAAAGAAATGGGGAAAAGCAGCAAAGTTTCCCGAAATGGATCAATCGTCAGTGACCGTCGGACGTCCACCATAGCTACAGACAAAAGAAACCGGGCAAATCCAAGAGCAAAAGCGCCAGATCAGAAGAGAAAAGCCAAGAGATTTTACCCAAATGGTTCTCGGTCCTCTCCACCAGCGTCTTCCGGTACCACGCCAAGATGCCGGCCATGTAGGCGTCCTTGTCGCCGGTGAATTCTCCCAGCAGAAACTACCAAGGCACAGCTGTGGTTGGATTGCCAAGTTACTCACGACAGAGGCGGAATGAGGCTGCGTTATGCAATTCCAAGTGATGAACCCACCGAAGGGAAAGGTCATATCGACAAGTTCAACTACCCATGCTCTTCATACTAGGACATCTAGCCGCTACAAGCTGATAAGCAATTTCACGAAAGGGAAAATCCCAACCTTTTCATTATTCAAAAGACTAATTGATAGTTTTGCTAGAAAAAATAATCTGATCATTCACCTTCCAACGGTTGCCTTTAGTCTTTCCCCAAAAAGACAAATTTGTAAGACTAGCTTCGGAGTTTATTAATCTATGCTAAAGTAGAAAGCTGACATCACATGATTTCCTATCCATCTGAATATCATGCGAGTCTCTATCCATTAGAATCATCAATTTGCATATGTATTCACTGATGTCATGCACACTTTCGCCATCGAACGAGCTAGATAACCGCACTTATTAATGTGTGCACTATGGAAATTGACTCTCTCTCCTTACGCACCATTCTCAAAGGATTCAGTTCTTCCTTGCTTCCTTTTCCTTCTTTTCCTCACAAGTTAGGAGACACAAGTAACACCGAGCGAACCATACGGCTCTCGTGCGGATTCCCGATGCCTGTTAGTAGGTCATGTGCTAAAAAGAATGAACCGTACGACTCTCCTGTGGAGGCTACGCTAGATATCGACTCCACCAGTTTTATGTGAGTGCCCAATGGAGGAAGGAGAGTAGGCTTGGGCGTTGGAAGGGACTTTTCCATCTGTTCTATCAAATTAATATTCTGCTGAGTCGAAGGACGGCATACAAATAACACGATCCAACCAATGACTAAAGGATGAAGACGCCATTGCGAGTCAAACGTTTGAAGCCATTCTTTTATTTGCCTTGTGCTTGACTTATGTATGGTAGTATATCATGATAGCGAGATCGGGCGCCTGGGAAAGAAAGGGACGATGTTGTTTATCGATGTAAACACCGAGATGAGAATGGATAATGACCCCAAGGAAACGTATAGGACAACACCGGATGAAAACCTGGCATTGTAGACCTTGATGATATTGCTAGGGGTGACCATCCGCGAATCACTCCACGTCGTCGTTCATCACTAGGCGGGAAATTCGTCCTATGACGGGGCGTTAACCTCAGTCTCTAGAGTGTACCCAATTGTCTCTCGCAAAGAGATGCTGCCAAAAATCTCTATAGCAACAAGGACAAGGGAGAATATACCAAAGCAAGCACTTATCTTGATCATTATAAAGCCTCCTTTTGCTCCTCTCCGGCATTTGCAGGTGCCTTTTGTGTTTTGGAAGCTCACAGAATATTTAGCTATGGAGTTCAGCATCCTGGCAATGTTAGTGCTTCTGGTCGTGTTTGTAGTCTCGGCAGTTTTTCTTCATTTATGGAGATCGCCAAAAGCAATGGAGGACATCCCGGAACCTTGGGTTGGCCGATCGTTGGCGAAAGCTTCTCCTTCATATCCGACTTTTTGAGTCCATCTGGTATCCACAGTTTCATGAAGAAGAGACAAGAAAGGTAATCAATCAAGGACCAAGAGTGAGACAGCTATACAGAACTTCAAAATCAGAATACATTACTTACATGATACGTGCATCTGTCAACAGGTATGGGAAGGTGTTCAAGTCCTTTGTCTTGGGAAGGTTCACTGTCTTCATGACCGGGCGAGAAGCGATCAAGATTCTATTGACGGGAAAAGACGGGATGGTGAGTTTGAACCTCTTCTATGTTGGAGAAATCTTTCCAGAATATTTTGAAGCTGACAAAACGTTTCTATCAGTCTAAGTCTGGATGTTCGGAGACCGACAGTTTAAAGTCTGAAGACTTTGTATTCTCGAGACTCAAGATCCAAGACTCAAGACTCAAGACTCAAGACTTAAGACTCAAGACTCAAGACTTAAGTCTGTTCTCACTGACAGTCTTTCCAATCCAGTGACGAAGGAAATCCAAAGCCGAGGTCTATGGTTGAGGATTCGATCCTATCCTCTGGAAAAGATTCTTTGGTTGGATATTCATTTCGGATTCTTTAATTCTTATCTAAGATCGATTGAAGATCCGATGGTCGACGAAGTATTCTTGGAATGTTCTATTCTTGGAAACCAAGATCCCGATTGTATGGGCGAACAGATTGATGGGCTATCATCGATTCCTTAAATAGCTCGGATGATCTTCTTGATTGATTCCGTCCAACGGGTAGATTGGAGGAATTCCTTTGGTAAGTGCCAACGGCTATGATGGCATGAAGGAGTATAAAAGGAAGTCGTTCTAGTTGTTTTAAGTGTGTGATTGATAGAAAAATTCCAGTCGAAGACCCTTGATTATTAGTCGAGACTGTTCGAGCGAAATTGTATACACGAGAGAGTGTTTATATTTGGTGACACCTTGAGAGAGTGTGGTAGATCATCTACACCTAGAATTCAAGGAAGATCAACACGTAACAACTCTTTGATTATAGTGGAATCCAGCCAATCGGCTGTCAGTGCAGAAGAGTGGACGTAGGCTTGAATCAAGCCGAACCACTATAAACCGAGTGTTCAATTCTCTCTTTCCCTTACTCAGTCTCACGATTGATATTTAATTATTGCAAATTCTTTAACTGTCTAAAGTATTGTGCAATCTTCAAGAAAATTCGTTGTATACCTATTCACCCCCCTCTAGGTACTCATACTAGCAATATCAATTGGTATCAGAGCCCGTGTTCTTACTTTGTTTGAAGTGTTTTACTTGAGTAAAAGATCCATGGCTAGTATGCTAGCACCGGGGCTGATGGAAGGGCAAAGCAATACCAGACCTCCTTACTTCGATGGAAAGGATTACAACATCCGGAAGAACAAGATGAAAGCTTTCCTTCGATCAAAGGATCCTACGGAATGGGACGTTGTGGAAAGAGGAATTACTCCCGCTGCTGCATCAATCTCTCGAAAGAGGGAAAGACACTATTGAAACCAGCGGAATGTCTCAGGAAGAGATAAACAAGAGACAAGCACTCGATGCAAAAGCAATTTACTCTTTATATTGTGCTTTATCTCCAACTGAATATAATAGAATATCTTCTTGTGTTACAGCAAAAGAAGTATGGGATAGATTACACATCACCTATGAAGGGACAGAACGAGTGAAGGAGACTAGAATTAACATTCTCCTTGGTCAATATGAAGCCTTCAAAATGAAACCAGGAGAATCTATAACTGACATGTTTAGTCGTTTTACAGATATTGTCAATGGTCTTGAGAACCAAGGACAAAAAATTTCTGATCCCATGAAGGTGAACAAGCTTCGCGTGGACTCTCCAAGGATTGGAATCATATAAAGACTTCAATAAGAGAGACGCAAAGAATCATGCCATTATCGTAGACGAGCTGATTGGAACTCTTCGGTCTTACGAAGTGGAACGAATTAATGAAGACGAAGATCCAAGAGGTAAGAAATCTATTGCACTAAAATCAAATGACGATTCGATGATGCAGATTCTGAAGATGATATGAATGATGAGGAGCTCGCTCTCATGATAAGAAGATTCAGAAAACTGAATAGAAAAGGCAGAAGGTTCATCCCAAGGAAACAAAGTTTTCAGAGACAGCAGACTAAGTCTGTTGATGATGAGGAACCAAACAAAGATGTAGTTTGCTTCGAATGTAAAAAGAAGGGACACATCAGACCCAACTGTCCTCTTCTGAAAAAGAAAAGAGGAAAAGCTGAGAAGTTTCGAAAAGCTCTCAAAGCCGAAACCGGGAGTGATACGAGAATGTGAAGAGAGTGATAATGAATATGCCAACATATGTTTGATGGCACATTCAGATTCAGACTCAGATTCTGGAGTTAGACTCAGACAGTGAATTTGAGGTAAGTGATTTTAAAATTCCTGTCAAAGTCTCTAAATATATTGATGAACTGTGTTTCGAGTCTTAAGACTTCTCTCAAAAGAATTTCCGAACTTAAAAGGAAAACTCAATTCTGAAACAAAAGGAAGTTATTTTAGAAGAAAGAGTTAAAAGTCTAGACCTAAATGTTTCTGCTCTTAAAGAAAAAGAAGATGATCTTTTGAAAGAAAATGTTTTCTTAAAAACAGACTTATCAAATATTTCAAAGAAGTTTTCGATAGGATCCGAAAAGCTTGAAAAAGTGCTTTCAGTTCAAAGACCCTATTTCAATAAGTCTGGGTTAGGCATGACAGCGGAAACAATTCCCTTGATTGATTTTCCTAAAGTTAAAGAATGAATTAAGAAAAGACCGTCAAGAGAAGCTTACAAAAATCATTTCAAGAAAGTTTTCGTAAAGTCTGTTGGTCGAAATGCTCTAAGGTGTTCAAAGTGTAACAGTCTAGATCATTTTGAAAAAGACTGTCCTATGGTTTGGAAACCTGTTAAGAAAGCATGGCCCAATAATGCTTATCCTACTAACTCCAAAGGACCCAAGAAAATTTGGGTACCAAAGAAAGCTTGAGACTCTCACTTAAATGCAGGTCTCCGTCAAGAGAAAGATAAAATGGTATCTTGACAGCGGATGCTCAAGACACATGACAGGGAGACTCAAAGTGCTTCATAAAGCTTGTTCAAGTAAACGGCGGAAATGTTTCATTTGGAGGAAATGGCAAAGGAAGCATCGTGGGATTTGGAACTGTGAGAATTGGAAATCTCACAATAAGCAATGTTTCTCTAGTAGAAGGACTCAACTATAACCTTCTCAGCATTAGCCAATTGTGTGATACCGGTTTCAAGATCTCCTTTCAAGAAGGAATTTGCTATGGAATTAGTAAAGATTCTACTTGAGTCTTTCATGGGTCGAAGACATGGAAACATCTACATCTTAGACATGAAATTGAATAAATCTCAATGTCTAATTTCAATCCAAGATGAAGCAAGCATATGGCACAGAAAGCTTGGCCATGTCAATATGAAGCAATTAGCCAAAATCTCATCAAAGCAGCTTGTTCGAGGTCTACCCAAATTGCCATACCAAAAGTCTGATTCATGCACTCCATGCATTCTGGGAAAGCAGGTAAGAAATTCATTTAAGCAAACAAATCATGTATCTACTAATCATGAACTGCAGTTGCTTCATATGGATCTCTTTGGACCAACAAGAACCCCGAGCATTGGAGGTAAGAAGTATTGTCTAGTAATTGTAGACGATTACTCTCGCTTTACACGGGTATATTTTCTTGCAAGTAAGTCGAAACCTTTTCGTACTTTGAGAAGTTTGCTAAAAAGGTTCAAAATGAAAAAGGATGTGCTATTTCAAGTATAAGAATAGATCATGGAGGTGAATTTGAAAATCAAGATTTCACAAAATTGTGTGATGAATCTGGTTTTAAACATGTATTCTCCTCTCCATACACTCCTCAGCAAAATGGAGTTGTGGAAAGAAAGAATAGATCTCTTCAAGAAATGGCTAGAACACTTCTAATTGAAAGCAAAATTTCTTCACGGTTTTGGGCTGAAGCTGTTTCAACAGCATGCTATATCATCAATAGAGTCTTCCTAAGACCTATTCTTGAGAAAACCCCTTATGAACTATTCAAAGGTAAGAAACCTATTGTTTCATACTTTCATGTGTTTGGTTGCAAATGCTTTATTTTGAAAAATGCAAGTGATCGAGTTGGTAAGTTTGAAGAAAGATCAGATGAAGGCATCTTCCTTGGATATTCTACATCAAGCAAAGCCTACAGAGTCTATAACAAGAAAAGCCAGTCTGTGGAAGAATCAATGAATGTCAAATTCCAAGACTCAGCGCAAGATGAATCCAGCCAGACTCAATATGAAGAGTCTGAACTCACTCTAGACCTTCCAAAGTCTTCAACTCAAGAAGCATCTCGAGACTCGGAAATCCAACATCAAGAAGCTCATGAAGATTCAAATAAAGAAAGAGATCATCATCCAAGCAAATCAACCAAGAATCGGAAACACAAATCCAGTCATCCTAAAGATCTCATTATTGGCGAAATCAATGAAGGAATCCGCACCGAGATCAAAAAGGCGTGAAGAGTCTAGTGCTGTTGCTCTCATTTCTGAAATTGAACCAAAAAGCATAGAAGAAGCTTTATCGATGAAAGCTGGATCGAAGCTATGCAAGAGGAGCTCGACAGTTCAATATTAATGATGTCCGGGAATTAACATCTAAACCAAAAGGTAAAACTGTTATTGGAGCCAAATGGGTGTTCAGAAACAAGATGAACGAATAAGGAAAAGTCGTACGCAATAAAGCAAGACTCGTGGCCAAGGGATACACGCAAGAAGAAGGAATAGACTATGACGAGACCTACGCACCAGTTGCAAGGTTAGAAGCTATTCGTCTATTACTTGCGTTTGCTTGTTACAAAAATTTCAGGTTATTCCAAATGGACGTCAAAAGTGCTTTCTGAATGGATTTATCCAAGAGGAAGTTTATGTGGAACAACCGCCTGGATTTGAAGACCCAAAGAAGCCAGACTCAGTCTTCAGACTGGAAAAGGCTCTGTATGGTCTAAAGCAAGCACCTCGAGCTTGGTACGACAGACTAAGTAAGTTCTTATTACAGAACGGATTTGTCAAAGGTAAAGTAGATACTACTCTGTTCATCAAAAAGGAAAACAAAAGTTTCTTACTCGTTCAAATATATGTTGATGACATTATTTTTGGATCCTCTAATGAAAGTCTTTGCAAGAAATTTTCTAAGTCTATGCGGGACGAATTTGAAATGAGTATGATGGGAGAATTAACATTCTTTCTTGGCCTTCAAATAAAGCAATTGAAGGAAGGAACTTTTATCTTCCAAGAAAAATATGCTAATGATCTTGTCAAAAGATTTGGATTGGAAAAGTGCAAAAAGACCGACATACCAATGTCATGTTCTCGTAAGATAGACAAGGATGAAGAAGGGAAGAAAGTAGATCAAAAGCTGTACAGAGCATGATCGGTTCACTTCTTTATCTTACGTTTCTAGACCTGATATTTTGTTGAGTGTTTGCATCTCGTGCTAGGTTTCAATCAGATCCTAGAGAATCACATCTCATTGCCGTGAAACGTATTATCAAATACGTTGCCTCATCTTCAAGCATCGGTCTTTGGTATCCAAAGAGGGGAGACTTTAATCTTCTAGGATACTCAGATGCAGATCTGGCCGGTTGCGAGTCGATAGAAAGAGCACTTACGGAACTTGTCAAGCGCTTGGAAACAGGGACAGTGTCTTGGTTCTCAAGGAAGCAAAGCACGTAGCTCTCTCAACGACGAAGCAGAGTATGTAGCTCTTGGAAGCTGCTGTTCGCAAATTCTATGGATAAAACAACAGCCACAAGACTTTGGCATTGAAGACTCATGCACGTAAATCGAGATGTGACAACACCAGCGCGATCAATCTCACCAAAAATCCAATTCTTCATTCAAGAGCAAAGCATATTGAGATTCGACATCACTTCATTAGAGATCATATTCAAAATGGAGAAATCTCGATTCAATTTGTTGATTCGAAGAGTCAACTAGCGAGATATATTCACAAAGCCTTTGGAGAAAAATCAATTCGACCGTATTCGCTCAAGACTCAACATTTTGAAGCTTGAAGAAGTTAAAGTCTAGAGAATCACCATTTCTAAGACTCGATCTCTTAGACTTTAAATCTTGAAGACTCAATCATTCATGGCTAAAGGCGTAAGTTGCTATTTTATCTAGAAAAGGTACGTTCTTTCATTCAGATATAACTCGTGTGAAATTTGAAAACTTGTCTTTTTCAAGGAATTAATTTTGGCAGTTATTGATTTTGAAAAGAAGTGTTCGTACACTTTCCTTGTACCGATTAAACTTCTCTTTTCAAATCCGAGGTATATATATATACAGTTTTTTTCTTCGCCCAATTTTCAAAACCCTAAAAGGCACTCTTCTCCCGATACTGTTTCTATTTCTTGTTCATCGTCGAGAAAGTGGTCATTTTTCTTGGGAAAAGCAAATGAAGGAATCTTCCATTAGACAAAGAAAGATGTCGTCTTCGAGGAAATCATCAAGAATCGCAAACGGGGGACCACAAAGAATGGAGAAGGGACCGACTCACTTCGATCTTCTTGAAGAAGAAGACTTATCAAGTCGGCGACAAAGTCCGATTCGCTCTCCTCCACGTCATTCATCGTCTCCCGCCCCAAGAGGTGCAAGTCAAAACGGAAGAAGAGATAATCGAGGATGCCGACCCGGTAAGAGTCCAAAAACCCTCCGTTATCTATAAGCTTTATCGTGCGTTGAAAAGCACCGGTACTTCATTAAAGTATATAGATGACTTCCTTAAGGACAAAAATTATGGGAATGAGTATCTTTTTCTGCGGAAAATGGAGGAATTGGGAATTGCTCCTAAAGGAAGGGCAGAGGAGGCTCTTGAGAACATTCCGAGTGATCCTCGTATGCCAGGACAAAATCTGATTGACGGGAACGATGATGACAAAATGTTCCTTGAATTTAAACCTAGACTGGGTGTGGCAGCAAAGGTGAAAGGAAATCGGATGGATTTGTTTAAATCCAAGGATCGGGAAAAAGCGTATTTTAGGCTGTTGAAAAGAGGGGTGATAAACCCTAGAAGTGTCGATTTTGACTTCGGACACCATCAACGTGAACTTAAGAGAAAAGTTGAATTTGCTTCAACTTGAGACTTTTTGCTCGACTCTACGGATGGGTATGCTCAATCGACCGTTTATTTCTATTCAAATCTTAGCTTTTTGGATGCGAATAGAATTTCATTCAGTGTTCGAGACCAAGTCTACGTGGTAGATGTGAATATGTTGGCGGACATAGTTGGAGTTGAACGAGGACGTTATCTTCCAATCAAAGTCTCACCTGCTCGTACTACTCGGATCTTGTCAAAGATAGGGACGTAGAGAAGAAAATTACCTATTCCAGGATGAATGCCATCAACATTGTGCTTCATAAGATTGTAATCAATCTGTCTCGGATCGAAGTCTACATCAAAGACTTCGTGTCTCTTTCTAAAGCAAAGTTGATGTTCGCGATCAACTCGGGACGGAAGTTTTCTCTCCCGCACACTATTCTCTTCCATATGTACAGAGCGGTGTCAAAAGACAAAGGACAATTGCCTTATCCACAGTGCAGTGACCAAGATCTTCAGACATCGAACATTGATCCGCCACATACATTTTGTGTTCGACCGTGTGATAAGATGGTGGTAGGATTGAAAATGTTAATGAAGATGCGTCTGCAAGAACTCTCCAAGGCAATGGAGAAATTCAAAGTGAAATCTCCAGTCCAGTCTGCTTCAAAAAGGAAAGGAAAGGAGGCCATGGGTGCCCCATTGAAAAAGAAGGAAAGAACTCTCATCCTTGAGGATGAAGATGAAGATGATGAAGATCCCACTATCCAAGCGCCGACAAGAACAAGACGTTACGTGTCTCATCCGACAGATCTTCAGCGAACGAGAAGAAGGAGAACGAACGAGAGAAGAGGAAGAACAGAGAGAGAAGGAGAAAGAAGTTGAAGAAGAAGGAAAAGGAGAAAAAGAAAAGTCTGGCGACAAATCTGGAGAGAAGGAAATAAAGAGCATGATCATCACTTTTCCCCTCTCAATGTCCTAGAGACAGGGGGAGTTGGAGAGCAAGAGAGGTCTACACCTCATGCTGTCAGTGAAGATCTAAGACAATCTCCAGAAGACCCAGAAGAAGTTCAGGTCTCTCAATTGCCTGAAGAAGGTGATACGTCGATTCCAAATCTGCCGGACTATACCGAAGCGCCATCGTCGCATTTACTCAATCGAGAAAGCTCATGCCGGTACACGGACGGATGATTTACGCAGATTTTCGTAGCATCATGAATATTCTTCGGAAATGCGTAGCGATATATGTTACGGTTCGTGAAATCCAAGCTTTGAAGAATGCTTTGGACAAGCATCTTCGGTCTCTCTGGAGGATAAATTCAAAGACCTCGCTCCGCAACTTCAAGCCAATGCCAAGGGAGAAGAGGTAGCTCATCCGAGAGAAGACCCGAAGAAGCTCGAAGGAGTAGTCCAGTCCATTGGGGATTTCCAGATCGTGCGCATTCCCAAGCAGACATGACTCCTTTCTCACCCTTTTCAATGCTGACAAAAAGGGGGAGAACCAATTTGAACCAACATCTTTTAAAAACTTTTTAGTGGTTATGTTTATTTTTGAGTATGACTTGAGAACTTGAACTTGGGTGTGAATTTGACTGAATTGATTTGTGGATTGTGATGCTTGACTGGTTGCATTTATTCAAGTGTGTTATATGGTGTTTCTCATGAAAGTCTAACCAATTTTCTGTGGATGCAGAGTCTGGTTGCTTTATTAATCTTTTTGAGTTAGCCATATTGCTTGAGAAATGTTTTTGCAGGTCAAAGTTGTTCAAATCTACAAGAAAGTTTTGTCACCATCAAAAAGGGGGAGATTGTTGGAGAAATCTTTCCGAGAATATTTTGAAGCCGACAAAACGTTTCTATCGGTCTAAGTCTCGGATGTTCGGAGACCGACAATTTAAAGTCTAAAGACTTTGTATTCTCGAGACTCAAGATCCAAGACTCAAGACCCAAGACTCAAGACTCAAGACTCAAGACTTAAGACTCAAGACTCAAGACTTAAGTCTGTTCTCACCGACGTCTTTCCAATCCAAAGGACGAAGGAAATCCAAAGCCGAGGTCTATGGTTGAGGATTCGATCCTATCCTCTCGGAAAAGATTCTTTGGTTGGATATTCATTTCGGATTCTTTAATTCTTATCTAAGATCGATTGAAGATCCGATGGTCGACGAAGTATTCTTGGAATGTTCTATTCTTGGAAACCAAGATCCCGATTGTATGGGCGAACAGATTGATGGGCTATCATCGATTCCTTAAATAGCTCGGATGATCTTCTTGATTGATTCCGTCCAACGGGTAGATTGGAGGAATTCCTTTGGTAAGTGCCAACGGCTATGATGGCATGAAGGAGTATAAAAGGAAGTCGTTCTAGTTGTTTTAAGTGTGTGATTGATAGAAAAATTCCGAGTCTCGAAGACCCTTGATTATTAGTCGAGACTGTTCGAGCGAAATTGTATACACGAGAGAGTGTTTATATTTGGTGACACCTTGAGAGAGTGTGGTAGATCATCTACACCTAGAATTCAAGGAAGATCAACACTGTAACAACTCTTTGATTATAGTGGAATCCAGCCAATCGGCCGTCGGTGCGAAGAGTGGACGTAGGCTTGAATCAAGCCGAACCACTATAAACCGAGTGTTCAATTCTCTCTTTCCCTTACTCAGTCTCACGATTGATATTTAATTATTGCAAATTCTTTAACTGTCTAAAGTATTGTGCAATCTTCAAGAAAATTCGTTGTATACCTATTCACCCCCTCTAGGTACTCATACTAGCAATATCATTCTACACCGGGCAGCAGGTTCTCGACCCCACAAGTCTTCTCCAGGCAACGGGGAAGAACACAAGCGGCTTCGACGGTGTTAAATTTATTCTTTTTTTCTTATTTTGGATGTGTGCGCTGCGGAGGCATGGCTTTGGTATTAGTTATAGTTTTTGGTTAGTGATGTGTGCAAGTGTATGGTATAGTTTGTAGAGGATGAACAATGGATGAGATAGCAAGGGATAGACACGGGACAATGATAGTTTTACTAGTTTATGAAAATAATTTTACAATAGTTGAAAGAAGTGTTGGTGGAAGAGCTCTAGACTTCTCTACAAATAGTTACTATTATTTTATAGTAACATAAGATGAAACTTCTAGAACACATAAGAGATGGCGGCTTGTAGACAATTCTAGAATTTTTCTTGAATTTTCTAGCTCAAATCTATCTTGAAGTTTCTAGAATCGGATCACAAATTCCAACAGACAGAAAGATGCTTACATTAAATTTGGAAGGGTCAAAAACTTCTAGTTGAGGGAAAACTTCCGGGTCATGGTGAATAGAAACAATATCCAGGTTCACCGACCAACCTTTCTCGATCTTATATCCTGTAAAAGACCAAGAGCGAGCAATAGTAAGCATCTTGAAATTGCATTTTCTGATCAGCGTGTTTTGTCTTTTCATTGGGATGCTTACCATCAATCTAAAAATCCTGAGCAGCTTTCCTTGAGAACCAAGGTAATATCGTGGCTCTCCTTAGAGTTTCACTTATTACCTGAAATACCAAGTTAAAAGAAATTTCTACATCTTCCAGTTTTCAGTAGGATAGTTAACGTGATAAAGCTAATGTCTTGCTTACTTTAGCAGTATAAGGCATGTTATTAACTTCACTCCAAGATAGATTCGCTCCACCCTTGCCCTTCACTTGAATTTCCATGTGTTCTTCCTGTATAAGAAGCATACAGCCCAGTTCTTCAGTAGTCATAGGTCACGATTTCAATTTAACAGAGTTCATCGCAAAATGGGAGTACCCTGAACCGTTGCACAACTTGAGGGTTTTCTCCGAGAAATTTCATGAGCCAAGTCAGAGCAGCAGTGATCTTGTCATGACCAGCAACTAGAAGAGTTAGTACATTGTCCTTCATTTGCGTGTCAGTTAGCTTGTCTTTGTCGGCTTCTCCGTCTGCTGCTTTGCTGTGCTTGATTATCAGGGACTCCAGGAAATCATTTTGGTAGCCTTGTCCTTCTCTCCTTTTAGAAATAACGTTGTCCAACATGCTCTACATCCTATCTCGAGCCTGATTTTTTCGAATCGTTACATTCAGAAAGTAACTATACAAAGTCTTTCGTTCTATCGTGAGTATATTCCGTGTACATGGGAAAAAAAAATTACCTGAATTCCACGATGAAATGCAGTTCCTGGCACTTTGAATGGCAAGGATGCGAATGAAGAGGAAATTATTTTGAAATTGGATCGGAATTTCTCTTGCTCTTCGCCTTTTGGTTCTAAGCTCGTGATCATGTGGCCAATTACCTTGAGAGTGAACTGCACGAAGGATGTATCTTAAGTGCAAAGTGATCAAAGCAGAATTTCTCGAGATCTTTTTGTGGATACTTAACTGTAGAAGCCTCCTCAAGAACTAAAACTTTTCGTCCCTTCCATTGATCTAATGTTTAGGGCGTTGATGACTTGGAAGTACTTCTTCAGGCCATCGATGGATAGTGGTTCTGCAATAAGCCGTCTGTTAGAATTTAAATGTGCGCGGAAGCATGGTTTTAGTAATAGTTATAGTTTTTGGTTAGTGATGTTGTGTGCAAGTGTATGATATAGCTTGTAGAAAATGGACAAGGGACAAGATAGGATAATTGAAGGATATAGGACATGGGGAAAATAGTTTCATTAGTTGAACAAAATAGTTTGATGGAGGTACAGTAGAGATCTATGACTTCTCATGGTGGAGGGTTCACCTCACGCACCTTTACATTTGTTGTTCTACTATGCTCTCCTCTCTTTCCTATTTATAGGGTGCTCTACCAACATTCTAGATTTGTGTAGAATGTTGTCCACGTAGACTTAGGAATTCTAGAAGTTTAGCAAAAATTCTAGAAAAATTCTAGAATTGTCTACACGCTGCCATCTCTTATGTGTTCTAGAAGTTTCATCTTATGTTACTATAAAATAATAGTAGCTATTTGTAGAGAAATCTAGAGATTTCCTCCACCAACTTTGGCAGCATAAAGGAGCAAGTGCTCCATGTTTTGGGTGGGGAGCTAACCATAAAAACCAAATCATGTAGCTCCCTCACCAACACCTCATTCAACTATTGTAAAATTATTTTATCCAACTAATGAAACTATTTTCCATATCCCATGTTCTTTATCCTTTAATTATCCTATCATTGTCCCGTGTCTATCCCTTGCTATCTCATCCTTTGTCCATCCACTACAAAATATACCATACACTTGCACACATCACTAATAAAAAACTATAACTAATATCAAAACCATGCTTCCGCACACACGCATCCAAAATTTTTAACACTATTGCTACGTCGTATAGCTCACTTTTTATTTCTTACTTCCAGCTGAACTTTATCTTTTCAATTGATCTCAGGAACCTTTGAAGCCTTTCAGCTTCCTTGGATTCGGTAGTGGACCGCGTATGTGCCCGGGATCAATCTAGTAAAGCTGGAGATCTCTATTTTCATTAGCGTGCAGATACAAGTAAGAACAGAAAGTGCTCATTTTGATAAACAAAGTCTCATCTTCCTACCAGAAAATTTTGATTGCCATCTAACATGTCAACCAGCCAAAGGCACAACCTTTTTTAAGCTAGTCTTTTTAATAAATGAAGCAAAAAAAAAAAGAAGATACGGTCGATATGTTTGTGTCTGAGACTATGCTTGATGAATTTCTCAAATGTTTATTGTGAGTGTGAACTTGTTGCGATGATCTCGATCTTCTTGACAGGTGGACTCCTCTGGAGAGAGATGACTCGGTCCAGCCTACTCTAGTAAGGATGCCCAAGAACAAGTATCCAGTTCTCGTCGAGCCACTGTAGATGTATTTGTTGCTTCACTTGGCAATTCGGCACAGAGCCATAATAGCCAAGGAAAGAAGCAGCATGGGGGATTCAAACTTTATTGTTATGACCTGATTGTCGATGCAATGCCAATATGCTACACTGACAAACTCACTGGGTAATTATAGCCATAAGCGAACGCTTGCCCAGGGGCATATTGTATGACTGAGAAAATGAGAAATAAGAATGTCTGAAGCAGTTTACGTTTTTCTTGAGTTGGTCTACTTCTTGCTGAATAACTATCTTTAGCTACAATCCTATTACTCCAACCCGTTAATCAAACCAACAAATGCAACTCCAACCAGTTTAATCACAGAGAGTGGACAAATAAGTAAAGATTGGAGATGTCCTTTGTGTATGAAATCCATTGATGCACGCACATAAGCAAACTGGAGAGCCTGGGCAGTTCACCTCGGAGAATAAAAGTGCTAGAGATACTCAAAATCAGGATACTGAAGTTTGAATTCCATGTCGCTTTGAACACGAGAAAGATAGCTCCTGAAAGCCGATATGGGTGTTATGTCAGCCCCAGCTCTAGCTCCCATTTATCAGGAGGCAAACATTAATGCACAACTCAGAGGCATGGAAACCTGCTTTCATTGTATTTATGGATAGTTTATTGCGACGGGAAGGTTGTTTTGGTTGCCAATTGGTAAAGGTATGGTAACTTCAAAAAGCAGCAATTTCATCTAAATGATGCCATAACTAAATAGGTTTTAAAAATTTCCTGTAATTAGCATCTTCTTCCTTTTTGGCCAACAGAAATTTTGCAGTCTCGGATATAAAGTCGAGGAAGGTCAACATAATGACCCGTCAGATTAAGTGGTTGATAAAAAAGAAAGCAGATGGCTCACCTCCACTTTCTCAAGTACTTTTAATGACATAGCAAAAAGAGGCCAATGAATTTCATTTTGTGCCTTCATTGCATGCAGTAAATCTCACCCCCACAAACGGAGGCAAACATAACATAGGGAAAACCCCTTTCCAAGCAAAGAGATCACCATGAAGCATTGAAAGAGAAGGGCCTTTGTTTTCACTTGTCCAGAATCCCAGATGGCAACAGCATGGGTGTCAATTATCGATTAGTAAAACAATGAACAGCAGAAACAAATGTCGCAAAACCACACAAACCAAACAAGCTTAACCCATTTAGGAGCCAAGCAACAACGAAAGACCTTCCTCCATTACAGACTAACTCAATTGTCACGCCCGAACCTCAAGCACGTGCACAACCCTCTATGGACTATAAACTTGCGACGTCCCGGGGAGTGTCGCCGACCCATTCATTATTTTGTGCATGCGGAAACGTAAAACAATCTCCATACAACATAACAGTGGGATAGAAACGTAGGATAATATTTTCACAATCCACACCTATAATATAGTAGTGCCTATATACAGACCAGTTTAACACCCAAGGTCTAATACAAAAAGTGAAGCCGTTCGGCTACCTACGCGCTAAGCTTCCATTCACAAGACTAGGGTTCGCTACTACACTATCATACTTCTCGACCTCTCTAGGGTGAACTGTCACCCATCATCCAACCTTGACGGCAGGTCCGTCACTATCTGACAGAAGCTACCAAGGCATCCGTACTCTACTACCTGTAGACCTTTGTCTCTCGCCTGTCCACCCTTCAACTAGGGACCTGAAAATATTAGCCCACTAAGGGATGAGATCACATCTCAGCAAGTCAATCCCCTAAATCCAGATTAGGAGAAAGGTACACTCAACATGCAATCTAATCACCTTTCTCACACTTTCTTAATATCAATACTTTTCTGCATATTAGTGTCAATCAAATCATACACAAGATATCGATACCATATATCATTAGAATACTTAAACACGTACATATGTAAGGACATAAATGTCGACATAATTACACGGGCCCCCAATTACCAGACTAAACTATTATGTCATGTCCCATACCGCACCACATAATTCCGTCTCTTAATTAGGTCCCTCGCTTTCACCTATTCATGTGTCACAAATGATTTCAATGTACAGATAACAGTCTTCCGGTATGACCAGGCATCATCTCACTTGATCAATCACATTATCACATATGAATCGCGTTACAAGCGATCTCACCTGGCCATTGCCATAGAAACGCATTGTCTAGGGTAGAGGTGCGGACGCACTGCCATCCCTCATCCCAGCCCAGTATTGTCCTCTTTGGGCCCCGCATTGGCGCGGACGAACCGCCATCCCAGTTGGGTCACCCCTCAAGGCTTTATTCTTAGCACAACAGAAGTATGTGTGAAATGCGTTATCGGTTCATGCGTGCATGCCATAACAATGTGCTCAACTCATGCATGACCAAAATCAGAGATGCCATGATTCTCACAAATGAATGCTCAGGAATGTACATATTAATACAATCATACGGGCCCCCAATTAGTAGACTAAATTGTGATGGTACATCCCATACCGCACCATACGGTTCCGTCTCTTAATTAGGTCCATCAATTTTCGATCATTCATGCATTTCACAATTTCCATTCATTGGTTATGGCCAACCCCACAGATAATAGTCTTCCGGCATAACCGGATATCGCCTCACACCGTCGAGTGCAGTAACGTCTACATCTAAACGGCATTTTCGATTAGGAGCATCGGTCCAGCATCCACTGCGATCAGCATCTGTTGACTTGGGGCATTCCCGAAGGAGCATCGTCCGGCCCCAAAGGCTCGTGACGGCATCTCATATCATTCATGCATTCATTCAATTTCGGCCCAGTATACCATGTATTGCACTCAATTATCTCAATTAAAATGGTGGTCCCGGCCTATTTTCTTCATATTAGAAATGCATGGTAAAATAATCGTGTGTGGGGACATGGTCAGATCGAACCAGAAAATTTGTGTCATCTCTTTCAAAATCCCACAGTTTGGTATAGTATTTAAAAACACTTTCGGCGTCCAAAACCTGACACTTGGTATTTTCTAATTGAATACCAACAGTTTTCAATCATCATACAATTGCACAAAAAACCACTCAATTCATGCGGATGCCCATGCCTTTACACATCCATTCATTTCATAAAATCAATACACATGAAATTAAACCACTTTTCATTCTCGGGTGAACAGTGCATGTGAATTGTCATGCCCCGATCCTCGGGCACCCACAGATCCTTCTACTTGGTCGATTTTAAAATGCGATATCCTAGAACTATGTATCGCCGACCCTTTTAATTCTTAAGCACATGCGGAAACAGTTATAAATCCCCAGACAATAAAACAATAAGATAGAAAAGTAGGCCATATCTTTCATATTGAAATCCACAACCAAACCTTTATACATGACATAAACAGAGTACTTCACAACTATTTACAACTTTTTACTTTACTCCATTCACATCAAAATGGAGTTCATAAAAGAAGATGAAATTTAAGTACATCCGGTGGTACTTAAGATCCCTCTCGGTATTATCCTCTTCTTCCCCAAAGTCTTTCTCCTCGGGTTTCACCTCAAAGTTCTCCTTCTCAAATTCCTCCTCCTTAGCTCCTCAGCAGGGTCTTGAAATGTTTTCCCCAAACCGGGGTGAGACTACGTCTCAGCGAGTTCTACTCCACTAAGGCCCAATTAGTAAGCTATTATACTATAGGCTGCCTATACATGCACAAAGCAGAAGACGTACCTTGGCATCAGTCTCAACCTGCAATTCAAAGTTATATACGAACACTTCACAAATCATAACGAGCAATCAATCAAATCACGACAATCTGATCAAATCATTGATCAATCGAACTAGTCGATTACATGTTAGACGAACCGTTCTAGGTCATTCATTCCATCCCATATAACTTCCAATAGTACACTCAGTCACAGAGCCATATCAATGCTCTCGGGCGTCAACTTCGTCAAGGTGACGTATATACTAGACAATTGCGTGCGTTCCTTAAGGCGCCGTTTTCGCCAGTGATATCGCAACTCACCGAACCACACATGCCTATAACGATTTATTCAATAGACAATTGCGTGCGTTCTTTAAGGCGCTGTTTTCCCCAATGATATCCTTAATCATCGAACCACACATGCCTACAATGATGTGCTCAATAGACAATTGCGTGCGTTATTTAAGGCGCTGTTTTCGCCAGTGATATCCTTAATCACCGAACCACACGTCTATGACAATTTGTTTAATAGACAAGTGCATGCGTTCTTTAAGGCACCGTTTTCGCCGAGTGATATCCTTAATCACCGAACCATACATGCCTATAACAATATGAGTACTAGACCGATACGTACGTTATTTAAGGCGCCGTTTTCGCCAGTGATATCCCAATCACCAAACCACGTAGGCCCATACACCTTGTCTGATCGGCCTAAGCCCAAAGTACTTCTAATTCACTCTCACCATTCTACTCACTTTACAACTCAACAAAGCATTATAAATGCTGAATAAACATACTTGGCCATTTACCAATCAATAATTCAATCTCAATCAATTCCAATCAATTTAGGGTAAATCCCTAAAATATCACAATTTATTTAATTTCATGCAACGTAGAGCTCAATTAAATAAACAAACTATGCCACGACAATCGGCACGAGATTTCGGTCGTCGGCCATCTCAATCTTAATTTTCGAAAAATAAATAAATAATTAAATAAATTTCGAAAATTAAATAATTAATATTAAAAAATTCAATTTAGCTTAAAATAAAGCCCAATTAAATACATGGACTTCACCACGTTCATCATCATAATATTCCGGTCACTTTGGCCATCCAGTTGAATTTTCGGAAAATAAATAATTATTTAATTTAATTCCGAAAAGTAATATTTAATTACCAAAAATTCCACTTAGGCCCAAAAAGCCTAATTGAAGCCCACTAAGGGTCGGGAAAAATCCCGAGATGCTTTCAATAAATAGTAGACTACGTCTACTTGTTAATTGCACAATCAATTTGTCTAATTTACATCACAATTAAGCGATAGTCGCTAATCTATTCTAATCTAACCACCTAAACCTAATTAATTAAAACTAAACAACCCTTAAACATAATTAGCCAACTAATCATGAATTAGTGAGATTACTCACCGGAATCGCGCGCAAATCGGATCAATCCGACGGGGGCGACGCAAGGAACGATATACCCCAAAGCACAGCTAGGGTTCAGGGCCCAGAAACGGCCCAAAAGCGGGCCTAAAGCGCTGGAAACCCACTTCGTGGGTTGCGGTTCAAGGCTAGCCAGAGCTAGTCCGGCGGCTAGAGCGGCGAGGGGAGGCCGGCGGATGGTGAGGGGAGCTCCGGCGGTCCGAACGGTGGCCGGAGGTGGTCGGACAACCGCCGGTGGTGGCCGAACAGGGGCTGGGCAGAGGCGAATAGGGCTATCTCGCGGGGGGGGCGCTGGGCGGAGGAGAGGGCAGACGGCGCACAGCGGCGAGCGGCGAACGCGGGGCGTGCGGGCGCGGGCGGCGGGGGGCGGCGACGACGAGCTGCAGCTTTTGGTTCGAGCTTCTGGTTTTCACAAACAAAAAGGCAAGGAAGAGGGGGGTTTCGGTCACGTGGGGGTGGGGGAAAGAGAGAGAGAGAGAGAGAGAGAGGAGATAAGGATTGAGAGAGAGTGTTTGACTGGTCAAAATGAAAAGAGAGACAGAGAGTCGGTGGGGGGCTGTCCGCACGAAGGGGAGGGAGAGGAGAGAGAGAAGAGAGAGAAAAGAAAGAGAGGGAGAGAGAGAAATAAAATATTACCATTATACTTATTTTATTTCTTTTCTCTTTTCCTTTCTATTTTCTTTTGGTCTTCAATTTTCCTCCAATAATTTCTTTATTGAAATTTCGGACTCGTCAATAATTTGACGAACGATGAGACAGGATCCTAAAAGTGAATTGTGACACGCTCGAATATTCGATTCCTAAAACCAAATTAAATTTCATGGTTAGAATCAATCAAACATGATTTTAGTCCAATCCGACCAATTGAGTAGCTTTTAGGGATTTTGCTACGAGATACATCCCTTAACAGGTTCACTCAATGGGTTAGTTAACTCTTGAGTGATTAGCTCAGAAAAAAAGGACCCTAAGCACGTCGACGAAATGCCAATTTCACTTTGTCGAAAACAGGGTCGAATTTCGGGATGTCACATGAATAGTGCGCGTGAAAAGTAACTCGTGAACAGTGCGTCATGAACAGTAAAGTTCCAGAATTCAATAACTAATAAATTAAATCCACAAGTCATTAAAAATACTAATTAAAGAAAGCAAAGCATCAAGAACCATCATTAAACTAAAATCGGTCGTATTTGGCCGGCGGGCCTTCGCGCGTCTCCAAATTTAAATCCAGAAACCTAACCAATCGAGCTTGGAAAAAATTCCTAAATTTGAATATGTGACAAAGGACACGTAAACAAATATTTTTCATGAAGACACCGAGATCCAGATCCTTCTGGATTCGGCCCAGTAATTCTCTTTATCCAGCACAAAAATTGGGTCCAGTTCCAGAGAGCCTAACTCATCAAAATCAGTTCGGTTTTAGGTCGAAATCTAGTCCGTTTGATTTGAAATTCGAGTATGTTAAACTAGAAGTTGTAACGAACAACTTTCATGAAGAAACCGATGGAAAATTAGACCTCTAAAGGTCAGTAACAGCCCTCAGAATCATAATAGGTCATGATTTACAGAACTGTCCGAGTTACTATTTCAAGGATGACGTCATGAAAATCGTCATCTTTTTAAATTCTAAAAAGTCTGAGAAAAATATATGTTATTATTTAGGATGTCTAAAATATTTATTCAGGGGGAAATTTCTTTAAAATCGCAACAAATATCAGTCTACAAAAATAGCAAATCGCGCACATCTAGAAAACAGTTTCAAGAAACAGCCCCTGTCTTTGGCCGAATCATCCTCTACGGTTCTTATCTTATCCTTTAAACCACAACTAAGCCTTTCTATGGCTAATGTAACATTTCTAACTAACACCCAATCATATGTGATATCATCTACACCTTTCTTACTTGGATGAACTCCTAAATAGAGGAACACAACCCCTAGTCCAGATTTAGGAAAACAACTCACCTACGCTAGAACTACGCACTTCCTGTGCTGGCGGCGCGACGGTGACGAAATCACAAGGCTCGTAACTCGAACAGCGATGGGTCGTTGAAGTCGAGCTCAAAGCCAAGGGCGCTCGGCTTGAGTGGATGGCGTGCAACGGTGAGGATGATGGTGAGCCGAGTGGATGATGAAGTTATAGAAAATGAAAGCAAATAAATGGAGGTGAAAGAAGGATGGGGGTGCTATAGTAGAAATGGAGAATGCGTGAGGGGGGATAAAAAGAAAAGAAGAGGGGAGGTGATGTTGTCGAGAGGAGAAAAGGGGGGAAGAAGAGAGAGAAAGAATAAAGTAATGAAGTGCGGAATTGTTTCCTCATTACATTTAAATTTTTAATTGACAAGAACAAAAAATACTTGGACAAGTTATTTCTTTATTAAGTTTAAATCAATAAATAGAAAGAGCAAAAGAAAATTGAAAGTGAACTAGAATAAATTCATTTTATTGCTAGTTCAAAAAGAATCTTTGAAAATTAAACAACTATTGACATATCTTATCGATAAAATAAATTAGAAATTCACTTAGCTCGAGTTTTATACGTTCGTACCATTTACTTATAAGAGTACTAGACAACTCACTAACTTGATTAAAGGGCAGGTGACGAGCTTGAGTCTAAGGTCCGAGCTAAATAAAGTCTTGCATGATGCCTCTTGTGATTTAATAAATATGATAATCTCTTAATATAATAATCGGTCTTAGATGGCATGAGGGAGGGAAGCCTAAGAAGGAAATCGTTTGATCAGCTCGACCAAATTTGTGTTTTGGGCTTATTGGGCTTGGACGAAGTGAAAATTTATAACTTTATCAAGCACGATGATTACTCTTTATAATTTCCCAATCCCTCTCAGACATTTACTAAAATTAACTTTAATAGCCGAATCGCTATTTATTTCAAGAAATGAGAACTTACTTCTATAGTGCAAATACTAATTAACTCAAAATAGCACAATAGTTATGGTTATTAATATAGTCGATAAGTTGTCGAATCTACAAGACAATTTACCAACATCGACACTCATAAATGTAAGACGCTACTTATTACGAGAAATGAAAACTTACCAATCTATCAAAAATATTACTTATTGGAAAGTAATACAATAACTACTTATGCATTTTATGGCTTTGAAACTACAAGGTGGATGTGGGCGGATGTAGAGATCCGCGGAACATTCGAGACTTATGTGAGAATGGTAAAGGTTGACATCACGGTTGTAAATTTTAGGTTGTTGTACTTGCCGTGGGTGATAAGTTCTCAATCCACACAACAAGTGTAGTTGATCAATTGCATGTACAGTGACTTTGCATAATAAACTTAGTTTACATTGGCGGTGGTAAATCAGTTTGAGATTCATATTCATCGACATACATATAAAGATGTTCCACATAATGAAAGATTAGATCCTTATAAAGTGTGGACAAATTAAGATGTGCAAAAATTTAAGTTTCTTGATTATTTATTGAAGACTAAACTAAGATTGACCAAGGCTTTAATTAGCAAAAGATATAACTAGATATCTCATTTCAGAAACACAAAAATAGAATCTAATTTTCGCAGTACAACGAAAATGGTGAGATTGACTCGAGTGAGATACTTACAAAAGATTTTTTGTGGGTTTTAAGGATCTTCAAACTTTAAATCTGGCTCTGCTTGCTAAGCTGGTATGGAGACTCATTCATGACCCTGATGCTTCGTGGGTTAAGCTTTTTAAAGGTCTATATTAACCACATTGTGACTTTCTTGAGGCTATGAAAGGTGCTAAGACTTCTTGAGGACGGAGAAGCATTTTGGAGGGAGGAAAGATTATGAATGACAGGGACAGTACGGCAAATAGTTTCTAGAGATAGAGTTAAGGTGTGGAAGGATAGATAGGGATAACAAAGGAGGAAATCAAGCTTATATTGTTTAGTAATTTGGTCGATAACGATTTGAGACGCTTTGATGTGAGGCCTATCTTAGATTATGTTGCGGCTGAAGGTAAGGATGCCACTCAACAAATTAAGCTTAGCGACATCAGCGGTGAAGAAAAATATGCGTGGCCTTTTAACAGGAGGATGGTTGACAGTGACATCTGTTTATGATTTTGGAAAGGAGTCTTTTTTTTTTTTTTTTGGGATATGTTTAGTAGAAGTCCTAAAACTTGTGCAGAAAGTGCAATTGAGTCCTAAAACTTACAAAGAGTTCAATCAAGTCCTAAAACTTGTCAGAAAGTGCAATTGAATCCTAAAACTTACAAAGAGTTCGATCAAGTCCTAAAACTTGTCAAGTTTGTTCAATTAAGTCCTAAAGTCAACACCGTTAAAAAAAGTTAACGGAAATTGCTGACGTGGCGGCGACGTCATATTTTAAATGATTTTTTATTTTTCAAATGGCTTTTTAAAATTATTTTTTTATTCAAAATCTTTAAAAATTAGATTAAAAACTAAAAGGAAAATCTAAATTTATTTTAAAAAAGAAAAATCTAAATTTATTTAGAAAAACAAAATTGTTCAAAAAAAAAAAGGGCGGTGGACTTCCGCCGCCGCCCATCGCCGGAGGGGCCGGCAACCGTCGCCGGCCCCGGGCGGGGTGGCCGGCCCTCACCGGGGCCGGCGACCGTGCCCGCCCGGGCGAGGCCTCGTCGGCCCTCGCTCGGGGCCGGCGAGGCTCGCCGAGATCGCGAGCCTCGCCGGCCCGAGCGGCCGACGAGGCCTCGCCTGTGGCGGGCGGCGACGGCCGCTCGCCCCTCGCCCGGGGACGAGCGACCGTCGCCCGCCCGGGCGAGGCCTCGTCGGCCCTCGCCGCCCCGAGCGAGGGCCGACGAGGCCTCGCCCGGGCGGGCAACGGTCGCCGGCCCCGGTGAGGGCCGGCCACCCCGCCCGGGGCCGGCGACGGTCGCCGGCCCCTCCGGCGATGGGTGGCGGCGGAAGTCCACCGCCCTTTTTTTTTTTTTTTTTTTTGAACAATTTTGTTTTTCTAAATAAATTTAGATTTTTCTTTTTTAAATAAATTTAGATTTTCCTTTTTAGTTTTTAATCTAATTTTTAAAGATTTTGAATAAAAATAATTTTAAAAAGCCATTTGAAAAAAAAAAAAAAATCATTTAAAATATGACGTCGCGCCGCCACGTTAGCAATTTCCGTTAACTTTCTTAACGGTGTTAACTTTAGGACTTAATTGAACAAACTTGACATGTTTTAGGACTTGATTGAACTCTTTGTAAGTTTTAGGACTTAATTGCACTTTCTAGACAAGTTTTAGGACTTGATTGAACTCTTTGTAAGTTTTAGGACTCAATTGCACTTTCTGCACAAGTTTTAGGACTTCTGCTGAACATATCCCTTTTTTTTTTTTTTAAGGAAGGAAGGTCCATCTATTTCAAAGGTTATGGAAAGCGGTGTGTGGAAATGGATTAGGGATACACATGTTCTCCAAAGATGATAATGCACTTAGGGAACTACACTCTTAATGCCTTTAGCATCTTATAGCAACCTTTTCAAGAGGAGGATCAGAAATGATTCTAATTCTGTGTTTTGTGGAGAGGAGACTATGGAACATATTACTCTTTAATGCCTATGGTCTGAATATATCTGGTTTGCTATGTTGAATCTGAAAATTAGGAGGAAGTGTCGAGTATTGATGTATGGTTTGATAGAATACGTCAGGATATGGAGAAGAGGAATCTCTGTGTTATATTAATTTTTTTAAAGCTTAAAATCGCAGAATCGAAATTTCATGTTTTTCAACTTAACTAATGATAAGTGAATAAAAACTTTTTGATAATAGATGCATACAAACACAAGTGTGAATACTAGATTATCTTCACTGAGATGCTCAAAGAGAGTTTGGTGCACTTATCCTTTAATTTTTTGTTAGCTTAATCACCAAATTTTTATGATATTTGAGTTAAAATTTCATGTTTTTGAACGTCATCATCATATTGGTCTTAATTCAAACTATGGAGAGAAAATTGAAATCTCACATATTTTTTTTTTTTTTTGTTTGTGGAGGGGGGAGGGGTGTGGTTTGATTCAATCCAACTTTAATTCCTTGTTCATGTCTACTGAGTTCAACTTGAAGTAGACGATTCGGTCATGATTCCATTTTAGATAACACTAACCACTAAGCTCTAGGAACTGAAGACCGCATTTCCTTGGGAATGCCAATGCTAATAACAAATCATGGAGGCGTCAAAGCCATGACTCAGCAATTGTCCGAACTTATCATGTTCCAAGACAGGATTTATAAAAACCAGTTGCATGAAGGAGAATTTAGATGCCTCACCACTGCAGCCCTTAGATGAATCAATCACTCCGAGTCAAGATGACCGGCTTGAGTTCTGCGGCGATGAAGAGTACCTCGTTGTTGCAAATCGACCAGATCTTTGAAGAGTATATCCTCTTGTTTCTCTTGTTTGTCCGTAGCAGGTGAATCAAGAGAGAGCTTCTGCGTCTGGCCCACTAAGCTGTCATGCGAGGAACTGGTCTCAATACAGGAATTAGAGGTATTGCCCGATTCCCCGAAAAGACAAAACTGTTGCTCAGTAACTTGTTCTCTCTGGTTATATGGAATTGAACTAGAAAATAATGCATCCAGAGGAAAGAATAAGAGATTGAAAAAATCGACTATTTAGATGGCTGGAAAGGGAGCGAATGACTGGAGTTCGATGAGCTCTGCTCTATTTATCTCCATCATTTCAGCTAGCAGACAAAGGAAAGAATATCGGAACCTTTACTTTACTTCAAGAAGAGAAATTGAACCACTTTTCTTCTTCTTGTTTCTCCGTCGGGGTCGAGCCACGAAGAATCTTACCGTTCATAAATACAATCCACAAAAGTTTGAGCCAATAAAAAAAGGAAGGTATCATCGCTAGTCTCATTTAAAAGCACCTTGAGGAGTATGAACTAAAGCAAAGAATATCAGTGACCTATTTTACTTCAATATGGGGCATTGCTCATGTTCTCCTTCCTGCTTTTGTCTGTGGACTGCATGAAATGTGATCAATGGTGTCCAGAAGCAAAGAATCACCATTTTTCGGATAGAAGTAAAGAATTATCCAATTCTTTTTTAAGATGCAAAATAATGTAGTTGGCTTGAAAGTCATTGCTCGATACCCCTTGTGATTTAATAAATATAATAACCTCTTAATATAATAATAGGTATTAGATGGCATGAGGGAGACGAATTCAAGAAGGAAATCGTTTGCTTAGGTCAACCTAACTTGTGTTTTAGGCTTATTGGGCTTGGAAGAAGTGAAAATTTGTAACTATATGGAGCACGATGATTCCTTTATAATTTACAAATCTATCTTAGACATTTACTATGATCGACTTCAATAACCGAATCCCATTTACTTCAAGAAATGAGAGCTTACTCCTATACCTCAAAAGCTAATTAACTCAAAATGACACGATAGTTATTAATATATTTGATTAGTTGTCGAGTCTACTAGACATTTAGCACTCATAAGCATATGCTATTTATCGTGAGAAATGAAAATTTACCAATCTATTGAAAATATTACTTATTGGAAAGCAAATAATAGCTACTTGTACATTTTATCCCTTTGAAACTACAAGGTGGATATGGGCAAATGTAGAGATCGGCAGGTCATTACTATACTCTACAAGAGGTTGGTAAAGATTGACATCATGGAAGAAAATTTTAGATTGATGTCCTCTCTGTGGGTGATGAGTTCTCAATCACACAACAAGTGCAGTTCATCAATTTTATGTATAGTGACTTTGCATATTAAACTTCGATAAAGGTCGCATGGGCCCTAATAAATTAGTTTGAGATTCACAGCCCTTGATATACATATATATATATATATATAAAGATGTACAACGTAATGAAAGATTAGTTCCTTATAAAGCATGGACAAATCAGGATGCAAATTCTTTCAGGTCTTGTTTTAATCCAAAAAAATTTATTCCTTGTTCATGTCTACAAAGTTCAATTGAAACTAAATGATAAATGCTTTGGTCATGATTCTCCGCTAGATAAGAGTAATCACCAAGCTCTAGGAACTTAAAGACCGCATGTCACGCCCTGAATCCCGAGTGCGTGAACATCCATCAGCGGTTGATTAAAAATGCGACATCCCGGGACGCGTCACCAATCCATCTTTCGATTATACGTATGCGGAAGCAACTAAATTGAACACCTAGTCAATCAACAATAATAGTTTTAGTAAAAACACAACTACAAGTTCTCACAAACTACTATTTATATACCAACTGGTTAACCCGAGGAATTTAATATTTACAAGCCTTTCTACGGCTACTTCCCATCGACCCTCACAAAAACCTTCAGGGATTAGGGTTAACCAAAACTTCACTAACGGCAAGGCTAGCCAAAAAGGTGTCGCATCTCGCGCCCACCACACCGCACCTTTGGGTTTGATGCATAGTTTGAGCAACAACAAAGATTAATCTTTTATACATATCTTCCGATTAAGGTCAAATCATCGCTGCTTCTTGAAATTAAAATGTTAGAAATTTCAACTCTAGATCAAACACATGTCTGACTCACAAAGCTAATTATATTTTAACCTCCAACTCACCAGAGGGGGTTCTCCTCACGTATCATTTGTGACGACTCAATCAGGTCTCGAGAAAGGATCGATCACATAGGTGTCTGCCCGAATGCGCCTGCCAAGTTCTTTTCCTGAGGTTCAAGATATTTACGATTTTGTCCCCAACAAATTATTTTAGAGAAGTACAAACAGAACCCATCTTTCATTTTACGCGCCCACACGTCACGTAGGAGGGATCCCAACAGAGAATACATAAAAGCTACGGAATGGAAAGAGACCGTGCTCCGCAAACGCCAAACGGATCTCTGTTCAACAATAATTTTCACATTGATCAACCTCCTCTCTCTCTTCCCTCAATAAAATAACAGAGAGACCACATCTCACTCACTTGGCTCGCGAGGTAGGAATCTGATCCGGGCGTATAAACTGGGCCCATCTTTGATTTTACGTGTTGCCTCTCCATATGTCATTTCCTCTACGGGACCCACGCCAGGCCGCTCGAAAGTGACCCGGGCGGCTGGGTCCCACTCGAACTCGGCCCACCAGCCTTCGTCCCCCAAGATCGAGAAGCTTCCCCTCGCGCTGTTCAAGTCCAACGGTAACCTTTTAAAACCAGGACAATCCCATATGTCAAATGCCACCCCTTGAGGGAAAAGTAGAGCGTGATTGCAAATACTTCTTAGTTTTGGAAGACTGCGGAGCCCTAGGTATTTGAGATGTGAGAATAGTCCTAAAGCAGCTAATTCCTCTCTTGCAATTTCATCCCCCATTATTTTCTCCATCGAATCGCATGACGTGACTTTGAATAACTGGAGTTTCGGAGCGTGCACAAGCCACGACAAGTCCAAAATCCGCAATTTTCAACCGAAACTTCAACAAGGTTGGGGAAGTAATGGTAGTTCAGCGCTTGTCCTATTCCATGAGTAATCTCCATCTTCACCAGCATAGGACAATTTTCTAGAAAAAGCACCTCTAAATGTGAAAAATTGCCGCTCCCTTTTAATGAGTGACTTACTGGGATGCATGTCAAGTCATCGCAATCCATGATCGACGCTCTCCTTATGCATCTCTGAAAGGATTGGAATATTTTTAGGGCAGAGGAATATTTTTGCACATTGATAGATAAATCAGTGAGACCTTGCATGTGCCCTAGTTCCCCCACCACCTCTTCTTCCTTCGCTAGACCCGATCCCCAACTGCTGAACACATTCAATGGTAGGCTTGTGATTGCCCCCGTAAAAATTAGGAAATTGCTTGCATCGTTTAGTAGCAACCACTGTAAATGAGTCAAGTTCTTAATTTCCCTAGGCATCTCACAAATGCAAGTGTTCGACAGGTTCAAGTACCGTAGGCTAATTAGAATGCAAATACCTTCGGGGAATGACTTGATATTATTATTGTTGGACAGGTCAAGGACCGTCAAACAAGCCTCCATCGACTCAAAAAATCCTCTTGGCACTTCCATCACATTTGTCTCCCTTACAATCAAAGTTTTGAGTTGGAAACACCTGGGTGGTGCTTGGTCGATATTTTGAATCCATTCTCCCCATATAGACACTTTCTCTGCTTCCCCCATTTGGAGATCATCTTTGCAGAAATGTCCTCTTCCTTCTCTATCACTATTAACTTGTTCTCCCTTTGCCCATGGTCACAAGCGATCCAAATCGCCATGTCACGGATGACGTTGTACATCTTCACACATTGTCTTTGATAATCATCAGGCCCACTTTCCAATAGACAAAGCCTCTTTAAATCTCCCAAGACATACTCTCCCTCTTCTCGCATATGGTATACATTATTGGTGTCTCCTAGCAAGCCCTCTCCAATCCGAGTTCAATAAGCTCGTTCTTTTTTATAGGGTAATCCTCGGGGAAGAGACAACAGTAAAGGAAGCATTGTTGGGTAGAATCTTTTAAGCTATTATAACTGAACTCTAATATGTGGTACACTTCATCCACCATACCCGGCAGCTTGTGTGGTTTGTTCCTTAGTGTTGTCGGCGCATACTTCCACTCATGGGGATTAGCTATGCCGGCCATGGCTCGCCCAACAGTAATAAGAGCTAGTGGCAACCCTTCGCACTCTCGGGCAATGCCCTTGGCGAGCACTGGAATATCTGGATGAGAATCTATAGTTGATTTGCCAACGTTGTTCTCAAATAATTCCAAGGCTTCTTCGGGCGTCAGACATTGTACTTTGAAGATCTTGTCCGCTACCATTTGGTCACATACTTGCTTTGACCGAGTTGTGAATACAACTTTGGATCCATTCTCTGGACTAGGACGAGGAACTCCAATTTCTAAAAGGTCCAGCCTCCCCCATAGATCATCAATCAACAATACAAACCTCTTCATATTCAAAATCTCGTGCAGATGATGGACCCTTTCATCCCATGGCCATCCTTTCCAGAGCTCATCTTCAATGTCCAGCCTTTTCCTTATGGCGTCTTGAATTCTATCTTTGTTCACTTGCCTGGACACCACCACCCAAATAACAACATCTAATCCATGATTTGCGCGAGAAAGCTCCATGTTGATCCTTTTCATGAGGGTGGTCTTTCCCACACCACCTATTCCATATAACCCAATCACTCCTACTTGTTCTTCGTCTACAAGCCATTTCCACACTTCCTTAAAGGAACTATCAAGCCCTACTGTCCTGTCCATAGGCATCCCGAGCACTCGAGGGGGAGGCATTGGTGACGTCACAATGTTGAATTCTCCTTCCTTGGGTTGGAGCTCTCTTGCTTCATTGAGCATTTGATTAACTCTTTTCCCCAATTTATAACTAGACCAATAGTTCGATGGAAGACAACGAGTGAGACATTTGATTTTGTCACGTTCCTCGGCTTCCTGAAGAACTTGATATACTCGATCAACAAACTCTTGTACTTTTCCTAACCAATCCGCCACTTGTTTCGTGCGCACTGCACGTGCTTCTTTTCTTCACGTGCCACCCTTAACTTCACATCGTAGCTCACGTCCTTCAGGTCTACAATTGTTTTCCTCAAAGAGTTGACATTATCTTTAAGACAATAAATGTTGCCCAAAGGTTTGCTAGCAAAGCCCCTTAACTCTTTGACGAGTGCTAAAAGGGGACTTGCGCGATCCATAGATTCTTTCCAAGATGAGAGCTCAAAAAATTGAGTATTTAGATGGTAGGAAAGTGACGGATGGGTAGTGTTCGATAAGCCCTTCTATATTTATCTCAATTGTTTTGGCCAGCAAACGAAGGAAAGAATATCGCGACCTTTTCTTTACTCCAAGAAGAAGAGAAATAGAACGATAGTGCTTCTTCTTTCTTTGTTGAGGTCGAGCCGCAAAGAATCTTTCTGTTCAGAAATGAAATACAAAATCGTTTAAGCCAAGAAAAAGGGAAGGAATCATGACAAGTCTCATTTAGAAGCACCCTATGGAGCCTTGCGGTTTAGTGTTTGTTTGAGACAAAGAATACATGATTGCTTAGTATGGACCAAGGCAGAGAATATCAGTGACCTATGTTTCTTCCATAGAAGGCAATGCTCGCATTCTTCTTCCTGCTTTTATCTACAGACCGCGTGAAATGTGATCATTGATGTCCAGAAGCAAAGAATCACTATTTTTTGGATAGAAGCAAAGAATTATTCAATTCCTTTTTAAGATACAAAATAATGTAACTAATTAGTCAACCTTTTAGAAGCTCTCTAGTGGAAATTTCACAAATGTAATTAGCTGTCTATTTAGTTTTCATAATTCGACAATTCGGGGAACTATCTAAGCGATCCATGAAAAGCCTTCTCTAATACTCATACTAATTAGAGTTTGTTCATTATTTATTTTTTGCTTTTTAAGAATCTTACGGCCTACCCGAGTTCACTTTTATTAATGTAATATGTAGATTTCCGTGTATAATTTTTTTCCTAAGTTTCTGAATTTTAAATAGTATCTTAAATTATAATGAGAAAATTGAACAAATATTACTTTTGCCTTTTCAGAAGTCCACCTGCCATCTACGGATATTTCGATTTGCAGGATTGATGCTACCCAATTTGCAAGTCACAACTCACTTCAAATGTACATATCATTATGCAGTCATCGAATATATAATTCAAAATTGTCATGGATGGTAAGGAATCACCATAGTTCCCTATGAACATAACTATTGTCCAAACTAGATCTCTCTACAAAGTTTACTCTCAAGATAAATCTCTCGCGGAACTATTTTCCATTGCTGGGCTCTAACCCCAAACCGTCCTTAAAATTGCCTAGGCTCCCTCTTCATACTAGTCACTTTTACTTCCCTCTTAGAATTATTGAAATAATGTCTAACATTTCTCACAATCGTTATTATCTTACAATTAATCTCTCATATAAATAATTAAAATCTAAACGTAAGTTGCATGCAATTAACAACTAATTTTTTTTTTTATTCACTTGTTACTCCATAAATTCAATGTCTCTTGGATTTTAAAATGAAAATATTGATAAAAATATTTTAAAATCACATTTCAAATATATATATATATATATATATATAGCTTTTGGCGAACATAATTGGGAAAGTAACGTCACATAAATCCATTTAATTTTACAGCTAAATTAAATTAGAATCTGAATTAGTTCGCGATTTGAATTGTGGAATTGCTTCCTCGTTACATTAAAATTTGCAAACTGACAAGAACAACGAATTTTCAACAAATTATTTATTTATTAAGTTTAGATTTGCAAATAGAAAGAAAAAAATATATTGAAAGTAAGCTAATATTAATTCATATTATTCTGGTTCAAGAAGGATTTTTGAAAGTTAAAAAAGTAATATCATGTTGATAAAATAAACTTGTCATAATTTGCAGTATGATGATTTAATTTTTACAGGAGTTAATAATGAATATTGATCAAGAAAGAAGGTGTCAACGAAGATAACAATTAGCCCTTATTGATGATAACTAACTAATATTTATGCCAGGTCCCTAAGCCATTTATTCGTTTATTGTTCTATAGCTTTGTTTGCTTGCCAAGGTTTATTTGCTGGCCAAGTCTCATTCGATTTAAATTTATCAACCCTTAAGGAGAGTTTTAATGCTTCGATGGGTAAACGCTTGTCCCTCTCTAAGTGGGTTTGGTTAGGTTTGATTTGTTGAAAAAGAAAACTTGCACCAGAACGTCTAACCCTATCAAGATACTTCAATTATTATGCAGGATCCTAAGTATGTTTGTATAATTATGAACAAATCACTGCACATATGTAGAGTCATCTGACCATAAATTGCTGCACATAACCTAATCAATGACTGTTAAATCGCACATCCTTAGTAAATCAGTAGCTGTTGTAATTCCTTCCTATAATAGACAGCTACTTTCATGAAGCTTTCTAGTATATGTTTGACGTTATAGACTGAGTTCACTTTTACTCTATATCTAGGATAGTCTTAATTTGTAATATGATTAGCAAACATTCTCCAAATAAATAACAGAAGTAGCCAGGATAACTCGGCAAAATTGTTAGATGAATTAGATTATTTACCGCCATCTGTTTATCTAATCAAATACCATTATATACCACAAGAAATGAAACAATAGTAATCCATCAAAAGTTATTACCGACTAGTTGAAAGATATATAATTACTAAAACATTAGTGAATTACTAAATTTAATTAGAAATTCACTTACCTCGGGGTTTGCACGTTAATACAATTACTTATAAAAGTAGCAAAAATTCATTAATCGAATTAAAGGCCAGGTGACAAGGGTCCGAGCTAAGTACTTGGCCCGAAAGCTAATTAACTCCAAATAACGGGATAGTTATTAAAATACTCGATAGGAAATGAAAACTTACCAATATATCCTTATTAATTATTGGAAAGCAATACAATAGCTACTTATACATTTTATGCCTTTAAAACTATAAAGTGGGTACGAGTGGACACAGAGATCTACTTAACATTATAAATTTTGCAAGAGGTGGGTCACAATCGACAGAATGATATTAAATTTTAGGTTGATCTACTCATCCTAGGTGATAAGTTCTCAATCCACATAACAAGTGTAGTTTATCAATTGTACGTACAGTGACTTTTCATATTAAACTTAGGGCCAACTAAAGGTTATATTGGCCATGATAAATAGATTCGAGATTCATATTCATCAATATATGTATAAAGATGTACAATGTAATGAAAGATAAGTTCCTAGAAGGTGTGGACAAATTAAGTTCCTTGATTATTAGTTGAAGACTAAACCAAGATCGACCAAGGCTTTAATTAGTAAAAGATAAAACTCGAAATCTCATGTCAGAAATGCAAAAATAGGATCCAATTTTTGCAGTACAATGAAAATGGCGAAATTGACTCAATTTTCTTTAAAATGGTTTTTCATGGGTTTAGGGATGTTCGAACTTTTAATCTTGCTCTGCTTGCTAAGCTGGTACGGAGGCTCTTTCATGACTCTGACGCTTTGTGGGTCAAGCTTATTAAAGGTCTATATTTGCCACATTGTGACTTTCTTGAGGCTGTGAAAGCTACTAAGGCCTCTTGGGGATGGAGTAGTATCATGGAAGTAAGGCAGATTACAGATGAGGGACAATACGGCAAGTAGCTTCCAGAGATAAGAGTTAAGGTTAGGTTGCAGCAAAAGATAAGGATGCCATCAACAACTCAACCATGGTGACGTCGGCAGTGAAGAAAAATTTATGTGGCCTTTTGATAGAAAAGGACAGTTCCGACAGCAATATCTGTTTTTGTTTTTGTGTTACTCTATATTTGAGGAAGGAAGGTCCATCTATCTCAAAGGTGGTGGAGAGCAGTGCGTGGAAATGGATTTGGCCTCCATATTGTCCCCCAAAAATGATAATGCACTTAGGAAACTACACTGTTAATGCCTTGGCATCCTATAGCAACCTTTTCAAGAGGAGGATCAGAAATGATGCTAGTTGTGTGTTTTGTGGAGTGGAGGAGACTCTGGAACATATTACTCTGTTATGCCAATGGCCTGAATGCATCTGGTTTGCTCTGTTGAATCTGAAAATTAGGAGTAAGTATCGAATATTGATCCATAGTTTAATAGAATATGTCAGGATATGGAGGAGAGGAAGCAGCTATCTCCAGGATCATTGCTTTTGTATGTCGATATCTGTGGAAGGATCCTGTTAAGGTGCTTAAGCAGCTGCAGCAAGCTTTAACTGAGTATGTTCACTTAGAGAGGCAAATGCAGTTGGACAATCCTGATCAGAGGAAGAGGGAGAAGGAGGATACCAGAGATATTGATTGGAAAAAACCTCCACAAGGAGTCATCAAAATTGATGGTTATTTCAGCTTTTTACTAAAGGATTACAAGGCGGCTGTGGGAGTTCTTGGTCGAGGTTATTCAGGTGTTATAGCTGGTGGTAGAGTGTAACTGGTTGCTGCTACCGATATGAGCTTTAGCATTGAAGGAAGGAGTTCTTTTAGCCAAAGAAAAGCATTGGGAGCAGATCATCTTTGACACCGATTCAGAAGTTGTCTTTAAAGATGTTTCTATACCAAACCAGTTCATGAGATCGCATTGTGAACCTGTGGTGCAAGATACAGGAGATGCTTTGAAGCAACACAAAAGCTTTACCCAGTCTTTGATTCTTAGGAGTGCTAATTAATGTAAACAAGGGATGTGTCCTAGTGATTGGAATTGTCACGCCCAATCCATTTAATTCCTTGTTTATGTCTACTGAATCCAAATTTAATTCCTTGTTCATGTCTACTGAGTTTTCAACTTGAAGCAAACGATTTGGTCACGATTCCATTTTAGATAGCACTAAGCACTAAGCTCCAGGAACTACATTACTTGGGAATACCAATGCCGATAACAAATCATGGAGGTGCGAAAGAAACGACTCAGCAATTCTCAGAACTTACCATGTTCTAAGGCATGATTTATAACATGAGAGAGAATTTAGATGCCTCACCTCTGCAGCCCTCAGATGAATCAATCACTCCAAGTCAAGATGACCAGCTTGATTTATGCGGCGATGAAGAGGACCTTGTCGTTGCAAAATCGACCAGAACTTTGAAGAGTATATCCTCTTGCTTCACTTGTTTGTCCGTAGCAGGTGAATCAAGAGAGTGCTTCTGCGTCTGGCCCACCAAACTGTCATGCGAGGAACCGGTCTCAATACAGGAATTCGAGGTATTGCCCGATTCCCCGAAAAGACAAACTGTTGCTCAGTAATTTGTTCTCTCTGGTTATATGGAATTGAACTAGAAAATAATGCATCCAGAGGAAAGAATAAGAGATTGAAAAAATCGACTATTTAGATGGCTGGAAAGGGAGCGAATGACTGGAGTTCGATGAGCTCTGCTCTATTTATCTCCATCATTTCAGCTAGCAGACAAAGGAAAGAATATCGGAACCTTTACTTTACTTCAAGAAGAGAAATTGAACTACTTTTCTTCTTCTTGTTTCTCGTCGGGGTCGAGCCACGAAGAATCTTACCATTCATAAATGCAATCCACAAAAGTTTGAGCCAAGAAAAAAAGGAAGGTATCATCACTAGTCTCATTTAAAAGCATCTTGAGGAGTATGAACTAAAGCAAAGAATATCAGTGACCTATTTTACTTCAATATGGGGCATTGTCATGTTCTCCTTCCTGCTTTTGTCTATGGACTGCATGAAATGTGATCAATGGTGTCCAGAAGCAAAGAATCGCCATTTTTCGGATAGAAGTAAAGAATTATCCGATTCCTTTTTAAGATGCAAAATAATGTAGTTGGCCTGAAAGTCATTGCTCAATGCCCCTTGTGATTTAATAAATATAATAACCTCTTAATATAATAATAGGTATTAGATGGCATGAGGGAGACGAATTCAAGAAGGAAATCGTTTGCTTAGGTCAACCAAATTAGCGTTTTATGCTTATTGGACTTGGAAGCAGTGAAAATTTGTAACTTTATGGAGCACGATGATTCCTTTATAATTTACAAATCTATCTTAGACATTTATTAAGATCGACTTCAATAACTGAATCCCCTTTACTTCAAGAAATGAGGAACTTACTCCTATACCTCAAAAGCTAATTAACTCAACATAACACAATATTTATTAATATATTTGATTAGGTGTCTAGTCTACTAGACATTTACCACTCATAAACATTCGCTATTTATCATGAGAAATGAAAACTTACCAATCTATCGAAAATATTACTTATTGGAAAGCAAATAATAGCTACTTGTACATTTTATGCCTTTGAAACTATGAGGTGGATATGGGCAGATGTAGAGATCGACAAGTCATTAGTATACTCTGTAGGAAATTGGTAACGATCGACATCATGAAAGTAAATTTTAGATTGATGTACTCGCTATTGGTGATGAGTTCTCTGTCCACACAACAAGTGCAGTTTATCAATTTTACATATAGTGACTTTGCATATTAAACTTCAACAAAGGTCACATGGGCCATGATAAATCAGCTTGAGATTCATATCCCTTGATATACATTTGTATAAAGATGTACAACATGAAGCGTGGACAAATTAGGATGCAAATTCTTTCGGGTCTTGTTTTGATTCAAAAATTAATTCCTTGTTCTTGTCTACTAAGTTCAATTGAAACTAAATTATAAATGATTTGGTCATGATTCTCCACTAGATAAGAATAAGGGAAAATGTCACAAATGGTCTCTAGACTTCTACTTAATGTGCAATCTCGTCCCTGAGCTTTCAATTTGCTCAATTTGATCCATAAACTATCGATAAATATTTGATCTAGTCCTTCAATTCAAACCATTAAGTGATAATTGTTTTTCCTTTTGTCCTTTTTTTCTTCTTCTCTCTTCCCTCCACCGGCCATGGCGAAGGGAAGGGTGACCTGGGCTGGCTAGGGCTGCCCTCACCGGCATCGGGCGAGGGCCACCCCTGCCGGCGTCAAGCGAGGGTCGTCCTCGCCTAACACGCGAGGGTCGCCCTCACCTAACGCAGGCGAGGGCCATCCTCGTCAGATGTAGGCGGGGCGGCCCAAGCCAGCCCAAGCGAGGGCGACCCTTGCCAGACGCTAGCTCCCCTCCGTCAACTCCACCATGGCCGACAAAGGAAAGAGAGAAGAAGAAGAAAAAAGAAGAAGAAAAAGACCAAAATGCCAAATTCCATTAACTCTAACTTACGGAATGACGAAATTAGTCAATTTTCAAATAGTTAGGGACTAGATCGAACATTTATCAATAGTTCGGGGACCAAATTAAGCAAATTGAAAGCTCAGGGACGAGATTACACATTAAGTAGAAGTTCATGGACCATTTGTGACATTTTCCCTAAGAATAATCACCAAGCTCTAGGAACTTAAAGACCGCAGCACTTGGCAACGCCGGCGCGGATAACGAATCAGGGAACCATCACTCCCGAGTCAAAGATGACGGGCTTGATTTTCCTCAGTGCCCGGTCGCAATATCAGTGAAAGCACTTCAGCAATAAATGATCCGGGCCCCTCTCATCGCAACACAATTGCACAAAAGAGCTCATATTCATCCAGAGAGAACGCCAGCAAAGTTGCACATAAAACCTCACATTAACAGCTCTTCTTTTCAGGCTAGTTGCCTTACTTTCTACCCACATTGTAACACCTCCAAGCAAAATCCATCCTTCTCTAAATTTCAAGACAGAACGGGGAACAAGAAGATAGAAATGGATCCCTGTTGAGCCCCTTGAGATAGGAGGATCGCGAAACATGGGTTGCTCGTTCCAGACAAAAGATTTATATCACTAGAAAGGAATGGTTGTCATAGTGGCCTGAACGATCCACAACCATCGTTGACATGAACAACGATGAGGAAAACATGAAAATGGGCACAATGACGATACTCTCATTCAGCAAACGTGGACAAGCACATATCACGTCTTTCCCATCATAAGTTTTAGGAGGAGAATATGAGGCCATTCTGATATAAATGGAAGAGCCTATTACAGAAGGAAATATGCTTCGATCAAACTCTGCTACAAAATCTAAAACGTTACCTAACAAACACAACAATGCCATCGGTCAACCGACGAAACCGCAATCTAAATCACTAAAAGTGGTCACTTATGCAGAGCACAACAACAACTCTCAGCCCCTATGTCTACAGCAAGACAAGGAGGCTGGACAGTTCCATCTCTGTACCAAGTTGACCGCTTCTCAATCAATTCATTCACGAAACCGTCCAATTTCTCAATACCAACACTCGGCATCACCACGACGTGAGCAATATTTCCCTCACAAGCCAGTTGCCATCTGCGCACGAACTCTTCTTCTGACGGCCGTTCAAATACAACCGTGCTGCTAAGCTCATTTAACATGGCACTTATCCCTGCCTCACGAAGACGACCCTTCAGGTAGTGGGCATTTCTAAGGCACTTATCCCTGCCTCACTTATCCTGCTACCCATGATCGTTGCATCCCTGGAAGCAAGGTATTCAACATTCCTCGAGAGAGCATTTATATGATCCATCCTTGTTATTTGAACACCACAAGGCATTGGACATCCCGCAAACTTGTGGCCTGAAACACTTACGCTTCCAATGGGCTTCTTGAAAGAAACCTTTGGTGCCTGTTCAAAAAAAATAAATGACAATGTTAGGGGAATACGTACAAGGAAAAGAAAGCTCTATATGCATGAATAGCCAAACCTAGCTGAAAACAAGAAGAAAGCAATCCATTCATACAACTCATTGCAAAACAAACAATTAATTTGAAATAATGAAATCTCCATAAACACCAGGAATTTAGATAACTTACAACTTGGACCGATATAAATCTCTGGAAAAGAAATCTAAACTACACAAACACTCTATATATATATATATATATAGAGAGAGAGAGAGAGAGAGAGAGAGAATACATGAAAATCTCTTTTCGACACAATACAATTTCCCTCCCTATCTAAAGAGAGTAAAACAACTCTTATCCTTCCAGTCTTCTTCAAAAATAGTAACATGAATATCAAATCAGCTACCCGTTTGACGAAAGGCATCATGAGTCCAAATAAAGCTCCATCACAATGTATGTAGAATCGATCATGAGTAAACCCACTTTCTTCGAGAGTTTTTATAATGAGATCAAGGTCATCTACAGCTCCTTTGACAGTTGTTCCTTCAAAAGAAAATAAATCATTTAGCTAAAAACTTCATGATCTGCACGTTTACAACATACACCCTATATAAACAGAATGCATGAGCCTTACATGCAGAGATAAGAGGAGAATATAGATACCTATATTAGCATTGATGATAGCAGGCTTATCCTTGTTAGCAAGTAGCTTGTCCTTAAAATCTGCGGAGTCAATTTCCCTGGAAACCAGAGTTGCTACTTTAACGCATTCCATTCTATGCGTGCGTGCTGCCTTAGAAACATAATAATGCGACTCTCGTGATGCATACAGAATTCCATCAGGAAAAACTTCCCTCCTCCACATTCAAGGTTTGTCATCATTTCAGTCTTCTCGTCAAGTTTGCTTCTTGCACACGGCATGAACAATGCAGCCAATTTCTGTCATTTACTTACCCCACTACGATCCCATGAAGATTGCCTTCAGCCCACAGTTTGTAATATAACCCCAGTAATCACTTTTCTCGATTTCCCACAAACAAACAAACCAATCCACACACCAACTTCAAACTGTCTTGAATGCACTCCATAATTGCTCTCGATAAATGGATCCCCAAGGTTCCTGATTAAGAAGTGCTGCAACTGTGCCAAAGCCCCTTAATCGAAATCCAGATTGTAAGGATAGCCTGCACGGACAGTGAAACGCCAGTGAGAATTGGATATAGTTCACACTCATACATAAAGTTATGCCTCAAACAATGCGTATAGTTTCTGAAGTATAGAATTCCGGAGCTACAAAGTGTCCATATTCCAACAGATGCAGAGTATATGAGGGTAAACAGGATGAGAATGTTCACTAGCTTTCATTTATAAAAGTAAACGGGGCATCTTCATCCAAACAACATGCTACCGTGGTGAAATTGTTGTCTTGAGAAATCAGAGAACTTCCAGATATTGAATCAGTTTCTAGCGTTAGCCAACCAAATTAGATAGACAATATTCAACTCCGAGAACAGAATGCTATCATTGAAGGCAAGAATTATGTTTTGATAGCCCGCAGTTGCATCTAAGGCTAGCCAAAGACATAGAATTGATGACAACTTACAGCCAACAATATGTAAACAACTGGCAAGGAAAACATCACCCCCAAATAAGTATACGAAACAAATTCTGCAATATACATATAGAAGACATAAAAGTTTGGCCTGGACATTGTGGTCAGCAAAGATAAACTGATTTGCCGAATCCACCCCATTTGAAAGATCAAGTGCCGACAATCGGACAATAACCAACACAACCGAACAAAAATCTTTGGGCAGACCAAAAGAAATGGGGAAAAGTAGCATAGTTATCCTATAGTGGATAGATCATCAGTGAACGTTGGAAGTCCTAAAAGCAAACAAGCAGCACAAATGACAAATGAATATTATTTTGTGCCTTCATTGCATGCAGTAAATGTCACCAACAAAGAGAGGCAAATATGACAAAGGGAAATCCCATTTCCAAGCAAAGAGATAACCATGAAGCACTGAAATAAAAGGGCCTTTGTTTTCTCTTGTCCAGAATCCCAGATGACAACAGCATGAATGTAAATTATCAATAAGTAAACAATGAACGGCAGAAACAAATGTCCCAAAACCACACAAACCAAACAAGCTTAACTCATTCAGGAGCCAAGCAACAGCAAATGACCTTCCTCCATTCCAGCCAAACTCAATAGTTCACTAGCGAAGTCCTCCAGAGATTTTTCACATCCTCAGAGAGGAGCCTTCGATTATCTTGGAACAGACCACCAAAAGAAGCTCTAACAGCGAACATAATTTTGTAAAACAACTATCTAGCCTCGGATAAAACATGATCATGTAGAACTACATATCTCTCTTGCCAAACTACATGGTCGCATTCCAATTCTAATTTGAAGTTCTTACGCTTGTCCCTTTAGCAGCCTGCAGAACAAAAGGGATTTCTACCATTTAACTATTTGCTGATCTAGCACAATTATTCAACAGAAAAATGTGCTACTGAATAGATTTTGAGGAGGAGCAACAAAAGAACTGACGCTCTCCAGATACCTCCTGTGATTGGCAGAATAAGAATTTATCATCAATGCAACATCACTTCTTCATTGTAAGGTATGCAATGTGTTATGCATCACCAACCAATTAATGAAAGCAAATTTAGGGACATTAGGACTGAACTGGATCAACCTATGGCACAGACCACCAATCCCCTATTCCTCACCAGATTCCCAGCATCATGCTCCTGAAACAAGCCATTCTCAGAGCCAGTATAGACAACTCTACCACAAACGGCAGCTAGAATTTCCACTAAGTCATCAGAACGAGCTGGAGGGCATCTCCATTCATTATCCATGTTAACATCTCCCACTGCAGCACTAAAACCCATAGCTGAGTCATAGATGACTCTAGAAGGAAATACATCAGCCAATACGCCAAGACAATGCCACCTGTAATACCAAAGTGAAGTGTTCTGACCATTAACTACAATATTTTTCACAAAAGGGTTCCAAACACACCTCAACCTCAACAATTTCCTCCAGGCGCATGTACTATCAACCTTAATGACAACAGTCTATCTCTAGGATATTTTTGTTGGCTGAGCCCAACATAGAAGAAAACTGGGGATAAGATGGAGTAGATGGCATGGAACAGGTCGTGTTAGAATCAGGAACTGAGGACATTGTCAATCCCATTGTTGTGGGAAATTCGTCGTATTTATATACTTCACCACTGACATAATTGGTCAAGCTTGAGTCTCCAGCAACAAGTCTCTTTATGTGGGTCGAGGTGGAAGAAGTGGGCTGATTCCTGACAGTTCAGTCTTAGCATTCGCTGTTTTCTGGTTGTGTCCATTATCTTTTGACCACCGGCATCAATGTGAATACTACATGAGGAAACATGGAAATATGCATCAAGGAATGAACTTCAACTGCTGCAGGTCTGATGTTTCCCTTATTCAAACAGAGGGTGTCGTTCAACATCGAATCCTCCGTAAGATTACAGAAGTCAACATCAGAGATCTCAAAGCTGACATTCAAGAAAATTACTTTTCTCTGTCACAAAGAGACTTTCTTCTATGAGTAGGCGTGTATGCATGCTCCCTTGCTAATTTTTTTAAATGGAAGAAAAGGGTGCAGGCAAAACAAAACGAAATCGGTGTCTAGGGAAGCAACAGAGTGAGTGTGGAAGAAAATGGGAATCTTCACATCATTGAGATGTCAGAAAGTTATCGCCACCTCCCTCAATTGTAGAAATTTGTGCCTGATTATGTATAAAAAAGGCATAGACGAGAGCCTTCATGATCTCAATCTATGTTATCAAAAGCTACTCAAAGAAAGTGGCATACTGCTCTGTAGAACCAGTCATATCAGATGAAACTGTCACATGATGGAAGCTCAAAAGCAACTCAAAGTGAAGAGAATTTTGCCTGAACACGAAATCCCAAAAAAACCGTAAAACATTCACCTGGGAGCTAGCTGGTCAAAATCATCTTCTGATTCATCATCCTCGTGATTCACATCCACTGGTGCCAAAACTGGGGGTTTCTGTCACTTACTGCTTCGTTCAGTAGAGTACCTTTGGCAATCCTATCGTGTTGACAAAGAGCACGCTGCAAACTATCATGAAATGTCAACGGGGGCATGGCATCTAACCGCAGAAGCTCGAATAATTATATTGGATTGAAGTTCTTACGCTGTGAGATTCACAAGAAGCATGACATGCTCTTGACAAGAACGACGCTGATCGACAAGGTCAACAAACGCCTCCTCCAAATCATGTTTGTGTTAAAAACATGTATAACTCAATAAGAAGCTTTTGTCCCTAGTCTTCCTGTCATCCCTCCGAATCATAATCCCAACAAATGCATACCCCAGAAATTAGCGATGGGTTTCATATGTGGATGTCTTCAAAATGCAGTCCACCCAATCGATTTGACAGACAATACTTCGGCAGGATCATCATTTGCAATTTACCGATGGAACCTTCAGGACAAAACAAAACGTGGCAAGTACATTCTGTCCGATCAAAAAACCTTTACTATGTAAATTATGAACATGAATTTGCAACTATTAGCCGTCAGGTGCTTTTTAGTGCTTACTAGTTACGCGATACATATACTTTACCAAACTTCCCTTAAAACTTACGGCACATTTGATTATAATATTGACTATCACATTACATTTCTATTTCAGGCTGATTGCCTATTACATAGCCTTTGCTAGTAGTAACAACTATTACAGCTTACTCATATATTCTTTTCCGTTTCAATTCAGGCTAGATAGTTGTAGGATGTCAATCCAACATCAACTGACATTGGTTTCGACAAAGTTTGTGAAATTACTTTTGAAAATAAGTAAGCATAGTATTTCGACAACAATATAGAGTTTTATGATGACGCCACAGCACGCACCATAATTTAAACGGCAAATTGTCAAACTTTCATTAGATTTGTGGGGCTACAAATTTGGTCTGTGGAAGTTAGGACTCTTTAAGTTGAGCTGAATCCAAGGGCCGATGGCGAGAGTCTCTGTCAGGCCCTGACCTCTAGTTGTACGATATACAAATTGTCAACCTTCCTCTAAACTTATTCCTCATGACCCGTTCCAACGGAAAATTATTAACTACACCGGAATATACACCCATAGTGCATGACCCATCGAATCTTATGGACCTCAAGTGGGACCTATACGAACCAATGGATATTGGGACAACAACATCGGCTGCACCCAATAGTCCTTCCGGATTTAGGATGCTAAAAATGTCTCTTTTGCCTAAGGTTCTAAGTCTGTTGTTGCATTGAGTACTAGAAGGCTGTAGATTTATAAAATAGAATGAACGAAAAATATTTTCATCATTCACAAAAATATTTAGATATGAATTGTTATCAATAATAAAATCATCCTTCATTTGACTAATTATTTGGTTAATTATTTCAAGTAATACAAGTAATCATTTTTAAGATAATGTTTTCCAAATCATTCATTTTCTGAAAAATAAAAGTGGACTATATTCAACCACTCGGGCACACCTCAATGGCCACCCTAGTGGCCACCCTTCCGACATGGGAAGGGAGAGGTGGGGATTCGAATCCCCACATTTTGAGAAGTTGAGGTGAGGACAATTAGTTTCAAGTGTAGATTTTGACTCATATGCCATGTAAAGAAACATGTCAAAAGTTTGAGAGTGAGTTGAGAGTTAGAATATGACTAATAAAAAAGAAGAAGCCTATATTCATACAAATAGGGCAGTAAGGTATCACTTACTAAGAATTTCAGAGCAGCTACTATATATGGGAAGCAATGCTAAGCGAGGGGTACTATTTAGTTCATAACGGTTTCCTTTTCAAAAGAAAAATAAGGGTCCGTTCGTTTCGCGGAAAATGGATCATTTCTATAAAATATTTTCTCAAAAGTCATTTTCCAGGAAAATGACAAATATTTTCGATGTTCGATTAAAACTAAAAATGTTTCGGAAAATATTTTCCGGTGTTCGGTAAGGAAAATATTTTCCGATCAACAGATTGGCGAGCGCGAGCATCAAGCTCGAGGCTCGTCAAATCGACAAGCGTAAGTTTGAGATCGACGAGCTTGAGGTTCACCTAGTCCGATGACTAGCCAAAAAAGAAGAAGATGAGAAATAAAGAAAAGAAAAAAAAAAAAAAAAAAGAGAAAAGAAAAGAAAAGGAAATTAAAAATAATTCGAAATAAAAAAGAAAATTAAAATTAAAAAATAATTCGAATAAAAAAAGAAAAGAAGAAGAAACGGGAGGAGGAAGTGATGATTTGTAGAGGTGTGAGATAAAGAGATCAAGTGAGGAAAATGTTTTCCACTTTTCAAAAGTAGAAAATATTTTCCCTACTTTAGAAGACTTTTTTCCTTTGATGGGAAACATTTTCTCTAAGAATTCATTTTTCATGAAACGAATGTCGGAAAATCCGGAAAACGTTTTCTCGGAAATTATTTTCCAGCTTTAAACGAACGGAGCCTAAGTAAATGGAATTCTTCTTCGACATGTCACTATTGGGCGGTTATATCGGTTCTTTTTAATTTTGTCTCGTGCGAGATATGGCATGCGTTTGATACGCGAATCGGCTAGCATTAGATTCACGCAGTATAATAATACTGTGATGGTAGCTTAGTTGCTGAGAAATGTACACGGGTATATTAGTTATACGCATGAAAAAATATAAGATTGTTAAAGGAAATAATTTGCATGTTTATGCCAACCCATTTGGGTTTGATGCGTAGTTTGAACAACAACAAAGATTAATCTTTTATACATATCTTCTGATTAAGGTCGAATCTTCGCTGTTTCGTGAAATTAAAATGTTTGAAATTTCAATTCCAGGTCAAACACTTGTCCGACTCACAAAGCTAATTATATCTTAACCTTCGACTCACCGGAGGGGGTTCTCCTCACATACCATCTGTGACGACTCGACCGGGCCTCAACAAAGGATCGATCGCATGGGTGCCTACCCGAATGCGCCCGCCAGAATGCGCCCGCCAAGTTCTTTTCATGAGGTTCAAGGTATTTACGATTTTGCCCCCAACAGATTATTTTAGACAAGTACAAATAGAACTCATCTTTGATTTTACGCCCCCACAGGTAGGAGGGATCCCAACAGAGAGTACGTAGAAAGCTAATGGAATGGAATGGAAAGAGACCCTGCTCCCCAAACTCCAAACGGAACTCTCTGTTAAGCAATAACAATATTTACACTGATCAACCTCCCTCTCTCTCCTGACCAAAAAAAAAAAAAAAACCTCCTCTCTCTCTTCCCTCAATAAAATAAAAGAGAGACCACATCTCACTCACTTGGCTCCCGAGGTAGGAATCCGATCCGGGCCGAGGAAAGGGACCCACGAGTTTTTATTATACGTGCCGCCTCTCCATATGCCATTTCCTCTACGGGACTCCCAAATTATTTTAGAGAAGTACAAACAGAAGCTATCGCCCCCACACCACACGTCACGTAGGACGGATCCCAACAGAGAAGAGAATACATAAAAAGCTAAATGGAATTGGAATGGAAATGGAAAGAGACCCTGCTCCCCAAACGCCCAACGGAACTCAACTCTGTTCTGACAATAATAATAATATTTTACGCTGGATCAACCTCCCTCTCCTCTCTCCCTCTTCCCTTAATAAAATAAAAGAAAGACCACATCTCACTCACTCGACTCGCGAGGTAGGAATCCGATCTGGGCGAAGAGAATGTCCTCATCATCTTTGAATTTACGTGCTGCCTCTCCATATGTCATTTCCTCTACGGGAGCCCCCTCGTCATAGAGCTGGAAAGTGACCCGGGCGGCTGGGTCCCACTCGAAGTTGGCCCACCAGCCTTCGTCCCCATCTATCGAGAAGCTTCCCCTTGCGTTGTTCGAGTCCAACGGTAACTTTCTGAGACCAGGACACTCCCATATTTCGAATTCCACCCCTTGAGGGAAAAGTAGAGCGTGGTCGCAAATGCTCTTTAGTTTTGGAAGACCATGGATACTTAGATATTTGAGACGTGAAAATAGCCCTGAAGCAGCTAATTCCTCTCTTGCAATTTCATCCCCGATCATCTTCTCCATCGAATCACAATACTCGACTATCAAACTTTGGAGTTTTGGAGCATGCACAAGCCAGGACAAGTCCAAAAATCCGCTTCTTAAAATCATAACTTCAACGAGGCTAGGTAAGCAATTGCAGTTGGGCGCTTGTCCTATCCCTTGATTAATCTCCATCTTCACATGCATACGGCAATCGGCAAAATTAAGCACCTCTAAATGTGAGAAATTGCCGCTCCCTTTTAATGAGTGACTTATTGGGATGTGGGTCAAGCCCTCGCATTCCCAAATCCACACTCTCCTTATGCATCTCTGAAAGGATTGGAATATTTTTAGGGCAGAGGAAGATTTTTCCACCTTGATAGATAAATCTGTGAGACCTTGCATGTGCCCTAGTTCCTCCACCACCTCTTCTTCCTTCACTAGACCCGATTTCCAACTGCTGAACACATTCAATGGTAGGCTTGTGATTGCCCCCGTCGGAATTAGGATGTCCTTCCACGGATGGTCTAGTAGCAACCATCGTAGACGAGTCAAGTTGCTGATTTCCTTGGGCAACTCTCGATACTAGTATGTGACAAGTTCAAGTACTGTAGGCTAATCAAATTGCAAATCCCTTCGGGGAATGACTTAATATTATCATTGTTGGACAGGTCAAGGACCGTCAGACAAGCCGTCATGGAGTCGAAAAATCCTCCTGGCAAGACACTCACTTTAGTTTCCCTTACAATCAAAGTTCTGAGCTGGGAACACCCGAGTGGTGCTTGGTTGATATTCGAAATCCATTTTCCCCATAAAGATACTTTCTCCGCTTCCCCCCATTTGGAAAGGGACATATCTTCTTCATTCTCTATCACTAGCAACTTGTTCTCCTTTTTCCCGTGGTCGCAAGCAATCCAAGTCACCATGTCGCGGATAACATCGTGCATCTTTATCTTTACAAATTGTAGTCCCTCACGAACAACCGTCTCACTTTCCAATAAACAAGCCATCTTTAAACTCCCCAATATATACTCTCCCCTATACCGCATATTGTATACATTATCGGTGTCTCCTAGCAAGCCCTCTCCAATCCACAGTTCAATAAGATCGTGCGAATTTATGAGGTAATCCTCAGGGAAGAGACAACAGTAAAGGAAGCAAAGTTTAACGATAGAGTCGCTTAAACTATTATAACTGAACTCTAGTATGTGATACACTTCCTCCATACCTGACAGCTTGTACGGATTGTTCCTGAGCGTTGTAAGTGTATACTTCCACTCATTAGGATTCTCTCTACCAGCCATGGCTCGCCCGATGGTAATAAGTGATATAGCTAGTATGAACAAAATAAATGAGTTAGGGAAGAGAATAAGAACACAAGATTTATAGTGGTTCGGCTTAATCCAAGCCTACGTCCACTCTCCCACGCTAACAGCCTTCTTGGCTGGATTCCACTATGCAATCAATAAGAGATTACAACTTCGAGTGCAAACACTTAGTAGTAGATCACACTATCTCACTAAGTCACTCTTTTGGTATTTCTCTCACGATTACAAACGTTTAAGCTCTCAAGAGACAAGTATATGATCAAAAGTCGCTCGGACTTTGGAATTATAAATTCTACGCTCCGTCTCTTACTTGCTCATCGGTCCATGATCTCCTTAAATACTCCTCCACTTCCAAACTACCCGTTGGACAGTATCCGGAGAATCGTCTTCCAATATACCCATTGGACAGCTCGTATCTAGAAGATTTGGTAGCCGTTGAGTGACAAAGGTAAAATCCCAAATTGATTCCGATCGCCCATACAAACGAAATCTTGGTTTCCATAAGTAAAGCTTCTTCGTGTAGAAAGTTCTTGTCTTCAAGATCCAATCGTCAATCAATTAAATCAATCTTGATGTGGAATCCAAACCAGATCACTAGCCGTTGTATGATTGGGCTTGAGTTACGATTCATCGAATCGGATGTAAAGTCCGAGTCTTGAGACTTTACGATATGAGTCTTGAGACTTTACAATATGGGTCGTAGACTTTACAACTCGAGTCTTGAGTCTCAGCGGTCTTGAGACTTTGACACGAAGTCCTGGAAATCTTCAGAATATACTCGGACATATGTTACGTTCGGTCTTCGGTCATCTTCGACTTTGATAAAATCCTTTAGATGATTTATCATCTGCATGGTCTATTACTCAACCATCAAACATGTTAGTAGCCTTTGATTTATTTTGTCATCTTCAAAACATCATAAGGGATTTCCTAACAATCTCCCCCTTTTTGATGATGACAAAACAATCTCTGAATATGCAGATTTGTAAACATACTTTTAAATCAAAGGATATCGAAGATAGAAAATAAATTGAGCATAACAATATATAGAAAAATAATCGCAGCTCAATATTATACCATAGATAATATAATATCAACCAATCAACACATATGCATATTCATATATTCTCCCCCTTTTTGTCATAATCAAAAAGCGATAACAATAGATTCACGTAGAGAATATAAAATGATAACAAATGTGTCTGGCATAATTTCCAAAATCAGCTTTTATAAATCGAATATTAAAGATATGTAATATAGCTCACTTCGATCATATATATCAGCAAATATCCAATAAAAATCACAGATGCATCATGAAATTCACGTACACTTTTTGTCATAATAAAATGATAATATCAGTAAGAGATTTGTTAATGACAAAAGGTAATAAAAGATGCATTAACTGGATTTTTTTTTTTGAACAAATTCTGACATATTTACCTTCCTTCTTTTCATAACAAGATCACGATCAATCAAAAGGATTTTTCCATAATTGATCAAAGCTCCCCCTCAATTTGTTGCCTTTTTGAGATGATCACGATTCTTTTCCTTTTCTTTTGGCGTATAGAAACAATTGTTGCAATTGTCGCAGGAGATATTTTCTGATTGCACCAAAATCTGTGTAGATTCACAATCATCCTCCCCTTAAAGAATTTCCTGCAATCAACTCATTTCCCTTTTTGGTATCCATCAATTTGGATCCTTCCTTGACGTTAGAGTAAAATAGAAAATCTCCATAATCAAATATTCTTTCTTAATTCATCGTAACAAAGTATTCAAAGAAAGAATATTATGCACAATAATATCTTGCATCATAAATTAATATCACGTAAAACAGATTTTTATTTGGCAAAATATGATAAAATCTTAGAGTATAAAATCAAACCAAATAAATTCATTTGTCTTTAAGCATGATATCAAAAATGATCGCACGTATCAAATTAAATCTTGAATCACAAATCACACAATTCTTTCTTCAATAAAGCAAATCAAAAAATATGATCATTATAAAATCTGAATCAATCAATGATATATCGAATTTCAAGCATAATGAGAATTATATGCCCAAAAACATTCCTTACCAAATTCTTCTTTTCCTTTATTTCCTTGATTTTCATCGGATTCGAGTCCAGTTCGAATCGACTTTGATTCGAGTCTATGTCCGAGTCGGACTCGGATTCCGAATGTGCCGTCAAGCATATATTTCTTTGCACATCATCTTCTTTCATTGTTCTTTTCTGGCCATTCTGCTTGTATTTTCTTCCATCGAAATATGGTGGCCTTGTGTTGCTTTGCCCTTCCATAAGACCTAGTGCCAACATACTAGCCATAAAGAATCTTTAGCTCAAAAGTAAAAACACTTTTATAAACCGAGCACTTGGCTCGATACCAATTTATATAGCTAGTATGAACAAAATAAATGAGTTAGGGAAGAGAATAAGAACACAAGATTTATAGTGGTTCGGCTTAATCCAAGCCTACGTCCACTCTCCCACGCTAACAGCCTTCTTGGCTGGATTCCACTATGCAATCAATAAGAGATTACAACTTCGAGTGCAAACACTTAGTAGTAGATCACACTATCTCACTAAGTCACTCTTTTGGTATTTCTCTCACGATTACAAACGTTTAAGCTCTCAAGAGACAAGTATATGATCAAAAGTCGCTCAGACTTTGGAATTATAAATTCTACGCTCCGTCTCTTACTTGCTCATCGGTCCATGATCTCCTTAAATACTCCTCCACTTCCAAACTACCCGTTGGACAGTATCCCGGAGAATCGTCTTCCAATATACCCATTGGACAGCTCTGTATCTAGAAGATTTGGTAGCCGTTGAGTGACAAAGGTAAAATCCCAAATTGATTCCGATCGCCCATACAAACGAAATCTTGGTTTCCATAAGTAAAGCTTCTTCGTGTAGAAAGTTCTTGTCTTCAAGATCCAATCGTCAATCAATTAAATCAATCTTGATGTGGAATCCAAACCAGATCACTAGCCGTTGTATGATTGGGCTTGAGTTACGATTCATCGAATCTGGATGTAAAGTCTGAGTCTTGAGACTTTACGATATGAGTCTTGAGACTTTACAATCTGGGTCTGTAGACTTTACAATCTGAGTCTTGAGTCTGGCAGTCTTCAGACTTTGATAAAATCCTTTAGATGATTTATCATCTGCATGGTCTATTACTCAACCATCAAACATGTTAGTAGCCTTTGATTTATTTTGTCATCTTCAAAACATCATAAGGGATTTCCCTAACAATAAGGGCTAGTGGCAACCCTTTGCACTCTCGTACAATGTCCTTTGCCAGCTCTAGAATATCTGGATGAGAATCTATAGTCGATTTGCCAACATTGTTCTCAAATAATTCCAAGGCTTCTTTGAACTTCAAGCACTCTACTTCGGAGGTTTTGTTAGCTCGCATTTGGTCGCATACTTGCTTTGACCGAGTAGTGAATACTACTTTGGATCCATTCTCGAAACTAGGACGAGGAACTCCGATTTTGGAAAGGTCCAGCCCCACCCATACATCATCTATCAACAACACAAATTTCTTCCTAGCTAAAACTTCCCACAAATGATCGACCCTCTCATCTCAGGACCATCTTTCCCAGCACTTATCTTCAATGTTTAGCCTTTCCCTTATGGTGTTTCGAATGCTATCTTCATTCACTTGCTTTGACACCACCACCCAAATAACGACATCAAATCCATGATTTGCGCGGGAAAGTTCCTCATTGATCCTTTTCATGAGGGTGGTCTTTCCCACACCACCAGTTCCATATAACCCAATCACTCCTACTTGTTTTTCGTCCACGAGCCATTTCCACACTTTAGTAAGGGAAATATCAACCCCAACGGTGTTTTCCATAGGCATCTTGAGCACTTGAGGAGGAGGCAATGGTGACGTCACAATGTGGAATTCTCCTTCCTTAGGTTGGAGCTCTCTCACTTCATTGAGCATTTTATTAACTCTTTTCCCCAATTTATAACTCGACCAGCCGTTCGATGGGAGACAATGACAAAGACATTTAAGTTGGTCACGTTCCTGAGCTTCCCGAAGAACTTCATCTGCTCGACCGCCAAACTCTTGCACCTTGCCTAACCAGTTCTCCACTTGTTTCGTGCACCGCACACGTGCTTCTTCTTCTTCACGTTCCACCCTTGCCTTCACATCGTCCCTCACGGCCTTTAGGCCTTCAGTTGCGCTCTTCAAAGAGTTGACATTATCTTTAAGGTTATAAATGTAGCCCAAAGGTCTGCTGGCCAAGCCCCATAACTCTTTCACAAGTTCTAAAAGAGGACTTGCGAAATCCATAGGTTCTTTCCAGGATAAGAGATAAAAAGACTTTTTTTTTTTTTTTTTGGTAAAAAATAAAAATCGAGTATTTAGATGGTAGGAAAGCGGGTGGATGGATGGTGTTTGATAAGCTCTGCTATATTTGTCTCGATCATCCTGGATAGCATGTGAATGAAAAGAATATCATAACCTTTTCTTTACTTCAAAAAGAGAAATGGAACTATAATTCTTCTTCTTTCTTCGTCGAGGTCAAGTCGAAAGAAACTTACCGTTCAGAAATAAAATCCACAATCGTTCGAGCCAAGAGAGGTGGAAGATATCATGACTAGTCTCATTTGGAAGCACCTTGAGGAGCTACGCGGTTTAGAACCTATTTGACACAGAGATTATTCAGGTGTTATAGCTGGTGATAGAGTGTAACTGGTTGCTGCTACCGATATAAACTTTAGCAATGAAGGAAGGAGTTCTTTTAGCCAAAGAAAAGCATTGGGAGCAGATCATCTTTGACACCGATTCAGAAGTTGTCTTTAAAGATGTTTCTATACCAAACCAGTTGATGAGATCGCATTGTGAACCTGTGGTGCAAGATACAGGAGATGCTTTGAAGCAACACAACAGCTTTACCCAGTCTTTGATTCTTAGGAGTGCTAATTAATGTAAACAAGGGGATGTGTCCTAGTGATTGGAATTGTCACCCCCAATCCATTTAATTCCTTGTTCATGTCTACTGAATCCAAATTTAATTCCTTGTTCATGTCTACTGAGTTTTCAACTTGAAGCAAACGATTCGGTCACGATTCCATTTTAGATAGCACTAAGCACTAAGCTCCAGGAACTACATTACTTGGGAATACCAATGCCGATAACAAATCATGGAGGTGCAAAAGAAACGACTCAGCAATTCTCAGAACTTACCATGTTCTAAGACATGATTTATAAAAACCAGTTACATGAGAGAGAATTTAGATGCCTCACCATCTGCAGCCCTCAGATGAATCAATCACTCCAAGTCAAGATGACCAGCTTGATTTATGCGGCGATGAAGAGGACCTTGTCGTTGCAAAATCGACCAGAACTTTGAAGAGTATATCCTCTTGCTTCACTTGTTTGTCCGTAGCAGGTGAATCAAGAGAGTGCTTCTGCGTCTGGCCCACCAAACTGTCATGCGAGGAACCGGTCTCGATACAGGAATTAGAGGTATTGCCCGATTCCCCGAAAAGACAAACTGTTGCTCAGTGATTTGTTCTCTCTGGTTATATGGAATTGAACTAGAAAATAATGCATCCAGAGGAAAGAATAAGAGATTGAAAAAATCGAGTATTTAGATGGCTGGAAAGGGAGCGAATGAGTGGAGTTCGATGAGCTCTGCTCTATTTATCCCCGTCATTTCAGCTAGCAGACAAAGGAAAGAATATCGGAACTTTTACTTTACTTCAAGAAGAGAAATTGAACTACTTTTCTTCTTCTTGTTTCTCGTCGGGGTCGACCCACGAAGAATCTTACCATTCATATATGCAATCCACAAAAGTTTGAGCCAAGAAAAAAAGGAAGGTATCATCACTAGTCTCATTTAAAAGCACCTTGAGGAGTATGAACTAAAGCAAAGAATATCAGTGACCTATTTTTCTTCAATATGGGGCATTGCTCATGTTCTTCTTCCTGCTTATGTCTATGGACTGCATGAAATGATCAATGGTGTCCAGAAGCAAAGAATCACCATTTTTTGGATAGAAGTAAAGAATTATCCGATCCTTTTTAAGATGCAAAATAATGTAGTTAGCCTGAAAGTCATTGCTCGATGCCCCTTGTGATTTAATAAATATAATAACCTCTTAATATAATAATAGGTATTAGATGGCATGAGGGAGACGAATTCAAGAAGGAAATCGTTTGCTTAGGTCAACCTAATTTGTGTTTTAGGCTTATTGGGCTTGGAAGATGAAAATTTGCAACTTTATGGAGCGCGATGATTCCTTTAAAATTTACAAATCTATCTCAAATATTTACTAAGATCGACTTCAATAATTGAATGCTCTTCACTTCAAGAAATGAGAACTTACTCCTATACCTCAAAAGCTAATTAACTCAAAATAACACAATATTTCTTAATATATTTGATTAGTTGTCGAGTCTACTCAACATTTACCACTCATAAACATTTGCTATTTATCATGAGAAATGAAAACTTACCAATTTATTGAAAATATTACTTATTGGAAAGCAAATAATTGCTACTTGTACATTTTATCCCTTTGAAACTATAAGGTGGACATGGGCGGACGTAGAGACGGACAAGTCATTAGTATACTCTGCAAGAGGTTGGTAACGATCGACATCATGGAAGTAAATTTTACATTGATGTACTCGCTATTGGTGATGAGTTCTTAGTCCACACAACAAGTGCAGTTTATCAATTTTATGTATAGTGACTTTGCATATTAAACTTCGATAAATGTCACATGAGCCATGATAAATCAGCTTGAGATTCACATCCCTTGATATACATATGTATAAAGATTTACAACGTAAAGCGTGGACAAATTAGGATGCAAATTCTTCCAGGTCTTGTTTTAATCCAAAAAATTAATTCCATGTTCATGTCTATTAAGTTCAATTGAAACTGAATTATAAATGATTTGGTCATGATTCTCCACTAGATAATTATAATCACCAAGCTCCAGGAACTTAAAGACCGCAGCACTTAGCAACACCGGCGCGGATAACGAATCAGGAAAACATCACTCCCGAGTCAAAGATGACGGGCTTGATTTTTCTTCAGTGCACGGTCGTAACATCAGTGAAAGCACTTCAGCAATAAATGATCGGGGCCCCTCTCATTGCAACACGATTGCACAAAGAGCTCATATTCATCCAGAGAGAACGCAAGCAAAGTTGAACATAAAACCTCACATTAACAGCTCTTCTTTTCAGGCTAGCTGCCTTACTTTCTACCCACATTATATAACACCTATAAGCAAAATCCATCCTTCTCTAAATTTCAAGACAGAACAGGGAACAAGAAGGTAGAAACGGATACCTGTTGAGCACCTTGAGATGGGAGGATCGCGAAACATGGGTTGCTCGTTGCAGAGAAAAGATTTATATCACTTGAAAGGAATGGTCGTCATAGTGCTGAACGATCCACAACCATCGTTGACATGAATGACGATGAGGAAAACATGAAAATGGGCACAATGACGATACTCTCATTCAGCAAACGTGGACAAGCACATATCACGTCTTTCCCATCATAAGTTTTAGGAGGAGAATATGAGGCCATTCTGATATAAATGGAAGAGCTTACTACAGAAGGAAATATGCCTTGATCAAACTCTGCTACAAAATCTAAAACGTTACCTAACAAACACAACAATGCCGGCTGCTGACAATGACCAACGAAACTGCAATCTAAATCACTAAAAGTGGTCACTTATGCAGAGCACAACAACAATTCTCAGCCCCTATGTCTACAGCAAGACAAGGAGGCTGGACAGTTCCATCTCTGTACCAAGTTGACCGCTTTTTAATTAATTCATTCACAAAACCGTCCAATTTCTCAATACTAACACTCGGCATCACCACGACATGAGCGATATTTCCCTCACAAGCCAGTTGCCATCGGCGCACGAACTCTTCTTCTGACGGCCGTTCAAATACAACCGTGCTGCTAAGCTCATTTAACATGGCACTTATCCCTGCCTCACGAAGACGACCCTTCAGGTAGTGCGCATTTCTAAGGCACTTCTGTACTTCCTTCTGAAACCCTTTGTAACCTTTACGATTGAGTGTGTACCAAAGGAAAATAGGAGCGTGGCCATTCCTGCTACCCATGATCGTTGCATCCCTGGAAGCAAGGTATTCAACATTCCTCGAGAGAGCATTTATATGATCCATCCTCGTTATTTGAACACCACAAGGCATTGGACATCCCACAAACTTGTGGCCTGAAACACTTACGCTTCCAATGGGCTTCTTGAAAGAAACCTTTGGTGCCTGTTCAAAAAAATAAATAACAATGTTAGGGGAATACGTACAAGGAAAAGAAAGCTCTATATGCATGAATAGCCAAACCTAGCTGAAAACAAGAAGAAAGCAATCCATTCATACAACTCATTGCAAAACAAACAATTAATTCGAAATAGTGAAATCTCCAAAAACACCAGGTAAGATAACTTACAACTTGGACCGATATAAAACTCTGGAAAAGAAAGCTAAACTACACAAACACTATATATATATATAGAGAGAGAGAGAGAGAGAGAGAGAGAGTACATGAAAAACTCTTTTCGACACAATACAATTTCCCTCCCTATCTAAAGAGAGTAAAACAACTCTTATACTTCCAGTCTTCTTCAAAAATAGTAACATGAATATCAAATCACCTACCCGTTTGACGAAAGGCATCATGAGTCCAAATAAAGCTCCATCACAATGTATGTAGAATCGATCATGAGTAAACCCACTTTCTTCGAGAGTTTTTATAATGAGATCAAGGTCATCTACAGCTCCTTTGACGGTTGTTCCTTCAAAAGAAAATAAATCATTCAGCTAAAACTTCATGATCTGCACGTTTACAACATACACCCTATATAAACAGAATGCGTGAGCCTTACATGCAGAGATAAGAGGAGAATATAGATACCTATATTAGCATTGATGATAGCAGGCTTATCCTTGTTAGCAAGTAGTTTGTCTTTAAAATCTGCGCAGTCAATTTCCCCAGAAACCAGAGTTGCTACTTTAACACATTCCATTCTATACATACGTGCTGCCTTAAAAACAGAATAATGTGACTCCCGTGATGCATATAGAATTCCATCAGGAAAAACTTCCCTCCTGCACATTCAAGGTTGCCATCATTTCAGTCTTCCCATGAAGTTTGCTTTATGTACACAGCCTGAATAATGCAGTAAATTTCTGTCATTTACTTACCCCACTAAGATCCCATGAAGATTGCCTTCAGTCCCGCAGTTTGTAATGTAACCCCAGTAATCACTTTTCTCAATTTCCCACAGACGAGCAAACCAATCCAGCACGCCAACTTCGAACTGTCTTGAGTGCACTCCATAGTTGCTCTCAATAAATGGATCCCCGAGGTTATTGATTGAGAAGTGCTGCAACTGTGCCAACGCCCCATAATCGAAGTCCAGATTGTAAGGATAGCCTGCGCCAGACATTAAAATGCCAGTTAGAACTGCGCAAAGTTCTCACTCATACATAAGTTCTGTCTCCAAACAATGCATATAGTTGATAAAGTGTAGAATTCCGGAGCAACAAAGTGTCCATATTCCAACAGATGCAGAGTACATGAGTGCAAACTTGATGAGGATGTTCACTAGCTACAGTGATATTATTCTCCTGAAAAATCAGAGAACTTCAAGATATTGAGTCAGTTTCCACCGTTAGCCATCCAAATTAGATAGACAATTGAAGCCAAGAATTATGTTTTTGTACCACACAGTTGCATCTAAGGCTAGCCAAAGACAAGGAATTGACGACAACTTACAGCCGACAGTAAGTAGAAGGAAAACATCACCCCCAAAACAAGCATAAGAAACAAATTCTGCTATATATATAAATATAGACAAGACAAAATGTTCACCCCGCAAATTGTAGCTGGTAAAGATAAAGTGATTCGCCGAATCAACCCCCGTTTGAAAGATCAGGCGCCTACAATTCCAGCGATAACGAACACAACCAAACAGCAATTTTTGGGCAGACTCATTAAATCAAAAGAAATGGGGGAAAAGCAGCAGAGTTTCCTGAAATGGATCGATCGTCAGTGACCGTCGGAAGTCCACCGTGGCCAAGGACAAAAGAAACCGGGCAAATCCAAGAGCAAAAGCGCCAGATCAGAAGAGAAAAGCCGAGAGATTTTACCCAAATGTTGCTTAGTCCTCTCCACCAGCGTCTTCCTGTACCGCGCCAGGACGCCGGCCATGTAGGCGTCCTTGTCGCCGGTGAACTCGTCGTTGGCGTCGGGCTCCTCGATGGCCAGGCACGTGGTGTGCACGTTCCTCCCCAGCACGATCTCCCTCTTCCCGCCGTCGCCGGCGGCGGCGGCGGCGGCGGAAGCCTTCCCTCCTCCGACCCCATTCCCGTTCAGCTCGGCCACCACCGCCGGCAGGGGCTCGGGCGCCACCGCCGCCGGGTCGAACGCCTCCGGCAAGACCTTCGCGCCGCCGTTCATCATCTCCACCTCAAGGCCCTGAATGTAACCCAAAAATGAGAGGCGAGAAAAGGGAGAACTCGCTCAAAGACGAGACATTCATGCAGTACAGAAGAGAGAGAGAGAGACCTGAAACGCGAGCGGCGGGATCGCTGCAACAGCTTGAACAGAGAGAAAGAGAGGGTGAGAGAGAGAGAGAGAGAAGGAGAACGAGGACTGAGATCGCTCCCGCATTTATAGCCTTTATGGGCATGACAATGAAGCCCTTCTACGTTTTTTGCCGCTGTCTTTTCATCGGCAAGCCCTTCGAGTTTCGCTTATTTATTTTTTCGCCCCCCCTCCTTATTATTATTATTTTTTTGTCTCGTTGCGTTGGGCGGTCGACGGCCGCCACGCGCGACCGTTTTACTTTCGCAGCAGCTGCCTCGTGATAGCTCGCGCTTGCGGTTCCACGCGTTTAGAAACACTCGAGTTGGATTTTGATTTTCTTTTCTTTTCTTTTTTTGGAGAGGTCGCTTTTATATTTTCGATTTACATGAAGCTTTTACCAATGTAGGGATTGGAAAAACCTCACGTGTGCGTAGATTTTCTAGACAATTCGAAGTTTTGTGATTCAATCGAGAAGAGATTGTGCATAGAAAGGCATTCTAAAGTTTAGGTATGCTTAAAAGGGAGATGGAATTGTGTTAAGTTTCACTTGGGCTAGTCGCCTAAATGAAGACAAAATTTTCGAAATATAGAGTATCAAATTTTTTATGATTTAAATTACCCTCACGTTTTAGAGGTTAATATTCTAATTTTTTTTTATATAATTTATGGGCACGAACATAAAGAGCGGACAACCTAAAAACCTCCAAAATATCTAACTAACATCTAGGGGTGTCGAAACCAAATCAAACAGAACTTTATTGTATTATCTGTTCGGTTTAGATTTCAATAATGAAAAAGAATCATTTTTTTATTCTGATTTAGATAGTTTTAATTTGGTACTAAGCAGAACTAAAATCGCCCCTCTTACTAATATTATAATTTTCTAGGAGTGATTGATTCTTGGGCGATCCCATAGAACCAGTCACTTACTTTGTTTATTGCGGACTTTGATGTTTCTTCTCTTTTTCCTTCCTCTCCCGGGCAAACCCCTCTCTTAATGTTTACAATTTACTATGGGCGATGCCGGATCGACCGGTCTTGTCTCGTTCCCGAACGGTCCGGTCGCTTGCTCTATTTAAAATGCGAACGGCGAATTAAAGCTCTACCTCGAGCGGGACGTTTCCAACCTTGCCTCAGTCCGACCTCCAACGCTCTTCGCCACGCACTCCTCTTATCGATCGCTCCAACAGCCGTCGAGGGATTCCAAGTGCGACCCGGTGTGCTTGTGCAGGAACCCAAGTACACCTCCATCTCGCTCCGTCACTCAACGAATTCTTCTGCGACGTGACCTTGTTCGAGCCTCACGAGGACCGCGCGCTGGGGGTACCGCAATGCGAGCTTGGAGACACACCCGAGCCAAGCTCGTGACGAGCAAAAACCAGAAAAATGGCTCAGAGAAATGGAAGTTTTTACCTAAACTGCGAATGAAGAAGCCCGAAAAAGGAGAAGGATAGAGAGACAAGAGTGACTGGGAACAGATGAAGAGGGACTGCATTTGTGAGCTATAAGGACGAGCGAGATGGACGGGAAAGAGGCGAGAGGGAAAGGCGGGAGAAGCAGAGAGGGGACTTCTTCTTTTGTTGGGTCAAAAAGCAGAGGGGAATTTGGAAAGAGAGGGAAAAGACTAAAGCAAAGAGCATTAGGTTTTTTTTTTTTTTTTTTAAAGTCTTAAGATATATTTAAATAAATTAAAAATAATAATCAGTACTGTTTGACAATTCTACTCTCAAAATCGAAAATCGGACTAAAAATCACCCACCAATTTTGATTATATAAACTGAACCAATCATCCTAAAAATAGTCGAGAATCCCTGATCCAATGGTTCTGATATGAATGGCTCCCGTTGCTTATCATTGCAATTTACACAAACCCTCTATTTTTTTTTCACTAAATCTCAAGTTAATATCATAAAAAGCAAATGGAAAAATCGGACATAATCAAGCTTTCAATACAAGTCACGATTTGGTTCAAAGCTAATCAGTTCGCCCCCATGGTTGACAAGGCTACCAGCATCACAAAGCAGTTAATATTTTACTTTGATATTTATGCCTCTTCTTTTTTTGGTGGGGCTGTTTGGAAATCAAGTAGCCTTGCAGCTAAGTCCCCTTGGCGAATCCATACAAAAACAAATGAATCCTTCCCCCTATTCAAATTGGACACCGACGTAGGCGGTCGCACGATGTCGATGGTGAATGCGACCGGGACGGAAAATTCTCGTCTCTGACCGAACGCGAAAGCCCCACTTCCAGTCCTGGACTCCCGATGTTTCTCCGAGGTCGGACCTACCTCGCTCGAGATATTTTCTCCTTCGAAGGGAGCAAAGGCAAACGTGAAATTTGATTCTGGCCGCCTCGATATTTTCTTGCTCCCATTGGCCATACGCAGCCGGAGGAGGAAAAAAAATCGCCATTCGAAATTGAAGACCTCAATGTTCTAATATCACGCTAAAATTGTCCACGGGCCCTTATATATCACAAAATTTATGTACTATCTTTTGTAATTCACTATTCTTGAGTATGGGTTATGGTATTTAAGTTTTTAATTTATTCGATGTAGTCTCTAAATTTTTTTTTATATGTTCAATTTAATTCATAGATTATATGAAAATATTTACTATTAGCGTTCCATTAATTTAGATCTGAAAATAACATTGAATATATATATATAATGCATGAATTAAATGGAATCTATATAAAAATTTAATGATCATAGTGAATAATTCAAAAGTTCAGAGACTGTATAGTATATTAAGATAAATTTAGAGATAATATTGAATAAATTAAAAAGTTTTGATATTTATTGGTTAATATTTAAGAATCATTTGAGTCGATTAGAGAAATGTTAGAACGCGTGACCGTGACGCAAGCGCTCTCGTCGCCTCATCTGGCATAAACTCCAAATTCCGTGCAAACGTGGGAAAAAGAAAACGAATGGAAACGAGGCCGCCACGTGAAACGACCTCGTTTGTAAACTACACGACACCGCGGGAATCGAGAATCCAACGGCCCTCATCCGGACAGCTCAGCGTGGGGCCGGGGGGTTGTCGGCAGGGATCGATTAAACATTTAAGAGGATCAGATTCCGGTGGGCCCCGCGCTCGTGGGGAATTCTGATTTTTGCTCGACCCGGGGAATCTCATCAAGCCGGTGGATCCCACCGCGATGACGTGGAGCCACCTCGCTCTTTCTTTTTGTTTGGCCCTATCTTCCGTATTTCTCGGCTCCTTCACGTTTCTCTTCAGACTATATATATGTCCTATTTGTTTTTTTTTTCCCTCTTGGATAAGGCCAAGAATAATTAAGACAAGCACCGATTACTTCATTTTTGGTTTCCCAAAAAAAGAAAAAATTCTGAAATTGATTATCTAATATGCTGAATAACAAAATCAGAGTATTTAATTAGAGTATAGTCATTCAAAAAGAATAACGCGAGTTTGGACGGCATTTAAATATTTCACTAAAAGAGAGAAATGTAGATTCAAAAGAAAGACACGGCTTCGTGGTTATTATCATGATTAGGCTTTGCAGTCATAGTCATTTTCAATAATTGAAGTTCCATGATGGATGTTTGGGATATAACTAAAATAAGTTGTATGACGCCATATATTCTGTCTTTCTTGCCTCTTTCGCGTTTCTCTTAAGATTGGCTCCTATTTGTTTTTTCCTTCTTGGATAAGGCAAAGAATAATTAGAGACTAGCTTCGATTACTTAATTTTTGGTTCCCAGACAAAATTTCTAAATTTGATTATCTAGGATGCTAAATATCAAAATTAGAGTACTTAATTCGAGTTTAGTCGTATAGAAAGAATAAGATGAGTTGAGATGATGCCCAACTATTTACTAAAAGAGCAACGTGTTGATAAAAAGTGACTTGGCTTTATGATTATTATTGTGATTAGACTGTCATGGTCTAGTCATTTGCAATAAATCAAGTTCCATGAGGATGTTGGGATATAAATAAAAAAGTTGTATGATGCGATATATTTTGTTGTTACATGAAGTTAATTAAAAAAGAAAACCCTAAACTTTATGATGTGCATCAATTTTGAAGGTCCTACAAAACCATCGAAAATGGAAATCAAATCGATTATTCACCCATAAATGATGAAAAATGTGTTTAAGTAAGGAAAAAGCTAGCTAGCCTTACAAAATGGAAAGCGAGGTTCGATGCATATAGATGAACATGTGAATTGTCCCAATTGCCAATTCCAAAGCTCATATGGAACTTTCATACATCTTTAATCAAACATATTGAAATTAACTATTTTCAAGAAAAGTGTTGGAAACTTTTTGTGAAACAAACGTACCCCATTTTGTTTCTAACATTATCCTTTTGAGAGAGTAGATGATGGCATAATTGCATGGTGAAAAGCATGTTTTTCACGTGAATTGTCCCAACCACTAATTCCAAAGCTCATATGGACCTTTCATACATCTTTAACCACACATATGAAAATAAAGTATTTTCAATTAAAATATTTTCCTTTATCGAGAAACTTTTCATGAAACAAATGCACCCCATTTTATTTCTAACATAATCCTTTTGAGAGAGGAGATGATGATATAATTGCGTGGTGAAAAGCATGTTTCCATGTGAATTGTCCTAACCGTTGATTCCAAAGCCCATATGGACCTTTTATACATCTTTAACCAAACATATGAGAATCAACTATTTTCAAGAAAAATATTTCCAAGAAACTTTCTATCAAACAAACACACCCTCGTTCTATTTCTAGCATTATCCTTCTAAGAGAGGAGATGATGGCATAATTGTGTAGTGAAAAGCATGTTTCCACGTGAATTGTCCCAATTGCATTTTCCAAAGCTTATATGGGCCTTTCATACATCTTTAACCAAACATATGAAAAGTAATTATCTTCAAGAAAAATAATTCTCTTTATCAAGAAACTTTTTGTGAAACAAACACATTGCCATTTTATTTCTAACATTACCCTTTTGAGAGAGGAGATGATGGAATAATTGCCTGTCGAAAAGCATGTTTCCACATGAATTGTCCCAATTGCCGATTCCAAAGCTCATGTGGACCTTTTATACATCTTTAACCAAGCATATCAAAGATTTATTTTCAAATGACCTACTTCCCTTTATCGAGAAACTTTTCATTAAAAAAATGCACCTCCATTTTGTTTCTTACATTATCCTTTTGAGAGAGGAGATGATGGCATAATTGCATGGTGAAAAGCATGTTTCCATGTGAATTGTTCCAACTGCAAATTACAAAGCTCATATAGGCCTTTCATACATCTCTAACCAAATATATGAAAATTAATTATTTTTGAATAAAATATTTCCCTTTACTGGGAAACTTTTTGTGAAATAAATGCACCCCCATTTTGTTTCTAACATTATCCTCTTGAGAGATAGGAAATGATGGCATAATTGCACGGTGAAAAGCATGTTTCCATGTGAATCTTCCCAACCACCGATTCCAAAGCTCATATGGACCTTTTATACATCTTTAACTAAACATATACAAATTAATTATTTTCAAATAACATACTTCCCTTTATCAAGATTTTTTTTTAAACAAACGCATTCCTATTCATTTCTTACATTATCCTTTTGAGAGAGGAAATGATGGCATAACTACGTGGTGAAAAGCATGTTTCCACATGGATTGTCCCAACTGCAGATTCCAAAGCTCATATGGGCATTTCATACATCTTTAACCAACTATATGAAAATTAACTATTTTCAAGAAATATATTTCCCTTTACCGAGAAACTTTCCGTGGAAGAAACACACCTCCATTATGTTTCTAACATCATTCTTTTTAGAGAGGAGATGATGGAATAATTGTGTGGTGAAAAGCACGTTTCCATGTGAATTGTCCCAACCGCATATTCTAGAGCTTAAATGGGCTTTTCATATATCTTTAGCCAAACAATTGAAAATTAATTATTTTCAAATGAAATATTTCCTTTGTCGAGAAACTTTTCGTGAAACAAATGCACTTCCACTGTTTCTAACATTGTCCGTTTGAGAGAGGCAATGATTGAACGGTGAAAAGCATGTTTCCACGTGAATTGTCCCCACCCCCGTTTCCAAAGCTCACTAGAACTTTTATACATCTTTAACCAAACATATAAAAATTAATTATTTTCAAATGATATATTTTCTTTATCGAGAAACTTTTTGTGAAATAAATGCATCGCATTATGTTTCTAACATTACCTTTTGAGAGACGGTAAAAAGTATGTTTCCACGTGAATACTCTCAATCGCAGATTCCAAAGCTCATGTAAGCCTTTCGTACATCTTTAACCTAAAGACAAAGGGCATGAATTCCTTGACTTTACATGCACCGACTAATGACGTACTTCACTTCACGTTTTTCATGTTCTAAAAATCTGAAAGAAAGGAATTTGAAATAAGTTAACATTATCTTAAGTAGCCCTTACTACGAAAGACATAATTTCCAAGATCTCTCATAGTCTCACAATCGTCTTAACACTGAAAATAGAGGATGCATGAAGTAAATTTCGTCAAATCAGTATCACTAATTTTCATGATTTAACTATCTATGTCTCTGTTTTTTATCATCCCAATCCCAACCGAAACTGAGGATCCTTTTATTTTGCAAAATATGACCAATTTCTTCTTAAAACTAATTCCTTACATCGTTTACAGTAATGACTAAACGAAAAATATTTTCATCATTCATGAGAATATTTAAATATAAATTGCCGTTGGTAATGAAACCATTTTTTCATTGACTGATTATTTCAAACAATACAAATGATCGTCTTTAAAAAACTAATTTTCTAAATTATTAATTTTTCATGAAACAATTGGAGCATGTGTTCATCTTATTAAGGTCTATGAGTATCTACCGAATTTGCATATGATAAACTTCACTAGGAAATGAAGAGATCAATGAAAATCGATGCATGGCACGTGCACTGAAACAAACAAGGTTAGTATGGTAGAACCGATAGGAAGTTTTTCTCTCTATTTTTTTTTCCAAAATGCTAGATATTTACCGAATGAATAAAAGAACCCATTTTCCCACAAATTAAGAAGAGTCGCATTTCGCCGTTAATTAAGTAATTTTCATTTTCTAGTGAACTCACATACACACAAATATATCTCGGCATCCACCATAAGAACAAATATACATTTAATCGAATGTGTTGTTGACACGTCGCTAGGCGCGAGATTGAGGATATTACAATAATCGCTATAGTCAACGGAAAAATATAGGTATTCCCGACCTACATTAAGGGCCTACCACCTTTCAATAGAAAATTATAATCGTATCTTCCTTTAACATCAAGAAAACATTATGAGAAAATATTAGGTGCGCCGAGCACTCCACGTCACCGTGCGCTCCGCCCAATCAGGATGCGACACGTGTCGCCACGTGGATCCGGGTCCCACTTTTATTTTTAGTCAAATTTTGGCCCGCGTCCTTCTCCCGCCCTTCGCATTTGAAGTGCCCTTTCTCTTCTCTCTTCTCCCGCGCGAAGTCTCTCTCACAAAAATCTTTCTCCGCCTCCTTCGACACCAACGATCAGCACCGGCCGAGCGCCCTCCTCGTCCAGCGGTACTCGATCTCCGCCGCCGCCCTCGCAGCTCCCGCTGGCCTCCAAGATCCAGAGCGGCTTCGAGCCGCGGAAGTCGTTGTCGACCTCCGCCTCCTTCGACGCCACGACCAGCACCGGCCGAACGCCCCCTCATCCGGCGGTACTCGATCTCCGCCGCCGCCGCCGCCTCCTCGCCGCCCTTGCAGCTCTCGCTGGCCTCCAAGGTCCAGAGCGGCTTCGAGCCGCGGAAGTCGTCGTCGACCTCTGCCTCCTTCGACGCCGACGACCAGCACCGGCCGAGGGCCCCCTCGTCCGGCGGTACTCGATCTCCGCCGCCGCCGCCTCCTCCTCGCCGCCCTCGCAGCTCCCGCTGGTCTCCAAGGTCCAGAGCGGCTTCGAGCCGCGGAAGTCGTCGTCGACCTCCGCCTCCTTCGACGCCGACGACCAGCACCGGCCGAGCGTCCCCTCATCTGGCGGTACTCGATCTCCGCCGCCGCCGCCTCCTCGCCGCCCTCGCAGCTCCGCTGGCCTCCAAGGTCCAGAGCGGCTTTGAGCCGCGGAAGTCGTCGTCGACCTCTCCTTCGACGCCGACGACCAGCACCAGCCGAGCGCCCCCTCGTCCAGCGGTACTCGATCTCCGCCGCCGCCGCCGCCCTCGCAGCTCCTGCTGGCCTCCAAGGTCCAGCGGCTCGCAGACAACGTCCAGGTTTTTCCGAAACTCTTCGATTCTCGCGCTCTGTTTTGGCTCCCGATTAAGTTGGGGGATTTGCCTGTTTCAAATTTTTGCTTCTTGCTTCGGTCGATTCCTTCTCTGTTGCCGAACTCTGAGAAGAGCGATTTCCGGATGCAGCTTGCAAGGCAGGATTACTTGGAGCTAAGACAAGAGGCGAGCGAAGTGCAGGAGTATTCCAACGCGAAGCTCGATCGAGTCACGCGCTACCCCGGCGTTCTCGCAGGCAAGATGCGGAAACTAGGTGAGGCGGTGCGGCGTCTGTTGTGCCTCGACGCACGTTTCCTTTCTCATTTCGGTTTACCAAATAACAATCTTGCTCCTTCGCCTCGGCCTCTAATGCAAAATAAGTACATCTCGAGATTTCTCTTATATAAATTGCTTTGGATTCTCATTAGATCTTATCCAAAACTGCAAGCGATTCGGTAATGGAAATGGTTGATCAATTCATTTGATGTTATCATCCTTCATTTGTTTTTCCTTATCAGCATCGACCAATTCACTATACCTTACTTGCTTTGATTCATGAACATTGGTATTTTTTCTTTTCTCTTTGGTGGTGATGGGTTTGGTACAAAATGCTCTTCGGGGCTGCCGGGAGGGGAGCGTGTCCGCTTATGAGTTTTTGCCACCATTGTTACTGCAAATGAAAGCAAACCACGCATGATGCTCTGTTCTAAAAGGGATGCTATTTAATTTGCTTCATGTTCTTGTTTAAAGGTTTGAAGGGATCATGACTCTAAGCCAAGGGCAAGCAGCATTGCTGACATTTTGCTCCTGCATTGGCCTTGCTAGCGTTGGCCTGATTCCTACAATAACTGTTCTGGACATTTGTAAAAACTGGTTTTGGATCACTGCATTGAGGCCCTTAGCGTAATTGAAGATTGTTTTCCATTGAAGAGTTCTAGTGTTCCTCATCTTGTAATTGAAGTTGGGCTATTTGTTAGTTAGTTGCTGAGGGACTATAGTTCAATTGGTTACTCTCTAATGGAAGCACAGAAATTGATCAAGATAGGGAATTTCTCTGTTCTTTGTGTGCTCTCTTCTCTTACTATAATAATTTGTTTCAACAGCTCTTCTCTTCAATTTCCAGTCCACCCTTTTTGAGGCTGTATGAAGTTTTTGGTCAGAAATTTATGGGTATTTTCCTTTCCTATGATCATTTGAAGATGCTTTTAATTTCAGGGAACATAAAGGTATTCTGTCGTTTGAGACCATTATTTGAAGACGAAGGTCCCTCTGCTGTAGAATTCCTTGATTACTATCCGTGTCGACACTAGTGATGAGACCAGTACCAATCCTAAGAAAGATTATGAATTCGATAGGGTGTATGGACCTCATGTTGGACAGGGTGAGCCAGAAAATGATTAATTTTGTTACATAACAGGCAGCATTTGAAAATTTTTTGGTATATACTAGCTACATGGCCGGTGGTTTGCATGGAGGTTTGTTATCTTACAGTAGGACTGGTGCATGTGCAGCTGATATATTTAATGATGTTCAACTGTTGGTTCGATCAGCTTTGGATGGATTTAATGTGTCAATATTTGCTTATGGACAAAGTAACTCAGGAAAGACGCACACTATGGTCTCTCTCTCTCTCTCAAAAATGCTCCCACTGAATATTATCTCCCTATGAGCTAAATATCCAAATATTTGGGTATGGCTTTTTAAATAAAGTATTTTGTTTTTTTATTCTTATTGCATTCAAAATGGTACTGATCTGGAATGAGGATGTGTTTTGGAATTATGCATGTATGGCTGCCATTACGGGCACAGTCCATTAATGCAGATACTTCTGTCAGATATTGGTCTTATGTCATGTCTGAATTTAAGGAGCTAAAAGTTCTGCTGCTTGCATTTCTTAGATCTTATTGTCATTGGTTTGATCTTTGGCAATCATAGTTATCTGAACGGGGGCCTTTGTAACATTATGATGAACCACGTTCACCCACCATGTCATTCCACAAAATTCTGATATGGAAGTTGACATGATGGTGTTTTTTGATGCTTTTCAGGAAGGATCTAGCCATGATCGTGGTCTGTATGCTCGTTGTTTCGAGGAGTTCTTCGATTTTGTGAATTCAGATGCAACTGCTACATCTAGATATGACTTTTCTGTCACAGTTTTGAACTCCACAATAAACAGGTTTCTTTTCTTTTTTACTCACCATAAATAGCTTCAAGTTAGGTGTTTTGAATGTGTACGTTTTGTCTTGATGTAATCGTGCTTCCACATGCTTATTTATGTAGGTACGAGATTTGGTGCATGAATCAGGAAGGAATTCATCGAAAATCTGCATGGGATCTTTGGATTTTTTTGTCGAACTTACACAGGAAAAGGTCGATAATCCATTGGATTTTCTGAAGGTTCTGAAAGACGCATTTCAAAGTTGAGGAAATGATGTTTTGAAGTTCAATATTTCTCACTTGTACGGTTTGAATTCCATGCACCCTCTCTTGTTGCTTTTCTGGGTTTTGTGCTTTCTTGATATATTATGATGACAATGTTAGCTAGAAACTTCATTTTGCTGAAGGGTGAATAACTGTGCAATTTTTTTTTGAAAGAATTCAAAAATAATTCGTGAGGATACAAAGAATGAAAAATAAATCTGAGCAATTAGTACAGATATACCGTAATGTCTACTATTATCAATTACCCTCTTAAACAGACTCAATTGATTGTGGTGCCAAGCTTCTGAAATGAACAATAATGTTTTCCTTAGATATTAGGAACAGCATTTGTTCATACCTTTCGTAATCAGAGTTTCAAGCCCCTCTTGGCTGCTTTATCATCATTAGATGGATTAGTTTGTTTGGCTGAAATTATTTATAGCTATTGCATGGAAGAGGATGCTACTCAACCTAGTTGTTTACTTTTACTTTCAGGGAGTACCACACCTTGATAATTTTAGGAGAGGATTTTTTTCTTTTAGTTTTAAAGCCAAAGCTGAACACTAGCGATACACATGATAATTACAAAACGTTATACTTGATTAAGTACACGGCAGTGACCTCTAACCCTCCCATGCCCAAGCCATTGTTCAGTTTTAATTGATACTTTTTGATGCATTCTCCTGTTATATAATCAGGATCGTGACAATCCATATATCCTACAACAACTTGGTTACTGGAGAAAACCTGTATAGCAAGCTTTCTCTTGTTGATTCGGCCTCTTTTTACTCGTGGGCTAAAGTGAAAGGCATTTGACTTGTCTGCTTCCTCTATTGTTTTCATGGGCTGTATTGACTTTTCATATGTGGAGGCTTTTACTCCATTAACTAAGTTTTTTTCTTATATTTTTGGGTGATTATGCAAGGTGCTCTTCAGTTTACTTCTTTCTTTTGGTAAGGATACTTTCTCAAATTTTTGACATGCTTATCATTCTTTTTAGATATCAAGTCCATTATCGAAAGGAACTGCAAACATGCCATCTCGGTACGTTTCTGAGATGAAACTTGCTTTTTGTGATTCTAGCCTACACCATGTTTCACATTGTCCATTCTTCCATTGTCGGTTTTCCAGGACAAGTAACAACAATGTCGGACGTACTCTGGATGTTGTTCCTTCGCCATTAAGTGCTGAAAAGTCTGCCGGGTCAGTTGCTCTGGTCAAAGCAAGTTCTGAGAAAGTTAAAACTAGACCAGCAGGAGAATACCTGACTGCAGGTGCTGCGTGAGGCAAAATGCAGCTCGGAACTGCTCTAAAACTTGAGAAAAACAAGCCTGTAATCCCAAAAAGGACTCATTGTTGCCAAAAGTCGAGAGAGTTCTCTTCAAACAAGACCAAGCCAATGTCATGCTTCTACACAAGATAAAACATGTTGGATTTATTTCTTTCTCAGAATTTGTTTTGTGAACGCAAACATGTGTCCTATTAGCTTAGTAGTTGAAGTATGAATTGTAAACATTAGAAGGATGAAATATTCATTTGTTAATGTAAGTAAATTTCATCTTGGTTTCTTTACTTACTTTGCATAACGAGAGATTCATTTGTCAATTGCAATATGAGGAGAATTTTGATATTTAATTTATGAACGTGGTATCTCCATGAAGACTTTTCATGGAGACGAGAATTCAATAGTTCAAGAGAACAAATTATAAATTCAAAGTGCAATTTCAAGAGTTGATCTCCGTCGTATGTTGTTCAACTTGTTCTCACATTAACCCATCTTTCATTTGGGGAAAAAGTCAAATTTGCACAAAGAAGTGAGTGGCATCAATGTGATTCAAAATTCAAAGTGCCAAGTTTCAACAGGAGTTAATAATCACATTATGAACGAAATCGTTCATTACATCAAGTCTTGTGTTTTGATTTAACAAGGGAATTGATATCAGGTTAAACACTTCATAAATCTGCAAGAGTAACTCCACATTTAGAAGCTCAACCACAAGTTCTGGGAAATCTATGCCACATTCGCAGGACAAATGAAACTGGGAGCTTGAAGATAATGACCATGGAAGTAGAGAAGAAGCAGGACGTCGGGAACACCATGTCTCCTGATTGATTATCCTTGGTTGATCACTTTCTTCTTTATTAATGACGAGCACTATTCTCTAATAACAAAGTTAATTGAATAAGCATTGAACCAACATGAAAAAGCCATTTCATATTTATCCAAGGCTCGGATGTCACCAAAACAAGGATCGCTTGCAAATTCGGATGCCGGGAATATCCTCCAAACCCATTTTCAGTGCTGTCTTTCGGAATAGCACAAGAGGATTTTTCAAACCAATGGACTTGCAAAATCAGTTGGCTAGCTCCACAAGTGTTGTTTTGTCCCTCCCAATCTCCCTGATCGAGTTATAGTAGCCAAAGCCAAGCACGATATGCTGCTTCTTTAAAACTAGTATCGACTTTTGCCATTAAAGTCCTTCATCTGCAGTAGAGAGAACATTAAGCATGACAAAAAGGAAAGGCGAGCCAAACTGTCAAAAGCCAGAAGAGAAGCATCAACGGAATTGCTCTTTTGATAATGAGTAAAACCATCATATTGCTCATCCCGAGAAAAAGGAAGAAACTGAAGTTACTCCAATCAGGTTCCATGAGCAAAATTTACATAAGCATACAATTAGCAAAAAGAAGATTGAGGCAGATGAAAACCATGACTTTGACATCTGGATGCACAGGTTGTACAGGGATTCTATTGATGTTCAGATCTTTCGCTTCATCCAACAAATATTCTATCAATGGTATAGCTAGAATGGGATTCTGGCTTTGATTCCCAAGGCTCGTCATATATGCGAGTTCGGTAAAGTTGAGGCTTCCTAGAATGCATCTCTCTAACACATATCCTCATTTTGTGAAGAAGTAAATATACAACACAATAAATAACCAAGAAGAGATTCTAGAGCTTAGATCTGCCAACTATTATACACTCAACATACAAGTTCACCGGCCAAAATAACACTATACAGGACAGGGCATAAGTACTTTACCAAAAGCATGACCATAGCCATTTGAAAAGTGGTTATCATCTATCTCACAGCAAACAACTGGCCATCTATCCTTTAAACCCATTTTCAGTGCTGTCCTTCGGAATAGCACAGCAGGATTTTTTGACCCAATGGACTCACGGAAGTGGTTGGCTAGCTCCACAGGTGTTGTTTTGTCCATGCTGATCTCTTGATCAAGTTATAGTAGCCAAAGCCAAGCATGGTATGCTGCTTCTTTAAAACTAGTAACAGTAAAACCTATGCCAATCAAAGCAACTGCACCATCGTGCATGTGAATGAACATAAGTGACTTGAGTTTGCATTAAAACCTGCCACATGCTTATTGTAGAACGAAGAAAATATACAAAGAAGCTTCTTAAAACAGCATATTGTCATATTCAACTAGATAATTGATGCGTTTAGATTAGACGATGGGAACTTGTTTGGTGCCCCATCAACAATCAAGCAAAACACCAACCCAAAAAAAAAAAAAAAAAATGACAATAGGTAAAAACATCATCTAACCGTAGTCCACCTCATAAGTAGTAAGAAATTGAAACATTGATTCTTTGCTTTTCATTAACACAAAAGATGCAGCTGAAAAAAAAATCATCTCATAGCAATACTCACTGTCCATCATGGCCATCAAATGCTCGATCCAATCAGGCAAATGCTTTCTAGCACTTTTCTTTCAGGCTTGTTCAAATTGAGGCGGCTCATCTAGATAGTCACAACGTTACATATATGAGCTATATGAATGAACCTTTTTTAGGAATCCGGCAACAATAAGAAAATCAATAACTTCGTTTAGGTTGTGCAGAGTCTGCATAGTATTGACCTTACCATTAGAATTAAGCTTCCTAGTAACAGCATGGCCATGTAGTAAGTATTGCTACAAGTCTTGGATGACTAACACCCCATCAGTGCTAAGGTGTTGGTCATCTCTTGAATATGCCTTTTAAATAAACCATGCCCTTCTCACTGAGCTGAAACTCCTTCCTCATCTGCTCAACTTGCTGATCAATCCCCTGAACAACGATCTCCGATAGCGTCTAGTCTTCCGCCGCTATCATCTTTAACTTAATTAGCTCCTTCCTCATTGCTCACCTCCATATCAAGGGTTTAGCCTATTCACACATGACTTCCGCTCTTCCAAGATGAGGAACACTAGAACTCTTCAATGGAAAACAATCTTCAATTACACTAAGGGCCTCAATGCAGTGATCCAAAACCAGTTTTTACAAATGTCCAGAACAGTTATTGTAGGAATCAGGCCAACGCTAGCAAGGCCAATGCAGGAGCAAAATGTCAGCAATGCTGCTTGCCCTTGGCTTAGAGTCATGATCCCTTCAAACCTTTAAACAAGAACATGAAGCAAATTAAATAGCATCCCTTTTAGAACAGAGCATCATGCGTGGTTTGCTTTCATTTGCAGTAACAATGGTGGCAAAAAACTCATAAGCGGACACGCTCCCCCTCCCGGCAGCCCCGAAGAGCATTTTGTACCAAACCCATCACCACCAAAGAGAAAAGAAAAATACCAATGTTCATGAATCAAAGCAAGTAAGGTATAGTGAATTGGTCGATGCTGATAAGGAAAAACAAATGAAGGATGATAACATCAAATGAATTGATCAACCATTTCCATTACCGAATCGCTTGCAGTTTTGGATAAGATCTAATGAGAATCCAAAGCAATTTATATAAGAGAAATCTCGAGATGTACTTATTTTGCATTAGAGGCCGAGGCGAAGGAGCAAGATTGTTATTTGGTAAACCGAAATGAGAAAGGAAACGTGCGTCGAGGCACAACAGACGCCGCACCGCCTCACCTAGTTTCCGCATCTTGCCTGCGAGAACGCCGGGTAGCGCGTGACTCGATCGAGCTTCGCGTTGGACTACTCCTGCACTTCGCTCACCTCTTGTCTCAACTCCAAGTAATCCTGTCTTGCAAGCTGCTTCCGGAAATCGCTCTTCTCAGAGTTCGGCAACAGAGAAGGAATCGACCGAAGCAAGAAGCAAAAATTTGAAACAGGCAAATCCCCCAACTTAATCGGGAGCCAAAACAGAGCGCGAGAATCGAAGAGTTTCGGAAAAACCTGGACGTTGTCTGCGAGCCGCTGGACCTTGGAGGCCAACAGGAGCTGCGAGGGCGGCGGCGGTGGCGGAGATCGAGTACCGCTGGACGAGGGGGCGCTCGGCTGGTGCTGGTCGTCGGCGTCGAAGGAGAGGTCGACGACGACTTCCGCGGCTCAAAGCCGCTCTGGACCTTGGAGGCCAGCGGGAGCTGCGAGGGCGGCGAGGAGGCGGCGGCGGCGGAGATCGAGTACCGCCAGATGAGGGGACGCTCGGCCGGTGCTGGTCGTCGGCGTCGAAGGAGGCGGAGGTCGACGACGACTTCCGCGGCTCGAAGCCGCTCTGGACCTTGGAGGCCAGCGGGAGCTGCGAGGGCGGCGAGGAGGAGGCGGCGGCGGCGGAGATCGAGTACCGCCGGACGAGGGGGCCTCGGCCGGTGCTGGTCGTCGGCGTCGAAGGAGGCAGAGGTCGACGACGACTTCCGCGGCTCGAAGCCGCTCTGGACCTTGGAGGCCAGCGAGAGCTGCAAGGGCGGCGAGGAGGCGGCGGCGGCGGCGGAGATCGAGTACCGCCGGATGAGGGGGCGTTCGGCCGATGCTGGTCGTTGGCGTCGAAGGAGGCGGAGGTCGACAACGACTTCCGCGGCTCGAAGCCGCTCTGGATCTTGGAGGCCAGCGGGAGCTGCGAGGGCGGCGGCGGAGATCGAGTACCGCTGGACGAGGAGGGCGCTCGGCCGGTGCTGATCGTTGGTGTCGAAGGAGGCGGAGAAAGATTTTTGTGAGAGAGACTTCGCGCGGGAGAAGAGAGAAGAGAAAGGGCACTTCAAATGCGAAGGGCGGGAGAAGGACGCAGGCCAAAATTTGACTGAAAATAAAAGTGGGACCCGGATCCACGTGGCGACACGTGTCGCACCCTGATTGCACGGGGCGCACGGTGACGTGGAGCGCCCGGCGCACCTAATATTTTCTCAAACATTATGGATTTTGGGGCCCTTCAGGACACCAATTTCAAAAATTGGCTCTATAGGGTCGTATAGATAGAAGAAAACTCGCGATACGATTTTTTTTTCTTTTTCAAAATAAACAAACGAAACCCTTTTGTTTTCAAATCCAAAACCAACCTGCATTGGAAATTGGAGTGCACATCATTCACATAATGTCATATATCGAACAGGTCACCGATGACTTTCTCAATAGACATGGCAATTTTCGATCCGAAATAACCAATTGGACTTAGCTACTCGACGTCGATTTCAAGAGACAACTTGACATACATTTAGGCTAGTCCGTGGTATCAAATGTTAAGAGACGCCATGAAGCATGCCGTTAGGGATGGAGAAGTTGAACTCTTGCTCAACGAATTTGGTAGTAGTGTACTAGGAAAGGAATGCGATATGGATTGAATATTGTCAAGTAGATCTGTAAGGTTGTCATAGATCGTTAACTCAGTCTGCCTCTAGGAATGATCCTGGAAGTCCATGATGCTCTTGTGATGAAAAGTGAAACGAGTGTTTCTACAGTCCGATCCGCTTTCTCTCCGGCGAAATTAGAGAAGGGTCGCGCATCGGAAGAACTAACCGAAGTGGCTTTTAGGAGTCATGTACGGCAAGTCATCCGACACGCCGGGGCTCTGATCCCCTCTGCTGGCCAGTATCTCCCTGGACTGCTCCGGCAATACCGACCGGATCCTCACCGTTGGCTTCCGAGGCGGCAAACGCGGCACGGGGTCTTCTCCCTTCAACATCCTGGCGGCTTCCTTCATGGTAGGCCTCTTCTCAGGGTCAGCATGCACGCAGCAGAGTCCCACTCTCAGCATCCTCGCCACCTCGGCCTCGTCGAACCGCCCTCTCAGCCTCCGATCGACGGCTGAGATCAATCTCCCCTTCTCCCACAGGCCCCACACCCAGTCGACCAGGATGACCCCGCCTCGATCCACTGGCAGCCGCCCTGTGGCGACCTCCAGCACCACCACCCCAAAGCTGTACACGTCGGTCTTCGTCGTGGGCACGCCGTAGTACACGTACTCGGGCGCCAAGTACCCCATCGTCCCTGCCGGTATCGTCACTGCCCGGGTCCTGCAGCTGTGCTCGTACACCTCCGCCAAGCCGAAATCCCCCAACTTGGCGTTGAACTCTGAATCGAGCATGATGTTGCAGCTCTTCACGTCTCTGTGAATGATCTGCCTCTCGCACTCTTCGTGTAGATAGGCAAGGGCCGAGGCGACTCCGAGGACAATCTTCTTCCGCTGTTCCCAGGAAAGGAACTTCACCGAGTTCGAACTCTTGTGAAGGAACGTGTCTAAGCTTCCATTGGGCATGTATTCGTATATCAGGAGCAGTTCATTCCCCTCACAGCACCAACCCTGAAGCTGGAGTAGATTCTTGTGCCGCAAGCAGCCGACCATGGTGGCGAACTCAGTCGTGAACGGGCACCGGCAATTTGAGATCCGATTCTCGCGGTCGAACCTCTTGACGGCCATAGTCCCGCCAGATGGCAGAGACCCCTGGTAGACGGTGGCCGATGCGCCTTCGCCAATGATCTTGCTCCTGCTGAATCCCATCGTGGCGGCTCTGATTTCTGCAAGCGAGAGTCTGGTTGGGACCTTGTTCAATTGGAATATTGGGCCTGCCTGGGTTCTCATCTTTCTCTGCCTTGAGTTCTTCATCAGATAAAAACTAGCCACACCCAAAATCAAGATCAAGGAAATTAGGAAAGCTGCTAAACCTCCGAGTCCAAGAGCCATGTCCCTTGTCTTTGTTCCTGCGTCACGGCGACCAGACTCGGAGCCGTCCATATCAATGATTGAATCTTCGGTCAAGCACGTTAAACACTCCCCTTCGTGGACATTGTCATTAGCCGAAGCCGAAGTCGGCAAAAGCCCGAAAGTCCTGAACCTCCAGTGACTAACAATGTGAACTGCGGAACCCTTGCCATTCGATGCGGAGAACCCAACGTGCATATACTCCTTGAAGTGCGTGGAGAGATCAATCTGTGCGACCAGTGCAGGACTTATCGGCCGGATATGCGAATAACTGATCCAAACGCGGACCAATTTGACCGCGTTCCTGTACTCGATCCAGGTGGTGATCTGCTTCCCGCTTTTCAGATCGACCCCTCTCGCGACCGCGTCAACTGAAGCCAGGGAATCCACCGAATTCACATCGATGCCGATGTGGTTCCCGTTGATGTCCCCAAATGAAGGGTCGAAGCTCGTGTCCATCTCAACAGCCATGAAGGACGATTCTTGGGATCCGAATGCCGGCGCAGGGAGGCCCAAGTACCCGTCCTGAGGGCTGAAAGAATCGGGGTCGGACGTGATCAAGAACGCCAGGCCGTCGCCAAAAGGGCACGAGGGGTTGCGGAGAATGGCGAATGAGAAGCGGCAGAAGAAAGACGCGGAAGAGTTCGACGAAGGATCAAGAAAGCGAACCGGGTGCGCATAGAACGCCCTGCTGATGCCGCTGGAAGCAGAAGAGTAGGAGTAGGAGGAAAAAGGAGCGCAGCGACTGAGGTTTCGCGTGAGGCTGATGGAATGGTCGCCGAAGGAAGCTTCGCCGTAGAGGGTGACGTTGCGGGCGTGCAGGGAAATGTCCGACCCCGAGGGCGGTGCGAAGAGGAGGAGGAAGAAGGAGAGATAGAAAGAGATGAGCTGGGCAAAACGAGAAGGCATCGCTTGTACAACGAACAGGGGAATATGCAGAAGCGGAACAGTGAATAAAGATTCGATCTATGATGGGATTCAGCGAAGGAAAAGCAGAGAGAGTGAGAGAGAGAGAGAGAGAGAATCCGAACGAGAATCGAGCGGGAAATTGAAACAGAATAACGAGAAAACGGTCGTCGAGATTGATCCAACGGTCTCGATTCCGGTTCCTTTCCCTCGCTAATTCCAGAGAGCACAGGGAGATGTGACTTTTCTTCTTCAGGAAATCTTACAGTCCGTGATATCGATCGGTGAAGATATATTTTACTGAATTGCATTTTCATAGATGCGTACAAAAGATTTGAATGAATTCTCATGAAAGATTGTGATCTCATTGTCAACAAGAAATCGCATTTAATCCCATCTTCATATTATAGGACTAAAATAGTTCCGACGCCTACATGCTATATAAGTATGTATCTAATATATATATATATATATATATATATATATATATATATATATATATATATATATATATATATATATTTTCGCTCGTCATGCCCCACGATCCGCGATCGATCATAGCAAGGGAGCCTCACATCAAGTCCCTGTTTTATAACCATGGTTGGTGATTGACTAATTGGTTGCTTTTCTTTATGTCATGGGTTTCGAATTGGCTTATGTATAGATAATTACTCTGAGCTGCCTTGACAGTTGCTGATTACGGTGGCTTGCAATTTATGTATTCCATCGGATGGTCAAAATTGTACTAGTACAGAATTTCCCAATTTTCATCTTTCAAAAGTAAATTATGAAACCTAAAGAATTTTAGATTCAATTTTTAGAAAATAAAATAAAAGGGAGCTGTTGACACCTAATTTAGATTCAATTTTTAGAAAATAAAAGATTAGAGGAGGAAGTGATGAAGCTATTGAAGGTGGGATTCATTGAAGTCTCACAATACCCCGAATGGGTGGCCAACATTGTTCCCGTAATGAAGAAGGACGGTCGGGTTCGAGTTTGTGTTGATTATCGGGATCCGAACAAGGCTAGTCCGAAAGATGATTTTCCGTTACCACACATAGACGTCCCCAGCGGAGTCGCCAAGCTGTCGCGACCTAATTTTTTTGGGTTCACCACCTAAAACTAGGTTAATGGACTACTAAGCTTTTAGACTTAGCTCAGGCTCTCCCAAGCCCATACCAAATCGCGATTTAAGTTTAAATTTTTAAAAATGCAAGATTATTAACTAGGAGTCGTCACTAATCGGTTTATGGTAGGTCGATTAGACACCTAAGTAAAATAAAGGGAGATTTATTTTACTCCTACGGACAAAAACTAAAAGGTACGGGGACTTGGTTACACTAGAATTTTCTAATGCCCTTTCGGTACCATTTCTTTTAATTTTCAAAATATTTTTGCAGGCAGTTTGGATTATTTTTAACCTAAGTTACTATCATGCAAATGTGGTGACCACACGGGTACTCATCCATTATTAATAAATTGCATCACACAAAGCAAGCAAACAACATTTTTGGATTTTCTAAAAAAATTAGAATTCTTTTATTAAAAATGCATTTTAAAACTAAATGACTTAATTTTATTAATATGCAAATTCTAGTTAAATGGGCCTATTATGCAAACTAATTAACATGCACCTCATGACCTAATTTTACTAATTAACAAATTCTGATTAAATGATTATATTATGCAAACTAGTTAACATGCATCTAGTATTTTTGCATTTTTTTTATTGAAATTCAGAATTTATGAAAACCCTAATTAATCTATCTAAAAATAATCTTCTAATCCATTTTTGGGATTAATTTGACTTAAACCCTATTCCGTCTTAGAAAACTATTTTTTTTATTTTAAATAAATGAGAATATGAAAATGTGCCAATTATATCTAAGACTCTAAAAAAGGCTATTTATGTCTAATCCTAACTTATTTATTTTAAAATATCTAAAAATGCAGTCCTAAAAATATTATCTAAAAATGCAACCCTAGAAATATAATCCTAAAAATTTGATTAATTAAACTACGTGTCTATTATTTTAAACCCCAATGTCCTATATGCAAATTTTGAATATTATTTTTTTTTAGGTTGAATAATTATTAAATTAGGTTAAATCTAAACAATTAATATAGCCACTAAATAAAGGATCAAAATAATTGAAAAAATAACTTTGTTGTCTCACAGATTAAATTAACAATTATTTTAACCCTAATCATCACAACAACTCAAAATAATCAAATAATCTAGTCCGAAGTCTTACGGACCAAATTAAATAATTATTATTATTTAACAATTAAAATTTCACCAAGAAACCCAAAATTAATGTAATTAAAAGAATGATCCGATGTCTCTCGGATCAAACTAATTATTACAAAAATCTAGGATAAAGCCTTAAGAATAATGTCTAAACAATGCAAATAATTAACATACAATACTACAATTCAAACAATTAAACTAAAAAGAATGCTATCAAATAAACATAAAAATAAAGACAAGTAAAATAAACTAAACTACAAAAAGGTAAAATAAATAAAAAAACTACCTAAAGAGGGTAAACCAACGTCAAAAAGACAGTGGCGTTGACGGGGAAGCACGGATCGCAAGCGGAATGGCGAGTAAGGATGGTGGCGGCGAGGTCAGGAGCGGCGGGCTGTTCGTCGGAGGTCCCGGCGTCGCGGGTAGCAACCTGCACCTACAACGAAAAGGGGAAGGCAGCAGGTGGGTCGTCGGGCAACAGCAGGTTCGGATCAGGAACTCAGCGGCAAGGAGGCTCGAGGCGTTGCAGGGGGATGGCGTCCCACGGGCACCGGGCGAGCAAAAGGTCCGGCGGCGAGAAATGGGGCGGCGGCCGGGTGCTCGTGAGGGCAGGTGGACGGCAACCTGCAAGTGGGGCAGAGGCGTGCGGGATGGGCACTCGCAGATCTTGGTGGTCACAGGCGCGGAGTGGCGGAGGGCGGACGTCGGGTGCGAGGCGCCAAGGTGCGGCGAATCGGTCGCGGGTAGCGGTGGCGGATGGTCGGATGCAGTGCAGCAGCGGAGGTGCGAGCCGGTTCGGGCGCAGTCCGGTGTCGCGGGTTGTAGAGCACGCGGCGGTGTTGGGGCGTCGGCGCTTGCGTCGTCGTGAGTCGGCGGGGGCTACGATGGCTGGTGAGATGGACCGGCGGTGCGAGCGCAGTAGTCGCGGTTGTGGAGGAAACTCGTGGTGATTGGAGGAGGAATGGGGAAGAAGATGAACAGTGTCCCATTTTCTTCTCTCTTTACTTTTCTCTCTCTGACACTTTCTCTCACCTTCTCTCTCACTTTTAATTTTTCCTTCACGTCATACTCTCTCTCTGTGTCTTCCTCCTTCTCTCCACTTTTTCTTTTTACTTTTTGAAAACCAAATGAAGGAGCCCCCTCAACGACAGAGTTTTGCTCTTTTTTTTTTTTTTTCGAACTCTCCACCCGAAAGGTGAAGAAGAACCCCTCTATTTATAAAGCGAAAATCCAAGTTTGTTTCGCCGGTGGAGATTTTTGCTCAACCTCTCGCCGGTGGAGATTTTCGCTCAACTTCTCCAACAAAGAAATGGCTCCAAAATCCGGCTGTTGAATTATTTTAAATTCAAAATTTCTTTTCAAAATTTCCCTCTAATCTTTTATTTTTTCTAAAAATTGAATCTAAATTAGGTGTCGGCAGCTGCCCCTCTTTGAAGGGAAGCTCATAGAGGTTTCCTTCAAAGATAAAAGACACCTAAATTTAGACCATGAAAAATGAATGCAAAATGAATATGAAATGCATATGCAAATGTTAATGATTTTTTTTTTTTTTTAATGAAATGGATTCAAATAAATGCAATGTCATGCAATAAAGAATGCCATGTAAATGCAATGATTTGGTCAAGAACATATATTTCAATGTGTCTATGCTCAAAGAAATGCAAATGCAAAATAAATGCAAAATGAATATGGAATGTATATGCAAATGTTAGTGACCTCTTTTTCAAATAAATTTAATTCTTTTTGAAATGCAAGGTCATGCAATAATGCAATGTAAATGCAATGATTTTATCGAAAGCATATATTTCTATGTCTCCATGCTTAGTGAAATGCAAAATGCAAAGAAGAACACGTACCTGTCATACTTATCTGGAGATTTAGAAAAGTATTATTAGGTGTGAAATGATTCCTATGAGACCTAACAAACATCTGGAAATCTCTTCGATAATTGAAAGGCTCAAAGTCTGGAACTCTCATTAGATCCCAAGCACCCGGAATAACCCACCTTCAAGAAGGATAGAGTAGTTCTAGGCAGTTAGTGTTACATGTCCAGGACCCGTACCATTCTACGGTCGCCTAAAATAGTAACATAACTTTACAAAGAAACTGCTTTCCTAGGACCCGTACCATTCTACGGTCGCCCAAGATGATGACAATGTTTGGTTGTGTCTAGGACCCGTACCATTCTACGGTCGCCTAAACGGGGATTTACCTTCCGGGACCCGTACCATTCTACGGTCGCCTAAATAAGGAAATAGGTTTTGTCTAGGACCCATACCATTCTACGGTCGCCTAAACGAGATTCACTTTCTAGGACCCGTACCATTCTACGGTCGCCTAAATAAGGAATAGGTATTGTCGAGGACCTACACCATTCTATGGTCGCCTTGACGGAAAATTGATTTTTCGGGACTCGTACCATTCTACGGTCGCCCTGAATGGGGAAATTGCTTTTCCGGACCCGTACCATTCTACGGTCGCCTAAATCAAACCATTCTACGGTCGCCTAAATCAAACGAAGAAAAATCTTTGGGGATTTGGGACTTTCATCAAATCCCAAGCACCTGGAAATTCTAAACATCGGAAATCACATCGACGCTTGAAAAGACAAATACTTGAAAGTCACATCAAGCATTTAAAGGTTCAAATATCTCGAGTTCAAACCGGACATTTGAAAATATTTTACTAAACATCTGGAAATCACATCGGATGTTCGAAAAGACAAATGCTTGGAAGCCATATCAAGCATTTAAAGGTTCAAATATCGGGGTTCACATTAGACATTTGAAAATATTTTACAAATGGGTACTTGGAATTCTCATCAAGCACCAAGATGACTGAACAAACTCATGGTTTCAAAGACAATTTTTTTTTTTTTTTTTTGAGGAAAATTCATTTTATTCAATGAATGTCCATGCATGATAGCTTTTCAAACTTCCACTGGAAAAATTATCAAGACAACTTTCACTAAGTGTGAATTTTCTTGAACATGCTAAATGAGAAACTTTTGGTGTGAAAGACTTTTCACTCATTCTCATTTAGGAGGGGTTATTTGTCCCGACCATTGATGCGGGAATATATCACTCAATCTTATCATCATCTTGTCGACAAGAGTTCGAATTTTCTTGCAATCGGTACAACCTTACCAATCGAGAGGTCTTTGACAAGGATTGTAATGTGGGCTTGGTCAATGGCTTAGCAAAGGGACTCTTTGAGTCAAGGCTATTGAAAGAACCATTACGTAATCATCTCCGGGTTTACAAGTCAAGAACCCTGCAAAATGAGAAAGAAATAATATTGCTCGCACTTCTTCGAGCAATGCTTAAAACATATGAATTCCTATGTTAATTCAAGTGCCCTAATCTGAAGAGACTTTGTAAGGGACATAACATAGGCTGGGTTCATGGGTTGAGAAACGAAAGGATCGTTAGGCTCAAAGATGTGTGTAATGGGTGAGAGTTGGTGATCATCTTGACATTACCACCAATTTCTTCGCCATGGATCGTCTTCTTGACAAATTTCTTTATTGGCTCAAGAGTTTATCATTGATGCCAATAATTATTCAAAATCATTTTCTTTGATGATGAGCATCGATCGTGCACACCGCTTTTTTTCATGCCCCCGATTCATCAATCATTTCTCTCTTCTTTTCATGGGCATTGGCCTTGCTTTTACCAGCACACTTTGCTTTTTCATGCCTCTTAGTTCTATTTTGATTTTAGTTCTTGCGCACAATGCGTGTGTCAAGTATGTTCTAAATGACACTCGAACCTTCAAAGGTCTTCATCTGTCTCTTGCCTTGCCCCAGTGTGGGGGATGATCACCAACTGGGTTTAAAGAAATGAAATTGTAGGCTCAAGTGGGCTATGCAAAGGATATAAGTGTGTAGGATAGTGAAAGAAACGCTCTTCATCATCCTAAGGCACTTAAATTACCACATGAATTTAATGCAATAGCATGACTTGAAAATTGATGCAAGTGAGAGCAAGAAAATTTCCATTCATTTCACTCTCCTTCAATGTCAACTTACCTCCATTTGCCTCGATGTGGGGTGGTTCTTGACAGGGGTAGTATGAAAAAGTTCTTCAAGTGTTTAAGCTCAAAGAATGATTAAACAAGGGTTCATTTTGTGTTTGGGAGAAATGAACTGCCCCTCATCGTTTTAGTTGTCGTACTTTTCGCAAGAAAACTCTTCACCTTGAAACAAAAACGTTTCCATACTCACCTCACAATGTGTAAACAAGGACTGTGTATGGGATAAGGCTTGCTTTCACGCCTCATTTAGCATCATTTAGCATGTTCAAGTAACTCAACATCCTTCGCTAAATTATCCATTTTGATAAATTTCAAGTGGAATTGGTGAATTGTTCACATCATGATGAAAGCATTCTATAATGACAAAAAGGCCATGCTCTATCCTAGCACATCAAATCATAAAGTCAAAGCTGTTAAATGTCCATGTCTTGCCCTCTTTGCAAGAGAAAGGTTCCTTACAAAGATAAAAGACACCATTGCTAATATCCATCCTTTGCCCCCGCAAAAATAAAACATGCAACATTATACACTAGAGATTTAACCAACTTTGAGTGAGGAAAAGGTTTTTACAAGCCCTTTTATTCATGGATAGTACTTCTTTACAGCAAGACGAATTTACAGGATTTGTGAATTCACGCCCATCCATTTTTGCTAAGATTAAAGCACCTCCAGGAAGTACTTTCTTTACGATGTATGGCCCACTATAATTTGGAGTGAACTTGCCACGAGGATCAAGGATAATTGGTAGCATCTTGTGTAGCACCAAATCATGGACCTTGAAACGCCTAGGGCGAACCTTCCGATTAAAGGACTTGGCCACCCGTTGTTGATAACATTGACCATGACATATGGCCTTCAACCGCTTTTCATCAATCAAATTGAGTTGGTCATACCTCTGTTGTGCCCATTCAGCTTCCGTCAGCTTAGACTGAGACAAAACTCTTAGAGAAGGGATTTCTTCTTCAACTGGCAAGACTTGCTTCCATGCCATATACCGAGAGAAAAGGAGTTGCCCCAATAGAAGTACGGGCGAAGTCCTATATGCCATCGAGCATAAGGAAGCCGCTCATGCCAGTCCACGATAATTATCAGCTGTCTTTGCCAGAATTTTCTTGATGTTCTTATTTCTTGCTTCAACCGCACCATTCATCCGAGGGCGATAGGGCGATGAATTCAAATGACGGATTTTGAACTCTTTGAACAAATCATTGACAAGTTTGTTGTTAGGTTTGTCCCATTATCTCGTGATAATGGCTTCAGCACGCCATAACGGGCAATAATATCCCGGCGCACAAACTTCACGACATTCTTTGTGGTGACAACTGCATAGGATGCTACCTCTATCCATTTTGTGAAATAATCGATAGCGACAAGGATGAAACGATGACCATTCGAGGCTTTCGGATTAATTGGGCCAATTACATCGATGCCCCACATCGAAAAAGGCCATGATTCTGACTGTTGATGCAGCTCATTTGGAGGAACATTTATCTTGTCTCCATAAATCTGACAACGGTGACAACTCCGGACATGTTGAATGCAATCAGTCTCCAAAGTAAGCCAAAAATAGCCTAGTCTCATAATCTTCTTTGCTAACATGTGGCCGCTCATGTGAGGACCACACACTCCTTCATGTATTTCTTCCATCAACTGAGTGGCTTCCTTAGCATTGACACATCTAAGTAGGACCAGTCGAAGGATCGTTTGTACAATGTATCCCCACTAATAAAGAATTTGGAGGCAAGTTTCATGAGATGCTTTCGGTCACTGGATTACTACCTTTGGGAACTCTCGCTTTTGAATATAGGTCATGATGTCATGGTACCATGGTTTTCCATCCGGTTCCTCTGTCACTACCATGCAATAAATTGGCTTCGGCAAAACCTCTATTTTTAGAGGCTCAACCTCTAACACATCGGTGACTTGCAACATAGAAGACAACGTTGCAAGTGCGTCGCAAATTGATTATGAGACCTTGGCAAGTACTCGAATGAAACTTCCTCGAACTTTTCCACCAGATCTTCTAAATACTTGTGGTATGGGAGCAACTTGGCTTCCTTGGTCTTCCATTCACCTACGGTCTGCATTATGATTAGTGTGGAGTCTCCGAACACTTTTAACTTGTCCACGCCTATATCAATTGCAGCCTGAAGCCCGAGGATGCAAGCTTCATACTCAGCCACATTGTTAGTGCATGGGAATATCAATTTTGCAGCCTTTGGATGGTGTTGTCCATCAGGGGATATTAGAACCGCCCCGCACCAACTGCAGACAAGTTTACAGCTCCATCAAAGAACATCTTCCACAAGTCTTCATTCACATTCAAGACACGATCATCAAGGAGATTATCATTGTCATTAGAGATTCCCGAATTCTCGGCCAATAGGTCAGCGATCACTCGTCCCTTAACCGACTTTTGTGGCATGAATTGCACATCAAATTCGGAAATTAAAATTTGCCATTTGGCCATCCTACCCACCAAAGCGGGTCGATCAAGTAAGTACTTGATGGGGGGTCACGTTGATGCAATGTGTCGCAATCTATGCAATACCCACACTAAAGCCGCACAAGTCTTTTCGACATCGGGATACTTCAGCTCGATACGGTGAACTTCTTGCTCAAGTAATAAATGGCTCGTTCTTTTCGTCAACGGGACTTTCTTGAGCCAACATTGCCCCTAGTGACTCACTATGAATGGTGAGGTAGAGAATTAAAGAGGATGCCCCGGTGATGGCGGGACAAGCATTGGTGGATTCATCAAGTAACACTTCAACTTGTCGAACGCTTCTCGACATTCATCATCCCAATTGACTCGTGCATTCTTCTTTAGAAGCTTGAAGAATGGCTTGGTAGTTTCAGAAAGTTGAGAAATGAATCGAGCAATGTAATTCAACCTCCCCAAAAGGCTCCGGACTTCTTTCACCGTTGACGGAGGTCGGAGCTCACAAATGGCCTTAGCTTTAGCCGGGTCAATTTCAATCCCTTTCTGCTCACAATGAATCCAAGTAATTTACCAGATGTTGCTCCGAACACGCACTTAGCGGGATTTAGTCGAAGCTTGAACTCACGGAGCCGATCAAACGGCTTCTTCAAGGTCTCGACGTGGCTTTTTCCAGGTCGAGTCTTTGCGATCATATCATCAACATAGACCTCAACTTCTTGATGCATCATGTCATGAAATAGTGCTATCATGGCTCGCTGGTAAGTTGCCCCGGCATTTTTTAGTCCGAAGGGCATAACCTTATAATGAAAGGTTCCCCATGGGGTGATAAAGGCAGTCTTCTCCTTGTCTTCCTCCTTCATCCTTATTTGATTGTATCCAGAAAAATCATCCATAAATGAGAATAATTCAAAACCAGTGGTACTATCCACAAGGACGTCTATGTGTGGTAACGGAAAATCATCTTTCGGACTAGCCTTATTCAGATCCCGATAATCAACACAAACTCGAACCCGACCGTCCTTCTTCATTACTAGAACAATGTTGGCCACCCATTCGGGGTATTGTGAGACTTCAATGAATCCCACCTTCAATAGCTTCATCACTTCCTCCTCTATCTTCTTTGAAAGCTCGGGCTTAGTTCTCGCAACCTTTGCTTCTTAGGTGGCACATTCGGATTAGTAGGTAGGCAATGCTCCACAATTGACTGGTCTAAACCAGGCATATCGGCATAGGTCCATGCAAAGATATCCTGATATTCCTTCGGTAGCTGAATTAAGTGCTTGGTCTCATCTTTGGGGAGACTTGCCCCAATTTTCACCCTCTCGGCTTCTTCAATGTCACCTAAATTAATAGTGACGGTTTGCTCGGATGTGAGAGCCTTGGCTTTTTCGTGCTTGCTCCCGTTACGTTGCACCTCAATGGAATCTTTGATTGAGTCTTCGGGATCATCATTATTAGCACATGTCGCATTGGATTGGATCATTTCCATGCCTTTGCATGCTATACGATCATCCCTGAAACGGAATGTAGATGGATCAGAAAAACAAAAAGGGTCACCTAGATTTTTTGGAAATTCTTTTTACGAAATTCTTTTGGTGAAAACCCCTTTTATTTTAAAATTTTTGACACGAGGAAGCATGATGAAGCCCGTGCCTCGAGAATTCTCCTTGGATTTTTCTTTTCTTTTATCGGTTGGATATCATCACCGGCTGGTTTGGTGTACTTCAATATGCCCTCAAAACATGAAAATTTTATTGGATGAAAAAGCAAATTACATTATTGAAATGATAAAAAAAACCTAGGAATGAAAATGCAAATACGGAAAGCAATAAAAACTCCTGCGCAGAGGAGTGTGCAGATAATTAAAATTCTCCTACTCTCGAACTTCGTCGATGGCAAACACGAAATTCTCTTTGAATAATTCGGCCATTCCTCCGAGTGCGTCGTCTTTTCCAGTGGATCGAATGGTGTTTGCAACTGGCTTGTCTGCCTCTCTCCATCTGACAGGAATAACATCAACACCTGGAGGCTTGGGGTATTGAACATAGGTATCGATCGCCCCTTCTTCCTCATGCATCATTTTCGCAGGCCCAGGGAATGTGGACCTAATTTGGGGTATAATGAAACCAGTTCGTCCTTGTTCTCTTCCTCTTCCTTTATAGGATCGTCCACCTCTACCATGATAGCCCAATCCAAGTAGTATATGAATTACGCCCGGCCTCAATTGGTTGGCGAGTGCCCCGACCATGTCGGCCTAAACCATTACCCGGAACAAAACCGCTCCCGACCATGGTCTTGCCTACCATGATTGCGACTTTGATAACTTTGGAATGGGTAGGGCGGTGCCTTGAGAGATATGAATGGTCGAAACCAACTCAAATGCTTGAAAACCGGATTCTTCTTTGCAATCCGACTCAATATAAGGGATAGCCGTCTCATGATAAATTTGAACTCATCCTCTCCTCGAACCGTAATAAGCTTCCCTTCGTCACGAACTTCACTTTCTCGGTGAAGACTTGAAGAAACCGCCCTCGCCGCATGAAGCCATGGACGACCTAACAAAAAGTTGAAGGTGTAGGTATGTCCAGGACTGAAAAACTGCATTAAATAACACCGGCCCTATTTGCAAGTCTAAATCAATTTCTCCAATTGCTTCTTTTTGGTTCCATCAAATGCTCGAACAGAGGTTTTAGCCATGCGAATTTTCCCAAATCATACCCAAGACGTTTTAGAGTTGCAAGAGGGCATATGTTTAAAGCCGATCCATTATCTATGAGCACACGGGACACCAAGGTATTTCGACACTTGGTTGAGATATAAAGGGCTTTGCCGTGTCCTCTCCCTTCATCTCGGGATTTCATCATCTCGAGAAAGTAATCTGGTCGTTTAACAAAATGGTCCCCACAAATTCCCCCAACTTCTCGGGTTCAATGGACTCGGGACATGTACTTCGTTAAGGACTTTCATCAAGGCTTTTTGATGTTTCTCCGATGTCAAAAGTAACTCTAATATGGAGACTTGTGCTGGCATTTTACGAAGTTGATCCACTACGCTATACTCGCTTGCCTTAATTACCGCTAAGAATTCCTTAGCCTCCTCATCGATGGATCGGCTTAACGGGTTGTGAGTTGGCCCGAGCGTAAGTGCGTCCCGATCGAGTGACCACATCTATCTCTCGCATCATAACACCATGGTACCGCCTTATTACTTGTGTAAGCATAAGGTTGCGTAACATCAAGAATCAATTCTTCATCATCTGGTGGTGGCACATCATTGATGATTAATCCATCTTCATCCGATGCATCTTCCAACGGCGGCATGTCAAAAGCTAGGGGATCGTTAGCTCCAATGTTTAAACCAGCAAACTCCTCTTCAAAATCGAAGACTCCTCTTCCAGATCAATAATGATTGGAGTGATAGTTGAAACGGTGTCAGCAGGATCCGCGTAGACAATCACTCCCTTCTTGGACATGGCCTTAACTCTTTGTACCTTCTGAGACATAGTAGGCTCCTCTATATCCGAGTAGTATCCAGCTCGAACTAAACCATTATAAACATCATTCACATGTACTTTTGAGCTCCTCATTCGACCCAAAGCATCAAAACTGAAAATGGCGTTTACAGCCTCGGGTGATCGGGGAGTGGATTATTCTGGATGTTTGGCTGTGCATCATGGAATGAAACCACCTTGGCATCCAACAGATTCTGGATTTTGTGTCTCGGTGTATAGCAATCATCACGAATGTCCTACCTCCCCCATATGGTAAGCACATGTCTTAGAAGGATCGTAGTTGGGGAAACGCTCAGGATTAGGTCGCTTAGGCTCCTTAGCGAGTAATCCTTTCTTCTGAAGGGTTGGCAAGATTTTAGACAATGGTTTAGGAAGAGGCGTAAATTGACGCTTGGAAGAGCTCTTCTGCTGGCTGAAGAATGGTCGCGCTCCTCCTCGTTGAGTGTTCAAAACGGGGCGAGGGGGTTGAACATAAGCTGCATTAATTTCCGCTACAGGCTCCTTATCCTTCTTCACTGAGGCTCTCTTATATGAGCTGGTTTGATCTGACGCCCATCCATCACGCAATGCTACTTCAATTCGCTCACCAACAGGGATTAGCTGATTGAACGACTCGGCAGTTGATCCCAACATTCGATTTCGATATTCATGCGGGAGTGTCTTCATGAACAAATCCATCAACTCCTTTTCGTCGGCTCGGCGTAACCCGAGCAGCTATGGTCCTCCATCTTGTGACATATGCCTTGAAAGATTCCGTCCTCTTCTTCTCAGTGCGAAGTAAATCCTCTCGAGATGGAGTGACATCAATATTATACTTATATTGCTTAAAGAAGGCATCGGTCAAATCCTCCCAAGTCTCCAGAAGATTAATTTTCTTCATAATGTACCACTGTAGTGCCGGTCCTGTCAGGCTTGCCTGAAATTGTTGAATCATCAAGGGGATGTTATCAACATATTGGGTCATCCCGACCACATACGTCCGCAAATGGATCTTTGGGCAAGAGGTGCCATCATACTTTTCAAAGTCCGGCATTTTAAACTTCTTCGGCATCTTGACTTTTGCATAGTGGGACAAATCGGTTGGGCCTTGAATAAACGAACCCTGCAGCTGCTTGAGTTTCTCCTCGATCTTTGCCATGCGTTTTTCTTGTTCTGTCTTCGGTACAGCCGAGTGTATCACTTGTACCTCATCATCAACAGCAATTTGAGGCACGTCAGTAATTTTCTCCCTTGGGACATCTTTAGAGCTTGATGGCCCAACTGCGGTTGTATTCTTGCCTTTATCTTTTGGATCAATCACATGAGCATGTTGTGGTAACACCACTTCGACTTGTGGAGCTGGTGGAGCAGTGTTTGCTTGAAGAGAATCAATTTGCTTAGAAAGCTGCTCAAGAACATTCAAGACTTGCTTCATTTCCGTTTCGAGGGTGGCAATACGAGCTTGTTCGGCAATACGAGCTTGTTCGGCAACATGCACTTGTTCGGTGTTATCAGCCATTGTTGCCCTAGAACGAGTACGGATTGGTGATCTTGGATGAGCCGTGTTGTTACCTAAAAAAAAAAAACAGTGAGTATTATAATAAATGAGATTGGTCCATGACAATGATCTAATCGCTTGATTTTATTCAAGATTTATTTTAAACATTGAACCAAACTTCCTAACATTAAACTAAGAATTGAAATTCAAGTCCCTAAACATCAAACTAAAAACTAAAAACACTGAACTGAGATAAAAGTCCCTAGACATTGAACTAAGAAAACAAAATATCTCATTTTATATGCTTTCGGGAACCCAACGCCTTGCGAAGCTTGTTATTTTCAGCTTCGAGCATTTCCACTTTCCGCTTAAGATGCTCAATTTGTGCTTGTTGGGTGGGCTTCTCGGTCACATCAGGGACTACCGGACGCAAGGCAGCGGGAATCCGGTCTTGTTGGATGTAGAACACCGATGCATGGTGAATCTCCTCCTCACCCTTCAGTCTCATGGGCACCAAAATCTTCTCTGGATGACATTCGCTCCATGTAGTAATGATCTCCCGGATCTCATTGAAGTAGTCATAATCCTTTCGAATGAAACAAACTTGGAACAAATCTGTCCCGAGAGGTGGAGGAATTTCTTGAAGAGCTTTGTACTGACGGGCCACTCTATGTGGATAATAGGAAGTAGCAGGAAAGGCCCAGCAGCGGGATTGGTCCATCATGTTTGTGCGAAAAGCGAGCTTCCTCAATGTGGAGCCATTTAGTATGCCATAAGAATGCCTTAGGATTAGGGTTTTTCAAAAAATTAATCCAACGGGCATATTGTTTATGTGGGGAAAACGTTCTAGAACCGCAAATTTTTGTATGGGATGTCGAGAATCGTCTATCCTGAATTGTTTTATAAGATGCCCAAACCCTCTTATGTGGGAGAAAAACCATATTTGCAAAAGTTCAGGGAGGGCACGCATTGTCCTTTCCTCATTTTGTTTGAAACGGGTTAATGACAAAAATGTTTCAGCTAAAATCATATTCACATAATTTAGCCCGTCACAAACCCGATTAACCACCCATGAAATTGCGGGATTAATGGCATTTTTTCGATAAGGAAAACGATTAGCCCAAAAATGCTAACATGAAAATCCTGGCTTTTGAAATCATTGATTGGTCTGCAAAACATTTTTCTAAGAATGAAAATGGACATGCAAAACAGTTAGCTTTGACAACTTTCCTCACTCTTTCGGCTTCGATTTTTAAAAATTGAGATAATTCAGAGATAGAATCTATACCGATAGGAGGCCTAACAAGTTCCTTGTCCAGGGGCATTCCAATGGCAATACTATATTCTTCAAGCGTTGGAGTCAATTCGAACTCACCAAACACAAAGGTGGAAGTCTGTGGACACCAGAAGTGAGGCAACGCCTGTATAACACTAGAATGGATGTTGATTTCTAACAACGGGAGAAGTCGGGCGATCTGGCTTTCACATATCTCGACCATCTTGATCTAATTGATCCAACCACCTCTTGAGCTCTTTTTGGGAGTGGAAATGAATTGTACGTCGGTTTTCCCCATTGCATATAAAATAAGGCGACGACGAAACCTATTTGTCATGGACCGAAAAAAATTACAATGAAGTAAATAAATTGCAAATAATTTAAATAACTTACTTTCACTGGAAATAGATGACAATCACGGAAATAGATGACATACTAGGTTAATGGACTGACTAAGCTTCGCATTAGACTTAGCTCAGTCGAATGGAATACCCAATAATCAAGCCCGGATATGGACAAGCACATTCGACACCATGAAGATTCAAACATTTAACATGCAAGATTATTAACTAGGAGTCGCCACTAATCGGTTTATGGTAGGTAAAAACAATAAAATTAGACACCTAAGTAAAATAAATTTAAATTTATTTTACTCCAACCTACAAGACAAGGGTTAACAAAGACTACTCCCCTTATACCTCCCATCTGCAAGAACATTTAATACCTTAGAAATGTTAGGGGACTGCACAGGATCCTTGGCCAAACAAAAACATTTAAAAAAAAAAAAAAATTGGCCTAAGTCCACTAATTTTTAACACAAGTCCCCCCGAGTTTCGCGACCTAATTTTTCGGGTTTACCACCTAAAACTAGGTTCTTTTAATTTTCAAAATATTTCCCAAGCCCATACCAATTCGCGCTTAAGATTCAAACATTTAACATGCAAGATTTATTTTAGGAGCCACTAATCGGTTTAAGGTAGGTCGATTAGACACCTAAGTAAAATAAAGGAGATTTAATGAACCAAAAACTAAAGGTACGGGGACTTGGTTACACTGTAATTTTCTAATGCCCTTTCGGTACCATTACTAATTTTTCCATTATTAAAACATTCAAAAACAAATAAATTGCATCACACAAAGCAAGCAAACAACACTTTTGGATTTTCTTAAAAATTAGAATTCTTTTATTAAAAATGCATTTTACAACTAAATGACTTAATTTTATTAATATGCAAATTCTAATTAAATGGGCCTATTATGCAAACTAATTAACATGCACCTCATGACCTAATTTTACTAATTAACAAATTCTGATTAAATGATTATATTATGCAAACTAGTTAACATGCATCTAGTATTTTTGCATTTTTTTTATTGAAATTCAGAATTTATGAAAACCCTAATTAATCTATCTAAAAATAATCTTCTAATCCATTTTTGGGATTAATTTGACTTAAACCCTATTCCGTCTTAGAAAACTATTTTTTTATTTTAAATAAATGAGAATATGAAAATGTGCCAATTATATCTAAGACTCTAAAAAAGGCTATTTACGTCTAATCCTAACTTATTTATTTTAAAATATCTAAAAATGCAGTCCTAAAAATATTATCTAAAAATGCAACCCTAGAAATATAATCCTAAAAATTTGATTAATTAAACTACGTGTCTATTATATTAAACCCTAATGTCCTATATGCAAATTTTGAATATTTTGATTTTTTTTTAGGTTGAATAATTATTAAATTAAGGTTAAATCTAAACAATTAATATAGCCACTAAATAAAGGATCAAAATAATTGAAAAAATAACCTGTCGTCTCACAGGTTAAATTAACAATTATTTTAACCCTAATCATCACAACAACTCAAAATAATTAAATAATCTAGTCCGAAGTCTTACGGACCAAATTAAATAATTATCATGATTTAAAAATTAAAATTTTACCAAGAAGCCCAAAATTAATGTAATTAAAAGAATGATCCGATGTCTCTCGGATCAAACTAATTATTACAAAAATCTTGGATAAAGCCTTAAGGATAATGTCTAAACAATACAAATAATTAACATTAATATACCATGATCTAACTTAAATAATAATAACAGGACTTAAAATATAAACAAATAAATGAATAAAAATAAATAAACCACCTAAGGCTCCAAAGAAGACAGTGGCGTTGACGGGGAAGCGGATCGCAAGTGGAGGCGGTGCGATGGTGCGGCGAGGTCAGGAACGGCGGGCTTCGGAGCTCCGGCGTCGCGGGTAGCAACCTGACCTACAACGAAACAGGGAGGCAGCAGGTGGGTCGTGGGCACAACAGCAAGCTCGGATCAGGAACGGCAGCGGCAGGAGCTCGAGGCGTTGCAGCGATGGTGTCCCACGGGTGTGTGGCGGAGTCCGCGGCGAGAAATCCGGCGGCCGGGTCAGAGGGCAGCACGGCAACCTGCAAAAGGGGCAGAGGCGTGCGGTGATGGGCACTGCAGATCACGGCAGGTCACGGGCGTCGGTTCGGAGGAGGGCGCAACGTCGGGTGCGAGTCGCCAAGGTGCGGCGTCAATCGTCGCGGGTAGAGGTCACCGGATGGTCGCGGATGCAGCAGCAGCGGAGGTGCGAGCCGGTTCGGGCGCAGTGTCGCGGGTTGTAGAAGCGCGGCGGTGTTGCTGGGCGTCGGCACTTGCGTCGTCGTGAGTCGGCGCGACGATGGCTGGTGAAGACCGGCGGTGCGAGCGCAGCGCGGGTGAAGAGAAACTCACGATTGGGCAGCAAATGTGGGGAAGAAGATAAACAGTAACTGTCCCATCACTTCTTCCCTTTGTAGCCGCACACTCCTCTCTGCTTTCGTACTCTCTCTTTCTCCTCTTTACTTTTTAATTTTTGACGAAAAGTAAACTCTCTCCCCTGACACTCTCTCTCTCACTTGTCTCTCTCAAAGATCCCACAGACGGCTCCTTCTTCTCTTTTACTTTTCGTTTTTTCTCCTTTTTCACCAAGAGAACCTCCCCCTGCGGAAGACTTTCCCTTCTCTCTTCAGTTTTCTATTTCTTTTTTTTTTTTTTTTTCAGAATTTTTCCCAATGGACAGAATTTTTGCTATAATTTTCGAACTTCCCCTCCCGAAAGGTGAAGAAGAACCCATCTATTTATAAAGCAAAAATTCGAGTTTGTTTCGCCGGTAGAGATTTTTGCTCAACCTCTCGCCGGTGGAGATTTTCGCTCAACTTCTCCAACAAAGAAATGGCTCCAAAATCCCATTTGTTGAATTATTTTGAATTCAAAATTTATTTTCAAAATTTCCTCTAATCTTTTATTTTTAAAATTGAATCTAAATTAGGTGTCGGCAACAGCCGCCCTCTTTGAAGGGAAGCTCATAGAGGTTTCCTTCAAAGATAAATGACACCTAAATTTAGACCATGAAAAATGAATGCAAAATGAATATGAAATGCATATGCAAATGTTAATTATAATTTTTTTTTTTTTTAAAAGAAATGGATTCAAATAAATGCAATGTCATGCAATAAAGAATGCCATGTAAATGCAATGATTTGGTCAAGAACATATATTTCAATGTGTCTATGCTCAATGAAATGCAAATGCAAAATAAATGCAAAATGAATATGGAATGTATATGCAAATGTTAATAACCTCTTTTTCAAATAAATTTAATTCTTTTTGAAATGCAAGGTCATGCAATAATGCAATGTAAATGCAATGATTTTGTCGAGAGCATATATTTCTATGTTTCCATGCTTAATGAAATGCAAAATGCAAAGAAGAACACGTACCTGTCATACTTATCTGGAGATTCAGAAAAGTATTATTAGGTGTGAAATGATTCCTATGAGACCTAACAAACATCTGGAAATCTCTTCAGATAATTGAAAGGCTCAAAGTCTACGGAACTCTCATTAGATCCCAAGCACCGGAATAACCCACCTTCAAGAAAGATAGAGTAGTTCTAGGTAGTTGGTGTTACATGTCTAGGACCCGTACCATTCTACGGTCGCCTAAAATAGTAACGTAACTTTACAAAGAAACTGCTTTCCTAGGACCCGTACCATTCTACGGTCGCCCGGCATGACGGTGTTTGGTTGTGTCTAGGACCCGTACCATTCTACGGTCGCCTAAACGGGATTTACCTTCTAGGACCCGTACCATTCTACGGTCGCCTAAATAGGAAAATAGGTTTTGTCTAGGACCCGTACCATTCTACGGTCGCCTAAACGAGATTCACTTTCTAGGACCCGTACCATTCTACGGCCGCCTAAAATAGGGAATAGGTGTTGTCGAGGACCCGCACCATTCTACGATCGCCTTGACGGAAAATTGATTTTTCGGGACTCGTACCATTCTAAGGTCGCCCGAATGGGGAAACTACTTTTCGGGACCCGTACCATTCTACGGTCGCTTTGTTAGAGCAATAAATGTTGTTTAGGACCCGTACCATTCTACGGTCGCCTAAATAAATCAAGAAAAATCTTTGGGGATTTGGGACTCTCATCAAATCCCAAGCACCTGGAAATTGCATCAAGTACTTAAAAATTCTAAACATCTGGAAATCACATCAGACGCTCGAAAAGACAAATACTTGGAAGTCACATCAAGTGTTTAAAGGTTCAAACATCTGGAACTCAAACTAGACATTTGAAACATTTTATAAATGGGTACTTGGAATTCTCATCAAGCACCAAGATGACTGAACAAACTCAGGGTTTCAAAGACAATTTTTTTTTTTTTTGGTCTTTGAGGAAAAATTCAATGAAGGTCCATGCATGATGGCTTTATCAAGCTTCTACTGGAAAAATTATCACAATGACAATTTTCAGTTATAGTGTGAATCTCTTGAACATGCTAAACGAGACACTTTTGGTGTGAAAGACTTTTTCACTCACTCTCATTTAGGAGGGGTTATTTGTCCCGACCATTGATGCGAGAATATATCACTCAATCTTATCATCATCTTGTCGACAAGAGTTCAAATTTTCTTGCAATCGGTACGACCTTACCAATCGAGAGGTCTTTGACAACGATTGTAACGTGGGTTGGTCAATGGCTTAGCAAAGGGACTCTTTGAGTCAAGGCTATTGAAAGAACAATTCTGTAATCATCTCGGGTTTACAAGTCAAGAACCCTGCAAAATAAGAAAGAAATAATCTTGCTCGCACGTCTTCGAGCAATGCTTAAAACATATGAATTCCTATGTTAATTCAAGTGCCCTAATCTGAAGAGACTTTGTAAGGGACGTAACATAGGCTAGGTTTATGGGTTGAGAAACGAAAGGATCGTTAGGCACAAAATGTGTGTAAAGGGTAAGAGTTGGTGATCATCTGGACCTTACCACCAATTTTCTTCGCCATGGATCGTCTTCTTGACGAATTTTTTTTATTGGCTCAAGAGTTTATCACTGATGCCAATAATTATTCAACTGGAGATCTTTTCTCAACATTTTTTTTTTAAAAAAAAATTATTTTCTTTGAGGATGGGCATCAATCAGGCACACCGCTTTTTCATGCCCCCCAATTCATCAGTCATTTCTCTTTTCTTTTCATGGGCATTGGCCTTGCTTTTACCAGGCACACTACTTTTTCATACCCCTTAGTTCTATTTTGATTTGAGTTCTTGCGCACAATGCGTGTGTCAAGTATATTTTAAATGACACTCGAACCTTCAAATGTCTTCATCTATCTCTTGCCTTGCCCCGGTGTGGGGGATGATCACCAACTGGGTTTAAAGAAATGAAATTGCAAGCTCAAGTGGGCTATGCAAAGGATATAAGTGTGTAGGATAGTGAAAGAAACGCTCTTCATCATCCTAAGGCACTTAAATTACCACATGAATTTAATGTAATAGCATGACTTGAAGATTGATGCAAGTGAAAGCAAGAAAATTTCTATCCATTTCACTCTCCTATAATGTCAACTTACTTCCATTTGCCCCGATGTGGGGTGGTCCTTGACGGGGGGTAGTATGAAAGAAATTCTTCAAGTATTTGGGCTCAAAAGAGTTAAGCAAGGGTTATTTGATAGAGTTTGGGACAGACAAATGAAGCGCCTCTCGTCATCTCGTTGTCGTACTTCTTGCAAGAAAACTCTTCACCTTGAAACACAAAACGTTTCCATACTCACCTCACAATGTATAAACAAGGATTTGTGTATGGGATAAGGCTTGCCTTTCATACCTCATTTAGCATGTTCAAGTAACTCGACATCTTTCACTGAATTATCCATTTTGATAAATTTCAAGTGGAATTGACAAATTGCATAATATCATGTGAAAGCATTCTATAATGATAAAAAGGCCATGCTCTATTCTTGCACATCAAATCATAGAGTCAAAGCTGTTAAGTGTCGTGTCTTGCCCCTCTTTGCAAGGGAGCTCATAGAGGTTCCTTAAATGTAATGTTGAGGGCTGCACCTGAAACATAAAGTAGATAATTAAATGAAACAAACAAGGTAAATTAGATGCATGCTGGAAAATTATTATTATTTTTTTTTTGAAAATTTTTTCAAGGGAACATGAAGAAGCCCAGCCTTCAGAATTAGCTCCTTGCCGTTTTCTTTTGGGTAGGATTTCATCACGGGGCTAGTTTGGTGTACTTCAACATGCCCTTAAAACAATGAAAATCTTCATGTATTTTATTGGATGAAAAGCAAATTACATTATTGAGGGAAATTCTAGAATTGAAAATGCAAATATGCAAATATGGAAAGCAATAAAGACTCTGCGCGAGAGGAGTGTGCAAATAATTAAAATTCTTCTACTCTCGAGCTTTGTCGATGAACAATTCAGTCATTCCTTCAAGTGTGTCATCGAGCTCTCAATCTTTGAAAGTGCGGGATCATCTATGCCACCCCATCCATACGGGATGATATCCCGTGGGTCGAAGTAGGAGCCGGAAGGAGCTGAATACTTTACATAGTAATCGAATTTGCCACTTGGTTGCCCCAGGGTGTCCATCACTTCTGCTTCCTTATGCATCATCTGAAACATGGTGGGCTCAGCATCAAAATTGAAAATGGCATTCACAGCTTCTGGGTGGTCAGGGAGTGGGTTATTTCGGATGTTCGGCTGTGCATCGCGGAATGAGACCACCTTAGCATCCAAAAGATTTTGGATTTTATGTTGCAGCGTATAGCAATCGTCAACAGAATGCCCTACCTCTCCCATATGATAAGCACATGTCTTGGACGGATCATAGTTGGGGAAACGCTCGGGATTAGATCGCTTAGGTTCCTTAGCGAGTAATCCTTTCTTCTGAAGGGTCGGCAAGATCTTAGACAATGGCTTAGGAAGGGGCGTAAATTGACGCTGAAAGAGTTCTTCGCCGACCAAAGAATGGTCGTGCTCCTCCTTGATGGGTGTTCGAGGTAGGGCGAGGTGGTTGCACATAGTTTGCATTAACCTCTCGCTACAAGCTCCTTATCCTTCTTGGTTGAGACTCTCCCATATGAGTTGATTTGATCGACGCCCATCCGTCACGCAATGCTACTTCAATTCGCTCGCCAACGGGGATTAGGCGATTGAATGACTCGGCGATCGATCCCAAAGCATTCGATTTCGATAGTCAGGTGGGAGTGTTTTCATGAACAAATCCATCAGCTCCTTTTCTGTTGGCTCTGGAGTTATTTGAGCGGCTACAGTCCTCCATCTCGTGACATATGCCTTGAAAGATTCTGTCCTCTTCTTCTCAGTGCGAAGTAAATCTTCTCGAGATGGAGTGACATCAATGTTATACTTATATTGCTTGAAAAAGGCATCGGTCAAATCCTCCCAAGTCTCCGAAGATTAATTTTCTTCATAATGTACCTTTGTAATGCCGGTCTGTCAAGCTTGCCTGAAATTGTTGAATCATTAAGGGGATGTTATCAACATATTGGGTCATCCTGACCACATATGTCTGCAAATGGATCTTCGGGCAAGAGGTGCCATCATACTTTTCAAAGTCCGGCATTTTGAACTTCTTTGGCATCTTGATCTTTGCATAATGAGACAGATCGGTTGGGTCTTGGCTAAATGAACCCTGCAGCCTGCTTAAGTTTCTCCTCGATTTTCGCCAAGCGTTTTCTTGCTCGTCTTGGTACGGCTGGCTGCATCACTTGTATCTCCTCATCAACAACAATTTGAGGCGTGTCAGTAATTTTCTCCTTGGAGACATCCTTAGAGTTTGATGGGCCACTTGTGGATATATTCTTGCATTTATCTCTCGGATCGGCCATGGGAACATGTTGTGGTAACACCACTTCATCTTGCGGAGCTGGTGGAGCAAGTGTTTACTTGGAGAGAATCGACCGCTTAGAGAGCTGCTCAAGAACATTCAAGACTTGTTTCATCTCCGATTCGAGGGTAGCAATGCGAGCTTGTTCAGCAACATGCGTTTGTTCGGTATTATCAGCCATTGTTGCTCTAGAACGGGTACGGATTGGCGATCTTGGGTGAGCCGTGTTGTCACCTATCAATGTAAAATAATATAGTAAGTATCATAACAAATGAGATTGGTCCATGACAATGATCTAATCGCCTGATTTTATTCAAAATTTATTTTAAACATTGAACCAAACTTCCTAACATTAAACTAAGAATTGAAATTCAAGTCCCTAAACATCAAACTAAAACTGAAAACACTGAACTGAAATAAAAGTCCCTAGACATTGAACAAAATATCTCATTTTATATGCTTTCGGGAACCCAACGCCTTGCGAAACTTGTTATTTTCAGCTTCGAGCATTCCCACTTTCCGCTTAAGATGCTCAATTTGTGCTCGTTGGGTGGGCTTCTCGGTCACATCAGGGACTACTGGACGCAAGGCGGCGGGAATCCGGTGTTGTTGGATGTAGAACGCCGATGCATGGTGAATCTCCTCCTCATCCTTCAGTCTCATGGGCACCAAAATCTTCTCGGATAACATTCGCTCCATGTAGTAATGATCTCCTGGATCTCATTGAAGTAGTCATAATCCTTTCGACTGAAACGAACTTGGAACAAATCTGTCCCGAGAGGTGGAGGAATTTCTTGAAGAGCTTTGTCTTGACGGGCCACTCTATGTGGATAATAGGAAGTAGCAGGAAAAGCCCCGGCGGGATTGGTCCGTCATGTTTGTGCGAAAAGCGAGCTTCCTCAATGTGGAGCCATTTAGTATGCCATAAGAATGCCTTAGGATTAGGGTTTTTCAAAAATTAATCCAACGGGCATATTGTTTATGTGGGGAAAAACGTTCTAGAACCGCAAATTTTTGTATGGGATGTCGAGAATCGTCTATCCTGAATTGTTTTATAAGATGCCCAAACCCTCTTATGTGGGAGAAAAACCATATTTGTAAAAGTTCGGGAGGGCACGCATTGTCCTTTCCTCATTTTGTTTGAAACGGGTTAATGACAAAAATGTTTCAGCTAAAATCATATTCACATAATTTAGCCCGTCACAAACCCGATTAACCACCCATGAAATTGCAGGATTAATTGCATTTTTCGATATGGAAAAACGATTAGCCCAAAAAATGCTAACATGAAAATCCTAGCTTTTGAAATCATTGGTTGGTCTGCAAAACATTTTTCTAAGAATGAAAATGGACATGCAAAACAGTTAGCTTTGACGACTTTCCTTACTCTTTCGGCTTCGATTTTTAAAAATTGAGATAATTCGAGATAGAATCTATACCGATAGGCGGCCTAACAAGTTTCTTGTCCGGGGCATTCCAATGGCAATACTATATTCTTCGAGCGTTGGAGTCAATTCGAACTCACCAAACACAAAGGTGGAAGTCTGTGGACACCGGGGGAAGTGAGGCAACGCCTGTATAACACTAGAATGGATGTTGATTTCTAACAACGGGAGAAGTCGGGCGATCCTGGCTTTCACATATCTCGACCATCTTGATCTAATTGATCCAACCACCTCTTGAGCTCTTTTTGGGAGTGGAAATGAATTGTACGTCGGTTTTCCCCATTGCATATAAAATAAGGCGACGACGAAACCTAATTGTCATGGACCGAAAAAAATTACAATGAAGTAAATAAATTGCAAATAATTTAAATAACTTACTTTCACTTGGAAATAGATAACAATCACACACACATGAAAAGTGAGGCTCGATTTCGTCTAGACGGCTTAACAAAGTGGAGCTAAGAGAATGATCGACCGTTGCGGTCTCGCATTAACGTGTCGGTCCCCTAACTCCGGCTCGGTCGAATGGAATGTCCAATAATCACGCAGTCTCGCGGATATGGACAAACACATTCGACACCATGAAGAACTTTCGGGGAAGAGAAGGTCAACCTTTATATAGCAGTCTCGCTTTAAAGGAAGTATCCTTCTCAACACCATCCTAGGAATCCTATCGCAGCCCAGGTCCGGCAGCAGGTTGTATGTGCAATAGTGTAGTGCTAAAAACAATAAAACATGCACAACATTTTAAATACAAACAACACTTCTATAATTTTAATTCAAACATTCATCCTTACTCCAACCTGCCAGACAGGCGTTAACAAAGACTACTCCCCTTATACCTCCCATCTGCAAGAACATTTAACACCTTAGGAATGTTAGGGACATACCTGGGATCCTCGCTGCCAAACAAAATATTTTTTTTTTAAAAAAAATTGGCCTAAGTCCACTAAGTGTTTTAACACAAGTCCCCAGCGGAGTCGCCAAGCAGTCGCGACCTAATTTTTTTCGGGTTCACCACCTAAAACTAGGTTAATGGACTACTAAGCTTTTAGACTTAGCTCGAGGCTCTCCAAGCCCATACCAATTCGCGACTTAAGATTCAAACATTTAACATGCAAGATTATTAACTAGGAGTCGCCACTAATCGGTTTATGGTAGGTCGATTAGACACCTAAGTAAAATAAAGGGAGATTTATTTTACTCCTACGGACCAGAGGCCCAAGACGGGGACTTGGTTACACTAGAATTTTCTAATGCCCTTTCGGTACCATTTCTTTTAATTTTCAAAATATTTTCGCGAGCACTTGGATTTATTTTAAGCTAAATCATTATCATGCAAATGTGGTGGCCACACAGTACTCATCCATTATTAAAACATTCAAACAAATAAATTGCATCACACAAAGCAAGCAAACAACACTTTTGGATTTTCTTAAAAATTAGAATTCTTTTATTAAAAATGCATTTTACAACTAAATGACTTAATTTTATTAATATGCAAATTCTAATTAAATAGGCCTATTATGCAAACTAATTAACATGCACCTCATGACCTAATTTTACTAATTAACAAATTCTGATTAAATGATTATATTATGCAAACTAGTTAACATGCATCTAGTATTTTTGCATTTTTTTTATTGAAATTCAGAATTTATGAAAACCCTAATTAATCTATCTAAAAATAATCTTCTAATCCATTTTTGGGATTAATTTGACTTAAACCCTATTCCGTCTTAGAAAACTATTTTTTTATTTTAAATAAATGAGAATATGAAAATGTGCCAATTATATCTAAGACTCTAAAAAGGCTATTTACGTCTAATCCTAACTTATTTATTTTAAAATATCTAAAAATGCAGTCCTAAAAATATTATCTAAAAATGCAACCCTAGAAATATAATCCTAAAAATTTGATTAATTAAACTACGTGTCTATTATATTAAACCCTAATGTCCTATATGCAAATTTTGAATATTTTGATTTTTTTAGGTTGAATAATTATTAAATTAAGGTTAAATCTAAACAATTAATATAGCCACTAAATAAAGGATCAAAATAATTGAAAAAATAACCTGTCGTCTCACAGGTTAAATTAACAATTATTTTAACCCTAATCATCACAACAACTCAAAATAATTAAATAATCTAGTCCGAAGTCTTACGGACCAAATTAAATAATTATCATGATTTAAAAATTAAAATTTTACCAAGAAGTCCAAAATTAATGTAATTAAAAGAATGATCCGATGTCTCTCGGATCAAACTAATTATTACAAAAATCTTGGATAAAGCCTTAAGGATAATGTCTAAACAATACAAATAATTAACATTAATATACCATGATCTAACTTAAATAATAATAACAGGACTTAAAATATAAACAAATAAATGAATAAAAATAAATAAACCACCTAAGGCTCCAAAGAAGACAGTGGCGTTGACGGGGAAGCGGATCGCAAGTGGAGGCGGTGCGATGGTGCGGCGAGGTCAGGAACGGCGGGCTTCGGAGCTCCGGCGTCGCGGGTAGCAACCTGACCTACAACGAAACAGGGGAGGCAGCAGGTGGGTCGTGGGCACAACAGCAAGCTCGGATCAGGAACGGCAGCGGCAGGAGCTCGAGGCGTTGCAGCGATGGTGTCCCACGGGTGTGTGGCGGAGTCCGCGGCGAGAAATCCGGCGGCCGGGTCAGAGGGCAGCACGGCAACCTGCAAAAGGGGCAGAGGCGTGCGGTGATGGGCACTGCAGATCACGGCAGGTCACGGGCGTCGGTTCGGAGGAGGGCGCAACGTCGGGTGCGAGTCGCCAAGGTGCGGCGTCAATCGTCGCGGGTAGAGGTCACCGGATGGTCGCGGATGCAGCAACAGCGGAGGTGCGAGCCGGTTCGGGCGCAGTGTCGCGGGTTGTAGAAGCGCGGCGGTGTTGCTGGGCGTCGGCACTTGCGTCGTCGTGAGTCGGCGCGACGATGGCTGGTGAAGACCGGCGGTGCGAGCGCAGCGCGGGTGAAGAGAAACTCACGATTGGGCAGCAAATGTGGGGAAGAAGATAAACAGTAACTGTCCCATCACTTCTTCCCTTTGTAGCCGCACACTCCTCTCTGCTTTCGTACTCTCTCTTTCTCCTCTTTACTTTTTAATTTTTGACGAAAAGTAAACTCTCTCCCCTGACACTCTCTCTCTCACTTGTCTCTCTCAAAGATCCCACAGACGGCTCCTTCTTCTCTTTTACTTTTCGTTTTTTCTCCTTTTTCACCAAGAGAACCTCCCCCTGCGGAAGACTTTCCCTTCTCTCTTCAGTTTTCTATTTCTTTTTTTTTTTTTTTCAGCCGAAGAGAAGTCCCAATGGACAGAATTTTGCTATAATTTTTCGAACTTCCCCCTCCCGAAAGGTGAAGAAGAACCCATCTATTTATAAAGCAAAAATTCGAGTTTGTTTCGCCGGTGGAGATTTTTGCTCAACCTCTCGCTGATGGAGATTTTCGCTCAACTTCTCCAACAAAGAAATGGCTCCAAAATCCATTTGTTGAATTATTTTGAATTCAAAATTTATTTTCAAAATTTCCTCTAATCTTTTATTTTAAAAATGAATCTAAATTAGGTGTCAACACGACGCCTACATCTTATATAAGTATGTATCTAATATATATATATATATATATATTTTCGCTCGTCATGCCCCACGATCCGCGATCGATCATAGCAAGGAGCCTCACATCAAGTCCCTGTTTTATAACCATGGTTGGTGATTGACTAATTGGTTGCTTTTCTTTATGTCATGGGTTTGAATTGGCTTATGTATAGATAATTACTCTGAGCTGCCTTGACAGTTGCTGATTACGGTGGCTTGCAATTTATGTATTCCATCGGATGGTCAAAATTGTACTAGTACAGAATTTCCCAATTTTCATCTTTCAAAAGTAAATTATGAAACCTAAAGTTGAACGCTTTCCAATGCAACAAGATAGGGAAAGAAAGAGGTTAGGGAAGGCTTCCACAACCGGAGGGCATTGCACAAAAAGTTTGAGACCTCTTAGTTTGAGAACCGGTGAGGTAGGGAAGGCTAAGCAAGAGCTCCGCATGCCTTTGATGACGTTATATCTTTGTTTAGGTTATTAGAATAGGATAGGGTGCAAGTCTGGATGAACTGTTTTTTACTAGCTTAGATTGGACAATAGGTAGTAACACCAGATATTCCGTATTCCTCGACCAAGGAATAGCGGAACGGGAAAGAACCGTGTACCAGCCCTTAGGCACCCCACTCTTTTAGCTCTTTGCTTCTAAGGACCGAGAGAACGAAAGTTGAACCCTTCCCTTTAAACATAGGAAAAAAGCCTCAGCAAACAGGATTACTATTCCTTGCCACGATTAGCTCCTGATTTTGTGCCCTTTTTTCTTTTTCTGCTCCTGAGAGAGACAGCAGGGTAGTTTACAGGTTGGGTCGGGTATGCATGCGGGGGAAATCTACCACTTTTGCATCCGACTTGGCAATACTCCACTGCCCCTTTAGCAGCATCTTCGTGCATGTTCAGATTGTAGGCAGTGCCCCGTTCCCTTGCACTTTCTTCACATCATTGCTGAGCATACCAGTCAGAAGAAAGAGCAAGTTCAACAAAATGGTGGGGAGATTCTGAAAATGTGGGTCATGGGTGGCTTCAGAACAGCAAAATGGCAGGTTTTATGGTTTCACTCCAACGAATTCTTCAGTTAATCATCCACAACAAAGATGACAGCTACATAGAAGTTGGAAAAAACCAGCTAGAAATGAATGTACTAACTTACAGGAAGAATAAAGGAAGACAATACAGCTCCAGAACCTGTATACTAATTTCCGACAATCGCTCAAAAATGAAAACTTTCATTCTACTTGTAATGCCGGGGGGAAAAATATTTGGAGACCGCATATGAACTTGCGAAAACAAGCAATCTATGGATTAGCCGCGGCATCCAACTCCAGGGCCTCTTTGCGCTTGAGGTACTGATGCAAAACTGCGAGCCGCGCCGTCTCGAACGCAAAGTACCCGATCGCGGAGAAGCAGGCGCTGTGGACGACCCGCGGCCCCATCCCTCGCGTGAACCCGACCATCCCTTCCTCCTTCAGGATCTGCTTCACCGTGGCGGCGACCCCACCATACATCACCGCCGCGGCCTTACTAGTGGCCTCGGCATGGACCTGGGTCATCAGCCTCGTCTTCACCACGTCCAGGGGCGTGGTCAGCGACGCGGATATGGCGCCGGCGAGCGCCCCGCAGCAGACGCTCTGCAGAGGCTCCAGATTGGCCTGCTTGGTCCTGCTCAAGACCGCAGCTTTCAGGTACTCGAACGAGGAGTAGCTCAGGACGCCGGCGGGCAAGTTCCTCAGCAGCGTAGCGGAGTACCCCGCGTAGAGCCCCAGCACGCCGTCCTTCTCCAGAATCCGCAGCAGCACGTCCCACGACCGCCCCTTCGCGCCCGCCTGCATCCGCTGCGTGATCAGCTCCTTCGGTACCATGATGGCAGACGACACGACGTTCCCCATCGCGCCGGCCGTCGGCGGGATGAGCACGGGCGGGAAATCCTCGACCCTCGACAGGACCGACTTCCCGAACTCGCAAGTCCCGAAATAGACGGCGGAGGAGGCGGTGGACCCGACGACGACGGCGGAGATCCCGCTGTAGAACCCCAGGATGCCCCTCGACTGGAACGTCTTGACCACCGCGTCGAGCGTGTTCCGGTACATCTCCGAGGCGCCCTTCGTCTGGAGCTTGGTCTTGATGGTGTCGAGCGGGTGGAGGCACACGTAGGTGAAGGCACCGGCGATGCCGCCCCCGGCGGCGCCGATCAGGGCCCGCTCGAGGACGGAGAGGCTCTTCAGGATGGACCGCGCCCCCGGGGCCGCTCACGGCGGCGGGGGCTTGGGCCATTTGGGGAAGTTGGGGGGCGGATTAGGGTTTTCGAGGGAGAGGGATGTGGAGGAGAAATTGAGGGGGCGGCGGCGGGACGGGCGGCGGGCTTGGGGCGGCCGGGGAGGGCGGCGGAGGAGGGGAGATGAGGGAGGTGAAGTGGGTGAAGAGGCTCGTGAATTCGGGCGGAACCGGGTGGCGGGTCGGGTCCGGACATGGGAGGCCCAGCGATGCAGAGAGCCTTCCCTCCATTTTCGGCTCTGGTTTGGTGGGGAAGAAGCGAGGGGACGGGAGTCATCTCGGGGGAGGTACGGCGCAAGTGCGTTTTATGTAGGTATGCAACGCGAAGTCGTTTTTGCTTTGCGGAAAGTGAGAGTCGTTTTTATGGGTGTTGATTTTCCAGACTCTTTTTATCTCGAAAAAAATGGATGGTTTGAAAATTGCTTTTCTTAAAATTATCGCTTATGATAATAAATGAACGATATATATATATTATCTTCAGCATAAATGTTTAGATATAATGTATTTTGGCAAGTTATTTGAAACAATATAAGATGATTTTTTTCTAAATTATTCATTTTTCACGCAACATACATAATCACGTGAATTTCTCAATTTGAAAAAAAATCTCAAAATGGTTTTAATAATTAAATTCCGACTAGTTTCATTGGAAAAGGGCGGAGTGCTTTTGGAGTATGATCGATCGGTGAATGAATCGGCAAAGATTGTGAACGGTTCATTGTTGACAAAAAAGAAAATGACAAGAAATGGAAAAGTACAACCCTAGGAACAATCGTTGTTGTCAATGATATAAAATACAAGAAAGTAAAAATAAAAGATAAATTTACGAGCATATTGAGTTTTTTTTTTTTTTGATTGATTGAGGATATTTTACAAAGAGTACAACATAGGAATTTATAGTATTTATAGTACACCATCATGGTTACAAGCAACGATTTTGAATTCAAATAAACAAATTACTTCGTAATCTTATTTGCGGTTACAAGAAGTTACTCCACGCAACACCCATGTATAAAGTTATTCAACAACACTTGTCCACAAGAAATTACAAGAATCCCAAAATAGCGATAATAAACTTAATTAGTCAATAGTGACATTTTTGTGTCGATTGTCCATTATTGATAACTTTGTTGATCAGCTTCTCTTGATGAAGGTTTTCATTGATAATTTTCAGGATGTTGTCATTGACTTCCTTGATGAGTTATTGATTCTTTTGAAGTTATCGATTGTTTTGTCCATTTTTGATCAAGCTCTACTCTCATTGATTAAGTTTGATACCTGTTATTAATAGCCAAAAGTCAGTCTTTTTGGATGTGAACACAACCGATGATGATTAGTTAACAATTAAAGTATATAATTTGACAAAAAAGAAGAAGATTATAATATGCCTTGAAGTCTTAACGACTTCGCGAAACTTAAATTATCAAATGATACGCAGAAGCATGATTGAAAATAGTGAGGAAATTGCATGAAAATTATATTGAATTGGGTAGGATAGCTTAGTTTCTTAGAGGTCAAGTTTTGTAACTGCCTTGATGAAACTAAATTTTTAGCTTATGTGCATGTTTCTAGCTACATGTCATGTAGTTCACTTAAATTCTGCCTATTAGAAACTTAGACTGATCAACTCACCAGGCATGCCATTGATGATGGGCTTTTATGTGTCAATTGCATTGCTATGGCATTCACGATCGATGAGCTTGTCAAATATGTCATTAATTATGTCCTGTGGTTCAAGTTTATTGTCATGACTTGATTTTCGCAATTAACTTTGTCATTATGTGATTCATATATTCTTTACGTACATGTAGTCACACTTTATATATACATAGGCTTTTGCCTCTATCTTGTTATTTTAATGCTTTTATTCGTCAAATTTCACACATCATTCTCAATCGGACTTGCCTATATGGGGTGTTAAAATATCTCATATCATTCTTTTGCAAGGTTAATATGTTCAATATATACATGTGGTTTGCTTTCATCTATAAGTTTTGAATTGGACATGTACCGACATAAAAGGAAAATGGATATGCCAACATCCACCACGGGGTCAAAATAGTGGCAACCCAGTAGGCCCTTATCACCCCAACCGCCAACCACAAAAGGTCACTACCACGCACCGAATTCCATGGTGCCCTGAATAAGAGATGCACGCTTTCGCATATGATGGATTTATGAGATTGGCTTAAGGCCCATCCGCTCAAGTTGGGCCCAAAAGGCTCGGCCCACGGGAATAGGGCCCGTGGAGGGGAAAGGTATAAAAGGGAGGAGATAGAGAGAGAACACACCTCTTGGCATAACGAACATAACGTATGTTCCTTTCCCTCTCTTTTTCTCCCAAACGCTCAAGGCGACGCCGTATCCCTTTCAAGGCTAATTGACATCATCGGGGCAGAATTTCTTCCTCTTCTTCAGCGTTTGGTGTTTAACTGTGGCTAACAAGGTACGCTCGAATCCGTGGTGTGCTTTACGATCGGTGATGCGTGTTTTCCCGGGCTTCGTCTTCCGCATTGATTTAGGGGTTCGATTCGGTGTCGAATCCGATTTTCGGGGATCCGTTATTCCCAACATTGGTATCGAGCCCTAGTTCACATTTTTCCCGATCAATTCTAACGTTTTTGATTGATTTTTCGCGAAATCACTTCGGCCGTCTTGAACCAGGGCGAAAATCCCGACACCCGAGCGCTTTTCGGCATTTTTTCTGAGTTTTCGTAAGTCAAAATCAAATTCTGAAGGCACTGGGAGAAAGGCGACGTCGAGACGAGTCCGGCGACTGGTCGCACACCGCCATACGACGCCGCACGCGCCCACACGCGCGGCCAGAAGCCGCTGCACGTGGGCGCGACGCGCCCGGGAAGCGCTTCGGGCTGTGCCACGCGTGTGCCACACGCGCCGGTGGCGAACCGGCACGTGCGCGCCGGCGGCCGGCGAACCGGCACGTGCGCGCCGGCGGCCGGCGAACCCGGCACGCGCCGGTCCGTGGACCGACGCGTCGGCCGGCGTCACCCGCCGGCGTCATCGTGACGTCACCAACGGCCGATAACCGTCGGGGATGACGTCATTGATGACGTCGCGCCGACGGCGATTGGCCGGCGGTGACGACCCGACAGCGACCGACCCGACCCGATCAGCCTGGCGCATGCCGCGCACGTGCGGATGACGTCTGCGTGACGTCAGCATGCTCACGCGCGAGGCACGTGCCAGATGACGTCTGCGTGACGTCAGCCAACTCACGCGCGCGGCACGTGCGGTCGGTTCGTCCGACCGGCACGGCCGGTCCGACCGCCCCGACCGGTCCGACCCGTGCGCCCGTTGACCCGATCCGTTGACCGACCGTTGACCGTTGACTTTGACCGTTGACCCGAAAAAAAAAAAAAAAAATTTGTTTTCTTTTTTTAGTCATGCCTATGTGGATTATAAGTAATCCATTTTTAATTCTGCATTTGTTGCATGAATTTTGGAAAATTATGTATTTTCTCTTATATTAATTATGGATTATAAGTGATCCATTTTTAATTGCATTTGTTGCGGGAACTATGATGCATTATGCAAGGATACCGCAATCCCGAGAAAGGACGAGGGAAATGCAAGACTTAAGAGGCTGATGACAGAGTTAAGCGATTATCGGTGGCATGACGGTGATTTAGTATCACAAGTGGTCACGGTCAATCGATGATACGTAAAATCATCCGGAATGGTTATCTTATGCCGGATTTTGAGAAGGTGCCGGCTTTGATGAACACTCTTCCACCCGAATGGCAAGCAACGGTATTGGATCGGCTATGGGAGGTCAACGTGGTCCCGGGTTATAGGAGGCTGGTGGAAGTTTTTGTAAGAGAGCACTATAGGATTGAGTTGGCCAAAACTTCAACCCTTAAATTGAGCGCCACATGGCGCCGAGTGAATGCGCCTTGGAGGCGACATGAAAGCTCTCCAAAAGTTTTTCCATGGTTGGCAAATGTGCCTTCGGTTTTCTCGAGATGTTTTGGTGATAGATTAGAAGGGACATTCCCTATTTATTTCTTTGATTGATTATGTAATGATTACTACCTAATTGTGTTAATTGAAAGCATTATTGATTTTTTAATTGTATGCCAATTATCTGTTGCTTTATGTTATTCTTTGGTTCTTTGTGGGTAATTAGCGTGGGTAGTAATAGAAGTTTTTGTAACTTCATAGAATTTATTTGCATAAGATAATTATATTAATAATAATTTTAAGTTAGGATTTTGGAGGATGATTGGAAACATAGTGGCCTTTTGATTCGAAGCCTTACTTGAAATTATTTATTAATATGATGGGTCTATGCAAATAGGGATGCATAAATGATAGGCATTAATTATTCGTGCATGTATGTCGATGTGTTGGAACGATGGTTCGGCAACTAAGAATGTAATTGCGATATGAACAGCAATATTGTGAAATATTGAATATAAAGATTCAATATATGCTGGAAAAGTAAGAAGCACTAGAAGCTCTTGACCACATTATGGAAGATATTGAGGGTGTCGTGCACCACCTTGAGCTAGTAGAGGACCGCCTAATGGTATTTGAGCCGAAAATAGACATTTGCTATGCTGGTTCTAGCTCAAAAAGGGCTTTGTGCTCTAAGCACAAGCGTATTGATTCGTTCAATATGTGGGAATGCAAAGGATCAAGTCCTTATTGCAAGAAATCAAGAGTTAACCAACACAAGAGAGGAAAATGTCCTCAAGTGAAGAAAATGTCAAGAGTGATGTGTTACAATTGTGACAAGAGAAGTCACTATGCTCGCGACTGTCGTGAGCCAAAGAAGGAATACACCTCTTGTACATTTGAGAACTTTGCTTATATGTCAAGTTTTGCATTATAGGCTGAATCCAATCCTTTGTGGAATGTAGATTCGGGAGCGACAGACCATGTAGCAAAGGATAGAGGATCCTTCGTGGAATTCCGACGATACCAAGCGGAACTAAGTGGATCTATATTGGAAATAACTCCGAGTTGAAGTTAAAGGGAATGGCACCTGCCAATAGAACATGCATGGTGGACGCATCTTGATGTTCTATATGCTCGGAGATTCGTCAAAATTTAGTGTCTGTCTTAGTGTTGGTTAAGCTTGGTTTTAGTGTGAACTTCCATAATAGAGATGTAGATTTGTATTTGGATACAAACTATTATGGTTGTGATCATTTTCTGGATGGTTTTATTGTATTAAATGTTGACTATGATGATGTCAATATGTTATTCCTTTGTTTCACGTCTTCTATCTTATATGATAATGATGTGAATATTGTGGCATGCTAGATTTGGTCATATGGGCCAACAACATATGAAAAGACTAGCCAAAAAGGGCTTGTTGGACAATATTGAAAAAGTCGATTTGTCCATATGTGAGCATTGCCTAGTAGGGAAAACGACAAGGAAACCATTTGGAAAAGGAAAAAGAGCTGAATTTCCTCTGCATTTAATCCATTCGATGTCGTGGTCCAATGAATGTGAGAGGAAGGCAATGGGGGTGTTTGTTTCATCACTTTTATAGATGATTCTACTTGATTCGGATATGTCTATTTGATTTCTCATAAATGAAGCATAAGTTGTTTTAGAAGGTTTATGAACCTGGTAGAAAATCAATTAGACAGGAAAATAAAGGTATTTAGATCCGATCGAGGTTGAGAATATTTATCGATAAGTTCATAAAATTATGTGATGAAAAAGGAATAGAAAGATAGTTGTCTATTCCATGTACTCCTCAACAAAATGGTGTTGCGGAGAGAAGAAACAGAACCCTCTTTTGGAATGGTTAGGTCCATGATGGCGCATGCTAACTTACCCATCACTTTTTGGAGTGATGTGTTGTTAACTTGCTGCCAATATACTTAATAGGATGCCTTCCAAATCAGTTATTTTCACTTCATATGAGTTATGGACAGTTAGAAAACCGGACTTAAGTTTTCTTAAGCCATGGGGTTGTGCTGCCTATACTCATGAGTCCTCTCACAAGTTTTGGGAAATTGGGTCCCAAAGAAAATAAGAGTATTTTCATGAGATACTGCGAACACTCAAAAAGGTATGTGTTCATAGGTGAGCAGGAAAGTGGGAGTATAACTGAATTTGAATAACGGGATGTCACATCCTTAGTGGATGAATTTCCTAAGATGGGCAAAATAAGGGAAAATAACTCCCTATTTGAGACCTTGGATCAAGATAACGATATTACTGGAGTTCATCCAAGTGGAAGTAATATGAGATGTGATAAATTGAATTCAACTCATTCTCAATTGCAACCACACGATGTGACGACATCATCATTACCTAATCCAAGTGGGAGCATGATGGGGAATGATGTGCTAAGTGTACAATCTCCCATACGGTGAACAAGTCGCCAAAGTATTCCCCGTCGATGTTTTGGCATTGAAGGGAAACTTTTATGGTTGCTCCACAAGATGAGGATGAGCCAAGAAATATTAATGAGGCTCTAAATTGCCCTAATAAGGAAAAAATGGATTCATGCAATGAAAGAGGAAATTGAGTCAATGAAATCAAACCAAAGTCTGGGAACTGGTTGATCTTCCAAAAGGGACGCAGAGCTATTGGGGACAAGTGGGTTCTCAAAATAAAGCGAAAGGCTGATGGCTCAATAGAAAAGCATAAGGCTCGCCTTGTGGCGAAGGGGTATAATCAACATGAAGGAATTGATGATGAAAATACATTTTCTCTGTAATGAGATTTACCTTAATTCGCATTATTTCGGCAATAGTGACTAGTATGGATCTTGAGTTACATCAAATGAATGTAAAGACTGCTTTCTTCAATGGAGAATTAGAGGAAGGAACATATATGGAACAACCTGCTGGTTTCATAATAAAAGGCCAAGAAGAAAATGTATGTCGACTTTGGGGGTCGATATATGGCCTTAAGCGAGTCATCGAGACAAAGGTATATACATTTTCATAATGCCATAGTGGCATATGATTTTACAATGATTGACGATGATCATTGTGTATATATCAATAGATCCAATGATCAATTTGTGATCATATCATTATATATTGATGATATACTGATTGTCGGAAGCAATATGGAGTTGGTTAATGCTGTCAAAAGATGGTTGTCTTCCAACTTTGAGATGAAAGACATGGGTGATGTTACATACATTCTTGGAGTTAAGATTTCAAGATTGTAAACCCGTAGACACTCCTATTGCAAAAGGTGAAGGATTGAGCCATAGTCTGTGTCCAATGACTCCACAAGAGAAGGAACAAATGAAACATGTTCCTTATGCTAGTGCTGTTGGGAGCTTGATGTATGCTATGATGTGTACAACACCCGACATATGCTTTGCGGTCGGAATGGTGACCGAGATACCTATCCAATCCAGTCAAGCACATTGGAAAGCCGTTAAGAGAATACTAAGGTATCTAAAGGGGACTGCTGATCATACGTTGAGTTATTAAGGAAAGGATATGCAACTTAAAGACTATTCTAATGCTGATTGGAGAGGAGATTTAAATGAAAGAAAATCTACCTCTGGGTTTGTTTTCTTACCAAATAATGGCACCATATGTTGGAGCAGTAAGAAACAAAAGTGTATAGCCTTGTCCACGATATAAGTTGAGTTCGTGGCATTATCAGCAGCAGTATAAGAGAGTGTTTGGCTTAAGAGATTTTTGGATCATTTAGGTGTTATTAGAAGTGCTGCAGATTTATTGTTGGTTAAGTGTGGTAGCCAAGCAGCAAAAAGCATATACCAAAGATCCAAAATATCATAGCAAGACCAAACATATAGATACCAAGTATAATCTTGTCAAGGATATGGTTGTACGAAAAGATGTGAACTTAGAGTACATACTACGCATAGAATGGTAGCAGATCCTATGATAAAGCCAATACCTAGAGATGTGTTTTGTGGCCATATGAAATCTCTAGGATTGCGTAGAGACCGATGTACTTGAATATTGTATTTTCCCTAAGTGTTCACAATTTGATGAATTTGTGTTTTCATCATTAATGCCTATGAATTTTTGTTTGATATTTATGCATCTTAATGCTTAGTGCATTACTTTAAGTTGAGAAGTATGTCGGACAGATATGAGATTAGCCCACTTACACGGGTAATCGCCTCTATTTACGGTGTGATAAATAGAGATGAGACTGTTTTAAAGCTTATTATCTAGGTGATAATCGAGAGCTCAAACTTAAAACACGTATGTCGCCTTAACTGGGTGTTAAGATGAGGATATAATACTTACTATGTCCGAAAGTAAAAATACCCCACATGTTTTACTTTATCTGTCTAAGATGCCAGATGTGAGTTCTGATGAATTTTATGAATGAGTAGATACGTGAACTCAAGTTAGACATTGGGTATGTCTGAACTATCATCTGTACGATATTGAAAAGTGTAGACATACGCTCCATGGGAAAGGAGTTAATACCGTAATACGTATTTCATACTACGTATGCATGAAACGACCAATAAGAGTGGCAAAAGTTTGATCTCAACTTTTATGTCGTGTGAGACTCTTGAGGAAGAGAGTTCCTCAATTTCTTAGTCCCCTTATGACTCTTACTTATTCTCTATATTTCTATTTAGTGTTTGCTATCTTAGGATGTTGCCAATGGTCATGAGTTTGATTCGATCTAATGGGGCATTTCTAGAAAAGCGAGCTGGACTGAAATTGAGAGTTTGAAGGAAAGAGGAAGATCGATTTTGGAGAATCACATTATAGTTTTGTATTCACTTAGGTTAACCAATTATGACTGTCTTTGTGATAATCATAATTGTGAATACAATATATATATATATATATATATATATATATATATATATATATATATCATTGTTTAAAAGAGATCAAGAGAGATATAAATGTGATCGATCGATCTAGAGTACTGCATACTAAATCTACTCAGGATGTGATGCCCATTATGAGCTGCTATATATTCCTAACAGATGTATGGCAACGAGCTCTCAAAGTATGCTGGTCGCACGGATTATTCACCGGTATGAATGTTGAAGAGAGGAAAAGAGGATTCTGTTCGGCCCACCATGTTAAGTGAGAGTCTATGCTGGATTTTTCTCGATGGGGATGAGTATGGCTGTCCGCCCATGTTGGTTTTGGAGCACCATGTGCGAGTGGGAGATGATGGATTTATGAGATTGGCTTAAGGCCCATCCGCTTAAGTTGGGCCCAAAAGGCTTGGCCCACGGGAATAGGGCCCGTGGAGGGAAAGGTATAAAAGGGAGGAGAGAGAGAGAACACACCTCTTGGCATAACGAACATAACGTATGTTCCTTTCCCTCTCTTTTTCTCCCAAACGCTCAAGGCGACGCCGTATCCCTTTCAAGGCGAATTGACATCATCGGGGCCAGAATTTCTTCCTCTTCTTCAGCGTTTGGTGTTTAATCTGTGGCTAACAAGATACGCTCGAATCCGTGGTGTGCTTTACGATCAGTGATGCGTGTTTTCCCGGGCTTCGTCTTCCGCATTGATTTAGGGGTTCGATTCAGTGTTGAATCCGATTTTCGGGGATCCGTTATTCCCAACAGCATCGAAGGTTTGCGCACTTCGATTAGGAGGTGGTTTGCCTTAGCCGAGGACGCGCGTCATAAATTGAAGCGGTAGGCCCCCAAAAAAATTCCGCAGATTGTCAGTCGAAGCTTATAGAGATAAAAAGCGATCAGTTAATGTGTTGCCATTAGTGGGTGGGGGTGATGCGTACGGCACGAGTTGCCAAGTCCGATAGAGATGGCCCCAGACGAACATGAGGGCGCCGGCGGTGATGGCGTCATGATATGGCAGCTGTGGCTGGATAGAGAAGGAAGAACAGAGACTGGGAAGGAGGAATAAAGGAAAAAGAGATGACAACATCATTAATTATTTTTTAGTCTTTAGTTGGCATCCTTATCAGCATCTTTGGACAAATTTTTCTTAGGTAAGCAAGACAGGTCATGGTCTTAAACGGTTAGCTAACAGGGTTAGTACCCAATTTAATAATTTTCTTAACTTTTTAATTGTGCTAATTTAATTTTTAACTTTTCAATTGTGCCAACTTAATCCATTTGGAGATTGGCCAAAGATAACTACCGGCGAGGAGTGACCTTGCCGACCCTGCGAGGGTCGCTTGGTGAGGCTCGTCTTCGCCACATTTGACGAGGGTCGTCTTCATCAAAAGCTAATTAGGTGGGCCCTTACTTGAGGCCGGCAAGGTCGAACCTTGGTTGACGCTGGTGAGGCTTGTCCTTGCCAAATTTGGTAAGGTTGAGCTGCACTTGAAGTTAATGAGGCCAACCCTTGCTAAGGCGAGCCTCACTCAAGGCCGGTGAGGTCCTCTCTCGCAAGATCTTGTTGAGGGGGACCTGCCGTGGCCAACAAGGGTGACCCTTGTTGATCATAGCTGATAGCCAATCATCGGCCATCAGCCTATTAGCGAATGAAGAAGAAAAAAAAAGAAAGAAAATAAAAATTCAAAAAATATTTTAAAAAATTAAAAGAATTTGTCAATGTCGGCACTATGTCACATAAGATGATTGACATTCATATCAACGATTTTCAATCAAAATTAGATGGATGGATTACATTGGCAGCACATGAAAATGTATATGACTGAATTAGTACAATTGAAAATTTTTATAATTGGATTAGCATAATTGTGATAGATTTAAAAAAGAATTGGTAATTTTTTTCTTTAATAGAAGCACCACGTTTAGGTTAATTTCAAAAATTGAGGTATGTGATAGAATAAAAGAAAATTTAGGCGCTTTATTTAAAACCGGTCAAAAGTTAAGATCTTGGCAACACCATTATCCCGTAATTTAACTACCTTTGGGCTCTTCCTAGCCGAAGCCTATTAGTATGTCGGTATTTAAATCCAGTTAGGTCACAATTTGACCTAGCCTTTATTAATGTTCATCGACACGATTCTTCATGCTGCTAAGCTGATTACCTATATACAATGCAAGGAGATGTAAGATATATTTAAGCTAGAAGAAAAGCACATTCATATGGCAAAAAATGCATAACCACCTTCAATGAAGTTGATCAGCTCCTCCATTGCCTTGAATGATGTCAATACTCTTGATAGCTTGAGGCATGAGTTTGGAAATCAGGTTCTGTGGGTCCAAAACTAGGGCCTCGAATAATCTTGCGGGAGGAATTGGGGAGATGTATTTGTTTGTGAAAGTGAACACACCCATGATAGTTTTCAGGTTGCTAGATGGAAAATTATGAGCAATAATGGCAACCAAATGAAAACGATGAACCTTAACAACTACAGGAGTTGATGTACTATAATCGAACCCTCAAAACTCACAATGACTTAATAGTCCACACTTGATCCAAGCGCATGAACTACACCCTTCTAATGCTAACTCCTACATCTGTTATTTGCTGTATCTTGGGTATGCATTATTCATATCCGAAGAGAGCTTTCCAACTCTTTTGGATAGATTATTTGATTACCTTAGGAACGAACCTATAATTGGCGACTCTGTCCTGCTCTGAATGATATTCTAGTTAAGCCTTCGTCGTGTTATCTAACTACTCAAATATTATTTGTAGATGTTCTTGTTAAGCCTTTTAAGGCTTATGGTTCCTCGAATTCTTAACATTGCTTCAGCTGCATTGTTCAATGTCCCTTGGTTGTCACCTTCCTTAGAAAATAGCACCCTGAAAGTTTGCTGAGAGTACATCTGCTTAAGAGATTTGCGAATTAGTATTCCTATCCCCGAGTTGCAGCCAGTTCACCCTGGATTTCTGATAAAGAAAAGATTCCTCATACTTTGCAATTTCCAAACCTTTTTTTAAGCATAAACCCATCATCCAACTTAGAAGGAATCGCCTGATAGGATTTCCTGCTGCAAAGTAGATAACTCCAATTTACCATGTTGAATCTGCTGCGAAAGCTGGTTAAAATGATCTTTATTGAATTTCTTAAGAGCAACGGGCGCTCTAGCAAGCTTCCTATAAAGAGTAAACAATGGAGTTTCCTCATCCCCCTTGCCCAGCTTAAGCAACCACTTCCAGATAAAGAGGATGTTTACCCCAAAACTTAAGAGAATTTGAATGGCTTTTGGAAAGTGGAGAACAGCTTCCTCTTGCCTTACTAGTGCATGACAATGATCAGAAATATTGGAAATGGTGAATTCAGTGTAGGAGTGCATACATGAAGCAAGTCAAGCATCTAACAAACACAATCCAATTTCCTGGCTATGCATTCCTCAATGCTACAATTTTGTACATGTGAAGGAGCTGCCAATGTGCTTCAAATCAGTAAGATCAGCTTGGACAGGAGTATCATAAAACATCTCCATAACTGAAGTAAAGGCTATAACAGCATTACGGACTTCAGTGAGGTACCTTACAAAGTTTAAATCTTCCAGGACTATACAAGGAGAAGTTATATTAATAGCAGAAGAAGCCAAGAACTCCCAATGAGATCGCCTATCCATCACAAATTGGAAGCATGGACAAAGGTAGCAAAACAACTAGAATTGCCCTGAACCACTGAACAATGATATGCTGAGCTGACGCATAAATAACAGATATGCTGATGAAGCATCATGAAGAATCCAAATTCTTCCCTAATGTTGGAAGAAATAATTGGGAATTCAAATTCTTCCCAAATGTTGGAAGAAATAATTGGAAATCAGATGCTTCCCAGGACTTCCTTCCAACTTCTTTGGGCCTTTGCTATTTCTGCCGTAGGGCTATGGAGATCACATGTCATATCAGGCACTGTTGCTTGCTTCTGCAACATTTATTTACAAGGTACATAGTTGGGATCGGACGGACACTAGCCCTGTATGGCAGCAACTTTGTCTCACAGTTGACTTTACAATCTCTACGATAAGCATAGTAGCTGTAAAATGTAGTGAGCTGCATCCATTTCTTTATAAGTTGATACTTCGAAGCATTTAGATGTGGTTGCTGATTTCATCTTCTTCACCGCCTATCATTAGTTTACTTAAATTATTTTTTGCTTTTCACCTGGTAGGAGCTTGGATTGCAATATTCTCACACGATGCCAACCCAATTTTACTTTTGCTGATGTGATATAATGAGAGATTGAACATTAGATCTAAAGTAATCGTAGTTTGATGATTTGAAATCAAACACGTACATCAAACATTGGAAGATTCCATGTCAGTTGAATAGCTGTAGCCAATTTTACTGTTACTGTTCTGCTTTCCTAGGGCATTTTAAACCCTCATTAGATTGCCATAAAACCTGAGAGCGGCAGATCTAGCGTGACAAGACTAATTAGACTGCACCATCTTCAATTTGAAATAGATGGAATTTGTGTACTGCTGCCAAATAAGAATCAAATTGTTCTTTTGTGACCTTGTTTGGATGTCATCTGTGAATATATAATATATATTGCCTTTTCATTCAATTTTTTTTAAAATGTTCGTTAATTCTTTTCTATACATTTAGAAGAGGATACATTATAAAAGAAAATGAGACAAAGTAATATAGTACAATTTATCAACTTGAAAATAATGACCAACATGCTTTGCTGAGTATTAAAATAATCAAACAAGATGAATTCATAAGTTGAATTGTTGCTGCATCTGCAACACTGAAATACCAAAACCCTTTACCAGTCGATGTTAGAATTTCAAAATTTTCCAATGACTTCTTTATGACTGACACTGTTGGCCGGGTTCTTCCCTTCACTCACCAATGGCTTCATCAAAAAAATTTTTCATTCGTTCTTTGGAGGCACCTAGGAAATGATATAGAGCAATTTATGAGCAGTTAGCTGAGTTATCTTTACCAGTGCTGTCATCCTGGGTTAGCATCTCTCTGTATGCCGCAATTTGAATGAGCCATACAGTAATGACTGCCTCACTGCCAAACCCCTAAAAGATGCATCATTACCATGACAATAACTTCGTGAAACTACCACCGGTAGTGAAATTACATGTCATCTGATTTCATCAAAAACATATTGTACTACATGATCATCCATTCAAGAACTTGTTCTTTCACCCACTTTTGATGAATTGAAAAAGAAAAAGCTTCAAGGATGAGGAATCATCTCTATTCCAACAACATAAGGTTGTAGGGTTTCTCAATCTATCCAAGAAACCATAATCAAGTGAGAAAACCACCATAAGTTGAACTTAAAACCCTACACCAGTCATAGTACTATATTAGATCTTGCTGATACTCGCTGGTGTACATTTTTTTTACTTGTCAATAATATAAGAACTTACTAACTAGAGAGATTGACAGAGCTATGTACATCCCATGAACAAAAGTTTCTTTTCAGTTTATCCTTAAAGGGAATAAGATTCTGAGTAGCCATTCTTGATTATGTCTAATAAGACTCTGGGTACACAAAGATACCTGAAATTCCAATCCGTGCTCATCTTTTGCGGCAAATTAAAATGCCATCACCAATCGGCACCTAAAATGCCAACAACGAGGACATTTATTCAAAGCTGCAGACAAGAGTAGTAAGCGTGCTTCCTGAAAATGACAGGTGAACATACCATGCTGGTGCTAATTCGGTCATCCTCCATTAATCTCCTATTAAAATTCCTTATGCTGATAGTCTTCTTGTCATTTACCTGCAAAATGAAGATGTTAAAAATAATTCTTCTCTAAGAAAAAGAACAAAGGTACTATACCAGTTCACCACTGGATTCTACTGAGAGAGAGAGGAGAGAGAAGGTTCACCATAGGGTCAGCTACTTTTCCGTGCCAAAGGACATTATCTATCACAATCACGCCACCAACCCTCACCTATGACAATAATTAGCAACTCATCAATTAAACAGACATTGCAAAGTTCCAGAGTTGGGCAGATGACATCTCAAAGCAGGGGTGTTGTGTTTTAATAAGATCCATCCAAGTGCCAATGATTTCAGTCAGACTAATGATTGAGGATTTCAAACATCATCAGCAGTTTGCGATTTGACCTTGCAATTATTAAGGTAAAGTACATGTAAATTAGGCAAAGCTGTAAGAAGCAGAAGAAAGTTGCAAGCGCTAATTTGTTTAACAGAAGCCGTCAAACAGTAATTCTCTCACTTACAAGCTGCATCAGCAATTCGAAATATTCCTCATTCATTCTCTTCTCCGCATCAACAAATGCAAAATCATAGCTGCAAGAAGGAATACAGATAAGTCATCCTTGCTAACCCCTTCAATAAACAAGTATCGGCAAAAATGTGCAACAGAACACAACCTAGGTTAGGATCAATAAATAAGTTTTACAGAAAAATTAGAATGCTCAGCATTACTTCCTAGGGATGGGATTGACAAGCTGCATAAAATTGGAAGAGCTTGGAGTTTGGAATTGTTTTGAATTAGCAAAGTTCATTTGGAGAGAAGCGTGTGACTTCAAAAGCCATCACTGAAGCAGATGAATGTTTGGTAAACAAAATACCCAAAGCATCCAGTGTAAAGTAACTTTCACATCCAATGTTCAACAAAACTATCATTTGGTAGAATTGTATAAGCAGACGAGTATTGGTACATAGTACACCTGAAACATCTACTCTAAAAAACCTTTCACATAAATACTTTTTGGCAAAATTGTATCTAGAAAGTTCTTTAATTTTTGTCAATATCAAACTGGACATTATTCTTTAAAATACCTGAAAAGGATAATAACTTAACAATCATCACTAGATAAATTTTCCTTTATATTCAAACAAATGACATAAAAAGACCGAAATTGTTTGGTAACCTTATTAGGAATCAGAAAGATGGAACTGCCAGTTTAACAGAAACACAAAAGCATTTCTGCACCGCTTGGCAACCAGCTGTGAACATTCACCGCTGGTCAACACTGAGAAATCCCTGAGAAAAAAAATAGTGTGCTTGCACGTGAGAGAGAGAGAGAGAGAGAGAGAGACAGAGAGAGAGCAGCTATCAAATAGTCAGCACTGGATCTCAAGATGGCCAAACATCCAAGAGTGGACATGGAAAATCAGAAAGAGGATAGAGAGACAGATAAGCTAGAGAGAGTACAGAGATATTAGGGGAGAATAGAGATTGATTCGTGAAGTGGAGATGGAGACTGCATAAACAGAAAAAGTGGAATTCAGAGCAAAAGTCACTCATTAATGCCAGAATGGCTTTCTGCAGAGAAATGAAAGATAAAGCAAGTTCTCTGCTGCTTTCTAAGTCCGTTTGCAAGGCCATTCTTTTGACAAAAAATTGCCTTTTTGTGCAACAAGGGCCAATTGCAAGGCCATAGGAACCTCACCACTGAGAAAGCCTTATGAGTGTGTTCACAAGTGCACCCAGTCCACTCAAAGGTTACATAGAGAACCAAATGAGAAGAAGAGGAGAAGAAGACACAGGACAACTATCACTCAATAAGGCGAGGAGTAATACTGGTTAAATTAGGTACCTGCAAGTTTCACCATTCAAAATAAGAGAGTGCAGTGTGTCCAATGCTAGTCCATGTCTCACACTCACCTAAACACGAAATATGAGTCTTGAACCATGTATAGTATGAAATAAAAAGTAGGCAGATCCTCAAAATGCAGATCTTCTTTAGTTCTAGGGATGCACATTTGATAGAAATCACGTCCATTATCATTATGCTTGCTGGAAACTCAACATGCTAAGCTACTGTCATAAAAGAATATTCTTTTTCCCTTTGAGAAGGAAAAGAAAAGTACAGATCTTTGAACAGTTGCTACACAAATTAACTCACAATGCACTTCACAACCACAAGGAGTTCATGGACTGACACTAGCTAAAAGAAAGGTTAAGGATATAAATTACCTTGCGTGAAATCCCAGCTAACTCATAATACTTTTTAGCAACCTCAAGAGACTTGGCATCCCTTTCACAAGCCACTAAACAACCAGACTCTGGCAGGGCAAGTGCAATTGCCAAGGAAGAGTATCCCTTGAGTAACAAAAAAGTAAAATGTAATTAATCACTATGAATCAGAGTATTCCAACAGAGACACATATCCTGAGTCAAAATGTTAAATCTATGAAACAAAAGATTCAGTGAATTAGGGCTTGTTTGTTAAAAAAGAATAGAAAAGTGTTTGGTAAAACTAGGAACAAAAAACCTATTTTTTTATTCCCGGGAATAGATTCGGAACAAGAAAAAAAAAGAAAAGTAGTTTCTTATTCTCGGGAACAATTTCTAGAATCAATTTTTCTCTTTTTTTTTTTTCCTTCTCTTTTCTTCTTCTTCTTCCTTTTGGCCGGTCGCTGGCCTTGGCCATGGCCGGCAACCAACCTGACGAGGACCGGCGACCTTGCTAGAGCGTTGTTGGCCCCCGGAGACGTTGAGCCATGGCGAGGCATGGCGAGGCTCGGCCTCCCCAATAGGCTCGAGGCTAGGCCTCACTAGGCCAGGGTGAGGCCGATTCTCGTCATGGCCAGGCTGGCCTCCGATGAGCTCGCCGGGTCTCGCCCTAGCTTGATGAGGGTCCGGCGAGCTCACCGGTCTTGGCCCAGCCGGTTGCCGGCCACACGTATTTTTATCCCAAAGAATAGAAATTTAGGGAAGTTACCAAACGCATTCTTTTGCTCAAAAGTTGTTCTCGAGAACAAAATAAAAAAAAAATTAATTTTCATAAAAAATTGTTCCACGAAACAGAATGGTTACCAAACACGCCCTTACCTAGCATTAGATATTGAATGGCATTAATACATAGAACTTATGAAATCTTGTAAAAAATAATAGTGTAAGTATTCTTAAGTAGTTTAAAGGTAATGCCAAAATTTCTGAAATACCACTAAATATTATCATTTCCACGTGAAGGGTATAGAGATTTAGCTACACACTTTTTTTTTCCCTCAAAAACAAATATATAGATGTATCTCATTTGAACCCAATTCTTAGTAACATTTTGGTAGAATGGACAGATTTATATCCAATCAGCAGACTCAGAGTCCTTGTATTAAATCAACTTAAAAAAATTAATCAAGAATCAAAACATTCTAATAACTGTGCTCTGAATGGTTATGAGCTAAGAGAAACAGCTGTGAGGGCTTATCTACCTCCCACTTACCCTTCTTCCTCCCTACCCCGCGCCAAAATTAAAAATCAGTGATGATTTAAGATAGATTGATTTTGTCCTGTTTTCCAATTAATTTGAAGGGATGTCTGAAAGAGATTAAATAAACTGAAGTGTAAGAAGATCATTTAAAGACTAGCATAGTCTATAATTCTTCCTCCTCAAATGGGAATTTTTGTTGTGTTGATCATATAACTAGTCATCTTATAAAAACATTTTTTCAGAAGGAGAATGCATACAGTATAAACTCCAACTTCGATACATCGTTCTGCCCCGAGAATCTGCACAAGCATTGCAAGTAGTTGTGCCTGATCTGGCGAAACCTAATGAAAGAAGACAAGTCATCAGCTTAGAATTGGTAATAATGAAATATGGATAAGACCAGTTTCTTCAGTGTAGAAGGTGAATTATTCTGCTAGGGCATTGTTAAATGCTTTTTGATGAATGAACTTTGCATCTTAACATCCTCAACAAACAGCAGGTGATGGGATAAGAAAAGTAAAGTGCTAACAAGGATTGCATTTTCCAAGGGATGACTAGTTTTAAATAAAGACAATTGCCTGTATTGAGGATTTATATTTACCAGGACTCTACCATGTGTAGTGATGGCATCTTTCTGGTGCAAAACCTGGAGCTTTATAAGGGTATGAGTTGGATTATAGCTTTGGCAGCTGAAGAGGTAAATTGGAATGCCAAATTTTAGTAGGTAAATATTTTTTTCAATCTGGTCAGAGGGAACAGTTAAGAAAGGTACTGCTACCATCACAAATCAAAGCAGCTATGTAATGGGTAGTGCAATCCAAACCATAGATTGCCAACAGTTTAGCATTTTGAAAAAGTATACAAACAAAATAAGATGAGAAATCTTCATGAAGGATATCCAAAAAAGATTACTACATGGTGACTCAGTTGTCAACTGTTGAGAATAAAACTGGAGAACTATGCGAGGATATTGCAACAATTCATACTTGATTAATCCACATCTAGTAACAAGAGTTCTTTTAATTCTTATCTGGAACAGCAAGCAGCACAAGATGCAATATCAAATTCTGGCAATTAAAAATGTTTGGCCAACTCTTTATTCTTTATCTTCTTTTAATAGAGGAAAGCAGAGGCATCAGAAAATGTAAGAGAGCCATGACAAACCTGCATCTGACTACCACGCATTGAGGCTGTCTCCTCGCGAAGTTGCCGTAAAATCTGCAATGGGGAAAAATTCATAAATCACTAAAAGATCAATTGAGTATATGCATTGCATGACACAAGCAAGAGATACAAAAGTAAGAAAAGCACGCAAAGCTTCACCTCTGGTTCTCTAACGTTGGAGAGAATGTAGTCATAAAGCTGGGAAGTGATGCTGATAACCTGCTTGTTCCCATAACTCCTGTCCTCCAGAACCACATATGTACTGGAAGACTGGAAGCAACAGCATCTTCCCCGACCTGGTACCGATCCATTCACAGCTACCGACTTTGAAAAGGGCAGGAATTTCCCTACTGCCCTGACCGGAGGCAGAGCACTATGGGAAGCCACGACATAAGCGCACCGAAACATTGATGTGGCGATCTTCATTCCTATTCCCAGCATCAAAATCCTAAGTGAGCTTCAGCCTCCAAACGCCTTCAACTCGCATCGACTCATCATGGACCCAAAAAAAAATCTTGAAAGTCCCAAGCTTTGCTATATTCATAACGAAAAAAACAAGAACCCAAAAGGGCAGAAAAGGAAGAAAAGAAAGAAAAACACAGGAGACGAAACTGTCAACACGCGCGTTCAATCATGCAACTATAAACGGAACTCGTCCTGCTCATTCCCCAAGTAACTTCCACAAGAACACTCAAGGCACGAATCCAACACAATCCACGGAACAAATTATACAACTTTATCATTCATAGAATCGCCAAGTTTGCTTCGGACCGGAAGTTACCTGATTACAACCCGGTTCATCCGGTTGAAGAACAGTTTACCCTCAACTCAGCCATCCTTTGTCTGCAAACAAAAACGGTGGAGAAGAACAAATGAGCTGAGAAAAGGCGAAGCATTATCTCCACCACCCCCTCCCCTCCCCCAAAAAAAAAAAAGCCCATCACCATAGCGAAGGCCCGGTTTAGGGTCTGACCCATTCCTCGCGAGATGATCCATTGGCCTTCGGATCCGACCCGTTATCATCCGGTCGGATCTCAGCTCTCCGAAGGAACGATCTTGTCCCACCGCGATTTCCAAGATTCCAGCTCCAACGCGAGCGAGTCGACTTGAAGAAATTGCACTCCGCTTTTTGACTTCTTCCAGCTCTGCGGAATGCGGGATCTTTTCTTCTGACATTTCCGAAGAAGACGATCCGTTGTGTTCGTCTGAGCCGTGGACATCCGGTGAGGCCTCCCCTTTCTTCCGGGCTCGATCCCTCCTCGTTCCGACGTCATGCTCGTGCGCCCTCTTCGACCTCACCTTTGAATTTCGTCGTGGGTGTTCGATTTCTTGGTTTCCCAACTTGCAAAATCGTTGCTTTCGGTCATTCGTTTTTCCATCTGACGACGAAGATCGTGTTATTCGTCGCGATTGCTTGCTAAAGTTCGCGATCTCTCATCATCATCACCATCACCATCTAAGTTCATCAGTGATTCCGGGTAGTTCGTGTTTCGTATGATGCGCCATCTGGGTTGCTTTGACCGATTCTCGAGCTTGAACTCTGCACTATCATGAGTATTCCTTCATACGCTTCGAGTGTTCCCAAGTCGTTTCTTGCGTATCCAGGTAGCGATTTCGACTTAGAATCGGGAACCATCAGAAGAATTCGAAAACCCAAAAGCTCTCAGCTTCACCCGGTCAAAATGCTCAAATCCTTCGGTAACCGTGTTCGCTATTTCTACAAGTTGCATCCTTTTTTAGCTTTCTTGATTTCATTGTCATTTGGGATCACAATTTTGGTAATTATATCTATCTATCAATCGCGGTATAGTGTCATTGGTAGTTATCGAGAATTCGATGCGTCTTTGGAAAACTATCCTTTCGCCAATCTCAAGAACCTTGTGATGGTTGCTGGACATTCTATATATACTAGTAAGAGTTGTGAGAAGGTTGATAAGGAGGATTCTTGGTTTTTGGAGCCTTATCAAAAGAATCCCGGTCAAGCCGCTACATTTTTAGCTCATATTGAACAAGGAATTGAAATAACCGCGAAAGATGAAATGGCTTTGCTATTATTCAGTGGTGGAGAGACACGGAAAGACGCTGGTCCTCGAAGCGAGGCGCAGAGTTACTGGGCTGTTGCTGAATCTAGAGGATGGTTTGGTGAGTGTTCATTGCTGGTCTGTCTGCCTTTGGCTGTCTTGAATTAAAGTTGTACCATTTTAATCTACTTCAACCGCACTTTTGTAGTGGATTATGAGAAGTTTTATGTTGGGGCTGTGGTTCATTCACTAGTAATTCCTAATATATCATGGAAATGAGGTGATGATGCCTGACAACAGATCTGATTATAGTTTAAATGTGCTAGTTGAGGCCGTTGGTTAGTTTTTCAGTGCTTTTGAAAGTAGCCAAGCTAATGCTGTTAAGTGTTGCTTCACTTTTAAAGCTTTTTCTAGTTCTTCAGTCTTCTTAATGTGAAAAATCGTCTCTTGCTGTCTGATTATCACTACAAGCATCATCGCATATTGTAATATGATTGAAAGAGATGATAGTGCCGAACTTCTAGTTCAGTGCTTGGTGCATCTACCATTACCATTTGAGACTTGGTTAGTTTCATGTGTTTTGTAAAGTAGCGCAGCTAAAGCTATAAGAATCACTTACTTGGGAAACTTTTCTTGAATTGCTTCAACTTTTTATACTTTAAAGTTCATCTCTTTCCATTTAATTGTCACTATAAGTATCATTCTATTGTCCCATCCAGAACCTCTGGACTTTTCATTGCAAGCCTGCCAATTTCAACGAACTAGCTATAATAATTTCCATGTCCTCTATATCCCATCATCCAAACACAGAACGTTCTGGCTGCTACATTTTTCAATGACATTCTTGTGTCACTTTTCATATTCTTGTTGAATATATCCAATCATCCTTTCATTTTCACCTCCTTTGACATATCATGGCTTTCAACAACCTTCCAGTTCTTGCTGCTGCTAGGTTATGTGATTGGCTTCTCTTTCTTGACTTCTTCAGTTGCCTCCTATTGGTGGGCACTGGAAATCACCCTCTTGGTAACACTATTCTTGGATTTCCTGCCGCAATGTCATCTTGTTGTTCCTCTCGATAGGAAGGATAAACCAGAAAGCTCTTCTGTTTCTAGAGGAAAAAATCTGGGGAAAAAAATGCTATCAATTAAGCTAAAAGGGCAGGAACTGGTTATCATTTTTATTTGCAAAAGGGTTTCCTGGTTCTGCATTTGCCTTTTGTCTATGTGTATCTGGTACCTCATCAGTAATGCCTCAAGCATTGTTCATTACTTGTTTCGTGTTTCTCCATTGCATACATGATTTTGTCTTATCATCTTTCCCTACTATGGGATGCTAATTTAATCAAGTATGCAAAATTGTCATGCATATGGTTAAAAACTGTTAATTCTTATCTTTTGATTATTCTGGTTGAAGGGAAGGAAGAAAATGTGAGATCGAGGGCCCTCACTGAGGAACATGCAAGGGACAGCTTTGAGAATCTTCTGTTTAGTGTATGTAGGTTCAGAGAGCTCACTGGAAGATATCCTTCCAATATAACTGTAAGTTCTTTGTTCCACAAAAGCTTCTTATTTTGGTTGGGAGATTTGTGCTCTGTCAAGGGCGAAAAAGGGTATTGGAGGCCTTTTACTTCTTCTTGATGTTAAGAGCGGTTCATATTTTTGACAAGGAACCCTTGGGGAAAGTCATAATTACCAATGGATGTCTTCTATCCACTTGGTCAGTATTGTCAAGACAATACAACCCATATCTGAAATTTTCTTACTTCCACTGTTAGTCAGAGCATCTAACCAGCGTATTCTATAATAGTTTCAATTTTGGTTGTAGAGTCAATTTTGATTACTTTCTGGTATTTAGGTCGTGAGTTATGATTTCAAGGAAGAAAGATTCGCCCATCTGCATCGCGCTGCTGTCAGGTTCCCGAGTCGAGATTCTTTTATGTAGGAACCCCAGCTTCATCAACTGCAAGAGAGAAAGCCCGGAAGGGCGAGGCACTGGTGAGGCAGCAATTTCAGGAAGATCCTTATGGGTGCCAAGGTTCATTACATCGTAAGAAGCTGGGCCGTGATCCTTTCCACCGAACAATTCCTTATCCTAAAGGTTGCCCTGAGATGCAAGATCTGTTCAGATATTGCGCAGCGGCACCCTATCCAGGTTGGCTTCCCTGGACGTCGTAGTGCTAATTGTTTCTTCATGTAAGCAGGAAACGATGCTGATATAGCCGAACCCACAATTTTTTTACCTTTCCTTATTCTTAATAAGGTCTGCATGTCTATAGAATAGAGAGATGACAAAGGAGTTAATGATAGCATGAGTTTCTTTGATGTTGTAAGCTCCGTGAATCAAAAAGTTATCTATTAGTTTATACGTAATGAAATTTGATGTACTTGGACAATTATATTAAGCAAATTCAGTCCAATCATCTTTAGTTTTCCAACCATAGCTTGAAAGTCAATTGATGCTTGTTGATGTCTCATCAAGAGACTCTTGTTGTTTCATCTTCAAAGTCCTCATGAAAAGTGTAGGTCTCTTCATTAAGATTTAAGGCATAACACAATCGCTCTTCCAATCCACCTCCTACCACATTATTCACAGGTCTGACATCATGGAAGGGATTGTCATAATCCATCATCACTATCATCTCAGCATGTCCAAGGGATTGCAGTCGCCTTCCTGATTCTTCATGCAGGCAAAGCTTGAACAGCCTGGAACAAGTCCTCAATCATATGTCATCTCAGTCATCTCAGTTTGTTGAGCTTGTGTGCCTATTCCATGAAATCTTCCATGTCTAACCAACGTGTCAAAATGAAAACTTAACTGAAGGTCAAGTCCTTTTTTGCTTCCATGCCTAATTGACATAGGGAAGAACCCTATCAAGGGGCTTTGACACCTATTTGACTTGGGTGGAGAAGTAAAGGATGGCAAAAAGAACACAAGGAATGCTAGCATCGAGTTGAACTGAAGTTGGAACAGAGAAAAGATTTACCCAGAAAGCTGATGGCAGAGAGACATGAAGAGCAACTTATACTTAGGTTACGGACAAAAGATGATCTCCACCCTTAATCTAAAATAACAACTTGTAATTTGTGGTAGTTCATTAAAAGCCACACGACTTGCGCATTGCCATTTATTAATGTAAAACATGATGAAACACTTAAAATACTAAAACTGAATAATGCTAATGCATCAGAATGGAGCAATGTCTCTGAATCTCTTGCACATGGTTCGTTCAAACTAGTTATTTATGAGGGAAGCTTTTGTTCCTCTCATTAGACCTGCTGCTGCTGCTGATGTTGTCCAAAGCCATGCTGTTTTAACGGCAGCTGATTTGATCTTTCCTGAGTCCTGTTTTTCCAGTGCCCCAGCTATTCTTACAGTCAAATAATTACCGTCCTTCCTCTCTCACCCTGGTGAGCTCCCCTCTCCTTGTGTGGAGAGACCCCAGAAATTGCATTTCAGAAATCTTTATACACCCTCTCCTCTCCCCTCTTCTACTGCCACATCTCAGACATTTTGACTTTGTTGGAGATTAAGAGTGAGGCGTGGCCATGAGGCCCAGGTTCAATAATGAGATTGAATTACACCGTGACACTAGAAGAAAACCAAAGTTTTAGGATCACATTGAACATCGAGCAAAAATTCAAGGACTGATGATGCCATTTTACCTCATTATGGACAACACAAGACACGCCAGCAAAAATTATACACGCTTACACATGTTAGACAGTAGACTAGGTTGTCCAGTTTTCTTCATAGCCTTCAAACCTTCGAACAATTCATGATCGATCACTCATGTTTTCAATTGTCACGGTGCTATCTATGAAATCAAGACAACTAAAAATTCCAAGACAGTTTGCTTCCGGATTTTAGCACGGTCATCCCGAATACGAGAACGCTTTGAGAAGAGTGAAAGCAAAACATCTTTGGAAGGGTGTAGTGTGCCATCAAAGCATTGTTCTTCACTCGCATTCGAATCTTCATTTACTCGAAGATAGTGACTTTATCTAAGCCGAAAATGCTAAAATAGAAAGCAAGATATAAAGAAAGAAAGAAAGAAAGAAAGAAAGAGGAGCCTCCAATGGGATATCATTAGTAGCTTAGGCCGTAATCAAAGGACCTTTCTAAATGAGTAAACGCAAACATTTTGAAGGGCCCTTTTCACCAACCACTCGGCACTCCCCAGCCGAATATTTTTTTCCCCTTTGAGATCTAACTATTCAAATAATACAGTGCACTCAACGTGCGCACGCATGCGCGTGTATATATATATATATAGGATGCAGACACAACACTTCATGCCTAGCGATTGGAGGAACCAAAAATCTCTTTTTATTCATCTAGGTTTTTCTCATATAAATGAAGGTTGTGTTCGTACTCATTGGAAGAAAGAATTCTTTTTCTTAAAGAGATAACTTATACAAATTTATGAAGATTGAATGAATTCTCGTGAACCAACCATGTTAGCTTAAGATTTCTCATAAACTTCAAATATGAATCGAAACTTTCCTATCATATAATAATTAATTTATTTTTTGGTCCTAGAATAATCCAAATAATACCCTTCTCCTCATCCTCATGTGGGTCGATAAGGCGCCACATCAACATCATTTATTATATAGATAGTCATGTCAATGATGTTGTCTCAGCAAGTTCACATGGTTAGTAGAAACAATTTAAGGAAGAATAAAAAAGATAAAAAAAAAAGGAGTTTGTCGATCGAGTCAAATTGTCCATACAATACATGTTGAAGGATGAAATCTTGAATTATTTTTAGCTATTTGGAATTCTAATGAGATTTGGAAAGTGGATTTAAGCACCAAATTCGCAACAAACCACTATAAAATCCACCAATCATATCTTTATTCTTTATTATTGCATTTTTGCGCTTTGGTTTTTCACTCTTAAAAAATAGCAAAAATATATACATTTATTTGCTTTTTCTCGTCAAATTCTATGACATCATTCAAATTTTTAAAAACTATAAATTAATCACATAAAAATTTATTTGTCAACATCTATATGTTTGTAAAGATGTTCATGCTATAAGATTAAAATATAGAGCTAAAATGTAAAAAATCATTTGTTCACATATATCTCGACTCTTATTTTCATTCAATTTAACATATACCTCGGCTGTTTCCTTTCTCTAATATATAATGTCACTACCTTCGGGATTGAAATGGAGATATTAATTTGTTCACATTGAATGCACTAATTCTTGACTGACTATGCATTAGAATGTGATAGGCTATCTATTAGTTACATCAGTAGTTCCCATTTTTCTTGAAATAATCATTCATTATTTCTTCCACCTAAAGAAATCCCATGAGATCATGTCACAATAAGGGAAAAAGCCACCAAAAACTCTAAATTTTACCTAGTGTGACAAATTTATCCAAATTTTTTTGTAATCTAAAATATTCCAAACTTTATTAACTGTGACATATTTACCTTTTTTTTTTGTGACATAAAAAACCTTAAACTTATACCCGCATGACATATTTATTCCAAACTACAAGGCATTTTCGTCTTTTACTTTTCTTTTGCTTTTATTTTTATTTTTTTTATTTTCTTTTTTCTTCTCCTCTCTTCCCTCCACCAACATGGTGAAAGGAAGTGGGATGCCGGCGAGGGCCACCCTCTCCTGGGTGGCCCTCCCCTAGGTCGAATGAGGACGGTCCTTGCCAAATTTGATGAGGGCATTCCTTGCATGGTGAGGGCCGCCCTCGCCCGCATTGAGTGAGGGTTGCCCTCATCGGATCCGTCGAGGGCTATCCTTGCCTAACCAAGGGTAGGGCCACCCTCGCCTAAGTCCGACTTCCTTTTGTGGCCATGGTGGAAGGAAGTGAGAAGAAGGAAAAAAGGAAAAAAAGAAAAAGGAAAGAAAAAGAAAAAAAGTTAAAAAAGATAAAAGATCATAAAGTTTGGGTAAATGTATTACAGTTAGCAAAGTTTGGGGTTTTTTATACCACAAAAAAAGGGTAAATTACCCATATTGAGTAAAATATGGGATTTTTGGTGGCTTTTTCCTCCGCGATAATGAGATAAAGTCTCATCTTATTATTCATAAGAATCTTAAGAATAATACCAACCATAAGTTCTAGAGAACTAGAGCTTGGTTAGGACTGAGGTTCCTTATTTGGTAAACCATTGGCAATTAGGATGAAAACAAGGATACTTACCTTGCAATCATCTAGCCTTGATTAGGGTAATGAACTTTGACTAATCAATTGATTCTATAGAGAGAATGTTACATTCAAACTCCATTTGGAATGATAAAAAAGAGCTAATGGAAAGAAGGGATAATGATATTGTGGTCATTGAACTTTTAATTTGTTTAATGCGGGTCCATAAACTTTACCTCAATATATAATGTGGTCTATGGCTTTTTAATTTGTTTGATATGATCTTTGAACTTTTTCCATGTTCAATTTAGTCCATGGTTGTCCTTTTATTAATTCAAGTTTAGGAATAACATTGAAAATAGATACTAAATTAAATAGGGTTAATACCTTGAAAAATCATAAACTGATATGCCTGTGACAAATTGACCCAAAACTAATTTATTCAAATGCAAAAAATTACAAACTGGTAAATTTGTGACAATTATACCATCCGCTAAATTGGATTAATACCACAAAACAATCACAAAATTGTAAATTGTGACAAGTAGAGTGTAAAATCCCAAATTGATATATCAATAAATTGTCACATGTCATTTAACTCAATAATTTGATAGTAAGATTTAATGAAAACTAACAGATGATACATTTGTCACAAGTGTGCCAATTTGTAATAAATTTGTTAAAGGTATACCAATTTTGGGTTTTTGGTGGTAAAAAAAAAATAGTTTAGGGTAAACTTGTCACATGTATATCAGTTTTTGGTTTTTCAGGGTATTAACATAATTAAATATGTATCAAAAGTCTAGAAATCATAATGAATAATTTAAAAATTTAAGGACTATATTATATATTAAACTAAACTTTAAAGACCATATTAAAAAAATAAAAAAAATTAGGGACCATATTGCATATTGCATCAAAATTTATAAATTATTTTATGTCATTCACCATGTTTGACTTGGACTCAAAGGGTGCTTGGGAATGCTTTTATGATGTTGGCTTAGTGAAATTAAAAAGGAGAACTTTAGTTAGATCTGTACTCAAATCAATTAACTAGGACAGACGTGTTGGCATGTATCTAGCAAAAGAATAAACAACAACATTAGTTTTCTTCAGTAGTTGGTATTTTGGTTGACCTGTCTGTGGTGAGACCAAAATGGCATGACGTCATGAAAAGGTCAATGGAACGAATAATGGAGCGAATGAATGACGACTGCACTTTAATTCCGTTAATATTCATAATAATTCGAACAAATATCCGATTTGACACTACATACATGACCTCTTCTTGAAGGCAATGTTGCACCAGGAGGCAAAACAATAAGAAACTCCATAAGAGTGAGATGGATAAATTCTCGATGCACTTTATAATTTCCATAACCAAGCCCACGTTTTTTTCTTTCACTGCAGTCTATGGACAGGAGGAGACCAAGCTGAATTTACTCCCAAGTAATAAAATAATGAAGGGATATTTCTGTGTTAAACTTAACTTTGAAATCACCTCCAGATGACACTTGGCTTCTACCTTACAATGACCTAATCCTCTTTTCGATATAACTGCACCATATCTAACTCTAATTCCCAACTGCCTCAGGACCCTTTCCCACTAGCAGCCAACGAGCAGAACCAGTCAAATTCCTCCTGCTCAACTGCCAACATAGACACAAGACTGTCATTTTACATAAACTAAGTTTCATTTTCATTGCAACTCTGTTTTCTGGGAGCTCTCTCTCTCTCTCTCTGCTGTTGCTATATTTGGCTCACCTTGCTCCAACTGAAAAAACTGAAATGAAGCGTTTGTACCCGCCATCAGCGTGAGTCTCTCTCTCTCTCTCTCTCTCTCTCTCTGTGCTTAGCACTTGCAGTTGAACGTTTAACCAGCCCCATGTGAATTCTGTGTGTGCTTGAAGAAATTGTTTGATCTTTCTTTCTCTAGTTTTGCCATTATGACCCAAGAAGAAAACACTAAAGAAGGAACTTGGATTGTTCCTTCAATTTGGAAGTGCATGCAAATCCAGTTGGAGTGTGAAGAGAATCCAATTGATCCTGATACACTATTGACTATGATGACTTTATGAATTGGGATGTTTACTGTGAATCATTGAAATAAGACCGTGGTGTTGCCGCATTGCCTTGTGTTAGTCACTGCTTTTGGTTTTCCTCTATATGCTATTGTTTCATCTGTGCATATGCTCTTATGCTCTTTGAAAATCTACGCTAAAACCGTCACCTTTTGGGTGTTCCAGAGAGGAATTAGAGAGAAGATCGTTTCCGAGAAGCATATATTCCATTGACTTGGAAAAGGTCCCTGATTCAGCCATCCAAGATAGGAACTTCAACTGCAGGAACCCAACCATGAAAATGATCCTGTTCATCATTTTATTCGGGTCTTTCCTCACGCTCTACCGGTGTCATAACTTTAATTTGATGGATGGCGATCCTTCAAGCTCTCCTTCCTGGTATAGTCGATTTCCTAGTATCAATTTCATTTGTTCTAAACAGGCCATGCTTTTGGGCGCCATGCTGATTCGTTGGGGTAAAATCAGATGCATGAATGGCTTAATCTTCTTTTACCTGGTCATTTTTCTGTGATAATTTTTAATCAGCGTGGCTTATTTCTGTTCAGTCTCCTGATCCATCGAAGATGCTTGATTTAATATATCTTGTTTAGTCATTATCCTGAAGTTAGATCTATAATCGAATACACAAGTGCCAGATATCGTTGTTGTTAACAATCTATCGTCTTGGAAACAGATTTGGTTTTGTATCACTAGCCCATTTTGGAACTGATCTATTTTAATCTGTTCCCTTTGTGCTTCTCCAACAATCCTGATTCACAGGCCTCACGTCACTGCAAAATTGTCAAGAGAGAGTTCCACCACCAGCCATCGGTACACGTCGTCCCTAAATATCGAATGGGATCAAATCTCAAATGTGATCGAGGAATCTATTGACAAGGACGAGTATGAGGTCATTGGTCTTCTGAACTTTGACAGGAATGAAACCAATCGCTGGAAGCAACTGTTCCCGGAATCCAAGCAAGTAGTTTTGCAGCTGGACTCTGTCCCAGGGAACATAACCTGGGAATCTCTGTATCCCGAATGGATCGATGAGGAAGAACATTCCCAGGTCCCTACTTGTCCTACCCTCCCTCAGCTTCGCATCCCAGGTAATCCACGAGTCGATCTCATCGCCGTCAAGCTTCCTTGTGACAAGTCGAGAAGGTGGTCGAGGATGTGGCTCGGCTGCACTTGCAGCTCGAAGCAGCGAGGCTCGCTGCCTCTGCAAAGAGTTACCATGCCGTGCGAGTGCTTCTCATGACCGATTGCCTTCCCATCCCGAATCTCTTCACGTGCAAGGACTTGCTGGCGAACGATGGCCATGCATGGCTGTATGAGCCCGACCTCAACAGGCTGCGGGAAAAGGTTCTGCTCCCAATAGGGTCGTGCGAACTAGCCTTGCCTCTCAAGCCGAAAGGTTAATGTCTCAAGCTGAGCACCAAATCTATGATATGATTTGGACATGATCTAGCAAAAATCTAATGGTTGTTCTTTGTGTTGGCAGAGCAATTTCAATCGGAGAGAGCTCATCGAGAAGCGTACGCTACAATTTTGCACTCAGCTAATGTTTATGTTTGCGGTGCTATCACTGCAGCTCAAAGCATACGAATGGCGGGTTCCACGCGGGATCTGGTGATCCTCGTGGACGAAACGATTAGCGAACATCACAGAGCTGGGCTGGAGGCCGCAGGGTGGAAAGTCCACACGATCCAGCGGATCAGAAACCCGAAAGCCCAACCCGATGCCTACAATGAATGGAACTACAGCAAGTTCCGCCTCTGGCAGTTGACAGACTACGACAAGATCATTTTCATCGACGCCGATCAACTGGTCCTTAGAAACATCGATTTCCTTTTTGGGATGCCAGAATTGTCTGCCACGGGAAACAATGCTTCCTTGTTCAACTCTGGTGTGATGGTGATCGAGCCATCAAACTGTACGTTCAAGCTGCTCATGAACCACATCAACGAGATTGAGTCCTACAATGGCGGCGACCAAGGGTACCTGAACGAGATATTCACCTGGTGGCACCGAATTCCAAAGCACATGAACTTCTTGAAGCACTTCTGGGAAGGTGACGGTGAGGAAACAAAGCTGATGAAGACACGTCTATTCAGTGCTGACCCGCCGATCCTTTATGTCCTCCACTATCTAGGACTCAAGCCATGGCTGTGCTTCAGGGACTATGATTGCAACTGGAACGTGAACTACTACCGAGAGTTTGCGAGCGATGCAGCACATGGGACGTGGTGGAAGCTGCATGACGCCATGCCGGAACATCTGCATAAGTTCTGTCTGCTGAGCTCAAAGCAGAAGGCAGCTTTGGAGTGGCATCGGAGGCGGGCCGAGAGAGGGAACTACACGGATGGTCATTGGAAGATTAAGATTGCAGATGAGCGCCTGAAGGCATGTTCTGAAGAGTTCTGCTACTGGGAGAGCACGTTGCTGCACTGGGGTGAAAAGAACTGGACTAATGACGCAACTGATTCTTCACTAACACATACGATGAGCAATCAATCCCTCTCTTCATTGTGACTATGTTGTCATGCACTATCACTGTAAATAATACAAATGCGGATAAATCAACAATAATAGCAACTTCTAGTTTTCTTCTTGACGACACACAAAGTTCAAATGATGATTGAGGCTTGCCAAATTCTATGATGTTAGATGTTTTATCCTCGTCACCCGTAATTTTTCAACTTTGGTATGTTTCAACGGCATGTCTCTTTTCACTTGTCACTTCTATAATACCTCTAAATGAGCATTTCGTTTCACCAATTTCCAACCATCAAAACTTGATCTTTTGGTTTTTGATGAAATATAGCAAATGCAGGATCACGACTACTGGTTTCTTTTACTTTTTCTCTCTACCATTCATGCTTGGCTGTTACAAGGAACTGCGAGTCACAACACTGATCCAAAGTCTTGATATGGTTATAAGGGTGAAACTCGCAGGAGAGGATTATCAGTAGATGTAACGATTTCCTGTTAAATCATGCAGTAAAAACTGCTTGCATATCCATAATTTTCGCCACAAATCATATCAATGAAAGTCAATCATATTCTTGAACCAAGGAATGCCAGCTCCTAATAAAGTCGGCAAGAAATGCAAACCCGATCGATTTTCAATTGATGGTGCTATTTTTTAGTCCCTATTGACAATAGAAGGAACGGAAACAGGGCTCTATTGATAAGTCAAATGATCTTGATAAGTCATCCTAACCATACAAGGCTCTCTTGACCTCTCTAAAGATCCTAAAAATCCACCAGCGACAGAGAGGAAACAGAGAATAAAACTAGAATTGTGCAAAGAACCGTAAGAATCTTGAGTGACGTTTTGCCAAAGATGCCTGGACAACTGAGTTCGGTGGAACTATTAAAGGATCGAAATGAATTCGTCGTGGAGTCTTAGGTGCCTTAATGTGATGTTAGGCTTCGATTTAGCTACCACAATGCAGTGTTCTTCCCTCCCTGACTTCAGGACATGTTTTAAGCTTGAAGGGTATGCTTGGGCTGGCCACATCATGGGCCAAGCCTAGCCTTCAAACTGAAGAAATAGTCGAAGCTGTCGTGAAGCTCTAATCCTGAAAATGGGGGTGGGGTGTATAATGAAGGGAGAAAAAGGAAAAGACAAAGATTTTAAGTTGTGAGACGAAGAAAGAGAGAAAAAAGAACACGTGGGAATTAAAATTAAACTGTCTCCTAAAGCAACGAGGATTTGGACAGATTGTCTGTGAAAATTCGATCATGTCGATGTATCGTTCTCGGTCCTCGCCAACCACCATTTCTCAAACGATACAAGTGAAAGAATGACCAAGGTTACCGACTGTTTAATTCAACTAATGAAATGCATAATGGCATCTTTTACAAACTCATTGAATCGAGTAAAGCTATTGCTAGATTGCACTTGCATATGTAAGGCCAACGGTTCAATCCCGTTACTCCGTCTCATCATCATCATCGTATCGTAGAAAATGTTTTGTACAAGAACAGGTAGCGCAGCGTAAAAATGATGTTTAGTGAAGCAAGAGGGATCGCAACTGCATGCGGGTTTGCAGAATTATTGCTCACGGAAACATTTAGATGTTCACAGAACACAACTTTTCATCCATTAAAACACATAATCCTACACAAAATGTTGACCATTTTCCTCCGGAAAATAAGAACTTGTATAACACTCGAGATCAATAATTGACTTGAATGGATAAGAATGTTTTATTTTGAAAACACCTAAAATTTCTTTGCAACTAGTAGAAGCACTTTGATTTCTCCGATCATGGGCATCACGGATCCGCATATGTCTATTAGACTATGAATTTATAGACATCTATTCATCGATTTACTTGAGTATCACCTATTAACTTCACCCTTGAATAGATGCATGTTTTTGAAGATGGAATATTAGATTGATTTCTTAGTATCTAAGTTGGAGGGCTTTGTCCCATAAGATCTCATTTCTCTCAAAGTATCCGTTTACACTTCAATTCCCCGCATCTATGATATGTAAACAGACTTCAGACCAAAAACAAAGGAAACCCCGAGAAGTGTTTTCCAATGCAATCAACCACCCCAATCTTGCCATGAGAGCCAAGTCACTCAAGATCTTCAACAATTTTAACGCTATACAAACTATCATTATATATACATAAGGAAAACCACCAACTTTTTCATAACAATTCCAATCAATTTCATTCACTAAGTACACAAAGAAATGGCCTCCCCATCGATCAACTTACCCTACCCCTACTACCCATCACCACCACCACCATCTCCACCTTCGCCGGCAGCAACCCCTCCACCAATTCCCAAATCGCCACCGCCTCCACCTCTGCCGTCACCGCCACCACCACAACCCTTCACTCCGCCACCACCTCGTGTGCTCCCACCACCGCATCCCCAACCGATCACCCCGCCACCGCCCCATGTGAGGCCACCACCACCGCCACAACCATTACCGCCACGGCCGCAGCCGTTGCCACCACCTCCAGCGCCCGACCATCACCCCACGATCATTGTCATTGTGTTCATCTCATGCGGCGGGCTCCTGTTCTTCGCGTTCATGGCAGCAGCTCTTTGCTGCTGGATGAAAAAGAAGAAGAAGAAGACGGAGAAAAAGACCAAGCTGGTCCATTTCGAGGAGCACAGGAAGGTGAAGGAGGCCGTTGTTGAAGGTCCTCATGGCACGGAAGCCATAGTGCTCTCCATAGAAGACGATGTGGTCATCGATGGAGAGATCAAGAAGAGCGAAAAGATTGAAAAGGGTTTGCATGCCATGAATGATAATGAGGCGGCGAGCTTCATCGAGATCGAAGGAGGTTCATCTGAACCGTCCGGCCACCCCCACCAGAGTCAAGACCACCTCGCGGAGCACAAGGGATAATCGATCACACATTCGGACCAACTTATTTCTTACGTACATTGTTGTCTTCCATCAATAATATTCCTCATCCAAGGAATGGCGTATTTTTTCTATTTCTCTGATTCGTCGCAAATGTAATAATCTTCGAGCAATGAACTTTTTTAATTCATCACCTCGTTCATTTATCATTTTACCGCACGCACCGTACTAGTACGCAGGACCATTGTGAAGAAAGATGAAGAAAACTTTGACAAAGGCAAAGCTCATCCTCTTTACTTTCTTCGTCCTAGTGAGGGAAAAGTTAGTGTTTGCTTCTCTGTAGTGCATGAAGTTGAAGGGCTCAGGATTATTATTTTTTTATTCACTATACTCAGTGCTGTTTTGGTAGATGAGGGGTGTTATTTTAACTAGTCAATTGGCTCCGCAAATGGGTTTTGGCAACTTTACTCGAGGATAACTAATTATCCAAAAAGTTTGAACTAGATAAGACACCAATTTAATATCATGTTATCAGGGCAGAAACCAGTGTGACCATTATTGGGACATGTTATGGTCCCTAAATTGATGCCAATGCCATTTGTCAAAACCTTTTTGTCACTTGTCGAGAAAATATTGGGTACCCTAACAGTGCCGCGTCATTCGTGCTCTGAACCATTCATTGCGGGACACGTGTCCGGTGTCAGTCCACGTCGTCCATCTCTCCGTTTCAGAGGTTCTGTCTCTCTCCTCTCTCTTCTCACGAATAAATAGGGGCGGGCTCGGCTTGGCTCGGCTCGGCTCGCTGCAGAAGAAAAGACAGGTCATGACTCCCGCCCAAAAGATTTCTCTCTCCTCAGTTAAATTTTCTGCAATTTTCTCTCTCTCACTTTCTCTCTCCTCGCAGAAGAACAAACAGAGAACGATCGAGACCTGCGTTCTCTCTCTCCCCTCCGCATCCGCCGGTTGCTTCCATCGCTCCCACGCTCTCTCCCCTCCGCATCCGCTGGTTGCTTCCATCGCTCCCACGCTGAGGCCGACACCGCCGACGCTCCTCCTCCTCCCTCTCGCGACGTTCGCTCTCGCTCTCTCTCTTCCCCCTCCGCGAAGTCGTGCCTTGCTTCCAGCGAAACGCGGCCGACGGTCCTCCACCTCCGCGGTTGCCTCCGTCGGCGTCGGAGTCCGTCGCCCCGTCTCCTCCGCCTCCGCCTACGCGCCGACGCCAACGCGTCGAACCACGACGGCGAAAATGGAGGAGAGAGAAACGACAAAGCGAAGACGGAGACAAAGAAGCGAAGCGCGCGCGTTCGGGGCCCCGGGACATGGGTCGTAGCGTCGGTCGCGTTCCGGCTCGCCCTCGTCTATCTCCTAGGAACCTCCGCCTGTCCACCCGCCCCGAGGTCGCCACCCCTCTCACCAGCATTCGCCGCTGTAACGCCAGAATGACGGTGGCGACGGACGAGGCGGACAACGCGGAGGCCATCATCTCCAGGATCGAGCACAAGTCCCGCAAGATCGAGAGCTTGCTCAAGCAGTAAACTTCCCCTCCTCTCGATCCCTCTCTTGCCGCCTTTCCGTTCGCGATTTCGCCAGATTGATTTTGAGCTGACCCACCTCCGCATTTCCTCGTGTTTCGTTTCGTCGCATGCAGGTCGAAGCTGGTGGACGCTCTCAAGACCGCCCTCGAAGGCCTTTCTCTCTCCACTCAACGGCCTCATCTCATCTCAGGGCTCCATTCTCTCGGCGACTCCTTCCTAAATCGCTCTCTCCCGACGGCCAATTTCGTTCGCCTCTCTCACGACCTCCTCGCTTTTGGCGGTTCTTCCCTCGCGGTTCGGTGAGGTCTCGGGTATGTTCTCGTGCTGCGTCTCTTCTTCCTTGCTCAGCAACACCGTCGCCTCTCTCTCTGAGTGTGACTCTCTGTGCATTCTTTCATCCATGAGGCAAGCATTTCGACTAGGGTTCAGGCACCCCTGAACCCTAGTCGAAATGCTTGCAAGGGAGATTATTGAGTAGGGAAGTGAATATTACCGATGGAAAACCATGAGGTCTTGAGAATTTGCCTTCAACAAAGAGCAAGGTCTTGAGAATTTGCCTTCAACAAAGAGCAAGGTCTTGAGAATCTGCTTCGTTTGGGTCAAGATGGCGGGGCTTTGCAGCCGCACAAATCCGCGGTCTCACGCTGTATGGTCCGGGCTTGTAGCTCCATCGACGGCAGAAGCAAGGTCTACAGAGAACTCGGTCCGTCTCCCTCGCCTAATTCCATTATGTTGGTCTTTCTCAAATGCTTTCATGTGGGTAGTTCTTCTTTTAGTCAGATTAAGATGGAGTGCTCGGTTCATTTGCAAATGCACAAGATGATAGATGGTTCTTGCTTTTTTGAGAAGTTCTTTGACATGTTGTTTTAGACTGCTTGTGAAGAAATCCAGACCGGTTCGTGGTAAAATGAAAAAGAAAGAGTGAACTTTTCCGGATTTTATTGGTCATACAATCATGTCTTTCGCGTAAAATTTGAAGTCAGTAAGTATCTTTTGATCTTTCTCATGAGGCCTCTCGCTTCACATTAGGTGAACTCCCATGCGTGAGTGGTTCTTGCTTTTTAAGTTATCACCCCCTGTTTTGGGGACTTGACCATTTAGCATTCATTTTTTCTGCAGAAAAATTCTGGTGCAAGCATCGGTGAAGTCGTGTTGCCTAATAATGACCTGGCCAAAATTGAGGCAATGACATTTCACGAACTATGTAGCCCTTTTGTTTTTTGATAAAGCTATCTAGACTTTTGTTCTGGAGTCATTATTCACCATATCATGGATCAATTCTACAACCTATAAAGGTTTTCCGATAGACTACCATTTTTATTCTGTTGCAATATTGTTTCATCTCTTACTCAAATTTGTGCTTGCTGTTGGCAATACAGAACTTGAAAAGTCGAAGCCCGTGATTTTGACTGGCGATCTGAATTGTGCCCATCAAGAAATAGACATTTATGATCCTGCGGTAAGGGAAACAATCAATGTGCCTTTTTCTGCCTTTTATTGACCAGGTGCATTAATAATTTGCATGAGCTTTTTAATTGTCACAGACAATGTCGGCCACACCATATGCCTCCACCCCACTTAAAAGGAGGGGAAAAACCCCAAAACAGAGAAGAGGACTGTAATCAGGCTTTTCCTCCATACAACTGAATTTTGTTTTGGGTTTTTGTTGGGGGAGAGGGGAAGGGGGGGTGTGTTTGGGGTTTTGTGTTGGGGGTTGATAAAAATCACAATTCAGGCTGTTTGGCATCCCGAAATAGAAGTTCTTAATACGTCTAATGTTTCTTATTTCTGTCATTAATCTGATTGTCATGAGACTCCAGGGAAATAAAAGAAGTGCTAAATTTACAATTGAAGAAGGGGAATCTTTTGAGACCAACTTCATGTCGAGGGGCTTTGTTGATACCTTTAGAAGACAAGTATCCTCATGCTGTTGGTTATACTTATTGGGGTTATCGGCATGGTGGGAGGAAGACAAATAAAGGTATACATAGATCTACTTGATGGAACATTATATATCTAATGTTACACTTCTCTCCTGTGATGGTGATAATATGAGCAATGACAAGCTTTTGCTTTTTATTGAGTCATTATGCATATCGTTGTCTAATCGATGAAGCATATGGAAATAGGTATTCTCACCTGTTAACTATCCTCTTGCAATCTACAGGGTGGCGGCTCGATTATTTTCTTGTTTCAGAATCTATAACAGACAAAGTTCATGACTCGTACATCCTTCCTAATATCACCGGTAGTGATCATAGTCCTATTGGCCTGATTCTCAAGCTTTAGTTCTGTCATCTCTTTTAGGATCTTGGTGAATGGATTCTGTGAAGGTAGTCCGGCAGCATCATGCTAGATGCTATTTGCTGAAAAGTATTGAGCTTTTATTGTCATTGTCATTCATGTTGAAGCCACTAGCAAGGGAAAGTTTTTTTGATGAAATTTGCTTAGCAAAGGAGGCAAAGAAAAGAAGGACAAGACGAGGGGGCTGACTGTATTTACTTTGTCTGGGCCCTGTGGAGTGATCTGGGTTTTTCTAGGTTATTTTACAAGGCATCTTTTGGAGGAAGAGTTATGATGGAACATTGAAATCACTTTCGAAAAAATCTGTGCAAGTTTTTGAACATACATTCTGATGCTGAAGTTGGTAGGGGAAAAATGCTGAAATGCTGAGTGCAAATTGTAGGTACAACCGTTCTGGTTCGCAATTCAATCTGATTATCTGGTGGATGTTTTTTTTTTTTTTTCATTTAAAAGGAAGTCTGGAAAGACCGTTGTCTACAACCGTCTGCTGCTCAAGTCTTTTAAGGAGTAAGGCTGGGCGTACAATGACTTATCATGCTTGCGTCTTGTTTTTAGAGAACCTCAAAGGAGCACGTATCAGCAATATGTCATTTTTGGCTCTTGAATTTTGTACATGAACGTGGTAGACTTGAAGATGGTGATGTTCCCATAATTAGGTGCGAAAAGTTGGCAATGTTTTAGACAAATGTAATTAGCGAGTTTCATTTATTTATGGAATCCTCCAGCTGCACAAGTGTATTACTGTTTGCTTGATTCCTTGACAACTACGAAGGCTCCTAGAATGTCTTTGCATGATAAGGGAAATTTGCTTGGAATTGTTATGTTGGTTATACCAGGAAGTCCCAGCAAACTTCACAAAGGCCAGGATAAAGCCTGAACTGCTAATTATTATCATCATCCATCGACATGTTTTTGCCATCCTTAAACTTTTATCTATATCAATGAACTGCAATTGCTTCTTCATAAATCCTGAACTGCTTATTATTGATTCTTTCTTGGTTATTCATGCTCATAACGTGAACTTATCATGCCCACTGACTTCATAAACCATTCTTAGTTATTCATGCTCATAATGTGAACTTATTATGGCCACGGACTTCATAAACCAAGTGAGAAGACGTAGGCCGAAGCTCGAAGGGAACAGTAACATTGAGAAACGAATCTACCTCATGCGTTTAATTGGCATGCCTGTTCCTCACACCAAATCAAACATTGGGATGTAATCAAAATTTGGGATGTAATCAAACATTGGGATGTTAACATGTAAACTTAATTATTCCGAATTCTGTGAATGCATGTCTTATACGTACTCATCAAACTTTGAGCGATGTTTGGTGTGATTAGAATTACTTATTGCTTTATCCCAACACCGTGACTCTGTGGCCTATGATGGCTCTATTGTCTTGGGGAGCGTTGAAGCTCGACAGTCAGAATTACTAAAGATCGTGAACCAGCAAAGAAGCTCAACTACCTGGACATACTGGTAACTTCATATGCCTAGTTCATGACAATAGTCATGATCTCAAGTAGTTTACACACGCGTGATGGGAATTTGATCAGATTACCTTCAATTTTTTAGCTAAAATCTCTTGGTGCCCCCAGTCAAAATGCCTACCAAAGGGTCACTTTCTATTTTCCCAACTTATGGTTTTGTCAACAAAATAAATTTCAGGCGTAGATAAATGTATGACAAAGGAACAATTGTCTTGTTTTTAACATAAAAAAAACTTCAAGGGTTAAAACTTTGGGACGAAGAACCAACGCAGAGAAATAAATTAATAGAGTGAAATTGGGAAAAACTGCTTTACTATGGAGGCATGTCATTTGAGAGTCTCATCTGGATATGAGCTCCAATAAGAGGTTCTATATTACCGTCCAAAACAGAATACAGGTCAGGCGTTTCAACACCACTTCTTACATCTTTCACATGCTTGCGAGGGTAAAGAACGTATCTTCGGACCTCGTCTCGCCATATGTCGAACACATTTTCTTTCTTGAAGCCATTTATGCCTGGAACTCCTACATCGCTAGCTGCGACAAGAAGTTTAGCCTTCAACCGGCTGAGGGCCTTAATCTTATTTGCAAAAATGCTCTTTTCACCTGGGATAAAAATTTTGAGATCTTATTTCTCAATCACAAAATGTCGTACTAGACAGGCAATCATGAACGTGTGTTCAGGAACAGGCATTTGCTTCTTTGTAAAGTCAAAACCGGATTGCAGAAACCATTGGTAAACAAATTTGAGTTGGAAGGTCAACCCTAACAAATAAGGGAATAGACAACTCATAACCCGAAGATTGGACGACAAAACCAGTAGGAACATGCTGAATAACAACTCCAGACTGGCCTTCAATGATTTTTACTTCACGCGATGACGATGGGCACAAGATTAGCAAATCCTCCTCACTAATTTTAGGTCAGGGGCCGAACCACGGAACAGAGGAATTATGTCGACAGCTGCTAGGCTAACCTGCAAATTTTGAGTACCAAAATGAGGAACTGACAGGAATTTAGGGGCCAATAATGTAGCAGAACAGAAACACATTACACAGAAAAGGCATTGGCCAGCCAAACAACAAAACCAACTGGTCAATAAAAATATCTACCTTTAATCTCAGTTAACCATGGTAAAATTAGAAGACAATGCTCAATTTGCTGGTCATGAGACCATAGTTGCATGATGAGCCTGAAGGTCAAAGTAAAATACATGTTAAGCGTACATGCATAAGGCAAATAATAGATGCCATCAAATCCTATCTACTTAATAACCAGTCATTTATGTTCACAGCCGTAAGAACATTCAAGTACTTTGACGATGACCTCAAGACAATTTTTGTTGTATACCATCTTGTCAGTTTAGACTAACTCAAGTACCAATAGCGATAAAGAATCACCCCCAGAGCATTTGCATATAATTCTTCAAGGAGAGTTAGATAATGCTCTAAGCCGTCTTAAGCATTGACAAGCCAATAAGTCATATTTGCAGTATCCATAGAATGAGATAGGTTTCGAGTGCTGATGAAAAGAAGGAATATGTTCTCCAACCAGAAAGAAAAGTATCGTGCTATCAAGCACAATTTATCTGGTCAAATGACATTGTTATGGACATGAAGGAATTTTAAATACATTACTGCAGGGAGACTGGGGAAAACAGCATGCAATTGTCTTGTATGATCATTATATGCCAAAATTCAGAGTGAGAAGAACACACGAGACGAATGAACATGGTACTATTTTTTTTCTGGCTGAGTTGTGAAGACTATGGCAAGCCAATAGAGTATGGCACCTTGGTGAAAATGGAATCTAAACCAGAATCCTGTAGAAACAAAATTATTCTACTCCTGCTTGAAACCGGCCTTGAGATCAAGCTAACCCCAAAAGTTGTCAAGTTAATTCCTCTCTCCTTCCAATCACTCGAACAAAATACCATTAGATCAACCTACTCGAAGTCTCGTGGATTTGATCTAGAAAGGAGATCTTTTAGGATTAGATTGCATGACTAGAGTTTGGCACTCAATACAACCAACAAAGAAGCAACCAATAAGGACTTTGTCGATAAAATTGATGAAATGCCTTGTCTAGAAT